>CM052371.1:5149514-5749514 GCA_028551485.1 Casuarina cunninghamiana
CCCGCAGAGCCCCCCCCCCGGCAGCACCCCCTCCCCGCAGATCCCCCTCCCACCCACCCCGCAGACCCCCCCCCCCCCCCCCCCCCGGCAGATCCCCCTCCCCGCAGAGCCCCCACTCCCCGCAGATCCCCCTCCCTCCGAACTCCCCTCCCCGCAGATCCCCCTCCCACCCACCCCGCAAGCGCCCCCCCCCCCCCCCCGGAGATAAATATGAAGGATTGTGTTTTTGTTTGGGGTCAATAGGCTGTTAAGAGGCTTTTGGGCATTTCTAAAGACCTGGATGCTGCCCTCTGCCGCAGCACAGAAGAAAGCTTGATCCATGCAAGTGATGGTCTCTCTTTGTTGATTAGCATCAACAGATGATGGAGCTTCAAACGACCCAGCGGACGCCACGCAAATGATGGTCTCTGTTAACTGAAGTTGATTAGCATCAACAGATGATGGGACCGGCAGGATTCATGCAGGTACTGCTATCCTACATATTTCTATCAAGACAATTTATCCCTAAACTAATAGTTTCAGGCCAGAAGAACCATAAGTATTGTTTATTCTACAAAATAGGTCCTTATGTGACACGAAATTATTACTTTACGGAGTCCCAAATTATCTTGAGCCAAATTTTTAACGTATTCCACATAGTCCAAAAGAAGAGTGCCTTTCATTCGAACATTGGCTAGTAAATTATTCGATCTGTTGGGGGATTGTTAGTAACACTTTGGTAATATTGAGAGAAAAAAATAATAAAAAGAAAAGACAGTTATGGTGTAGGACTCCCTAAAGCAATAGTTGTTTTTTATTTTATTTTTTTTAGGCATATTTCACGGTCTATCTTTGTCATTTTGGATTTCCATTCAGTGAAAGCAAAATCCAAAAGGACACACCTAAACGAATGTGGCATCCAAATCCCTCGATCAGGGCACCCAAAATACCCAATCGAAACCCCCCATTTTTGGGTAAATCTACAACGAATTCCTTGCCAATTGACACTGCTAAATATCAAATCCATCAACAGCATGAGAAAAGCTAAAGAGGCAGATGTAAGAAAAAGAAATGCTAAAGCGGGAAATGGAGTAAACACCAATAGGTAGCGAGATTACCGATTGAACCCATAGTGAGAATCGTGGCAATGAAGGCGTTGGCAGCGGATTACGTCACAAATAATCTCTCGGCTCTGCTTAAGTAGATATGTTTAGATGGAGCAGCTAGTGAGGGAGAAGGCTACAATGGGAAGATGAGGTTCAGTGACATTCTCTAAGTCAAACTCTGATAGTTTCACTGGTCATGGGTTTGAATTCTTGTCACTCTTCCCGGTTCGTGAGTTAAAAAAAAAAAAAACAATTGGCAGATAAGGAAGGAAAACGAGAGATATCCTGGTAAGTGACCTGGGAAATTGAGAAGGTCGGGGAAGTCACGGGACTCAGCTTCGTTCAATGGCTTCGGCGGAAGAAAGAATATTTGTTTGAAACCTCAGGTTGCCTAAGAAGCGAGAGTGACAAGTGTAGAGAACGAGGTCGTCTGCTCCGGCGACGGTGGGCTGGGTTCTTTTATGTAGATTGTTCATTCTATGCAACCACCACGGTTTTATAATGGTAAAGAGGAAACAAAGTTTCTTCCTGGAAGCTGCTTTGGTAGTAGATTATTCATTATGGTTAGACCAAGAAGTGTATAAAGAATTGAAAAAGGCAGAGATTGAAGGAATTTCTGTACATTCAACTATATTGTGTTTGTACAATTAGGGTTCAATTTATAGGCCTCAACCTTATTCTAAATAAGGAACGATACTAAATACATGATTATATACAAAATAATATCAAACATATTATATAGAGTATTAGAATATTCTGATGTCCGGAATGGCAACATTGTTGTTGTATCTCTTTGTCATTAACAAAGTCCTGTTCAAATAAGTTTTATGTAGTTGATTATTCATTCTATACCAACCACCATGTTTTTATAATGTAAAAGTACAAAGGAAATTTCTTCCTGGAAGCTACTTTGATGCTAAGGTTATTCATGTCAGTGAGGGACAGCGAGGGCTTCGCGCATGGGGACCTAGAAAAATGAAAATAAATGACTTGGGGTGGGGAACCTATGTTGTATTTCTTTTTTATTTATAAACACACACCGGGGAAGGGAGGGACGGGGCTCGAACTCACGACCGGGTGGACTCGCCGGTCAGGGTTTGGCTCAGTGGTCCAGGGCCCCCACCCCAATCAAGTCTAAATATTTTTTTAAAAAAAAATTATTTATAAACAGACACACCCGGGGAGGGGACGGGGTTCGAACCCACGACCGGGTGGACTCGCCAGTCAGGAGTTGGCTCAGTGTCTTTAACCACTGAACCAGGGGCCCGACCTTCCTCGTCGATGCCCCCGAACCCTATGTTGTATTGAGTTGGAAGAAAATAAACAGAATACTGAGTCGCCCAAGAAAAAATAAACATAAAATCGTATAGCTGATAACCTAGTTGTGGTGGTAGTGTAGCGCAGAGCAGTGCTAGCATAGCGAAAACCTAACAAGACCTACCAATGTAGTTATCATCAGGATGCGGTTCGAAAAAAGACCTACGTTCACTTGAGATATATTTTCACCAGAAACAAAAACCTACCAACGTAGTTGTCATTGGGATGCGATCCTATCAAAAACCTACCGATGTAACATGACTCATTGTGTGTTTTGAAACCTTAGAAAAGGTTTTTTTTTTTTGGGCCCGTTAACTTGGTGATGTAGCAGCATGGACAGTCAACAAGTCTTTGTTATAAACAACTACCATGTTATTGTGCTGTGTTTCTGTTTTATCAAGCCAGAAAAGCTTTGCTGCTTTAGATTTTTCAAGCTCATGCTTATCTTATGTAAGAAAGGAAAAATTTGAGAAAGCCAACAAGGAAATGAATCTATACTATGTGATATTTTTCTACAATGATAAAACTTGAACTTATAAGTTTTTGTTCTATTCTAAGTAAGAAATATAAATAATTATAGGGAATTATGTCAAAATATTACAAAAAATATCACAAACTAAAATGAAAATATATTAACAAATCTTCATAGATGCAATGTGCAACACAATGTTTCCGCCCACGTCCATCCAATTCAGCAACCTTTGATGCCGAAGTGCAGCATTTCTAAACAAAGGCGTGCTGAAGCCATCCGACCAGGATCTAAAAGGCATCTAACTTGTCATTTTCGAGTGCAACATACAAACCAGTTTCGCTTCAACTCATCACTTCTTTGTGCCAAAACAAGGTCCTTATGAACGCCAAGAAGCTCTACCACCAAATTAGTTTGATCGTTACGCATGGCAAGAAGTAAGGGGTTGAAGCCATCTGGATTTTGCTTTTTCGCAAATGATGACTTTAACGTCATAATCTCCAATGCAAATTCGGTCTTTCCTGCAGCAGCAGCTATATGTAGAGAGTCTCAATAACCGGAATCTCATGGATTTTATCCAGAGCTTTTGGATCCCTTGCAATGGAGAGTACAAGGCATCAATGTTTCCTTGCTCACCAGCATTTCTCAAATCATGGTTCATTTCGAGCGGACTGGGTCCAGGACAGAAGTTGCAGAATCTTTTGTACGGGGTGATTGGCACCAACTTTAGACGCAATTTACTTGCTTTGCGGTCCTGTTAT
Organism: Casuarina cunninghamiana; assembly: GCA_028551485.1. Taxonomy (NCBI): domain Eukaryota; kingdom Viridiplantae; phylum Streptophyta; class Magnoliopsida; order Fagales; family Casuarinaceae; genus Casuarina; species Casuarina cunninghamiana. The sequence continues at coordinate 5,153,147 of CM052371.1, forward strand.
TTTATGAATGTCATTTTTAAATGATAATGCTGCAACGACTTGAAATGAGGACTCGGGAGATCGTGGAGAGAAAAAGGAAAAGTCAACAAGTGGACGAATTAAGTTAATAATTTTGTTATAATAAACTATACAATATAATGACGATATATATATATATATATATATATATATATAAGTTAAACCTAACTTTAGAACAGCATTCAACAGGCCACGTGATTCACAGCCTCGAAGCGCGTTAATCGCCAACCACGGAACCGAACTTTTTTATTTTACCCAAAAACCATACCCATTGTAAGACATTAATTTAACTGCTTCCCCAGCATTTCACACGACCCAACAGCAGTCAACGGGCCACGTGATTTACAGTCTCGAGACGTGTGATTCCCCCGGCACCAACATTTTTTATTTTACCAAAAAACCATAATCATTGGTAAGAGTAAAATTTGCGGGTCTAATTATTCCTTGGGCTTACACAGGGGCCCATGCGCCACGTCGATCTGTTAGGAGTATACGCCGTCGTACAGCTCGTATGATGTTTATAATTGTAGAGTGATAAAGAAATTAGAACACTAACTGAATTGCTCCATCTAGAACTGCGTTAGGAAATTCTTGATTTTTGGAATTTGTACACCACCGGGTTATTTCATCTTCCGATTGATTTTTTTTCTTTTTCATATTTGGAATTGACATTTTAAGATCTTTATGTATGACTTACATGATATGCAAGTTGGTACTAATGTATTTCATGAACTTTTATATCCTTTTGCTAAATAGTCAAATCAATCTTAGGCTTATTTCTATTAAGATCTCCCATGTTATGAATGAAATAATTACTTTTTTTTTTCTTTAGTACGCTGGTGTTTTTTTCTCTCTTTTGTAAGTTAAATTTGAATGTAAAGGTAGAAAGGAAATTTCTTCTTGGAAGCAAGTTTGATGCTAGATTATTCACTGCCCTTCAAATAAGCTTTGATAAGGAATTCGTTTAAATAAGCTTTGAACAGATTCCCACTCAAAGCTGAATACGAATATAACTTCAGCAACAATCCTTCAATCACACTGGAAGGTCGGTTGTTCAGACTTCAAGTCAGTCAGGGACAGTAAGGACGTTGATTAGGTTGGCTACCGCCCGTATGACAAGGTCTCTGGCCGGTACAGAGTATAGGTGGTTCCGTTTAGGAATGGAAAGAGAAGACTCGTTGACAGGCATGTGAATTAGTTGGCAGCTTATGTCGTTTAGGAGGCCTTAGATTCTCTCATATCACCATTTATCTGGTTAAAAATATGAAAGAAAAGACTTCAGCAATTATCCTTCGTCAAGTCAACATATAATAACATTTAAGGCTACATCATCCATTCTTAAAAATAAAAGCACGTGGATCATCATCAGAGCTTGTAAGCTCTCTTTAATTTATTCACATTGTGTTAATAGTTGCCATTCATTTCTTCGTCACCATTTATGTCAACTCATTGCTATTGTTGTGTTAAGAGTTTTAATAGCATGTTATACTTTCTATCCACAAGTGTTTGTATGACAATGCTTATGAGCTTTCTTCATTTTATCCATATTGTGCTAATGGTTTCTATTGGCTTATTGGTCACCTTTTATGCCATCTATAATGTATTTTATGGAAGAGTTAGATAACAGCTATGCCTTAGTTGATGATTGGCGAATAGATCTTACTAGTTATGTCAGTGAGAATATTGAGTTGCTTCATGAAGTATATTATTGAAATGTAGTCGCATTAGTTTACTCCCCATTAAAGGTCAGCTTAGGATCACCTTATATTTGATTCCTCTATTAAGTGCACTATTGAGGAATTATTGGATATAATGGCACTAAGGTATACCCCATCATATTTTGTAATAATGATTTATGTAGAGATTTTCACTTAAGTGTAATTGTGGAGTTATTGATAATCATGTTTGATGGGATGGTTTATTGTTAGACTTAACTCCAATGTTGATAAAAGGAACGGTCTTGATATTAGTTTGTGAATCCAATTTATTGGAAGCCCATTTGATCCTTAGTAGCTAGATGGTCTTGTAACATGATATTTTTATTATCAAGGATTCACATGTAAGGAAGGCCAACTTACTGTAAGCCTTTTGATTAAATATCATGTGAAAGCTCTATTGTGTTTATTAAATATGTCATCCTATTTTGGAGACTATTTTAGGATGACCTTAGACTAGACCTTCTATGTATAGGTGCTCTAAGGAAATTTGGTTTAGGCATAAACATATGTGGTTGTTGTTTTGAGATGATGAGTTGTATCGTTAATATGTCTTCCATCTCAAATGATATTAGTTTCTACACCACATTTTATGGTTTACACAGATTTTGTTTGGTTTTCCATGATATTTATGACTCAGAGAATTATATGTGGAACATTGATGATGATCTAGCGAATTGCGTGTGGAATATTGTGAAGATATAATGGCCAAGATGAAAAGAAAGTTGTGGTCCATAGTTCTAGCCTATTGAGGTTATATATTGATTTTAATGGCCAAACATGATGTTATTGTTCTAAAATTTTATTTTATAGAGTCACAATTAATTTTCTCACTATGGTGATTTATGATTAGTTTAGGAAAATGTTTGAATCCTATAAGATGTTCAGAGAATTTAGGGTTGATTTTGAGAAATAGAGAAGAGAAAAGATCAATGTTATAGAATTTGATCAATGTGGAGAATCTTATGATAGAATGAAAATTCTAAATATTTTAAAAGCTTATGTGACTAGAGTAGAGATTTTCAGATAGTTGACAAATTTGCCATGTATAGGAATTGTAAGCATCATGGTGTAGTTGATATGTGCTACTAGACTTTCATAAACATGATGAGATGTATGGACCATGTAATATGTTTTGGGATGTCTTATGGAAGTGAAATTGAATGATCCATATTCAGGTAAAGTAGACTATAGATTTGCTCAATGTCTTATGTCCTGCATAGATCATTAGAAAATGGTATTTGTTTGTAATCATTTAAGAGGTGCTAGAGTTTTGCGATTATAGATAACAAAGTATCTGGAACATCATATAACAGAGAAATGTAATTGTTCTCCGACCATTTGAAATAATAATAAAGTTGATATGACAATGTCATTTGTTTGACCTTTACATATATTGAGTTAAAGCCAAAGGAGCCATAATTTAGACATGTTAGAGTATATGAACCATTTGATGAAACAACCTTGGCTGAGGTTCCATAGGTTATGGATCCATTTATAAAAGCTCTATTTAGGGGTTTGGTGGCTCTACTCAGAGGTTTTACCGAATAAAGGTGACTAGCTTCTATTTGTACTACTTGGTCTTTTAGAAGAACTTGATTGTAAAATTTTTATTAATCTAATTGCTTGTGTAAGTGATGTTTCTAGCATATGTAGGATCTATGCTTATATGTAACATACTAGGATTTGAAGCTTATTGTATTGCCTTAAGGTTGCAAAATTGTTGTTTGTGAATGTATGTATAAAACCAAGAGTTTTCATAAGAAATTTTGAGAGGTCTTGTTTGGTTGGTAGCTGAAAAGCTCATTATATGGTCACTTGTTTTAATATGTTGTCATGTTAGTTAGCTGTCAAGATCGCCTTTCTGAATGAAACTCTATATATGGATATCTATATGGTGCAGCCTAAGTGTTTTAAGGCATTTGATGTAAACTTAATTATATATACATTTATTGAACTTATTTATTGTTTTGAGTAAGCTCCGTAACTTTGGCAATTAAAGCTTTTTTGTTTTCTAACTTTAGACAGCTTTGTTGTAATTGTGATAAATCATATTATATATGTTGATTTACAAAGATTAGTAGGAGCCTATTGAATTTTTCTTGATTCTCTATGAGGATAATATTTAGCTTATAAGTAGCTTTAAATGTTGCTCCTTGAGGTGACTTATTAGTTGGTAAAGTAATTGATGTATAGAATTTGATGAGGTGCATCACTAGAGTAAAGATGTATGAGACATGTTTTGAAATGTTTTGTTAGTCACCAATATTGCTTGAATGCTAATATTTGTTGTAGTGACTTTTGGCTTAGGCATTAAGATTCAATAGTATTATTATTGCCAGTGGTTGATTCTTTCTTATAATGGCATATAATGATCATATTTTGAAAAATGTTTGGTATTTGAGGTTATAAACCTAGAAATATTTTGATCATTATATTTGGGTAAAACCAAACTTGTTATAGTGCCTTGAAGTTGAGTTGAGAAAATGATATTGTATAAAAATGTCATTAAATAGTGTACTTGAAAGCTCTATTTATATGTATACTGCACAAGGTAGACGTTGCTTTTGGAGTAAAATGTTTTGGCATTCATTAGTCAAACCTTAGTTTCAACCATTGAGATGTTATTAGAATATTTTGGGATCCTTGAATTGATATAAGGTTTGATAGTTGACCTATATACATGTAATTATGTTGGCTTGCAACCAATAAGACATAGTCTTATATTTGTGAACTACATGGATGTTGAGGATTTTGTATCTTTTGATAAAAGTAAGGACTGTGTTATGATATTATTGTTGTCAATGTTGTAACATGCAATACGGCAGCTACTTGACTGATTTGATTGATGAACCTTGTAAAGGAATTCATAAACACATATAGTTATTGGACTCATAAGAAAATTGATAGAGTTTGTTTTGAGTTCTAGTCTTGCTTAGTTATGTTATGACATTAAAATTATTATATCATTTGTTGACAATAATCGTTGTATCATAAGGTCTAAGTGCAACTGAATTTTTAATTCTTAACCATTATTGAAAGGCTAAGATAGGTGACATTATATAAACTATTCATACAAATTTTAGGGTTTTTACCCTTATGTTTTCATAGTTGTTGTAGTTGTTTATCCCACTGTTAGGATTTTTACCCTTATGTTCTTACAGCTATCATGATTGTTTGTCTTATTGTTAGGGTCTTTACCCTTTATTCTTGATTAACATGTCATTTGTATGAGCTTGACAACAACATTAGATGTTGTTGTTTAGTGGGAGGTCATTTAATGTATCTACTTTGAAAGAAAAAAGCATTTGTATTATTTGACAGTTTTGATTGTTAAAGAGAAAGTAAGTAATGGTGACAGTTTTGTAGCGAAGCACATTGTAATAGGTGTCATGTTAGTTGAACCACATATTAAAAGGTTAAGCCCTTTTGTGTTACAAAGCATGTTGAGAGAATGGGCCCTAGTTCTTTATTTTATTCATTTGCTTAGTAAGAGCTTTTGCTTTTTGTTTAATGCTATTGCTTAGTAGAAGCTATTACTCTTTATTAGATGCTTTTGTTCAGTGGGAGTTTTCACTTATCTTACTATTATGTACTATTACAACATCTATTTTGTTTACTATTATGTAAAATTTGGTTGATGTATATACATCTCAGTTACTTGTCTATTATCTAATTTTCACAAGCTTATGAGATACGTACGTGTTTGTTTAAGACATGTTATAAAGTTTTAAGGGATGTGCAACCTTAAGCATTTGGCTGGGGCACATTATTATTGGCCATATTGTAATGTCTTGTAGGATACAAATATATATATACTTGAGTACTTTATACAAGACATTTTATCTTCTCTTAGGATGGTTTGTCGATGATGTCTTGTTAACTTAAGGATATCCTCCTGGGACGGTTTGTCGATGATGTTTGTCATTTAAAGTGATATTCCCCTGTGATCATTTTATTGGTGATGCTGGTCATTAGGAGAATGGGACTGATAAGGAAGGTAACACCACATTTCCTTTTATGGTGTTACTCATCCATCACACTACCATATTTGATCTATGCTTGTAGATTGGAGAGCTATTGTGACTATGGTATGAGCTATGTCTTTAAATGACATAGTTACTGCTATTATCCATGGGTTTAAAGCTTTATATGAAGAGATCAACAATAAAGGATATTTTTGGACTTTTTGGACCAATACAAAATTATTATTTTTAAAATTATTTTAAAATATATAAAATCTACTAATAGTATTATTTATTTTTGTGATCATTGTTATAGCTCAAGTAGGAGATTGTTAGCTCATTGTATGAGCCTATATAATGTAGGCTTATATCAATGATACATAAACTAATATTCCTTATCATGGCATGCAATGTGATTATGTTGGTTCGTTTCAATTGTACACATGTCGTACACATATTTCTCTTATTGCATATATGGTACTAGCTAGTGTGGGCCTTTTGTCCATCTTATAAACTTTGATGAGAGAAGCTATTTGTATAAACATTTTACTGATTGGCTAAGTCCCCCTAATAATTCTCCATTTGTATACACCATACCTTGTTATAGGAATAAATTTGGAGACAACAATGTTGACTACTTTTATTGTGTTTGGCTGTGGGAAAATGCCCTTTAGGGTATTTTTGTCATGTCGCCCACTATACTCTTCTCTCCCGTAAAACACTAAGCACACTTACTCACAAAAGACACAATGCTCATATAAAAATAACTGTTATTGTTCACATGGGTAGAGATAGAGAGCTTTTACATGGTTACTGTTTTGTTACCTTCTTCCTAGTTTTCACACAGCAATTTTACCAGTATTGAGAGAGAATAAAGAAGAAGACTTAGTTGCAATTTGTAACTCAAGAAACAACAAATAATAATATGTTTTTGGACCTATTTTGCATATTTTATGAAACCCATTTCATTTTCTCTATGATTAGTATTTTGATCTTGTAAAAGAGCCTCTTTTGAGGCCATATTTTCTAACAATAGAAACTCTCTTGACCCCACAATGGTTGTAGATTCTCGTAGTTGGTGAAGTGTGTAAGCATCTAAAGTCTATTTATGATGATTAATCTTTGTAAACTTGTTCACTTTTGAAGTTGTATTAGTGCTTTTGTTCTCAGTTTCCTATCTTCCAAGTATTCATATTTAGTTTGGATTGAAATTATGTGTAATTCCTTCAATATCAATTGCTTATTTTGATAAAATAATATTATTTAGTTAAGATTGAGATCTTTTACCATTCCTTCAATAGAAACCCTTCCTTTGAATTATCAACATGAATGAAGCCATGTAAGGTCTTGTTTTTCTCTTTCTTTCTTCTATTTGCCACAATCTTGGGGACATTAAAGAGTTTTCAAGGACTTTTAGAGGCAGAAGAAAGTGATTGGCCCATCTTTTCTATAAAATCAAGATAATCTTGTTGAAGTTCTATAAAAACCCACGAAATCAAACGATCATGAAGAAACATTGAGGACAAGACGTGTGGAAATGGGCCATGGCAGTGATACTATTCTTACTTGACTAAAAAAGTCAACGTCTTTGCACTTAATTACATAAAGAATAAATTAAATGGGTTGGGCCTACTAATAGTAACAATCAGCCCAGTGTTACAAACCAAGAAATGATGGTTCATGAGTAAATTAAATAGTATGTTGTACTGTGTTAAAGTGTAATTAAAATATGAGTTTTTTTGTTTTAAAAAAAATTGAACACACACCCACACATGTACTTGGTATAAAATTTTGGACTAAAAAATTTCAAATAGTGTTTATACCTAACTAAGCTAAGTACTTTTTAACTAAAATATAAGTTGTTCATTGGACAAACATGAGTTTATTGAAAACCCATTGCTAACATGAGTACCAAAGTTGGTTACAACATTAATTAATACTGTATTGCATCATGTTAAAGTGTACTTAACATATGAGTTTCTCATTGTACAACATGAGTTGTTGAAAATTTAATGCTAACACGAGAAACAGATTTGGAAGGTTGCAAATTATGGCTAGTTAATGTGCACATAATTATAGAAACCATCAGCTTGATTTAGGGAACTATAGGCCACTATAGGATTACACCCATATGCAGTCCTTTGTATTTCCATTTTCAACACATGCACGCTCTAGAACTTGATTTTTAGGTCTTTTAGTTTTCTTTTCCAAAGGATAATTTTATACACTACCATTTGTATTTGCATTAAGTATGATTAATAAAATGTTTCAAGGTACCATCCTTGATTAGCTTCTAATATTAATTTGTCACTTATATAACAAGAATAGCAAATTTGGTAGCTCACATTTTGTGGTAGGTTAATGTATTTAACACGTAGCAGTTTGTTAGGTGAAAACATAACAAAAAAAAAAATTAACAAAAATGACATGTGAAAAAACGATGTAGTTATAAATATCTAGATTACACAATCCAAGTTGTAGGCTTGCTTATATAAGATAAGCAATTTTTTTTTTTTTTATGAATATATGAGTTTATTCATTGAAGAATAAGGAAATATAAAAGCTTAGGGGTATACCCCAACATTACAATTCATCTAAGAGAAAATAGAATTTGGAATTCTCCAACTATGACACAATAAAATATTCGCTTGAGAGAGTTTAATGTTCCTAAATAGAGATGCTCTTTCACAAACTACTCTCCTAATTCTAGTTAACAAAATTGGTATATCAACAGTTTTATTTTGAAAATGTCTACAATTACGTTCAAACCATATACAATAAAGACATGCTAAGAAAGAAAGTTTAAGAAGTTTTGCAACTAAATCATTTTCCTTAGTTGCTTAATCATCCATTGCAATTTAGAATTCCAATCGTTGATGTCCTTACGAAGGCCTTGTTGTGCTAAAATACTTCTCCAAATATGGCTAGTCCAAGTACATTGAAAAAACAAGTGTGATCTAATTTCATATTGAGAGCCATAGAAATTACAATACATATCAATTGAAGGGAGCCATCCAAAAACCACTTCTACTATAGGAAGTTTGTCCCTACATATGAGCCAACCAATGAAATTATGTTTGCTAATTCTTCCTGACCATATCAAATTATACCATTCAACCTCAGTATTCACTTAACGCAATTCCTTGTATGTTTCTTTACAACAATAAGAAGGTTTGGAAATTGTAGAGGTGAGAGTTTGTCGTAACTTTAGAAGACCTCTCTAACTCTATGCCATATTTCCATTGATGTCAAGATACATAATTGAAGTTCTCCTGCATTTAGTACTATGAATCCATTTACTTCATAAGGATGAACTTGGATAGTTGATGAGATTCCAGAGTGATTGCCCCAAGAAAACCTTATTTCATATTTTAATGTCTAGTAGTCCAAGACCTCCTTCCTTTTTAGCTGAACAAACAGCTTGCCAAGCAACCTTATGAGTTTTATGGTCTTCTGAATTTCCTACCCAGAGAAAGAGCAAATTAAATACCTTATTATATTGCTTTTACGTGTAACTAAAGGTACTATTGAGTTGTTGACTGAACAAACACAAGTCGTTGAAAAGTTATGTTGATGTGACACAAGTTACCAATTTAGAAGTTCACATCTTCATCTATGTTAATATGTTTTACATTTAGCAACTTACTGGGTGAAAATGCAACATCCAGAAGATTAATAACAACTAACATGCAACATCTAAAAATAGAATACACAAAAAGAAAGATAATACGAAGGGAATGATATAGAGAAATTTTGCAAACATGGATGATCACTAACAAGAAATGAGAAGGTAAGGGAGTGTAATTGCATAATTAAGATACAATATATTAATACATAAGTAACAAACTTCGAAGCTCGTATCGTGTGGCTAGTAAATGTGTTTAACATGCACTAGTTTGTTGGTAAAAACACAACATCTGAAAATTAACAAAAATGATTTGTGAAGAAACAACGTAGTTATAAATATCTAGACCACACAATCAAGTTTTACCATTGCTTATATAAGATGATTAACTCGAATACCATATTATAGTGAATTAGTGTGGAATTAAACATACTACTGAGTTGTCTATCGGAAAAAAAACAAGAAGTTGAAATGCTACGTTCATATGAACTCACATGACACAGGCAACAAATTTAGAAGCTCGCATCTTATAGTTGGTTAGCATGTTTTACATGCTGCAATTTATTGGGAGAAAATGTAAAATAAAAAATGTTAATAAGAACAAATATCTGAAAAAAAAAATAGAATACACAGAAAGAAAGATAGTTCGAAGGTGGGGAATGATATAGAGATATTTGGCAGACATAGATGACCGTTGACAAGAAATGAGAAGTTACAAGAGCATCAATACGTAATTAAGACCCATTATTGTGGTTGCTTAATACTAATGTGTCACTAATATGACACGAGTCGCAAACTTGGAAGCTCGTATCCAGTGGCTTGTTAACGTGTTTAACATGCAACAATTTTTTGGGGGAAAACAAATCTGAAAATTAACAAAAATGACATATGAAGAAATAATCACATTACAATCAAGTTATACCCTAGCTTATATTAGATGAATATATTAAACACAATATTATATTATATTTATACAAAAATTTTGTAGAAGATATTTTATAAATATCTTGGGGTATCCAGAAATTGGCATTTTGAACTATCACCTCTTGTTATTTTGATGAATTGGTTCCACCAAGAAGCTAACGCTAAATATTATATTCGCAACTAGAAAGGGACAGTTTGGAATATGTCCTACTGAACGGCCAAATAGAATCCTATAAAGTTATCTGATCACCAAATTGACTACTTAGTTGGAGCATCCCGACGCACCATCACAGAAACTCTCGTGTGACGCTGAATTGGCGTTTGGTACCCAAATTTTAATTCCGCTTGTCCAACCGGACAAGTTATTTCAAATTATGTGGAGAATAATAATTCTTATAATAAAAATGAAACTTAAATGAAAGAAAGACTAACTAATTATTGAGTTAGCTTTTATGTTGTATATTTAAATTTTTTAATATGATTTTATATATAAGTTGATTTTGTTTCACCTCATGCAATTTTGAATCCAATGTGATTTGATATGTAAAAGTATATGTAATATAAGAGTCTTTTTTTAATAGATAAAATCTTTAAAATGAAGCTTAAATTCTAGCACCAATATCTGATATGGGATTTTGGTTTTAATATTATACTAGAAAGTTCAATTTTTATTTTTAAACCTACTTAGAAGAGGCAACAGTACTTTTAACTTTATAAACCAGTGTTTTTGCAATTTGATTCATATATCTAATTCCAATTCGTTTCATTATTAGAGAAAATACAAGTCACCAGAATCATTCTAGCAAATAGATACTTTAGTTGTAATCTAACTTATAAAATGATGTTAAAGATATTAGTTTTAATTTATTTTTTGAGAAATGAAAATACTTTCACTCATAAAAAATAAAACAGATCAATATATTAATTATATAATATAACAACTTGAATATAGGTTTGCAAAGTCTCATTTGTTTGAGATTGTTGCTTCGATTACCAAGCTTACTTTTTTCCTAACATAATATAAAAATACCGTTGACTATAAATTAATACAACTTAACTTTTATTCAATTTTAGTCTTTTTTGAGTATGTTTCGTAACCAAAGGAGTTTCTATTTCACTCTACCCAAATTTGAGCCAAACATCTATTCGATATGCCAGGAATATCAATGTAATACGAAACACTAATGTGGAACACATTCAGAAAGTAAAGTCCGACATAGTACTAACTATCTTTTCGCAGAAGCACTTCAGGCCATGCGTAGCATTTCAGCAAAGCCGTAGGGACGTGATTCTGCTAGAAGTTCTACGTGTGATGGACCAGGACACGGCATAACGAACGTTCTCCTGAGATATATTTTCACCAGATCCTGTGTTTCAAGCCGTGAAGAGAAGATCGAATGAGTTACCATAACGACCAGCAGCCCACAGTCGGTGTTCCGCCGGCACAAGGTCCGCTTCCGGATTTGGGGTTGTGTGGTTTGATGTAATTTTTGGATCTGACTCTGGATATCTGTATCTTGGTTTTCTTGTTTTGTCTTTTTGTGGGGGTCAAGGTTATTCTAAGGATGCGTCTCCGCCGCGGGCATACACTGCTAAGGGGCTCCTGCCGGCGTACACTGCTAAGGGGCTCCCGTCGACATGCACTACTAAGGGGTACCCGGCGGCTTCGCCCCTTTTTCCGCCCTCTTCTCCTTCCCGCTCCAGCTTCTTGGAACGCTGGTGCATCCCTCTTTGTCACAACCTTAGCTATCACTCACATAATCCACATGCAACTAATTTCATTACATTTAATTAAACGTGCATTCACAAGTCATTCCTTCTAACTGCTTGGTGTGGGCGCCCCCGCGTAGGCCTTATCTTGCTGACAACAGGGGCTACTGCTGCAATTTAGTTTTACAATAGTTTCTAACATCAAACAATTGGAACCAATTATCGCACTTAACTTGTCATTACTTAGGATTTATCCCTAAAATTTTGGGAGAATCCATACAAGATTAGGAAGGGAAACTTACTTGGTGTCTGTAGGGTTCTTCTTGTTGCGCATATTGCAATCCATATTGCTGCCAAGATAGGTTGAAAACGGTTCCTACCATGGGTGGGGAATATCTGTGCTGCTCAAACGGTTGGCCCAAAAATGCCATAGGCAGTGGCCGGAGTCCTTGTGGTGGCCGGCCAAAGTGTGAAACCCACAACTAGGCACGGACAGTTCGGAAAACCCCGGGGGTTGCTCATGGTTCATACGGCTATGGCTAGATCGCCACGGTTTCTCCTAGTTGCCACAAAAATACACCGTTTTGGGTATTTGGGTGCATTTATTGACTCATAATTAATCATGCTTGGTTGTTTGCATTAATAGAGGTACTTTCCAGTACTAATGAGTGGTTGAACTTCCTCTTTGGCTGTTAATTTGCACGCAGTTTGGCTTCTTTGTGCTGTTGCTGCCTCTTGGATGCCCGCATTTGATGAGAAAATGCAGCAAGAATCGGTGGAGTTTGATTCTTATTATCACGTAGGCGATTCGGATTCCCAATCTGTTTGTCAAATACTTGATCTACGTTCATTGTCTATCCTTGACGGTTTAAGTTTTTCAATAATATGGACTTACTATCTGTACATGTTTGTGGGTTTCACTTGAATTACTCTGCTTGTGTTGTTTGATTTTGCTATGTGAACTGCGCATATGCGTTGCTTATGTTCTTGTAGTATATGTTAAAAAGTACATATTAAAGAAGTTTATCAGATAATTTGGAACGCACTTCACATTGTTCATCCCCTTGAATAGATATATTATTGAAAAACTTAAACCGTCAAGGATAGACAATGATTCGAGGGGATAAACTTCTGTTCTTGTAGTACATGTTAAAAAGTACATATTAAATAAGTTTATCTGATACGGATGTATAGTTGGGCAATATAAGACATTGATACATTCATATGAAAAAGTGGAATTTTGGATGGTTTGTGTTTTTTTACTCAAAAGCATGTTATAGAACGTGACTACGCGAAAGAGACGCATGCTTTGGATAGCTATAAAGCATATAAATATAGAACTAAACTGAGTTTTAATAGCTGTTTATGGGTTGGATTTGGTTAGCTTTCGATGGCATTTCGGACCACCTAAAGGAATCGGATTCTAAGAACAAACACTTTACTATATTATGCACCAACCTTTAGTTAGCTAGGATTTAGCTAATTTAATTCGATTATATGATTAGTTTCTCATAATAACTTCTTGAGTCAACAGAATTGGATTTGAAGGAGACATCCTTCCTCTTGTAGGAAACTTTTAGATGAATAGAAATTGAGAGTTCTCTCAAGATATAATCCTTTAAAGAGAACAACATAGTAATTTTTTTTTCTTCTCATGTTCAATTAAGATGTGACCTTTTGGGTGCTATTATCAAATACTTAGTATTTAATACGTTTCCTTATTTGAATATTGTGTACCTATAGAGTACACTCTTAAAATAGTTTGGTTGAGTTTTGCAAGTTTTCAAGGTTGATCTTTTGATAGACTTACCGTTTCGATCATTTGCAATACTACAAGGAAAGAAAAAAAAAACAAAAACAAAAGGTGTATAAGATTCCATAAAATGCTTTAATTTTTAATATTTTCATTATGACTACAAATATAGAAATAGATGCTAGAGAATTCTATCATCATTAATTGAAAAAGATACAAATTAATTTTATTGTTTGGGGAGTTTACCTAACTCATTATTTATTTTATTTTATTTTATTGCAAATAAAAAGTGTAAAAGAATCAATAAAATTAATTGTAGTGATCTCAGGGCCTACCTAAAGGTGTTGTGTGTTAGGTGTGCTTCCAGAACAAAGATGATTACTTTATCCATAAGGTCACATCCTAAACTAGTTAGTCCAAATTCGTCCAACTAGACATGCAAATATGTATATTATAGCCAAGATGAGACTCTACAAATGAATTACCTCTCCCAAGTAAATACATTACTTAAAAGTAGACAATTTCAAGAATTATCTATGAGATCCAATTTTGTTAATTAATCTTACTTAGTTATTTAATCTTGAACTTTTAAAATCTCCTTAACTATGACATATTAGTTTAACTAAGCAAAGGGTGTGAGTAGGATTGATAATGCTCTAATTAAAGGAGAATAAAAAGCAAACTCCAAAAGAACCATTTTTTGCATTATAAAAGTATATCTTTTTTATCTAGTCAATATAGTTGAAATAGTAAGAAAGGTTTATGTGAAAGATTTTATAAAATAAATATGCTGAATTCAAATCCTCTTAATTACAATTCTAACTTATCTGAGCATATTTTGGAATAGATAGCTATTATTTAGTTTAAGCCATTAGGCAAAATTTGGTGGAAGTTTTATAAAATTGATAAGAGAGTTTTTATTCTCTATAAAAGGATTTGAATAATGTGAAACTTATGTCATATTTTTCTTAACACCCCTTTGTATTAATGTGGATTGTAGGGTTTATGCTAGGTATATATCTCCTTACAAAACATCATGGATTGTAGTTTTATGACTGGGCGTCACTTTCTAAACCTAGACTTTTAAACATGTTAAAAACCCTATTGCTGTTGAAACGATCTACTCAAGAGTAAAGTACTTTTTTCTGATAAAGAAGATTTCCAAGCTTGAATGCAATATATTTTTCCAGGAAAAACTGAACAGGCAAAAAAAGGCCGGGGGGGCGTGGGTGAATGATAATAGAAAAAGTGATGTGCAGAGCTAATTACTACTAACCTTGGCTGTGCGGTTATGAATGATGAGGACAAAGTATTTTATAAATCCAAAATGAGACAATGTGTTGAAGATAATATATGTTTTATATTGCTTAAATTTATTTTCATATATTCTTTAAAAAAAAGGAAATAAATTTTATATCATAATGATTTTCTCAGTTCAACATTTATTAGGTTGCAGATTTTGTCAAGCATTTTATTGAGCCAAACAATTTTTTTTTTTTTTTGAAAAAATAGTTACAGTATATTGGCAAATTTTATTTATAACAATTTTGTCAATGTGCTTGGAATCCCTTTTGTAAAGAGAAACTAAGAATGCTTCAAGACATTTGGAACTCGCAAGTCAAACACATTGATAGCCAAGAAGAAATTTGGCTCGTGCGATGGGAGTTTTCCACGGCCAAAAAGGGCCAACGCACGAGCTGAGCTTTAGGACCAATGTCACTCTACCATAATTGAATACCGAAAAAAATCCGTTGACCCTAACTTAGCTCCATTCATCTCTCAAACAAAGGACGTCAAACTGATTTATGAGACTTTTAGGGGCCGGTGTGGAAGGTTGACTGAAAAAGGTGATCAAACTGACTTACAAGGTCAATGAAGTTTCTTTGTAAACTAGTATATATAATGTTGTCTCTACTTCGGTGGCCGGAGAGAAGTGCAGAGGAGTACGGAGCTTTCTAGATTCACATGTCAGCGTT
Organism: Casuarina cunninghamiana; assembly: GCA_028551485.1. Lineage (NCBI taxonomy): Eukaryota > Viridiplantae > Streptophyta > Magnoliopsida > Fagales > Casuarinaceae > Casuarina > Casuarina cunninghamiana. Next base: position 5,168,833 of record CM052371.1, read on the forward strand.
GCTTGTGTCTCGAATGACATCATCAACATTCTGGCCGCAAATTACCTACCAATTATGTCATGCCTTTAAACCCTAATGAGATATGATTTGATAACGAGGTTAGAATTTTCTACAACTCTAAATTGCAAATACCGAGGAGACGAGACTGAAATTTCCGGCATTAATTGTTCAATGGGATATGTCTTTAAAGCCGCATATTACCCTCTTTCAATGGCGTCGGGGGAAGAAAAAATGTTTGTTTGAAGCCTAGGTTGCATCGAGAGTGACAACTGTGGAGAACCAGGTCATCTGTTCCGGCTACCGTGGACTGGGTTTCTTTTATGTAGATTGTTCATCCTAATCAACCACGGTGGCTTTATAATGTAAAATAGGAAAGAAAGTTTCTTCCTGGAAGCTGCTTGATGCTACATTATTCATTACCGTTAGACGAGGAAGGGCCGTTCAAGTAAGCATTATGTAGTTGCTTATTCATTCGATACCAAACACCACGTTTTTATCATGTAAAAGTGGAAACGAAATTTCTTCCTGGAAGCTGCTTTCATGCTAGATTATTCACTGCCGTTCAAATGTGCTTTGGACCGGATTCCGCTTAGATAAGCTTTGAACGCATTCCCATTCAAAGCCGAAAATGAATACAGCTTCAGAAACGATGCCTCGACCCCACTGGAAGGCCTGTTGTTCAGACTTGTCAAGGACAGCGGGGACGTCGATTTTAGCTACAGCGTACAAGAGAAGGTCTTTGGTCGGTATAAAGTATTGGTGGTTCCGTTTATACGTGGATCACTTGGTAGATTCCGTAGTTTAGTATAATGTCTTAGATACCCCAATGCCACTATTTACCTAATAAAAAATGAAAAATAATATAAAATAAACTTTGACATGCATTCTCACACACTGAGAATCACTGGATTCCAAGATTAGATTCAAACTGAATTTTAATATCAAGTTAAAAACTTAAAAGTTTAATTTATAAACTAGCTCAAGAATTAGAAGGTCTTATTTTAATTTATACTTCATCACAAAAATTTTAGTTTTTAATATAATACTCTCGTCTTTCACACATTTACGGCTGCTATACATTCTTAAAAATACAAGCAAGTGGATGGGACGGTAACGAATAATCTAGCATCAAGGCTACTTCTAGGAAGAAACTTGCTTTCTACTTTTTCATTATTAAAACGTGGTAGTCGGAGAAAATTCTACAATAGGGACGACAGAACTTGTGTTTTGGAAAGTCCAAGGTTTAGACATTAATTGATCTCTACCAAGAACATGCACAGCGTAGTTCTCTGTATTTTCCTCTAGAATAAGCTTGAGATCTTGCGATGCCCGTAGTGGCTGTGTAGCGGAGAGCAGTGATTACATAGCGAAAAGCTAACGAAATACCATCAGTGTAGTTATCATTGGGGTGCGATCCTGAAAAAAACCTACGTTCTCTTGAGATATATTTTCAGCAGCTCTAGTGTTGCAAGCCGCGAAGAGGAGAAAGAATGAGTCACAACGACAACAACCAGCAGCAGCAGCCCGTCGGTGTTCCTCCGCGGCAAGGTTGGCGACTTATTCTTTTCTGAATTTGGGGTTTTGTGTGATTTGCTGTAATTTGTAGGATATGACTCTGGATATTGTTTCTTGTTTTTTTTTTTGTTTTGTTTTTTTGGGGATTCAGGCGATCTTAAGAAAGCTTCCCCAAAGCCTAAACGGCCGGGCAAGGCGGCTCCGCCGCGTCCGCGCAAGGCGCCTGTACGGTGTCCGAGCAAGAAGGCACCTTCGCAGCGTTTTCCGCCGGGTCAGCGTAACTCGGATCCGTCGCGTTCGCCCAGCAGCGGCTTCTTGGAAAGCTGGTACGTCCGACGATCTCTCTCTCTCTTTCCTTTTCTTTCTTTGGGAATCTTTCACGCAAATTGGGTCGGATTCTACATCAGTAAATTCGGTTTTGGGTATCGGGTGCATTTATTGACTCCTAACTAGTCCCCTTTGGTTGTTAATTTTGCATTCATGAGGTACTTTCTAGCACTAATGAGCGGTTAAACTTTCTTGATTTGACCCTAAATTTGCATGCAGTTTGGCTGCTTTGTGCTGTTGCTGCCTCTTGGATGCCTGCTTGTGATAAGAAAATTGCAGCAAGAATCAGTGGGGATTGATTCTTAATATCGCGTAGAGGATTTGGATTCCCAATCAGTTTGTCAAATGATTGAGTACTTTCGACGTCTATCCTCAACTGTTTCTGTCTTTCAATAATATTAACTTCCTGTCTTTACATGTTCGTGGGTATCACTTCACTTCCTCCCGGTTGTGTTGTTTGATTTACACTTTATCAAAAAGTATATTTTAAAGAAGTTCATCAAATAATTTGTAATGCACTTCACATTGTTCTTAATGTAAATCGCTGAGCTTCATCACAGGGTAATATGACATGAATGTATTTGGGGTATCATCTTTTGAATTTGAATTTTGCTAAATATATATTAAAGAATTTTCTTAGATAAGTAGATAGTTTGGGACATTCTTCACACGTTCTTAATATGTTTTTCACTATTAATATGAATGGCAAGCTTTGTTACATTTTCTTTTAATTTTTTTATGCACCTACCCTAAGTTATACATTATTAAGGGACCACTAACTTAGTGGTATTCTCTAAACCAAACCCTAATCGACAATTCCACCGGTTATAGGTTCGAGCCTCTTCCCCCTTCCTCGATGCATGTGTTAAAAAATAAATAAATACACTAAGTATTAAACTTTAAGTTAAGAAATTTTAGATAACATCTACTTGTAAGTGAGCTAAATACTTGTCAACCACTAGATAATATATTCTTTTCACGTTCCATGGGTGTCTTTTTTGAATTTAAATTTTGGTATGAAAGTGGTTTTAGGTGATATAAGATATTGATATATAAAAGTAAAATTCTGAATGGTTTGTCTTTGGTTCAAAAGCACGTTCTAGAACGTGACTACACAAAAGAGATGCATGCTTTGGACAACTAAAAAGCACTAAACCGAGTTTTAATAGTAAGACCCAAGACCTTTACTTGGGATTAGGGTTTTCCTATATCTAGCTTTTCGGGTAGCCATTGTATATATTTTAATCTACTTTGATAGGTTTATTGATGTGGACTTATATTAATAAACTCTGAATTAATTTAATAAAGTAGGAAATATAATTTTCTTAATAATTAAATATGGACTAACTTGTGTAACCTATTGCTTACCTAATAAGATTATGATGGATCAGACCTATTAGGTGAACACAAAGAAAAAATTAGATCTTATTTTCTAGCTCTATAAATAGTACCATGAGAAAAAGGAAGAGCTAAATCGAGTTGAAACCGTGCTGCCTACCCTACTAACCCTTGCCACCACCATTTAATTTGGACATATCAGCCTTTGCCACACCAAATCAGGGTACACCAACCGAAGGTTGGCGGACAAAGTTGGAAGGGCCTTTGGCAATCCACAGGAGGCTCTTATCGTGTGGTGGCAGGTGTGGCTGCGCCAAGAGTTTTTTTTTTTTTTCGATAACCCACAAAAACCTGGATTTTTCACTTTCGGTTACTTACAGAAATAACTTATCATATAAAAACTTTTTCTTAAAGAATCAAAAGGTCATCTTTTAAAAATTTATATGGGTCCTAAATCTAAACTATGTCAATTTGATATTAAATGTATGCAATAATTTGCCTCCTACGAGACAGAAAACCCAAGATTTATATGGTTAAAATCTAAGACACCAAATACAATACATGAAATATTATGAACAAGATAAGAATAAGAAATACATATTGTACTTTTAATCCATAGTGAAAACTACTGGGCCAAATCCTATCTTTTGGTTAGGTCTTCCTTTTCCCTGACAACGGTAGGACAAGTTTTTTCTTTTCCATTGGGGCCTCGGAGCTGGCTGTCTGCCGCCATTCTCGACATTCTAGGAAGCAGAACTGGTGTAGAAAAGCATTTTCGCTCGTAGGTCGATCGTGCGCCAATGGAATGATGGCCACCAGACGATTGACCGTGGACCAATCTATTTGGAACAGAGGGTTGCCGGCCACTTTGAACTTGTACTAGCGGCGAACCGGCATGAATCAAATGAATCGGTCTGAACAGGCCAATACGAGGTCTGAATCGGATCTGAACCGATTGGACCAGCCAAAAATTTCTTGAGGCACGTGGAGGGAAGTGACATGTCCAATTTGACACCTTGGTAATTTTTGGGCATTTTAGAAAGAAAATATTGTTAATCTAATGTTTATGGGAGCAATTTTAATACAGTTTATTGTATTTTAAATGTTTCAGGTAATATGTGGAATATGTATCATACTACAATAGCTATACATGTTTTATTATGTTTAATAGATTTTTTCTATGGCTATAAGGAATACACATAAGTGATTATAGTATGTATTAACTAATGTGTTCACATACTTGGATGTATTTTATATAAGTATGAATGATGAAGATAAAGTATTTTATATATCCAAAGTGAGACAATGTGTTGAAGATAATATATATTTTATATTGCTTAAAATTTTTTTGGTATCTTCTTTAAAAAAAAATATTATAAGTTGTTTGACAAGGAAATAAATTTTATATCATAATGATTTTCTCATTTCAACATGTATTAGGTTGCAAATTTTGTCAAGCATTTATTGAGCCAAACAATTATATTTTTTTAAAAAAAATAGGTACAACATATTGACAAATTTTATTAATAACAATTTTGTCAATGTACTTGGAATCCCTCTTGAAAAGAGAAACTCAAGAATGCTTCAAGAAATTTGGCTCGTGTGATGGGAGTTTTCCACGGCCAAAAAGGGCCAACGCACGAGCTGAGCTTTAGGACCAATGTCACTCTACCATAATTGAATACCGAAAGAAATCCGTTGACCCTAGCTTAGCTCCATTCATCTCTCAAGCAAAGGAAGTCAAACAGATTTGGGAAACTTTTAGGCGCCGGTATGGAAAGTTGACTGAAACTGAGATATAATTTGAAGAGGAAACTCGATGATTTGAAGCAGTTAAACACCCTGTGGCTGAATTTTACAAAATGTTAGATTTATGGATTTGTGGACTGAGATAGACACACCTGAGAGCTAAAAACCAATGTCATTGAATAAGAACTAGAAGAAATGAAATTTCGAAAGTGAACGAGGCTCAAATGTGTACAAATCAAAGCTTGGCTTAATCCTTTACATCAATTTTTTTCTCTTGAACAAATTGGGCAATAGTTTAGTTTTACAACCCCATTGAGTAGGATAATTTAACAAATTACCTCAATTTTATAGAGAAGGTGGGCCAATTACTTTCTTTTACCTCTGTAAAGTCCTAAAAACTCTTTGATGCCTTCAAATCTCAACCAAAACAATGACGAACAAAAGAAAGAAAGAGAAAATAAGACTTTAAAAGGCTTAATTTATCATGCTAATTAAAAACAAAAGATATATACTCAAAGAATAGCAAAAGATCTCAATCTTATCTAAGTACTCTTATTTTATCATAATAAGTAACTGATATCAAAGGAATTACAGAGAATTTCAATCCAAATTGCCTTCAAATACTTTGGATGAAAGAAAATAAAGAACAAAACACAAACATAACTTCAAAAGGGAAAAGGTTTACATAGATTAATCATCATAAATAGACTTCAGTTGTGTACAGACTTAACCAACTGCTGAGCTTTACAGCTGTTGTAGGGCTAAGAGAGTTTCTACTACCATCCTATGAAAAAGGCAGGCCAGGCGCCTTCTTCTACTTCCACAAAGGACCAAAAGACGAACTGATGCTTCCAAATGACAACCAAACCCAAGACAAGGTTAAGCACAAGAAAGGAAGAGAAAGACAAAAGATACCAAAACCAAGAATTTGGAAATGGCGTTATGACCGATATAGAGATGCCGTAGGACAGAAAGAGGAGAACAACGGATACAATGAGCAAGCCGCCAGTGATGCCATGAGGAATGACTAAGATTATTAATAGTAGCGGTATATAAAACATTAAAGAATTAATAGCTAAGAGCAGATAGAAAAAGTTCCCGGCCATGGTTACTGTCCCGGCAACGTGTGGGGCTTGACTGACTTCATTACTATTGCCGGTCGGAGCTATGCTATTCAACTGTTTATTATCTCCGGGAATGGAATTATCTTGCCAAAATCCTCCCGGCGGGCTGAGTGCTCCCTGGTAAGCGATTGCTACAAGCAGTACAGCAACCACCAACAGCAAATTGCGCATGTCGACTGAAACTTTCATTCTCTGACGGAAGAACCATATGAATAACTTCTCATTAGTTGTGACAGGAGACTTCAAGTAATCTGCAAAAGGATTCTGTTCACGAACAGCTGATCCCTTTAAGGCTCCCGCACGGAGTAGCATTTCCCTGATTTCTTGGTTGGGCACTTGTGTATCTTCTACGATATCCAAGGCAGTAAATTTATATGAGTTCTTGATGTCCACTCTGACTTTAGAATCCAATAAGCAGCGCACGACCTGCCACAAAAATGCATAATTCATGGTAGGGCTCTTTTTATGTTAATTTGTATTTCCCTTCTTCAGTAGGAAAAAGGAGGAGAAAGAACTTGCCTGGGTTTCATTTTTGGATGATGCAATATGCAACAGAGTGTTCCCGTCCACATCCATCCAGTCCAGCAACCTTTGCTGCCATAGTGCCGCATTTTTAAACCACGCCCGCCGAAGCCATCCGACCAGGACCTGAAAAGCATCTAACATGTCGTTTTTTAGTGCAATATGTAGAGCAGTCTCGCTTTGACTCGTCACTTCTTCAATTAACTTGGGACGAACTCTCAGAAATGTAGTCAACAAATGGAGGTTTCCCGTTTGAGCTGCATAATGGAGAGGATTCATAGCCCCCTTTCCTTGTGCTGAGACAAGGTCCTTATGAACACCAAAAAGCTCGTCCACCAAATGGGTTTTGTTCTTATGCATGGCAAGAAGTAGGGGGGTTAAGCCATTTGGATCTAGCTTTTTCGCAAATGATGGCTTTAACATCATAATCTCCAATGCAAATTCGGTCTTTCCTGCAGCAGCAGCTACATGTAGAGGGGTCTCAATAAACGGAATCTCATCGATATTGTCCAGAACCTTTGGATCCCTTGCAATGGACGAGTACAAGGCATCAATGTGTCCTTGCTCAGCAGCATTCCTCAAATCCTGGTCCATTTCGAGCTGTATGACAGTTGTTTCTCTCAAGAACGTTCCAAATTCCAGTTCAGGACAAGCTGACTATTGTCAACGACTGAAGTAGTGGAATGCGCAGGCCTCCATCTTAAAGATAATGATTTAACTTCCCCTCCCCCTAAAGGATTGGTTCTCCAAAGCTGCGGAATCTCTTCCTTGGGATGAATTTTTCTACGGCGTGGCTGGGACCAAGTGTAGACAAAATTTACTCGCCTTACGGTCCTGTTTGCAAAACGTAAAAAAGCAATGATTCAACTATCTCGACTAAAGGGTTGATTCTCCAAATCCTTCAAATATATTTAATGCATAAGAAAACATTGAGGACAAAAGTATCATATTATATAAAAAAAAAGTTATTAGATAATGTTTAAATATAAATTTATTTCCTCCAACTCATGAATTAACCTTATGGTTAAATCTTAGGCATATTTATATTGTATCATAGCCCAAATTAATCTATTTTGCTCATTCAACTGTGGGTTCAAAAGTATTCTGCGTATTAGAGGTCTATTCCACCCTCATTTAACTTTGGACTTGAAAATATACTTGGTACAAACAAATGTTGAAGAACAAAATCTAATATTACAAAAATACAATTTTTTGCTAATATTTAAATATAAATGTTTTTTCAACTTATAAGCTAGTTTTTTTATTAGAACAGCCTTAAGATCAAACTTCCTTTTTTAAAAACAAGTTTTTCTATTTTGAAAAACTGGCTTTTACAAACCAAGCTCAAACGAACTTTTAATGCGTAGCGCCCTTATTTTCAAAAATGCAACACAAACAAGCCCTTAGCTTTCTAGCACGAGTGATTTCATGGAAGCAAGTTTCTTAATGTTCATAAAGTATTGTAATCCTTATATATTTAGTGTCATGGGCGTAGGTCCTACCTCAAAAGACCAACTTTAATAAAAAGAATAACTAGCTTATTTATATTGCCAAGATCTCCAATCATCTTCCCGATGTGGGGAGGCACACACTACCCTATGCTTACCCATGATGCTTGGCATTGGCAGCCTGCCCCACTGCCTACCAAGGGGCACTTGGTGTTGGTCTAGGACATTCTCCCCTGCCTGAACCACGATCACCCTGTCCCCACAAACATTAGGTACACAGGGGAACCAGGTTAGGCTGAGTTTGCTTTAATACTAAACTTGGGTTCCATTTCAAAAAACTGACTTTAATTAGAAAAGTAATTAACTCCCTTATATGGCTTGAATCCTCCAGTTACCTTCCCAATGAGGGAAAGGTTCAAGCCACCCCCGCCTACCCTCTGCTTAACCATGGCCGCTTTGCGCTGGCATCCCGCCCCACTGCCTACCCAGGTCGCTTGCGGGTGGTCCGCGACATTAGCCTTATTTAATACATGGGTAATGACACAGCGGATAAGGAAAAGTCAAACAGGCCATGTGGAATCACTAATACAAAACCCACAAAACAATGGAAAATAGAAACATCATTGTATAATGACCGTCTGGCGATTGTCAAGCCATGGTTGATAAGCTAAATGCTTAAAGTGATGAAATTCAGTCGACAAATCCATTTAAATCTTGATTGTTAGTGCAGCAGCCTACAAGTTTGGCACCTGGCTGGGCCTGACACTTAGTGATGGGCTGTTCGTTAATAAACCCCAATCTGAACCCAACCCAAGATTTCTGTATTTTCTCTTTATTATTTTTTTCTATTTTTCTTTTTTAATTGACACAACACTCACTTGTTTCACTCTCGGTTAGTCTCATATTCTGCCCACTCACAGTTTTTTTCAAGCACATCTTAAACCTTACAAAGAAGAATCCCTCTCAAGCCTTAAGTCGAACGTCTGCCGTGCACCCAATTTACCGACTCGGCAATCTGCAGAAACCCACCACAATAATTTTGAAAACCAACCACTGACAACGCTTATAGACCCTAATCGATTCCACAGAATCTTCCACTATCCGCACTCCCTATCACGATCTTCCCACATAATAGACAAATCAACGGAGCTTGAGCAAATGATCATCAGCACACAATCAATAGAAAACCAACTTGCTAAAGATATCCCACGAAACCCAAAACAACGGAGCAAAGATTAACCACAAATCAACCAACAGTGAATAGTAACTCAAATTCACCCACGATTTGTCCAACACAACCAACCAAAATCCACAATCAAACACCAAACCAGGTGGGGCTTTCGCCGTCCAGCCAAATGCTGCTGCGAAATCCTGTTTTTCGAACACAAGTAGAGCAAAAACTATAAAGCTTTCTCAGATTCAAAGGAAACGGAGGACTTACAGAAAATTGGTCTCATTCGAGGGAAACCAAACCTCCAGATCTCATTCCCAGAAAATTCCACACCTACTCGTTTCCGAAAGTTCCGAGTTAATAGTGTTTCATACAGACCCCAATACACTATTGGGTATAAATGCAACATCTAGAAAGTTAATAAGAATAGACGTGAAGAAAAGAATACACGGAAAGAAAGGAAGGAATAAAAGAATACACGGAAAGAAAGGAATGGTTCGCAGATATCACGTAGACATGGATGATGGTCGACAAGAAATGATAAGATATGGTGTACGAGAGCCTAATTAAGACACGTTATTATGTTTGCTTAATACTAAAGTGTTTGTGTTACTCCTAGGAGATGAGTAGCAAATTTGGAAACTCTCGTCTAGTGGCTAGTTAAGACTTGTAGTCAACTTGGATTGCAGGTTTTATGTTAGGGTATATATTCTCCTCACAAAGTATCTTGAGGTTCGGTTTTGCACTCTCGTGCTCTTTCTAAACCTAGGCTTTTAAACCGTGTTAAGAAGATTCCCAAGGTTAAATGCAGTGCCTTTTTCAAGATAAAAAATCTGAACAGGCCAAAGGAAATAAGCGGCGGATTGAGAATGATAGAAAACTTGATGTGCACAGTGCACAGGGCTTTGCAAAAAAAGTGGAAAACCTCTTATCAAAATTGCATGTTGGGTTTGTACGATATAACCTTAAGTGGTTTTGTTCAAGACTAAATGAAATGCTAATTTGGAAATGACGAAAAATTGTAGTCATTTGGAGGATCATTGGAAATTGGGGTCTTTTTTAAAATAATTAAAGCCCAAGTTCAAATATATCATTCCTTTCTTATGAATAAAGATTTTCACGTAAGGTATTTTGTTTCACATTGCTTAATTTTACCTTGATTTCTTACTTTTAAAAAGCAAAATACTTTGCTACCTTTTGCAAGTCGATTTGAAAGAGGAAATAAGCTTTTTAATTTTTTTTTCATTTCAACATTTTATTAGGTTGCAAATTTTATTAAGCATTTATTGGATCATATACGTCTTTGTATGGGTAGTCCAACAAAAATTAAACATATTTGTTTACCCCCGTGGAAAATTGTTTGGCTCATCTGTAGGATGACTTTAAAATTTATGGATCTTAGTGTTTATCAAAATTCTACATTATCTTATTTCCCAAGTTATACACTAGAAGTCATATGAGCATTTAAATATAGGTACTTCTTATTAGCTATTAAAAGGTTTGGCGTTCCAACTATAATGATTTCTTAAAGTACTAAAGGTTGTTAATGTAATAGACTCATAGTAAATCTAACTTAAAATCAAACTCAAACTCCTATCTTCAACACAAATTAAACAATTATCATAGACATTGGGATCCACAATAATGAGTATGATTTTGGATGATTTATGTAACCATCAAAAATCAAACCTCAAGTTGTGGCCAACTTAGTTGATATGAGTAAATTAAATATTGTGTTGTGTTGTGTTAAAAATGTAATTAAAATATTAGTTGTTAATTGGACAAACATGAATTGTTGAAAAGTGCTGACATGATACCCTACATGACATGATTACCAAATTTGGAAGCTCTTATTATGTGGCCAGTTAATGTGTTTCACATGTAACATTTGTTGGATAAAAACACATTATCCAAAAAATTATTAAAAATGACATGCAAAGAAACAATGAGGATATAAACATCCCAATCACTCAATCCAACTTGTATTATGCTTGATTAGATGATAACTAAATGTTGTATTATATTTTGTTAGTGCATAATAAAGACATAATATTGTGGCTGCTTTATACTAATGTGTCACTCATCTAGCACGAGTAGCAAATTTGGTAGCTCACATATTGCGGTTGGTTAACATGTATTAGTTTGATGGGTAAAAAGAAAACATCTAAAAATTACAAAAATGATATGTGAAGAAATGATGTTGTTATAAACATAGAGATTGTCAACTTCCTTTTGGCTCAATGGTTAGCCAAGGGCCCCCCCTTTTCCTGGGGTGTTTTATATATATATATAAATATTGAGATTGCACAATCCAAGTTGTACCCTTGCTTATACAAGATGAGTAATTTAAATACCATATTCTATTGCATTTATGTGTAACTAAATCTAATGTTGAAAACATAAAATTTTCTCAAAAAGAAGGAATGTTTGACTGAGATAAAGATACTTTGCAGACATGGATTACCATCGACAAAAAATGAGAAGGCAAAGGAGTATGAGTGCATAATTGAGACCTAATATTATTGTTGCTTAATACCAATGTGTTACTCACATAACGCGAGCAGCAAATTTAGTAGCTCCCATCTTGCGGCTAGTTAATGGGTTTAAAATGCAACAGTTTATTGGGTGAAAATAGAATATCCGAAAATTAACAAAAATGATGTATGAAGAAACAATGCGGTTATAAATATTCAAATCACACAACAAAGTTATACCCTTGTTTATGTTAGATAAGTACATTAAATACCATATCATATTGAATTAGTGTGTAATAAAACATACTACTTAGGTGTTCATTGAACAAACACAAGTTGTTGAGTAGTTATATTGACGTAACGTGAAATGAGTAACAAATTTAGAATCTCACATCTTGTTGTAGGTTAACATGTTTTACATGCAGTAGTTTATTGATGAAAATGCGACATCCAAAAGCTAAATATAAATTGACATGAGAAATGAGAAGTTAAGAGAGTATGAGTGCGTAATTAAAACACAATATTGTGTTTGCTTAGTATTAACGTGTCATTCATACGATACAAGAAACAAATTTGGAATCTCGCATCTTTGCAGCTAGTAACCGTGTTTAACACAATATCCGAAAAAAAAAAATTATGTTTGAAGAAATAGAGAGGTTTTAAATATCCAAATTACACGATCAAAGTTATACTCTTGCTTATGTAAGATTGGTGCATTAAATATCATAGTTATATTAAATTAGTGTGTAATAAACATGCTACTAAATTATTTATTGTACAGACACAAGTTGTTGCAAGATATGTTGTTGTAATACTCACGTGACACAAGTTACAAATTTAGAAGCTCGCATCTTACCGTAGGCTAACATACTCTACATGCAAAAGTTTATTGGGTGAGTGCTTTGTGTTTTGCTCTTTGTATTTTCTTTTTTGGGGAAAAAGAAAAATTCATATCCAAAATAATAATTTTAATAAAGATGATTCTTTAATAGGATTTGAAATGTGAGACTTATATCATATTGTTCTTAATACGTCCCTATAAGTTTCATGCTAAGGTGTATATTCCTGCGCAAATCATCTTAGACTGCAATTTCATGCCCAGGGAATCACTTTCTAACCCTATGCTTTTATACAATGTTAAAAAACCTATTGCTGCTAACAAGAAATAGAATAAAGTTATTTCTCCTTATAAAGAACAGCGACTAAGATTTGTCATCGTTGACAGCTTAGCAATTTCATTAGGTCTTGAACAAAACCACTCAGAGGTTGTTTTCATCATTCATAACCGCGCAGCCTTGATTGGCAGTAAGTGCCTGTGCAATTCATGTTTTCTATCATTTTGGAACCACTTTTTTCCTTTTGCATGCAGATAAAGTTCGAGGATTTTAGGGTGCAACTCCCACGCTTCTTTTGCCAGTTCAGTTTTTCCTAAAAAAGACATTGCATTTATGTTTGAGTTACACCCCCAAAACCCTCCAACTTTACGTGCATGCGAAAGGAAAAAAGTGCTCTAGGGGTGATAGAAAGCGTGATGTGCACAGGCATATGATGCCAATCTAGGCTCTGTGGTCATGAATATGACGAAAACAAGTTCTGGGTCCACGCTATGCAAAAGAAGTAGAATAATCTCTTACTAAAATTGCATCTTCGGTTTGAAAAATACAACCTTTAGTGGTTTTGTTCAAGACCTAATGAATTTTCTAAGTTGTCAACGATGACAAATCTTAGCCATTTGAAGGATCACTAGAACTTGAGGTCCTTTTTAACGTGAAATGATGTGTATCTTATATTATTTAAATCTTATCATGATAGTTTTTTGAAAATGAGAAACATGTCTTTTTTATTATAAGCTAATTTTAGGAAGAAAAATGAAAATTTTAATATAGTGGTGAAGCCTAAATTTAAGTTCATTATTTTTTACTTGTGAATAAGATTTTCATATGAAGTATTTTCATATATTCAGAACGAGAACACATGTTAAACATAATGCATATTTCACACTGCTTAATTTTATTCTTGTATTTTTTATAAGATAAGGATTTTTTTTCATATTTTCAAAATTAGAGTTGTTGAAATGCTATTTTCATATGAAATCATATGACACGAGTAAAAAAATTAGAAGCTTGCCTCTCATAGGCGGTTTAGCATGTTTTACATGCTGCAATTTACTGGGAGAAAATGTAAAATAAAAAATGTTAATAAAAACAAACATGTGAAAAAACACCAAATACAGAGAAAGAAAGATAGTTCGAAGGGAGGGAATGATATAGAGAAATTTGGCAGACATAGATGACCGTTGACAAGAAATGAGAAGTTACAAGAGCATCAATACGTAATTAAGACCCATTATTATGGTTGCTTCATACTAATGTGTCCCTCATATGACACGAGTCGCAAATTGGGAAGCTCGTATCCAGTGGCTTGTTAACGTGTTTAACATACAACAATTTTTCGGGGGAAAGCAAATCTGAAAATTAACAAAAATGACATATGAAGAAACAATGTGGTTATAAGCATTCATATCATACAATCAAGTTATACCCTGGCTTATATTAGATGAGTATATTAAATACAATATTATATTATATTTATACAAAATTTTTGTAGAAGATATTTTATAAATATCTTGGGGTATCCAGAAATTGGCTTTTTGAACTAGCACCTCTTGTTATTTTAATGAATTGGTTCCACCAAGAAGCTAACGCTAAATATTATATTCGCAACTAGAAAGGGACAGTTTGGAATATGTCCTACTGAACGGCCAAATAGAATCCTATAAAGTTATCTGATCACCAAATTGACTACTTACTTGGAGCATCCTGATGCACCATCACAGAAACTCTCGTGTGAGGCTGAATTGGCGTTTGGTACCCAAATTTTAATTCCGCTTGTCCAACCGGACAAGTTAGTTCAAATTATGTGGAGAATAATAATTCTTATAATAAAAATGAAACTTAAATGAAAGAAAGACTAACTAATTATTGAGTTAGCTTTTATGTTGTATATTTAAATTTTTTAACATGATTTTATATATAAGTTGATTTTGTTTCACCTCATGCAATTTTGAACCCAACGTGATTTGATATGTAAAAGTATATGTGATATAAGAGTCTTTTTTAATAGATAATATCCTTAAAATGAAGCTTAAATTCTAGCACCAATATCTGATTTGGGATTTTGGTTTTAATATTATACTAGAAAGTTCAATTTTTATTTTTAAACCTACTTAGAAGAGGCAACAGTACTTTTAACTTTATAAACCAGTGTTTTTGCAATTTGATTCATATATCTAATTCCAATTCGTTTCATTATTAGAGAAAATACAAGTCACCAGAATCATTCTAGCAAATAGATACTTTAGTTGTAATCTAACTTATAAAATGATGTTAAAGATATTAGTTTTAATTTATTGTTGAGAAATGAAAATACTTTCACTCATAAAAAATAAAACAAATCAATATATTAATTATATAATATAACAACTTGAATATAGGTTTGCAAAGTCTCGTTTGTTTAAGATTGTTGCTTCGATTGCCAAGCTTACTTTTTTCCTAACATAATATAAAAATACCGTTGAATATAAATTAATACAACTTAATTTTTATTCAATTTTAGTCTTTTTTGAGTATGTTTCGTAACCAAAGGAGTTTCTAGTTCACTCTACCTAAATTTGAGCCAAACATCTATTCGATATGCCAGGAATATCAATGTAATACGAAACACTAATGTGGAACACATTCAGAAAGTAAAGTCCGACATAGTACTAACTATCTTTTCGCAGAAGCACTTCAGGCCATGCGTAGCATTTCAGCAAAGCCGTAGGGACGTGATTCTGCTAGAACTTCTCCGTGTGATGGACCAGGACACGGCATAACGAACGTTCTCCTGAGATATATTTTCACCAGATCCTGTGTTTCAAGCCGTGAAGAGAAGATCGAATGAGTTACCATAACGACCAGAAGCCCACAGTCGGTGTTCCGCCGACTCAAGGTCCGCTTCCGGATTTGGGGTTTTGTGTAGGTTGTTGGAATTTTTGGATCTGACTCTAGATATCTGTATCTTGGTTTGTTTTTTTGTGGGGATCAAGGCTATCAGCCGGAAGGCTATCCTAAGGATGCGTCTCCGCCGAGGGCAAACACTGCTAAGTGGCTCCCGCCGACATTCACTGCTAAGGGGTACCGGCAGGCTTCGCACCCTCCTCCACCCTGTTTTCCGCCCTCTTCTCCTTCCCGCTCCAGCTTCTTGGAACGCTGGTGCATCCCTCTTTGTCACAACCTTAGCTATCACTCACATAATCCACATGCAACTAATTTCATTACATTTAATTAAACGTGCATTCACAAGTCATTCCTTCTAACTGCTTGGTGTGGGCGCCCCCGCGTAGGCCTTATCTTGATGACAACAGGGGCTACTGCTGCAATTTAGTTTTACAATAGTTTCTAACATCAAACAATTGGAACCAATTATCGCACTTAACTTGTCATTACTTAGGATTTATCCCTAAAATTTTGGGAGAATCCATACAAGATTAGGAAGGGAAACTTACTTGGTGTCCGTAGGGTTCTTCTTGTTGCGCATATTGCAATCCATATTGCTGCCAAGATAGGTTGAAACCGGGTCCTACCATGGGTGGGGGAAATCTGTGCTGCTCAAACGGTTGGCCCAAAAATGCCATAGGCAGTGGCCGGAGTCCTTGTGGTGGCCGTCCAAAGTGTGAAACCCACAACTAGGCACGGACAGTTCGGAAAACCCTGGGGGTTGCTCATGGTTCATACGGCTATGGCTAGATCGCCACAGTTTCTCCTAGTTGCCACAAAAATACACCGTTTTGGTTATTTGGGTGCATTTATTGACTCATAATTAATCATGCTTGGTTATTAATTTTGCATTAATAGAGGTACTTTCCAGTACTAATGAGTGGTTGAACTTCCTGTTTGGCTGTTAATTTGCACGCAGTTTGGCTTCTTTGTGCTGTTGCTGCCTCTTGGATGCCTGCATTTGATGAGAAAATGCAGCAAGAATCGGTGGAGTTTGATTCTTAATATCGCGTAGGCGATTCGGATTCCCAATCTGTTTGTCAAATACTTTATCTACTTTCATTGTCTATCCTTGACGGTTTAAGTTTTTCAATAATATGGACTTACTATCTGTACATGTTTGTGGGTTTCACTTGAATTACTCTGCTTGTGTTGTTTGATTTTGCTATGTCAACTGCGCATATGCGTTGCTTGTGTTCTTGTAGTATATGTTAAAAAGTACATATTAAAGAAGTTTATCATATAATTTGGAACGCACTTCACATTGTTCATCCCCTTGAATAGATATATTATTGAAAACCTTAAACCGTCAAGGATAGACAACAATTCGAGGGGATAAACTTCTGTTCTTGTAGTACATGTTAAAAAGTACATATTAAATAAGTTTATCTGATCCGGATGTATAGTTGGGCAATATAAGACATTGGTACATTCATATGAAAAAGTGAAATTTTGGATGGTTTGTGTTTTTTTACTCAAAAGCATGTTATAGAACGTGACTACGCGAAAGAGACGCATGCTTTGGACAGCTATAAAGCATATAAATAGAGAACTAAACTAACTTTTAATAGCTGTTTATGGGTTGGATTTCGTTAGGCTTTGATGGCATTTCGAATCGCCTAAAGGAATCGGATTCTAAGAACAAACACTTTACTATATTATGCACCAACCTTTAGTTAGCTAGGATTTATCTAATTTAATTCGATTATATGATTAGTTTGTCATAATAACTTCTTGAGTCAACAGAATTGGATTTGAAGGAGACATCCTTCCTCTTGTAGGAAACTTTTAGATGAATAGAAATTGAGAGTTCTCTCAAGATATAATCCTTTAAAGAGAACAACATAGTAATTTTTTTTTCTTCTCATGTTCAATTAGGATGTAACCTTTTGGGTGCTATTATCAAATACTTAGTATTTAATACGTTTCCTTATTTGAATATTGTGTACCTATAGAGCACACTCTTAAAATAGTTTGGTTGAGTTTTGCAAGTTTTCAAGGTTGATCTTTTGATAAACTTACCGTTTCGATCATTTGGAATACTACAAGGAAAGAGAAAAAAAAAAGGTGTATAAGATTCCATAAAATGCTTTAATTTTAATATTCTTATTATGACTACTCATATAGAAATAGATGCTAGAGAATTCTATCATCATTAATTGAAAAACATACAAATTAATTTTATTGTTTGGGGAGTTTACCTAACTCATTATTTATTTTATTTTATTTTATTTTATTGCAAATAAAGAGTGTAAAAGAATCAATAAATTAATTGTAGTGACCTCATGGCCTACCTTAAGGTGTTGTGTGTTAGGTGTGCTTCTAGAACAAAGATGATTACTTCATCCATAAGGTCACATCCTAAACAAGTTAGTCCAAATTCGTCCAACTAGACATGCAAATATGTATATTGCAGCCAAGATAAGACTCTACAAATGAATTACCTCTCCCAAGTAAATACATTACTTAAAAGTAGACAATTTCAAGAATTTTCTATCAGATCCAATTTTGTTAATTAATCTTACTTAGTTATTCAATTTTGAACTTTTAAAATATCCTTAACTATAACATATTAGTTTAACTAAGCAAAGGGTGTGAGTAGGATTGATAATGCTCTAATTAAAGGAGAATAAAAATCAAACTCCAAAAGACCCATTTTTTGCATTATAAAAGTATATCTTTTTTATATAGTCAATATAGTTGAAATAGTAAGATTTTATGTGAAAGATTTTACAAAATAAATATGCTGAATTCAAATCCTCTTAATTACAATTCTAACTTATCTGAGCATATTTTGGAATAAATAGCTATTATTTAGTTTAAGCCATTAGGAAAAATTTGATGGGAGTTTTATATTATAAGAAAAAAAAACCTTTCTTGTAATGTTTATTCTAATCAAAAAAATTGATAAGAGAGTTTTTATTCTCTATAAAAGGATTTGAACAATGTGAAACTTATGTCATATTTTTCTTAACACCCCTTTGTAATTAATGTGGATTGTAGGGTTTATGCTAGGGTATATATCTCCTTACAAAACATCAAGGATTGTAGTTTTATGACTAGGCGTCACTTTCTAAACCTAGGCTCTTAAACATGTTAAAAAACTTATTGCTGCTGAAAAGATCAAATCAAGAGTAAAGTACTTTTTTCTGATAAAGAAGATTTCCAAGGTTGAATGCAATATCTTTTTCCAGAAAAAACTGAGCAGGCCAAAAAAGCTGGGGGGTCGTGGGTGAATGATAATAGAAAAAGCAATGCGCAGAGGCAATTACTGCCAACCTAGGCTGTGCGGTTATGAATGATGAGGATAAAGTATTTTATACATCCAAAATGAGACAATGTGTTGAAGATAATATATGTTTTATATTGCTTAAATTTATTTTGGTATATTCTTTAAAAAAAAAAACAAAAAGGAGATAAATTTTATATCATAATGATTTTCTCAGTTCAACATTTATTAGGTTGCAGATTTTGTCAAGGATTTTATTGAGCCAAACAAATTTTTTTTTTTTTTGAAGAAATAGTTACAGTATATTGGCAAAAATGTTTTATAACAATTTTGTCAATGTGCTTGGAATCCCTTTTGAAAAGAGAAACTCAAGAATGCTTCAAGACATTTGGAACTCGCAAGTCAAACACATTGATAGCCAAGAAGAAATTTGGCTCGTGCGATGGGAGTTTTCCACGGCCAAAAAGGGCCAACGCACGAGCTGAGCTTTAGGACCAATGTCACTCTACCATAATTGAATACCGAAAGAAATCCGTTGACCCTAACTTAGCTCCATTCATCTCTCAAACAAAGGACGTCAAACTGGTTTAGGAGACTTTTAGGGGCCGGTATGGAAGGTGACTGAAAAAGCTGATCAAACTGAATTATAAGGTCAATGAGGTTTCTTATAAATAGGGCAAGATAAATGCAAGGGGAGTCAAGAAAAATTGTTCGTGCAGTTATATATTTAAAGTTTGTAAACTAGTATATATAATGTTGTCTCTACTTCGGTGGCCGGAGAGAAGTGCAGCGGAGTACGGAGCTTTCTAGATTCACATGTCAGCGTTGCTTGTGTCTCGAATGACATCATCAACATTCTGGCCGCAAATTACCTACCAACTATGTCATGCCTTTAAACCCTAATGAGATACGATTTGATAACGAGGTTAGAATTTTCTACAACTCTAAATTGCAAATATCGAGGAGACAAGACTGAAATTTCCTGCATTAATTGTTCAATGGGATATGTCTTTAAAGCCGCATATTACCCTCTTTCAATGGCTTCGGGGGAAGAAAAAATGTTTGTTTGAAGCCTAGGTTGCACCGAGAGTGACAACTGCGGAGAACCAGGTCATCTGTTCCGGCTACCGTGGGATTGGGTTTCTTTTATGTAGATTGTTCATCCTAATCAACCATGTTGGCTTTATAATGTAAAATAGGAAAGAAAGTTTCTTCCTGGAAGCTGCTTGATGCTACATTATTCATTACCGTTAGACGAGGAAGCGCCGTTCAAATAAGCATTATGTAATTGCTTATTCATTCGATACCAAACACCACGTTTTTATCATGTAAAAGTGGAAACGAAATTTCTTCCTGGAAGCTGCTTTCATGCTAGATTATTCACTGCCGTTCAACTATGCTTTGGACCGGATTCCGTTTAGATAAGCTTTGAACGCATTCCCATTCAAAGCCGAATATGAATACAGCTTCAGAAACGATCCCTCACCCCACTGGAAGTCCTGTTGTTCAGACTTGTCAAGGACAGCGGGGACGTCGATTTTAGCTACAGCGTACAAGAGAAGGTCTTTGGTCGGTATAAAGTATTGGTGGTTCCGTTTATACGTGGATCACTTGGTAGATTATGTAGTTTAGTATAATGTCTTAGATACCGCAATGCCACTATTTACCTAATAAAAAATGAAAAATAAAATAAAATAAACTTCCACACACATTCTCACTGAGAATCATTGGATTCCAAAATTAGATTCAAACTGGGTTTTAATATCAAGTTAAAGGCCCAAAAGTTCAATCCATAAACTAGTTCAAGAATTAGAAAGTCTTATTTTAATTTATACTTAATCTCAAAAATTTTAATTTTTAATATGATACTCTTGTCTTCTACACATTTACGGCTGCTATACATTCTTAAAAATACAAGCAAGTGGATGGGACGGTAACGAATAATCTAGCATCAAGGCTACTTCTAGGAAGAAACTTCCTTTCTACTTTTTCATTATTAAAACGTGGTAGTCGGAGAAAATACTACAATAGGGACGACAGAACCTGTGTTTTGGAAAGTCCAATGTTTAGACATTAATTGATCTCTACCAAGAACATGAACAGCGTAGTTCTATGTATTTTCCTCTAGAATAAGCTTGAGATCCTGCGATACCCGTAGTGGCTGTGTAGCGGAGAGCAGTGATTACATAGCAAAAAGCTAACGAAATACCATCAGTGTAGTTATCATTGGGGTGCGATCCTAACAAAAACCTACGTTCTCTTGAGATATATTTTCAGCAGCTCTAGTGTTGCAAGCCGCGAAGGGGAGAAAGAATGAGTCACAACGACAACAACCAGCAGCAGCAGCCCGTCGGTGTTCCTCCGCCGCAAGGTTGGCGACTTATTCTTTTCTGAATTTGGGGTTTTGTGTGATTTGCTGTAATTTGTAGGATATGACTCTGGATATTGTTTCTTGTTTTTTTTTTTTTTTTTTTTTTTTTGGTGGGGGGATTCAGGCGATCTTAAGAAAGCTTTCCCAAAGCCTAAACGGCCAGGCAAGACGGCTCCGCCGCGTCCGCGCAAGGCGCCTGTGCGGTGTACGAGCAAGGCGGCTCCGCCGTGTCCGCGCAAGGCGCCTGTGCGGTGTCCGAGCAAGGCGGCAGTTCCGCCCAGCAGCGGCTTCTTGAAAAGCTGGTACGTCCTCCGATCTTTCTCTCTCTTTCCTTTTCTTTCTTTGGGATTCTTTCACGCAAATTGGGTCGGATTCTATATCAGTAAATTCGGTTTTGGGTATCGGGTGCATTTATTGACTCCTAACTAGTCCCCTTTGGTTGTTAATTTTGCATTCATGAGGTACTTTCTAGCACTAATGAGGGGTTAAACTTTCTTGATTTGACCCTAAATTTGCATGCAGTTTGGCTGCTTTGTGCTGTTGCTGCCTCTTGGATGCCTGCTTGTGATAAGAAAATTGCAGCAAGAATCAGTGGGGATTGATTCTTAATATCGCGTAGAGGATTTGGATTCCCAATCAGTTTGTCAAATGATTGAGTACTTTCGACATCTATCCTCAACTGTTTCTGTCTTTCAATAATATTAACTTCCTGTCTTTACATGTTCGTGGGTATCACTTCACTTCCTCCCGGTTGTGTTGTTTGATTTACACTCTATCAAAAAGTATATTTTAAAGAAGTTCATCAGATAATTTGTAATGCACTTCACATTGTTCTTAATGTAAATTGCGAGCTTCATCACAGGGTAATACGACATGAATGTGTTTGGGGTATCATCTTTTGAATTTGAATTTGAATTTTGCTAAATATTTATTAAAGAATTTTCTTAGATAAGTAGATAGTTTGGGACATTCTTCACAAGTTCTTAATATGCTTTTCATTATTAATATGGATTGCAAGCTTTGTTACATTTTCTTTTAATTTTTTTATGCACCTGCCCTAAGTTATACATTATTAAGGGACCACTAGCTTAGTGGTATTCTCTAAACCAAACCCTAATCAACAGTCCCACCGGTTATGGGTTCGAGTCTCTTCTTCCTCCCTAGGTGCATGTGTTAATAAATAAATAAATAAATACACTAAGTATTAAACTTTAAGTTAAGAAATTTTAGATAACATCTACTTGTAAGTGAGCTAAGTACTTGTCAACCACAAGATAATATATTCTTTTCACGTTCCATGGGTGTCATTTTTTGAATTTAAATTTTGGTATGAAGGTGGTTTTAGGCAATATAAGATATTGATATATAAAAGTAAAATTTTGAATGGTTCAAAAGCACGTTCTAGAACGTGACTACACAAAAGAGATGCATGCTTTGGACAACTAAAAAGCACTAAACCGAGTTTTAATAGTAAGGCCCAAGCCCATTACTTGGGATTAGGTTTTCCCTATATCTAGCTTTTCGGGTAGCCATTGTATATATTTTAGTCTACTTTGATAGGTTTATTGATGTGGACTTATATTAATAAACTAAATTAATTTAATAAAGTAAGAAATATAATTTTCTTAATAATTAAATATGGACTAGCTTGTATAACCTATTGCTTACCTAGTAAGATTATGATGGATCAGACCTATTAGGTGAACACAAAGAAAAAATTAGATCCTATTTTCTAGCTCTATAAATAGTACCATAAGAAAAAAGGAAGAGCTAAATCGAGTTGAACCCGTGCTGCCTACCCTACTAACCCTTGCCACCACCATTTAATTTGGACATATCAGCCTTTGCCGACACCAAATCAGGGTACACCAACCGAAGGTTGGCGGACAAAGTTGGAAGGGCCTTTGGCAATCCACAGGAGGCTCTTATCGTGTGGTGGCAGGTGTGGCTGCGCCAAGAGTTTTTTTTTTTTCTCGATAACCCACAAAAACCTGGATTTTCACTTTCGGTAACTTACAGAAATAACATATCATATAAAAACTTTTTCATAAAGAATCAAAAGGTCATCTTTTAAAAATTTATATGGGTCCTAAATCTAAACTATGTCAATTTGATATCAAAATGTATGCAATAATTTGCCTCCTACGAGACAGAAAACCTATCTTTTGGTTAGGTCTTCCTTTTCCCTGACAACGGTAGGACAAGTTTTTTCTTTTCCATTGGGGCCTCGGAGCTGGCTGTCTGCCGCCATTCTCGACATTCTAGGAAGCAGAACTGGTGTAGAAAAGCATTTTCGCTCGTAGGTCGATCGTGCGCCAATGGAATGATGGCCACTAGATGATTGACCGTGGACCAATCTATTTCGAACAGAGGGTTGCCGGCCACTTTGAACTTGTACTAGCGGCGAACCGGCATGAATCAAATGAATCGGTCTGAACAGGCCAATACGAGGTCTGAATCGGATCTGAACCGATTGGACCAGCCAAAAATTTCTTGCGGCACGTGGAGGGAAGTGACATGTCCAATTTGACACGTTGGTAATTTTTGGGCATTTTAGAAAGCAAATATTGTTAATCTAATGTTTATGGGAGCAATTTTAATATAGTTTATTGTATTTTAAATGTTTCATGTAATATGTGGAATATGTATCATACTACAATAGCTATACATGTTTTATTATGTTTGATAGATTTTTTCTATGGCTATAACGAATATACATAAGTGATTATGGTATGTACTAACTAATGTGTTCACATACTTAGATGTATTTTATATAAGTATGAATGATGAAGATAATGTAACGATGAAGATAAAGTATTTCATATATCCAAAATGAGACAATGTGTTGAAAATAATATATGTTTTATATTGCTTAAAAAATAAAAAATTTTATATCATAATGATTTTCTCATTTCAACATTTATTAGGTTGCAAATTTTGTCAAGCATTTATTGAGCCAAACAATTATATATATTTTTTTAAAATAAGTACGACATATTGACAAATTTTATTAATAACAATTTTGTCAATGTACTTGAAATCCTTCTTGAAAAGAGAAACTCAAGAATGCTTCAAGAAATTTGGTTCGTGTGATGGGAGTTTTCCACGACCAAAAAGGCAACGCACACAAAATCCAGAACCCCCTAGAGCAACCCCCCCGAGATCACCCCCCCCCCCCCCCCCCCCCGCAAACCCACTCCGTGCAGAAACGCCCCTCACCCCCCGCAAACCCACTGTGCAGAAACGCCCCCCACCCCCGCCGCACCCCTGAACCCAGTCTTTTGTTGGTTTGGGTAGGAAGAAAACAAAGAGAGAGAGCAAGCAGATGAAGGCGTGAGGGGGAATTTCATATCAGAAACACCATTAGAGGTCCTACATTAGGAAAAGGCAGCGCTGTGGTGTCCAATGGATGAGCGGTTGATCTGAAAACGCTCAACTCCCATCATGTCTGAACGTTTGATGGTGACCGGATCTGCTCATACTGCTCATCATGCGGGGGTACCCCATTTCAGCAATCCCCCACAACTCTGTTTCGGGACATTTCTTCCTGCAAACAAGCACAATATACGATTTGGGGCTTCCTTAAACCCCAAGGGTCATGGTTTTATTCCTTGGCAGCCTACTATGCATTTGAAACGGCCGCCATTAGCATTTGAATCATTCACGGCTATGGCAACAACTTTGTCTCGGAACAAGATCGTACAAGACAATGATCAACATCAGACTGCTACATCAAGGCTACCTACAACCCATAATGTTATTGGAAACAATGGCGGTATAGAAAGCACCCCTTGCAAACGGTTTGATAGATCCAAAAAAGAGGTCGAGATGGTGGTTATGAGTCCAGGATTGGAACCACAAAGGCCATTGTGTGCTTCTAATAAGCTTAATGGCAGCAGACTCACATGGGGCAAACCAAAGACACACCAAAATGGACAAGCAGGACTTCATGCTGTACACGGTAAGCCTGTTCTACCCTCCTTGCAAACCAAGGTGCATGGGCATACACCCCAAATAGCCTTTAACGGCTTGGGTTATGAGATCCCCCACCGCAAAACTATAGTTGACCCTAAGAATCTTGGAGAGAGGAAATTTTCCTCCCCATATATTCCGGTATCCCAATTGCCAAATATTCCTCCAATTTTGTATACACCAAAGTTTAAATTAAAAAGTGGAACTCATCCACGAGTAGCCATTTCAAGTCATGAATTTTTACAGGCAGCTCAATATCACACACTCACTTTAGTGGCAACCTTTGATAAAGGGTGACCATCGGTGAATATGTTTGAGTATTTTGTGAATACTAAATGGGGGTTGAGAAACTCTGCAGTTGTGGGTCTGCTGGATAGTAAGAGTTTGAGCATTCATTTACAATCCAGGGAGGACTTTCAATCGGCCTGGTCCCGGGATGGGAGGTCTTTTGATAAATACAGGTACATACTATCTAGATGGGAAAATACGTATAGTACCACCAAAGAAAGTAATATGGTGGCAATATGGCTTACCTTACCTTACCTTCCACTTCCATGTCAAAACCCATCAATACTAGTGGCTATTGGAAATGCCCTTGGAAAGTACTTATGTTCTGACAAAAGAACTAAGAAGCTAAAGCATCCTATTGCACCTAGGATTTGTGTAGAGATGGACTCTTCCCAGCCACTTCCTGAAAAGATTTTGATTGAGATCGAAAATGGAGAAAAAATGGAAGGTACTCTTTGGCAAGAGATTGTTTATGAATCGAAAGATGGACATTGCACATTTTGCAACAAAGAAGATCATGGACTAACTAGCTGCCGACAGTGGGCTATAGCTAGAAGAAAGGAAAACAAGGCCAACATGAGCATGAGGAATAACTCAAAATATGTTGACCAACCAAAAAAGAAAAGAGGCAATAATGGTAAGGAAACAATTTTTGAAGAACCGGTACAAATAGTGTCTTCCATTAACACTGTTATAGACACAGGAAATGAGGCATTGGCTGATAATACTAAAAATATTGAGGTTGGGAAGCTGCCTAGTAAGAGAGTTGTTACTAAGAGCAAGAAACCAACAATAATGAGATATGTTAGAAAAGAACCTATCTCTAAAGATACCATGGAACAAGGTCGAAATATATCAGAGTTGCATGGAACAAACCATAGTACAATGGTTGTTTATCAACCTACTAAAGTTACCAACTCTTTTACTATACTTGATCGCATAGTAGAGGACAAATCAGACATTATTTCTGTAGAAGAACTACAAGAATCGATTATAAGGTGCCCTTCTACTACACAACAACTAATCCAATATACAGTAGAATCCCCAAGAACACTTGACAGGGAGTTAATGGTGGTTACAGAAAATAGGATAAAGCCTGACAAGAGATTAACGTTACCTATATGGGGTTTTGTGGTGATTTTGGATGAGCATGGACAAAATGCTATGTTGATACGGGGTGGTGAGCAAGATCCTAAGCAATTTGGGGTTGAAGTGGGTAAACATAAACTAAAAGAAGACATGACACAAGGAGATAGGAACATTGCAGTTCAAAATCTGGCAAGTATGTTCAGGAAATCATTCGCAACACCCTTCACACCTGTTGAGCAAATTGTTGGTGCAAGGAATAAGCATAATCCATGTAGCTCTACATCCATCAAAATTAATAGTGCAGCAGGATATGTACATACCCTGCCAAAATGTGTTCCCCCTGTGCCATTTAATTATGAAGACATTAATATGGAACATTAGAGGGACGGGTGGTCCCCAAAAAACAGACTACTTGAAGCGAGTAGTTCAAGAGAATAAAATAGAGTTCTTAGCTTTATTAGAACCAAAAAAGAAAACCAAACATTTAAGGAATATAGCAATCAAACTTCAGTTTCCCCATTTTAAGCACTTTGAGTCAGAAAACAAGCACATATGGATTTTATGGAAAGATCAAGTAACAGCTGAGACCATTGCAATACATACTCAACACATCACTTTGAATATCAAGACGACAGATTTTTCATTCATTTTCACTGTGATTTATGCGAGTTATGAGTGCGATGTACGACTGTCACTATGGAACTCATTATTAGAGTTGGACATTGGAAACAAACCATGGATAATTGGGGGAGATTTCAATACCATTATAGATCAATCAGAAAAGAAAGGGGGTAGACCCTACTCTAGAAAGGCAATGGAAGAGTTTCAAGAATTTATTTCCGACGCTGGGCTGTTGGATGCAGGATATGAAGGAGAACCATACACATGGTGTAGTAATGAAGTGAGCCAACAACGCACTTGGATATGACTTGATAGGGTTCTCAATAATTTGGAAGCACTTTCATACTTTCCGAAAATACGAGTGTGCCACCTTCCACGGATACAATCTGATCATTGTCCTTTGGTTTTATCATTGTCTGAAGAAAGAAAGTATTATGGAAGCTTCAAGTTTCAAAGACAGTGGATTCAAGAGCAATTCTTTAAGGAGACTATGGAAAATGAGTGGCACATATTTCAAGCAGATACCCCATGGCATAGGTTATATGGTCGCTTGAAACATGTGAAGAGGAAATTAAAGGAGTGGAGCAAGGAAACAAGGAAAGAAAAACAACAACAAAGAATCAATTTGGAAGAGAGCATCTGTCGACTTGATAAAGAAATTCAGAACGGTTGGTCAGAGGTGAAACATGCAGAATACAAAAGGGTTCAGGAACAATTGAATGATTTAATCACACAGGAGGAAGGAATCCTAAGGGATAAGGCAAGAGTAAAATGGTTAAAGGAAGGGGATAGAAACACTACATACTTTCATGCCTGCATCAAAGAAAGAAACTATCAAACAAAGTGGAACTTTAAGTTACATGATGGTACTTATTCTTCGAATCCTGATATATTGGGTCCACTTGCAGTTGACTATTATTCTCAGATCCTCACTGCAGATAATAACACACCTCTCATTCATCCACTTAGATTCCCCCAAGAGGAAAGAATACAAAGTGATCTACTTGAATACATTCCATCGCTAATAACTGTTGAACATAATGATGAGTTATGCAAGGAGCCACAATGGGAAGAGATTTTGATGGCCATTAAAGGATTAGATCCTGATAGTGCCCCAGGACCCGATGGATTCAATGGACATTTTTATCAAGCAAATGCTGAGATTATGAAAGAGGATATAATAGTAGTGGTACAAGATTTCTTTGGTGGCAACCCCATGCCTAAATGCATTACTTCCACGCTAATCGTTTTGATACCGAAAAAGAAAAACCCTCAGAGTTTCAAAGACCTCAGGCCTATCAGTTTGTGCAATTTTACTTATAAGATAATTGCCAAGATTTTGAATGATAGGTTGGTATGCTTACTGCCTTTGGTGATCTCTAAAGAACAATCTGGCTTTGTACAAGGGCGAGCTATTCATGAAAATGTTGCAATAGCACAAGAGATGGTGAATGAATTGGATCGCAAAGCAATAGTCAACATGATGATCAAGGTGGATATGGAAAAAGCCTATGATCGTATGGAGTGGGGATTCATACTTAAGGTATTGGAGAGGTTTGGATTTTCTAACCGATGGAGTGATATGATATTTAGGTGTATGTCCAACAATTGGTTTACACTTTTGGTACAAGGAGCACAACATGGCTTCTTCAAGTCCACACGAGGTCTTCGTCAAGGGGATCCCTTATCACCTAGCATTTTTATCTTGGCCCAAGATGCCTTCAGTAGAAAACTCAATCATTTGATGAATATGACGCCATTCATTGGAAGATTTAAATGAGATAATAATTTTGGAAGAGTTTCCCATTTATTATATGCCGATGATATGATAATTTTTATGGAAGGAAACCAACGTTCTCTTGAATATCTCAAGAATTTGTTGCAAGAATATGAAGCATATAGTGGACAAAAGGTTAATGCAGAGAAGACAAGGGTTATAGTTTCAAACAAGTTAGAACCATCAAAGAAAGAACTTATCAAGCAAATAACAAGATTCTCTTTTGCAAACCTGCCAGTTAAATACTTAGGTACTCCATTATTCAAAGGACGGAGTCGCATTCATTACTTTGATGAGATGGTGGATGCTATAGCTAACAAAGTGCAAAACTGGAAAACAAAATTCTTATCACAGGGAGGCAAATTGACATTGATCAAAAGTGTTCTCTCCTCTATGCTGATACATACCATTTTCATGACGAAGGTGCCTAAGACGATTATACAAAGTATTAACAGCATACTAGCCAAATTCATGTGGAGTAAAGGAGATGGTCATGGAAGCCATTGGGTTAAATGGCAGAATATATGCATGCCTTTGGAAGAAGGTGGTCTAGGAGTTCGAAATTTAGAGCAAACAATGTAGGCCCTTCAAACAAAATTTGCATGGCGTTTCGTTCAGGGACAATCATTGTGGGCTTCAGTTATGCGAGCCAAATATGGACACCCAATGAAAGCACTTAGACAAGGCAAAAAGAATGCACATTCTCATACATGGAAGATGATCTTACCTTGGTTGGAATATTCAGTCAAGCATGGTAAATGGATTATTGGGGAGGGTAAATGTTACTTTTGGAAGGATAATTGGCTTGGACAACCTCTTTGGTATCCTTCATGCCCACAACAAGATATAACGGTTAGAGAAGCCCTTCAAAATCCAGATTTTATTCAGGAACATTTGTCTGGTGAGCAACAAGAGCAGGCCAATAAAATCTTTGTTAATTAAGAGCTAGATAGACTTGTTTGTGATTTGAGTGCCTCGGGTGAATTTTCAGCTTCAGTGGTGTATCATGATTGGAGAGTTAAAAAAGAAAAAGTGCATTGGGCAAAGTTTTTGTGGAACAAAGTAGTCCCTCCCAATATTGGATTGTTTATGTGGAAATTAATACATCATGGCATTCCTGTGGAATGTAATATGCAAAAAAGAGGAGTCCAATTGGCATCTAAGTGTTACTGTTGTAACAAGGGCGAACAAGAGACTGTGGATCATGTCTTTATGCATAGTAAACTGGCCCAACAGCTTTGGCGGAGATTTGGCGACGCACTTCAGGTACCTGTTCGTTTTACTTCTATATCTAACTTTGTCTCTTCTTGGTATTCAGAGGCATCATGGCATAATCAAAGAAGAGCACTAGTAGCCATTTTGGGAGGCGTTATTGCACGAGAAATTTGGTTGGCTAGGAATTCAGCAAAACATAATGGTGAGTGTATGTCGTTATTTAAAATTAATAAACAGGTTACACATTGGATGCTCCAACTATCAACTCTAATCCAAGTCAAGGTTCAAGTAAGTTTCCTAGATCAAATATCATTAGTTGTGCTAAAAGTTCCTATGATTTATATTCCATTGCGTCGAGGAATTTGGGTTCACTGGCAACCTCCTTCTATGGGACAATACAAGTTGAATACAGACGGATCAAGCATCAGGGGGAATAATGCTGGAGGAGGAATCCTAAGAGATCATAACGGAGATCTCATCATGGCCTTTTCCACCAAGTTATATTCAGGCAGTAGTGCAGAGGCAGAAGCATATACAATGTTAGAGGGCCTTAAAATATGTCATGCACGGAATCAAGTACCTCATGTTATTGAATCTGATTCCTTCTATTTAATTCAATGCATGCTCAACAAATGGAGAACTCCATGGAAATTGGAATATGTCATACGTCAATGTTTGACTATGATTCTTTTACATGCACTTATATGTCATGTGCATCGTGAGGGAAATATGGTAGCAGACCGTCTCGCCAATCATGGTCACGCCATTCAAAATGTGAAAATTTTTTATCATATTGGCTCATTGCCACATTCATGTTTAAATGTTTATGTCAAAGATCAATTAGGCCTAGGTAACTATAGACCACCATAGGGTTAAGCGAATGTGCTGCCCAATGTATTTTGAGTTTATCTTTAATTACGTGTGGCGTTTTAATATGTAAGTGACTTGTTGTTTTCTGAGGATTAGGAATATACCCTATCCTTTGTATTTATCCGAGGTATGGTTATTACGCCCAGCCTTGTTGGTATTAATAAAATTTGTCAGGGTACCGCCCCTGTTTAAAAAAAAAAAAAAAAAAAAAAAAAAAGCGCACAAGCTGAGCTTTAGGACCAATGTCACTCTACCATAATTGGATACCGAAAGAAATCCGTTGACCCTAGATTAGCTCCATTCATTTTTCAAGCAGAGGACGTCAAACTGATTTGGGAGACTTTTAGGCGCCGGTATGGAAGGTTGACTGAAACTGAGATATAATTTGAAGAGGAAACTCCATGATTTGAAGCAGTTAAACACCCTGTGGCTGAATTTTACAAAATGTTAGATTTGTGGAGTGGACTGAGATAGACACACCTGAGAGCTAAAAACCAATGTCATTGAACAAGAACCAGAGGAAATGAAATTTCAAAAGTCGATGAGGCTCAAATGTGTACAAATCAAAGCTTGCCTTAATCTTTTAAATCAATTTTTTCTCTTGAACAAATTGGGCAATTGTTTAGTTTTACAACCCCATTAAGAAGGATAATTTAACAAATTACCTCAATTTTACAGCGAAGGTGGGCCAATTACTTTTTTTTACTTCTAGAAAGTCCTAAAAACTCTTTGATACCTTCAAGTCTCAAACAAAACAATGGCGAACAAAAGAAAGAAAGAGAAAATAAGACTTTAAAAGGCTTACATTTATGATGCTAATTAAAAGCAAAAGATATGTACCCAAAGAATCGCAAAAGATCTCAATTTATCATAATAAGTAATTGATATCAAAGAAATTATAGAGAATTTCAATCCAAATTGCCTTCAAATACTTTGAATGAAAGGAAATAAAGAACAAAACACAAACATAACTTCAAAATGGATAAGGTTTACATAGATTGCTTATCATAAATAGACTTCAGTTGTGTATAGACTGCTGAGCTCTACAGCTGTTGTAGGGCTAAGAGAGTTTCTACTACCATCCTATGAAAAAGGCAGGCCAGGCACCTTCTTCTACTTCCACAAAGGACCAAAAGACGAACTGATGCTTTCAAATGACAACCAAACCCAAGACAAGGTTAAGCACAAGAAAGGAAGAGAAAGACAAAAGATACCAAAACCAAGAAGTTGGAAACGGCATTATGACCGATATAGAGATGCCGTAGGACAGAAAGAGGAGAACAACGGATACGATGAGCAAGCCGCCAGTGATGCCATGAGGAATGACTAAGATTATTAATAGTAGCGGTATATAAAACATTAAAGAATTAATAGCTAAGAGCAGATAGAAAAAGTGCCCGGCCATGGTTACTGTCCCGGCAACGTGTGGGGGTTGACTGACTTCATTACTATTGCCGGTCGGAGCTGTGCTACTCAACTGATTATTATCTCCGGGAATGGAATTATCTTGCCAAAATCCTCCCGGCGGGCTGAGTGCTCCCTGGTAAGCGATTGCTACAAGCAGTACAGCAACCACCAACAGCAAATTGCGCATGTCGACTGAAACTTTCATTCTCTGACGGAAGAACCATATGAATAACTTCTCATTAGTTGTGACAGGAGACTTCAAGTAATCTGCAAAAGGATTCTGTTCACGAACAGCTGATC
Organism: Casuarina cunninghamiana; assembly: GCA_028551485.1. Lineage (NCBI taxonomy): Eukaryota > Viridiplantae > Streptophyta > Magnoliopsida > Fagales > Casuarinaceae > Casuarina > Casuarina cunninghamiana. The sequence continues at coordinate 5,201,677 of CM052371.1, forward strand.
CCTTTAAGGCTCCTGCACGGAGTAGCATTTCCCTGATTTCTTGGTTGGGCACTTGTGTATCTTCTACGATATCCAAGGCTGTAAATTGATATGAGTTCTTGATGTCCACGCTGACTTTACAATCCAATAAGCGGCGCACGACCTGCCACAAATATGCATAATTAATGGTAGGGCTCTTTTATGTTAATTGCTATTTCCCTTCTTCAGTAGGAAAGAGGAGGAGAAAGAACTTGCCTGGGTTTCATTTTTGGATGATGCAATGTGCAACAGAGTGTTCCCGTCCACGTCCATCCAGTCCAGCAACCTTTGCTGCCAGAGTGCCGCATTTTTAAACCACACCCGCCGAAGCCATCCGACTAGGACCTGAAAAGCATCTAACATGTCGTTTTTTAGTGCAATATGTAGAGCAGTCTCACTTCGACTCGTCACTTCTTCAATTAGCTTGGGGCGGACTCTCAGAAGTGTAGTCAACAAATGGAGGTTTCCCGTTCGAGCTGCAAAATGGAGAGGATTCATAGACCCCCTTCCTTGTGCCAAGACAAGGTCCTTATGAACGCCAAAAAGCTCGTCCACCAAATGGGTTTTGTTCTTATGCATGGCAAGAAGTAGGGGGGTTAAGCCATTTGGGTCTAGCTTTTTCGCAAATGACGGCTTTAACATCATAATCTCCAATGCAAGTTCGGTCTTTTCCTGGAGCAGCAGCTACATGTAGAGGGGTCTCAATAAACGGAATCTCATCGATTTTGTCCAGAACTTTTGGGTCCCTTGCAATGGACGAGTACAAGGCATCAATGTGTCCTTGCTCAGCAGCATTCCTCAAATCCTGGTCCATTTCGAGCTGTATGATAGTTGTTTCTCTCAAGAACGTCCCAAATTCCAGTTCAGAACAAGCTGACTATTGTCAACGACTGAAGTAGTGGAATGCGCAGGCCTCCATCTTAAAGATAATGATTTAACTTCCCCTCCCCCTGAAGGATTGGTTCTCCGAAGTTGCGGAATCTCTTCCTTGGGATGAATTTTTCTACGGCGTGGCTGGGACCAAGTGTAGACAAAATTTACTCGCCTTACGGTCCTGTTTGCAAAACGTAAAAAAGCAATGATTCAACTATCTCTACTAAAGGGTTGATTCTCCGAATCCTTCAAATATATTTAATGCATAAGAAAACATTGAGGAAAAAAGTCTCATATTATAAAAACAAAGTTTTTTGATAATATTTAAATATAAATTTATCTCCTCCAACTCATGAATTAACCTTATGATTGAATTTTAGGCTTATTTATATTGTATCATAACCCAAAATAATCTATTTTGCTCATTCAACTATGGGTTCAAAAGTATTCTGTGTTAGAGGTCTATTCCATTCCCATTTAACTTTGGACTTGAAAATATACTTAGTACAAAGGAATGTTGAAGAAGAAAATCTAATATTACAAAAATACAATTTTTTGCTTATATTTAAATATAATTTTTTTTTCAACTTATAAGCTAGTTTTTTATTATAACAGCCTGAAGATCAAAGTTCCTTTTTTAAAAACAAGTTTTTCTATTTTGGAAAATTGGCTTTTACAAACCAAGCTCAAACGAACTTTTAATGCGTAGCGCCCGATTTCAAGGTTTTGCAAGTTGAAAATTATTTTCAAAAATGCAACACAAACAAGCCCTGAGCTTTTTAGCACGAGTGATTTCATGGAAGCAAGTTCCTTAATTTTCATAAAGTATTGTAATCCTTATATTTAGTTTCATGGGCGTAGGTCCTACCTCAAAAAACCAACTTTAATAAGAAGAATAACTAGCTTGCTTATATTGCCAAGATTTCCAACATCTTCCCGGTGTGGGGGGGGGGGGGGGGGGGGGGGGAGGCACACACTACCCTATGCTTACCCATGATGCTTGGCATTGGCAGCCTGCCCCACTGCCTACCGAGGGGTACTTGGTGTTGGTCTAGGACATTCTCCCCTGCCTGAACCACGATGACCCTGTCCCCATGAACATTAGGTACATAGGGGAGGCTGAGTTTGCTTTAATACTAAACTTGGGTTCCATTTCAAAAGACTAACTTTAATTAGAAAAGTAATTAAGTCCCTTATATGGCTTGAATCCTCCAGTTACCTTCCCAATGAGTGAAAGGTTCAAGCCACCCCCGCCTACCCTCTGTTTAACCATGGCGGCTTTGCGCTGGCATCCCGCCCAGGTCGCTTGCGGATGGTCCGCGACATTAGCCTTATTTAATAGATGGGTAATGACACAACGGATAAAGAAAAGTCAAACAGGCCATGTGGAATCACTAATACAAAACCCAGAAAACAATGGAAAATAGAAACATCATTGTATAATGACCGTCTGGCGATTGTCAAGCCATGGTTGATAAGCTGAATGCTTAAGGTGATGCCATTCAGTCAACAAATCCATTTAAATCCTGATTGTTAGTGCAGCAGCCTACAAGTTTGGTACCTGGCTGGGCCTGAGACTTAGTGATGGGCTGTTAGTTAATACACCCCAATCTGAACCCAACCCAAGATTTATGTATTTTCTCTTTATTATTTTTTTCTATTTTTCTTTTTTAATTGACACAACACTCACTTGTTTCACTCTCGGTTAGTCACATCTGCCCACTCACAATTTTTTTCAAGCACATCAGAAATACCCACTTAAACCTTACAAAGAAGAATCCCTCTCAAGCCTTAAGTCGAACGTCTGCCGTGCACCCAATTTACCGACTCGGCAATCTGCAGAAACCCACCACAATAATTTTGAAAACCAACCACTGACAACGCTTATAGACCCTAATCGATTCCACAGAATCTTCCACTATCCGCACTCCCTATCACGATCTTCCCACATAATAGACAAATCAACGGAGCTTGAGCAAATGATCATCAGCACACAATCAATAGAAAACCAACTTGCTAAAGATATCCCACGAAACCCAAAACAACGGAGCAAAGATTAACCACAAATCAACCAACAGTGAATAGTAACTCAAATTCACCCACGATTTGTCCAACACAACCAACCAAAATCCACAATCAAACACCAAACCAGGTAGGGCTTTCGCCGTCCAGCCAAATGCTGCTGCGAAATCCTGTTTTTCGAACACAAGTAGAGCAAAAACTATAAAGCTTTCTCAGATTCAAAGGAAACGGAGGACTTACAGAAAATTGGTCTCATTCGAGGGAAACCAAACCTCCAGATCTCATTCCCAGAAAATTCCACACCTACTCGTTTCCGAAAGTTCCGAGTTAATAGTGTTTCATACAGACCCCAATACACTATTGGGTATAAATGCAACATCTAGAAAGTTAATAAGAATAGACGTGAAGAAAAGAATACACGGAAAGAAAGGAAGGAATAAAAGAATACACGGAAAGAAAGGAATGGTTCGCAGATATCACGTAGACATGGATGATGCTCGACAAGAAATGATAAGATATGGTGTACGAGAGCGTAATTAAGACACGTTATTATGTTTGCTTAATACTAAAGTGTTTGTGTTACTCCTAGGAGATGAGTGGCAAATTTGGAAACTCTCGTCTAGTGGCTAGTTAAGACTTGTAGTCAACTTGGATTGCAGGTTTTATGTTAGGGTATATATTCTCCTCACAAAGTATCATCAGGTGCGGTTTTGCACCCTCGTGCTCTTTCTAAACCTAGGCTTTTAAACCGTGTTAAGAAGATTCCCAAGGTTAAATGCAGTGCCTTTTTCAAGATAAAAAAATCTGGACAGGCCAAAGGAAATAAGCGGCGGATTGAGAATGATAGAAAACTTGATGTGCACAGTGCACAGGGCTTTGCAAAAAAAAAGGAAAACCTCTTATCAAAATTGCATCTTGGGTTTGAACGATATAACCTTAAGTGGTTTTGTTCAAGACTAAATGAAATGCTAATTTGGAAATGACGAAAAATTGTAGTCATTTGGAGGATCATTGGAAATTGGGGTCTTTTTAAAATAATTAAAGCCCATTCAAATATATCATTCCTTTCTTATGAATAAAGATTTTCACGTAAGGTATTTTGTTTCACATTGCTTAATTTTACCTTGATATCTTACTTTTAAAAAACAAAATACTTTTCCACCTTTTACAAGTCGATTTGAAAGAGGAAATAAGCTTTTTAATTTTTTTTTCATTTCAACATTTTATTAGGTTGCAAATTTTATTAAGCATTTATTGGATCATATACGTCTTTGTATGGATAGCCCAACAAAAATTAAACATATTTGTTTACCTACATGGAAAATTGTTTGGCTCATCCATAGGATGACTTTAAAATTTATGGATCTTAGTGTTTATCAAAATTCTACATTATCTTATTTCCCAAGTTATACACTAAAAGTCATATGAGCATTTAAATATAGGTTTCTAATTAGCTATTAAAAGGTTTGACATTCCAACTATAATGATTTCTTAAAGTAGTAAAGGTTGTTAATGCAATAGACTCGTAGTAAATTCAACTTAAAATCAAACTTAAACTCCTATCTTCAACACAAATTAAACAATTATCATAGACATTGGGGTCCACAATAATGAGTATGATTTTGGATGATTTATGTAACCATCAAAAATCAAACCTCAAGTTGTGGCCAACTTAGTTGATATGAGTAAATTAAATATTGTGTTGTGTTGTGTTGTGTTAAAGTGTAATTAAAATATTAGTTGTTAATTGGACAAACACAAATTGTTGAAAAGTGCTGACATGATACCCTACATGACATGATTACCAAATTTGGAAGCTCTCATTTTGTGGTCAATTAATGTGTTTCACATGTAACATTTGTTGGATAAAAACACATTATACAAAAAATTAATAAAAATGACATGCAAAGAAACAATGAGGATATAAACATCCCAATCACTCAATCCAACTTGTAGTATGCTTGATTAGATGAGAATTAAATGTTGTATTATATTTTGTTAGTGCATAATAAAGACATAATATTGTGGCTGCTTTTTACTAATGTGTCACTCATCTAGCACGAGTGGTAAATTTGGTAGCTCACATATTGCGGTTGGTTAACATGTATTAGTTTGATGGGTAAAAAGAAAACATCCAAAAATTACAAAAATGATATGTGAAGAAATGATGTTGTTATAAACATAGAGATTTCAGCTTCCTTTTGGATCAATGGTTAGACAAGGGCCCCCGCAATTGTCATGCTCTCATATTAATGGTTCAACACATTTCCTAACACCTCCCCTTTTCTTGGGGGTGTTATATATAGATATATATATAAACATTGAGATTGCACAATCCAAGTTGTACCCTTGCTTATACAAGATGAGTAATTTAAATACCACATTCTATTGCATTTATGTGCAACTAAATCTAATGTTGAAAACATAAAATTTTCTCAAAAAGAAGGAATGTTTGACTGAGCTAAAGATACTTTGCAGACATGGATTGCCATCGACAAAAAATGAGAAGGCAAAGGAGTATGAGTGCATAATTAAGACCTAATATTATGGTTGCTTAATACCAATGTGTTACTCACATGACGCGAGCAGCAAATTTAGTAGCTCCCATCTTGCGGCTAGTTAATGGGTTTAAAATGCAACAGTTTATTGGGTGAAAGTAGAATATCTGAAAATTAACAAAAATGATGTATGAAGAAACAATGCGGTTATAAATATCCAAATCACACAACAAAGTTATACCCTTGTTCATGTTAGATAAGTACATTAAATACCATATCATATTGAATTAGTGTGTAATTAAACATACTACTTAGGTGTTCATTGAACAAACACAAGTTGTTGAGTAGTTATATTGACGTAACGTGAAATAAGTAACAAATTTAGAAGCTCACATCTTGTTGTAGGTTAACATGTTTTACATGCAGTAGTTTATTGATGAAAATGCAACATCCAAAAGCTAAATATAAATTGACATGAGAAATGAGAAAGTAAGAGAGTATGAGTGCGTACTTAAAGCACAATATTGTGTGTGGTTAGTATTAACGTGTCATTCATACGATACAAGAAACAAATTTGGAATCTCGCATCTTTGCAGCTAGTAACCGTGTTTAACAGGCAGCAATTTGTTGAGTGATAACAAAATATCCGACAAAAAAAAATATATGTTTGAAGAAATAGTGAGGTTATAAATATCCAAATTACACGATCCAAGTTATACTCTTGCTTATGTAAGGTTGGTACATTAAATATCATAATTATATTAAATTAGTGTGTAATAAACATGCTACTAAGTTATTGATTGTACAGACACAAGTTGTTGCAAGATATGTTGATGTAACACTCACGTGACACAAGTTACAAATTTAGAAGCTCGCATCTTACCGTAGGCTAACATACTCTGCATGCATAAGTTTATTGGGTGAGTGCTTTGTGTTTTGCTCTTTGTATTTTCTTTTTTGGGGAAAAAGAAAAATTCATATCCAAAATAATAATTTTAATAAAGATGATTCTTTAATAGGATTTGAAATGTGAGACTTATATCATATTGTTCTTAATACGTCCCTATAAGTTTCATGCTAAGGTGTATATTCCTGCGCAAATCATCTTAGACTGCAATTTCATGCCCAGGGAATCACTTTCTAACCCTATGCTTTTATACAATGTTAAAAAACCTATTGCTGCTAACAAGAAATAGAATAAAGTTATTTCTCCTTATAAAGAACAGCGACTAAGATTTGTCATCGTTGACAACTTAGCAATTTCATTAGGTCTTGAACAAAACCACTCAGAGGTTGTTTTCATCATTCATAACCGCGCAGCCTAGATTGGCAGTAAGTGCATGTGCAATTCATGTTTTCTATCATTTTGGAACCACTTTTTTCCTTTTGCATGCAGATAAAGTTCGAGGATTTTAGGGTGCAACTCCCACGCTTCTTTTGCCAGTTCAGTTTTCCTAAAAAAGACATTGCATTTATGTTTGAGTTACACCCCCAAAACCCTCCAACTTTACGTGCATGCAAAAGGGAAAAAGTGCTCTAGGGATGATAGAAAACGTGATGTGCACAGGCACATAATGCCAATCTAGGCTGTGTGATCATGAATATGACGAAAACAACTTCTGGGTCCACGCTATGCAAAAGAAGCAGAATAATCTCTTACTAAAATTGCATCTTGGGTTTGAAAAATACAACCTTTAGTGGTTTTGTTCAAGACCTAATGAAGTTGCTAAGTAGTCAACGATGACAAATCTGAGCCATTTGGAGGATCACTAGAACTTCAGGTCGCTTTTAACGTGAAATGATGTGTATTTTATATTATTTAAATCTTATTATGATAGCTTTTTAAAAATGAGAAACACGTCTTTTTTATTATAAGCTAATTTTAGGAAGAAAAATGAAAATTTTAATATAGTGGTGAAGCCTAAATTTAAGTGCATCATTTTTTACTTGTGAATAAGATTTTCATATATTCAGAATGAGAACAAATGTTAAAGAAAATGCATATTTCAGACTGCTTAATTTTATTCTTGTATGTTCTTTATAAGATAAGGATGATTTTTTTTTTCATGTTTTACAAGCCGATTTTAAAAGAATAAGCTTTCTACATGATTTTTTTTTTCTTTTTCCATTTTCAACATTCATTAGGTTCTAGATTTTTATTAAGCATTTATTGAGCCAAACCATGTAAGGCAATTTCAACATATACATCTTCGTATGGAAATTCCAACAAAAACTAAACATACTTGTTTAATTGTATCGAAAATCGTTCGGCTAATCCTTGGCATGACATTAAAATTATGGACCTCAATGTTTTATCAAAATTCTGCGTTATCTTCTTTACCACGTTGTTTACTAAGAATCATATTAGCATTTAAATCTAGATTTCTGCTCATTAGCGAGTATCAATGTATGTGTATTAAAAGGTATTACATTATGATGATTTCTAGAAGTACTAAAGGCTTTTAGTGTAATAGAGTAGGTGCTGCCTGGAATCTATAAGTACCAAATTTAGTTACAGCATTAAGTAAACTAATATTGTATTGTATTGTATTGTGCTAAAGTGGAACTAAAATATAAGAAGTTCGTTGGACAAAACATAAGTTGTTGAAAATTTGACGCTAACAAGAATACCGAATTTGGTTACACCATTAAGTAACTAATACTGTATTTTATTGTGTTAAAAGTGTAACTAAAATATGGGTTTTTCATGGGACAAACATGACTTGTTGGAAACTTAATGCTAGCATGAGTACCAAATTTGGAAGCTTGCATTTTATGCCTGGTTAATATGTTTTACATGTAGGGTTTGTTGGATGAAAACACAATATCCAAATAATTAATAAGAATTGCATGGGAAGAAAGGAGGATACATCCAAATAATCAATCTAACTTGTAGTATGCTTTGATTAGATGAGTAAATTAAATTCTATATTATATTGTTGTTGGTTAAGACTTTTAAGATGTAGCAGTTTGTTGGGTGAAAACATAACAACCAAAACTTAATACAAATTTATTGTGAAAAAATGATGTATTTATAAATATCTAGATCACAACTAACAACTGAAATGTAAAGAAATAAAATACATGAAAAGATAGTGTGAGGAGAATGATATAGAGAAATTTTGTAGACATGGATGACCATTGACAAAAAATGAAAATGTAAAGTAGTATGAGTGCATAATTAAGATACAATATTATAATTGCTTAATATTAATGGGTCACTCATATGACAAGAGTAACAAATTTGGACCCTTGCATCTTGTGGCTTGTTAATGTGTTTAACATGCATCAATTTGTAAGTACGAACACAACGTAAAAAATTTAAGAAGAATGACATGTGAAGAAACAATGTAGGTATAAATATTCAGATCACACAATCAAGTTGTACCCTTATTTTATATAAAATGATTACATCAAATAACATATTATATTGAATTAGTATGTAATTAAACAAAATGTTGAGTTCCTTAACAAACAAAAATAAGTTGTTGAAAAGTTAAGTTGATGTGACAGTCACATGACACAAGTAACAATTTCGAAGCTTGCATCTTATAATTGGCTAATGTATTTTACATGCAGCAATTTACAAGATGAAAATGCAATATCTAAAAGGTTAATAAGAACAAATATTTGAAGAAATAAAATAGAATACAGAAAAAGAAAGATAGTACGGAGGAAATGCTAAAGAGATACCTTGCAAACATTGATGATAGTTGACAAGAAATGAAAAGGTAAAGGAACATGAGTACATAACTAAGACACATTATTATGGTTGCTTAACACTTATGTGTCACTCATGACACGAGTAGCAAATTGGGGAGCTCACATCTAGTTGCTAGTTTATATGTTCAAGATTCAGCGATTGTTATGTGTAAACATGACATCCAAAAATTAACAAGAATGATATGTGAAGAAAAACAATGTGGTTGTAAATATCTAGATCACACAATCAAGTTATACCCTTGCTTAGTACATCTAAATACCATATTATATTAAATTAGCATGTAACTAAATATACTACTAAGGTATTCATTAAATAAACACAAGCCATTGAAAAGTTATGTTGACGTAACACTACTTGACACAAGTAACACACAAGTAACACATTTCGAAGCTTGCATCTCATAGCAGGTTAACGTGTTTTACATACAATAGTTTACTTGGTGGAAACACAACATTCAAAAACTTTGTATAAATTGACATGTAAAGAACCAAAGTACACAAAAAGAAAAATAGTATGAAGGGAATGATATAGAAAAATTTTGCAGACATGGATAACCGTCAAGGAGAAATGATAAGGTAAGGAAGTATTTTTTTTAAATTATTATTTTAAAATATTACATTGTATGTACCATTGAGTTAGTTAACTAAGTAATTAAAAAAAATTATTATAAAGATGTAAATGCGATGGTTAAGACTTTATACTTAAAAAGGAAATATGAATTCCTTATTTATTTATTTATTTATTTAATGCAAGAGAGTCCACATAGATGCCTTTTGTCAATTATCATTGTTATTTTGTCCAAAAAAAGAAATAAAAAGAAATAAAGCCTCAACGTTCGCCATCTTGACGCCAACGACAAAATATGGAGAGTATAAAATAAAATTTTAAAAGACTGCTGCCTTTGGAAAATTAGATTGTGTGGAAGAGAGAGAGAGAGGGAGAGCGGAGAGAGACAGCCATGCCCTAATTTCCTCTCCCATTTGTAACGGAATTTCAAGTCTAAAATCCGAAAACGATCTCGTATAATTAAAAGGAGAAAGGAAGAAGAAGAAATCGACATTCCCTTCAGTGCCTAATCGGCTTCGTTTGGTAATTTTTCGTGTTCGGCTTCGTTTGTTTTGTGCATTTTCTCATGATTTTCATGGTTGGTTTCAGTGTATCCTTTTGAATTGTGAGTTTAGAGTGTGTTAGGGTTTGCTTTTCGTTCGTTATTGATTGCTGCATGCTAGTGGATTGCTTGTTTGAAGTTGCTTTTGGGGGGGGGGGGGGGGGGGGGGGGGGGGGGGGGGGGTTTAGGCGTTCGTGGAGCGTACCAATTTTGCGGTTTTTAATGCTGTTAAGTTTTAATTCAGGTTTGATATTTGCCGCCAATAATTGTTTGTGGATGAAGTATGTTTTTGGTTTTTTTTTTTTTTTAACTTTGAAATCGAGGTTCTTAATGTGTTCTTTATTGTTGCTAGTTACAAAACAATTATCGAAATCTTTGTCCAGATTTTGGAGAAAGTGCGATTTTACCGTGGGGAAAATTTTGAGTTTTGATCATATATGTCATTGGTTTATGAAATTTCTGGCTGTTGAGAGCAAGCGCTAATATTAAGCACCATTTTGCAGGTCAAATTCTTTCGGAGCATATCTTTGTGATACTCTTGATGGGTGCTCCTAAGCAGAAATGGACTCAAGAAGAGGAAGCAGCACTTAAAGCTGGAGTCATCAAGCACGGAGCTGGCAAATGGCGAACGATACTTAAAGACCCAGAATTTAGTGGTGTTCTGTATCTGCGTTCAAACGTAGATCTCAAGGTATAGTTCTTTTGACGTAGTTTTACTGGCAGAGTTTATTCCTAGACGGATTCTGAAGACACAAGCCACTCGTTTTAGCAGTTTCCATCATAAAAGTTGGAACAAAAGCTTTATTATTAACTGTATATAGTTCTTCATAAAGTCGATGAATAATTTTCTTTTAATGCTGGGCAGGACAAGTGGAGAAATATGAGTGTAATGGCAAATGGATGGGGCTCCCGAGAGAAGGCTAGGTTGGCTGTTAAAAGGGCGCCACAGGTTCCGAAACAGGATGAGAACTCCATGGCTCTCATTTCTGTTGCTCCAAGTGACGAAGATATTCTGGATACTAAGCCTTTAGCAGTTGCTAACGATATGGCTCAGGTTTCTGCGTCAAAGAGATCTATTGTAAGGTCAGACAATTTGGTCAATTGATGTTTCAGTATTTTGTTTCCATTATTTCGCATGTAAAAGTAGATTCACTCGCACTGTGCCACTGTCTCATGCAATTTTCTTCTCTTAAGCAGTTCTATTTTCAGTCTCGGGCCAATAATTTCTCTTATCAGTATTCCTATGTATTCATGTATTATAGCAAATATATCCCCACGGCTTGAATCAACTATTTTACTAACCCAATCGTAGAGATAGAGGTGGTTTGAAATCGTCCACAATAAAATTCCGACCTGAAGATCATTGAACTGTTATTTGCATGTACAGAACAACTCAGGTATGTACAGCATCTTATGTTACTATGTTTTTGGATGTAAGAGCGGAAATTCTTTTGATGCTTCTTATCTAATTGAGGGAGACCTATAGCTGTAGCCATAGGGAATAATAATGAATCTGTTTAATGTTGGTCAAGCCTGAAAAGGGCTTGCCACATGAGAACGAGTCATCCATTTATGGAAATCAATTAAACACCTCCTAGACCTATTGGTTTTTTGTTTCTGATCATTTCATGGATTAACAATATAAACAAATGGAATTTACTTTTTTGTCATCTTGCCAATTGTTTAAATTTCTGGTAATCTCTCTTCTCAGCCCCAAACTCCATCTCTTTATCTAGATTTTTCAGTATGCCATTTGTTGGTTCTGTGATATTTTTGTTGGTTCTGTGATATTTTTGTTGGTTTGATGTTTGACTTAGAAGCATTAGACATTTTTGTTCAGATTTTTGTTTTTATTTGTATACTTCATTATCTTTTTATTTCAGTTTTGTAAGTTCGACAATCTTGTGATTTCATTTTATAGGTTGGACAACCTTATCTATGAGGCTATAACCAGCGTGAAGGAGCCTGGTGGTTCTAATAAGACAACCATTGCTACGTACATAGAGGTAGCCTATCGATTTTTCCTTTTCCTGCAAAAGAAGATAAAGCTTGGAATTTGAGTGTACTTTTCTTAAGTAGATTTTCCATGAGATATTCTAGTAACATAACTCTTCGATCTTTCATTGATCTAAGTGGATCCGTTAACATTAGCATGATAGTCCATGTGAGAGGATGATGTGGTCACCTTTTCCTCTGTGGTTCCAAAATGTCTAATTTTGATAGTTTGAGGCTGAGAAATAACAATCAATTTTGTGACAACCAATTGTATCTCTAAGAATTGTTTCTGGACAGATAATGATTTGGGCATCCAATTTTAGTTGTTGTATGACTCCATCTCACATCAGTTATGTCATGAAACAGATCCACTCTCATCTTACATAGCACATCTGAACGCCACACCCTTGTCTTATTCTGCTACCCCAAAACCACAATTTGGAATTTAGTATTCCCAATTCAGTCTTTTTTCTTTTTTCTTCACCACCACACCAAACCACCACCCCCCCACTTCCCCCAAAACACAATACAACTGATGTGAGGCATTTTCTAGCTTATTTCATGGTAAAGCTTCACAACTGATGTTCGATCTCACTTATACACCCCAAACCATACTTCCAACGGGTTGGCTCAACTGACTTCAAATGCTGTGACATATTAATTCTTTGAGATTCATTTATGACACTGGATGTAGTCGTTAGCAGCACCATTGGACATGTGACATTGCATTTACTCATTATTGAACTTGAAACTTTTTATCCTACATGTCACTTTTGCTGTCAGTGAAACTGGTTGAACTGTAATTGTTATTTTATAGGAACAATATTGGGCGCCTCCAGACTTTAAGAGATTATTATCAGCAAAGTTGAAGTATTTGACAGCAAACGGGAAACTGATTAAGGTAAACATACATAGCAGTTCATTTTCTTGATTCTCTTAAAGCAATGCTTGTCTTCTCCTTACTTTATTTCTGTGTATGCCAAAAGATGTTCGATTTTGCTATTACTAAATGGTATTTTTTTTTTCCTTTGGGCTGATGCAAAATAAAGGAATTGACAAGATGATGGGCTTTTCTTCACTAATTTTTCCTGACATTAGTTTGGTTCTTTTCCGAACCAGTGTAAAATTGTCAATTCACACATGTATATCATGGTTGATGTGATTTATGAAGTGTTCATTTGTTGCACTATACAGCATGATCAATAAATTGATTTATCTAGTCAAATCGCAGCATTATTTTCTTTGGATGGTTGGCTGACATGTCTGTTATGCATCATAAGAAGTTATTGTTGACAAATGACGGACTTAAGGCATTACTTGGTTGGATTGTTTTAAGTGTTCATCTATTCCCATTACTTTATCTTTCACGAATTGATCATGATTGGGCTTGAGGATCAAGGTTCTACGTGATGTTTCATAAAGGGAAGAAAATAAAAAGAAAAAAGAGAAGAAAAGACTTTAGATGCACTTTGCATTTCTTCATCTCACGTTTCTAATCTATCGATGTATATACCATGTGTCTCTTCTTTTCCCTGATTCTGCTGTCATGGATACATGAGTGGTAGCCCGTTGTTCATGTCTTAATTTCCTTTGTTTTTTCTTTTCTTTTCTTGGGCTGATCCGACCTCAGTGCAACTTAATTTGAGTCTTTTGCTTAGGTCCAGCTCAGATAAATCTGCATATGTTAGGCTCTGCTTGTTTGGCTTACTTGATCCCCTACATATGAATGTATTCAGATAATTGGTCACAGATGTACAATTTTCAGTTGTATTTTTATGATTTAATGTTTTTGTAACTTATATTAAAAAACTATGCGTTCGTGTTGCCAAGATTCTACTGTTTAGTTATGGCGAAGAAAATGTTTTGAAGTTTAGATGGATGCATAAAGCTTGTAGATTCTTGTCTGACTTAGTTTGCTTAGTTTCTTGTGGTGATAAGTTATTACTTGAAGAACAACTAATGCAAATGTGGTTTGCTTATGGTGATATATTCTTGAGTGATACTTTCTTAAAGTGACATTAATTGAAACCAAAATTTATGGGGTCTTTACAAGTTCTTAAAGTGCAAGACCATTAAAAATGCGATAGATTAGCCTTTCCTTGATTAGGAAGATAAACCATCGTATGACCATGTAAAACTTGGCCCAATACCTGGAAAGAGCCACAGTATTGAAAGTTGAAATGATTTAGGGATTATGATTCTCATGCAAACTTTAACTTTACAGGTTAAGCGCAAGTACAGGATTGCACCTAATTCAGCATTTTCTGACAGAAGAAGAACCTCTTCCATGTTACTTTCAGAGGCAAGGCAGAGGGTTCTTCCGAAATTTGAGAAGGATGATGCCCATATGTTAACAAAATCCATGATTGATTTAGAGTTGGAAAAGATGAGGACTATGACTCCACAAGAGGCTGCTGGAGCTGCTGCTCAAGCAGTTGCCGAGGCAGAAGCTGCGATAGCAGAAGCTGAAGAGGCAGCCAGAGAGGCAGAGGAAGCAGAAGCTGATGCAGAGGTGGCACAAGCTTTTGCAGCAGCGGCAGTGAAAACTTTAAAAGGAATAAGCAACCCGAAAATGGTAAAATTCCTCTGTTACTGTTTTTCTCTTTCACAACTTTTGTCTTCCTTACTAAAAAAAATATGGATATAGTTTTTTTGAGTTGAGATTCTTAAGAAGCTCAGATAGGGATCCTATGGCCATTAGCAAGAAAAATGTAGATAAAAATTTGATGGGTTGAAATAAGTTCTCCCCATTTACAGATGTGCAAAAGAAGAGTGAAGTTTTGTGCTTAATTTTCACAATTCTTCAGAATTGCCTTGTATCAGTGTGTGGTCTTTTAAGTATTTAAGTCCAGGAAAGATTTCTAGTTATGAATCGGGAATAGTACCAATGTGCAATGCTTTGCTGTGACCACTTCCTGGGGTAACTTGGCATGAAAAATTATTTGACATGCTGTTAGGAAGCCCATTTTTTTTAATAAAGGTTGACCCAGGGGTAAGGGGTTTCCCTCCATACATACAGAATTCGTAAGCAAGACAAGATTTTTGTAACACTGTTCTTAACACATCTTTTAGTCTTTGGTTATGATTTTTTCTCTTTTCTTTCTTTTCACGGTTTTAACATCACCCAGGAAGGGTCTTGACTATTTTTGCACCTTGAAATTATGTGCAGACGTGCCGAGCTTGATCTAACATAAGAAATTCACAGAATGACCAATATAGATCAATGAAACAGAGCTCTTACTGGCAAGGAGGGAAAAACAAAATCCAGACCATTTGTGTGCCAGAGCCAGATATATGTTCAACTTTCCTGACAGGGTCTATGCATGTAAATATGGTGAGCCCCTCCTTTGACAGGTGTATGCTGGATATACCTTCCCTGCAAATCTTGTCCATCTGGCAGAGTCCGTGAACAGCCCTTTTTATCAAAGGGTTTGCAGATTTGCAGATTTGCCCTTCTGTTTTCTGAACATTGTGGTTTGTGGCCATTGTTGATCGCTTTTTATGAATTCAGAAAACCTGCTCCAAAGTAAAGAAATTTTACTGTACAAAGAAACAGAAAGAGGCGGGCTTTCTTGGGATTGAGATTACTGTTTGTAACTTGCCATCTTCTTCCGAACCTCTGAAATATGAGTAGATGCACTAATTAGAGTCTTTATTGGTTATCTATTTGGTGTTTGTTCTGTAATCCATTCAATCATTATCATTACTATTTTTTTGTTTTCTGATTTGATTTACTCTTAAATGCATGCATTTTTTCCATTATGTTCAAGCATTATATATTAATTTTTAACATGTTCATTAACATAAAAAAACAGTTCTTATGGAAACTTAATTTACAACTGAAAGGATATTTTCTTGGAACTTATAAAGTTTAATATTATCTTAAATTAGGTTGTAAATGTGAGAAATTCTTCTACATGTAAAAGAGACCATTATTATCAGTAAGGCATAATTAAGTATTGAGTTTTAAACTAACTCATGTAAAAAAAAATAAATAAATAAATTCTTCACATATTATCTATTTAAATGTTTGGTTTTATGAGGATGGTCACGATGGAAGAAATTTTTGGTTAAGTGTCTGGTGGTTCTAATAGAGCTTTGGAATTAAGTGTCACGATGGAAGAGATTTTTCCAATTCAGTTTTTGGTTAAAACAAAATATGTTTGTGGGAATGCCTTGGCCCATTGGTATGTTAAAGTCATTTAGAACCTTAGTCTTAAGTTCAAATTCCCATTCAATAAAATTGCTTTCAGAAATCAGTAAAAATTTATGATATTCAAATCAAGCACATGAATTATTACTACTATATGTTTTATTAATGTGAGATCTTACCTTGTCCGCATTTGTACAGGCATATCCACTCTTTGCAACATACAACTCTAATTTGATTTTTGTTAGCATTTAAATTACTCTAAACCACCAACCTAAATGCACCCGTCCTTTGAATTTGTTGTTGCTAATTGGAAACCGTCAATTCATCATCTCACCTTCTTCTATGCTATTAGGGTTATCGCGAGTTAAAAGATGGAATTCAACAAAAGATGGGGTCAATTCACACGAGATAATAAGGGAAAAAAGAATCAAATAAGTGACCATCGATAAATCCATTTGCAAAGACCACGGAAAAGTTATACTCAAGCAGTTGATGCTAACTCGGCTAGTTATGGAGAAGGTCGAACTCAGTTGATGGAACTCAGTGAGTGGACGGACGAGTTACTCCAAGCCATATGCAGTAGAAAGAGTGAGAGGCAGGTGGCACAAGTGGCTTTACAGGAAATTGCTGCATATTGGAGCAAGAGTCAGATAGCATATAATGCAAGCCAGCACCAATTACCTCCAAACTACCAAGTAGCAAAGACATCTCATTATATTTCTGAACAGGATGATTGGGATGTAGGGGATTTAGTGGGGAAATTGAACTCATTTTTCCAAATAAAAGTCTCATTTCTGGTATGGTGTAACTCCGATCCCCGTAGCTCCCTGTGGATGATTGAATGCATTTATGGGCCATCAATTATAACACAGCACAAGAGGAGCATTTTGGGCCTTATTGGACTCCCATGTAGCCTCTTGCAAGGGGCCATGGCCTTTGTTAAGAGATCTGAATGAAGGCATTTTGACAATGAATGGGCTGGGTGTTTGGCCTTTTATGGTAACCCTTTTACGAGTGCCCATATGGTCGCGGAGGCCTGGGATACTCGATTGGTGGGATCGCATGCTTTTAAGTAGTGCTAGGAAGTGAAGGCCATTAAACAAGTATAAAGAATTTTGAATAAGCATCATTTTGGGATTATCCAAGACAATATTAGATAAATTCTTCATAGTATTAATGAGGTGCAGCAGCTTCCTGCTACATTTGAGAACAGAACTTAAGGCCTTCGAGAACAACTCAGGAGAGAAGAGGTGCTGTAGAAGCAGAAATCTCGGGAGGAGTGGTTAACTTCAAAGGATCCGTAGACGACAGAATGCAATCGATTTACTCAAACCGCAGACCACAGCTTATATCTTGGAAAAGCTTCACAACTGATGTTTGATCTCATTTATACGACCCCAAGCCATAGTTCCAACTACCAGGTTGGCTCAACGGACTTGAAATACTGTGACATATTACTTCTTTGAGATTTATTTATGACCCTGGATGCAGTCGTTAGTGGCACCATTCGACATGTGACATTGCACTGACACATTATTGAACTTGAAATTTTTGTATCCTACTATTTGTCTTTTTTTCTGTCAATGAAACCAGTTGCGCTGCGATTCTTATTTGTAGGAACAATAGTGGGTGCCTCCTGACTTTAAGAGATTATTATCAGCAAAGTTGAAGTATTTGACAGCAAACGGGAAACTGACTAAGGTAAATATACTTGGCTACTCAATGATTTGATTGTCTTAAAATAATGCTTGTCTTCTCCTCACTTTATTTCTTTGAATGCCAAAAGATGTTCGATTTTATTATTACTAAATGACGTTTTTTCTTTTTCTTTGGGCTAATAGAGAATAAAGGAATTGTCAAGATGATGGGTTTTTCTTTTTACTATTTTTTTTTTATTTTTTTCTTTTAACATGATAATGTACTTATTCAACTCATTCATGTGAGATGTTAAATTTCAACTCACACATGCAGGTTATTGAATCACAAGAGAGAGAAACTACCCATTAACAAGGCCAAAGAATCAGGCATCTACATCTATTGTGAGACAATTACAATTCTCAATATGCTTTATTGTGGAGAAGGCACGAAAGAGAAGGTAGCCCAAAGGCTCAACCTAGACATTTATAATTCTTGATAAAATTTCTACTAGTTTATCACTAAACTAATTAGTTAAATGATTAATTATTATTATTAATTTTTTTATTGGGGTGGAAATTTAGGGATATGGGTAGACTCGAGCTAGTGCAAAACTTTTTCGTGATATTAGTTTGGTGCTTTTTCGAACCAGTCTAAAATTTTCAGGTCACGTGTGCGTAACATAGTAGATGAGATTTATGTTCATTTGTTGCACTCTAGAGCATCACCATTAAATTGGTTTATTTAGTCAAATAGCAGCGTTATTTTCTCTGGATGATTGGCTGACATGTCTGGTATGCATTATAAGAAGTTATCGTTGGCAAATGACAGACTTCAGGCGTTACTTGGCTGGATTTGTTTTAAGTTTTCATCTATTCCTATTGCTTCATCTTTCACGAATTGCTCCTGATTGGGCTTGAGGATCAAGGTTCTGGGTGATGTGAAAAGAGAAAAAATAAAAAGAGAAGACTTTAGATACATTTTGCAGTTCTCCATCTCACATTTCTAATTCGTTAATGTATATTTACCATGTGTCTCTGCTTTTTCCTAACTCTGTTGTCATGGATAGATGAATGGTAGCCCATTGCTCATGTATTAATTTCCTGTTCTTTTTCTTTTTCCCTTTTCTTTCTTTTCTTTCTTTTCTTTAGCTGACTCAAGCTCAGTGACGCTTAATTGGAGTCTTTTGCTTAAGTCCACTTCTGAGGAATCTGCTTGTTTGGCTAACTTGATCCCCTACACATGAAAGTATTCAGATCATCGGTGACGGATGTGTCATTTCCAGTTGCATTGTTACGTTTTTTAATTTTTTTGTAGCTTATATTAATAAACTGTGTTCTATGCTGCCAAGATTCAACTGTTTAGTAATGGAGAAGAAAATGTTTTGAAGTTTACTTGAAGAACAATTAATGCAAATGTGGTTTGCTTATGGTGATATATTCTTGAGTGATACTTTCTTAAAGTGACATTAATTGAAACCAAAATTTATGGGGTCTTTACAAGTTCTTAAAGTGCAAGACCATTAAAAATGCGATAGATTAGCCTCTCCTTGATTAGGAAGATAAACCATCTTATGACCATGTAAAACTTGGCCCAATACCTGGAAAGAGCCACACTTTGAAAGTTGAAATGATTTAGGGATTATGATTCTCATGCAAATTTTTTAACTTTATAGGTTAAGCGCAAGTACAGGATTGCACCTAGTCCAGCATTTTCTGACAGCATAAGAACCTCTTCCATGTTACTTTCAGAAGGAAGGCAGAGGGTTCTTCCGAAATTTGAGGAGGATGATGCCCATATGTTAACAAAACCCATGATTGGTTTAGAGTTGGAAAAGATGAGGACTATGACTCCACAAGAGGCTGCTGCAGCTGCTGCTCAAGCAGTTGCCGAGGCAGAAGCTGCGATAGCAGAAGCTGATGCAGAAGTGGCACAAGCTTTTGCAGCAGCGGCAGTGAAAACTTTAAAAGGAATAAGCAACCCGAAAATGGTAAAATTCCTCTGTTACTCTTTTTTCTCTTTCACAACTTTTGTCTTCCTTCCTAAAAAAAGGAAAAAAAAATATAGATATAGTTTTTTTGAGTTGAGATTCTTAAGAAGCTCAGATAGGGCTCTTGTGGCCATAAGCAAGAAAACTATAGATAAAAATTTGATGCGTTGAAATAAATTTTCCCTATTTACAGATGTTCAAAAGAAGCGTGAATTTTTGTCCTTAATTTTCACAATTCTTCAGAATTGCCTTGTATCAGCGTATGGTCTTCAAGGATTTAAGTCCAGGAAAGATTTCTCGTTATGAATCGGGAATAGAACCAATGTGCAATGCTGTGCTGTGACCACTTCTTGGGGTAACTTGCCATATTTAGTCTTATACACACCATAGTATATATTATGCTACTAATTGCACTTGAACAAGAAGCCTGAGATATTTCATCTACTTCCTTTTGTAGTTATGGTGACAATTAGTTTGAAATGAGCAACAAGAGTGGTTTATTTTTTATTTTTTTGGTTTAGTAAAACTCATATTGAAATGATGCAACATCTTTTCAGTATAATTTCTTGAGAGGACTAAACATATCAAAATGGTTTGTTATTTTTCTAAAAGAAAAAATTCAGGAAGGCATAATCAAGAAAATGAGTATTAGTACAAAGGAGTAGCATGCAAATATCTTCATAAAACCATTGTGCCATAAACAAAATTTGTATTTATTATGTAAGCTTAGTATACTTGATATTTATAGGCCACCAAAGGGAAGTGTTGAAAATACAAATATTAATGAGAATATCTATTTTAGATTGTATACCAATTGATATTCTTACCCATCACTAAGTAGAAATGTGCAGATGCTGTAAAAGTCTCCTTGTCAAGTGATGGCTTAGTAATTAGGTCGTTAATAGCAGCTATAAAAGTGTTTGATGTTAAATTATTTTCTATGAGAAAACAAAGCCCGATGGTTGGAAAAGGGTTCGTAAGTTTTGTATCCATCATCTTGCAAAAACTCAGCCATGGTTTCTTAATACATGTATTTAGAGTTGTACATCAACAATGTAAAATGCAAGCTAGTAATACAAAAATTTCTTTAGCCTTAATTTTGGTCTTCCCTAAGCTAGCCGTTTTGGTCTTATGACACCTTTATTCATCAAATCATTTTTATGACTCTTTTGCAGTAATAGTTTCAAACATAGAACTTCAAGGTAAGTTGAACTTTTAAAACATGCATATGTGTCTTTATAAAATACCACATAAATCTTGGGATATTATTTATAATACCTTGAATCTTTTGAAGTCATAAAGATTGAATTGACATATCTTTAGGTTAATTTCACGTACTAGCTCTAAAAATCAAAGTTTTACTACTTAATTCAAAATTGAAATGTCCATTTGTAAGCTAAATCTTTATGAGAAAGAAAAAGTTATTGTCTATAGCACTTGAGATTTTCTATCAAAATAGGAACCCAAAAACATGTAGGTCACCTTTTAGACATAGATATGATTGGAATAAAAGAACCACATGTTATTAAGAAGATGCTCAAGAGGTTATTTAGGAACTATAACCCCATTAATTTAAAATGACAAAGATTAATCCAATCATTTAATTAAGATTCACAAAGATGAACAATGGAGAAAAAAACTAGATATAGATATGTAACATGTAAATCAAAAGCTAATGTTTACCATGCATAAATAACAAGCATTTTGGACTTCATATATACAAGGCAAGACCAATAATAACAATTGACTTCAATTAAAACCAAGTTGATTTACTTGATTCATCTAATTGAATTGATGGATGAGTTTATTTAAATTCCATATAGAATCTGTTAGGAAAGGTTTGGGAGGTACTTGTAGGTGTTCAATATCTCCTTCAAGCATTTGAACAACTTCTTTCATTGAAGGGCGGTCACTAGGCTTCATTTGAATACACCATAAGGCAACTGTGATCATTTTCTTAAATATTTTCTTATCCCCTTTTGTAGCATCTACCATTTCTATATCTTTTTCATCATATAATTGGTCATAAACCCAAGTAGGAAAGTAAATTTGGCTTGAATGTTTTATAGATGAATTTAGGTTCTTTCTTTTACCAGCCATTTCCATCAACAACATTCCAAAACTATAAACATATGCTTTGTATAAGATACCTCCAATGTTTTTGTAAAATAACTCGGGAGCCATATATCCTAATGTCCCTCTTATAGTAGTCAAAGAAATAATACTCTCATTTGTTGCATACAATTTTGCTAGGCCAAAGTTAGAAACCTTAGGGTTAAGATTTTCATCAAGAAGAATATTGTGTGGCTTGATATCAAAATGTAAAATCTGCATCTCACACCCTTGATGTAGATATTCAATTCCATGAGCCACTCCTAATGCTATATCAAAAATCTTGTCATAGCTTAAAAGGGTATTTACTTCTGGTGAAAATATGTGTGTGTTTAGGGAACCATTAGGCATGAACTCATATACAAGAGCTTACTTCAATCCTTCAACACAAAAACCAATTAGGTGCACCACATTAACATGGTGAATCCTTCCAATAGTTGCAACTTCACTTATAAAGTCTTGGCCATTAGCTTTGGACTCATCTAACACCTTTATAGCAACAATGCGACCACTTCGAAGTGTTCCTTTAAATACAGTACCAAAACCTCCTTCACCTAACTTCTTCTTAAAACCTTTAGTTATCTTCTTAATATCTGAGTAAGAGTATCTTATTGGCATGAGGTTATTATGGCCATGTAAAAATTCTTCAATGACATCATATGCAGACAAATGCCTTCTATACCATTTATATATGAGGAATGCGACCACAAATGGAGCCCCAAGTACAAATTTTGCCACTTGGATGTATAGCCATACTGAAGAACACCATCAACATAGTGTAAGAGAACATATATTGTTGCATTGCCAACACATTTTTGTTTCTTTTTAATGTAGTTCCAGCACAACTTTCCTTTTAGATATCCTGGTGATTTACCACTTATTATTTTTTTCCTATAAAGTTCATTGTTATTCTCATATTAGTAGTGTGCTTAATTGATGTTTTAGTGTCTGAAAAATAATATGCCAAAAAGCGGAGAAAAAAGGAGATACTGTAACTTCTTACCATAAACCATGGCCAATAACAGCCGCACTCCCATTACAATGATTAGGGTATCTATGAAGAAAAGAATGGATTAGAATAAATTGCATAAATAACGCTCACTAGGGCCCATACTCAAGAGCTAATTAAAACGGCAATATAAACCTCTAGACTTTGTATTTTTAGGCTTTTTTTTTAAAAAAAAAAAAAAAAAATTGAGTTGAGCTTAGTTCGACAAAATTGAGCTAAGCTGTAGCAGCGAGTGACTTATTACTAAGGATTGTAAGCACAAACTTGAGCTAAGCTATAGAATACAGTTGATGGGAAGATAATCTCTAAAGAAATTTATACTTTTGACTTCCTCATGATTTCCAAAATCTAAATGGAACCTAAAATTTTGTGATCAACAACCTTATGACAATTCATATAACTCCATATCATTATGCCATTCTAACTATCATGTGTATAACTTTTGAGAATGAAAACTTACCTTTTATATTTATATTTAGGTCATGGAGATTATCTGCCAGGTCATGTACCAGGTGATTTATTCCTAATCAAAGAAAAACAAACATGAGTGTCTAGAAACTAAAAATACATACTCAACATTTCTTTTCAAATGTAAAATCTTTTAATGTAACATCAGTAATTTTTCATCTTGCTTTTACCTTGGAACCATTTTCATGGCTCACATTACAAGGAATGATTTGTTCATTGAGAAAAGGATTAAAAAGTTAATCCACAATCAAAAGAGTGGTGATGGTTCTTACCCGCATTCCACACTTGTACCTTCCATGTAATGTCTGCAATATCAAAAATAAATCCATAACTTATTTGGAACGGGTGAATTAGTAATTTCAAAAGACTATGGCCAAATGAATTTGCACAAAACGCTTTCCGTATGCGCCATGTTTGGTATTAGATTCTGTTGAGTTCGAGTCTGTGCCTTCTGAAAGGGTTTTAGATAGTCTCTGTGTTAGTTCACAAAGTAATCAATGCCCCGGTATGCATTGAATGACCTTTATTATCTCTGAAAGAGTAAAGCACGAAAGGGAAACTCTTTCATCAAGGATGATTTATTAAGAAATTTAATCTTTTTTGCTTTTGTGCATTTTTGTCATTGTTTCTGAGGTACTAACAAAGCCTAATAAGTTTGAGATTAACCACTATCCAAGTATCCGATTATTCCCCCATTTTAGTGTCATCATCAAGCACAACTCATCCAATTCAATTTCACTGCGACATTCTATCATATATACTTCAAACAACCATTTTTTAACCAAAAAAAAGTTACCTTTCAGCATCTTGTAGAGTCTATCAATGGATCCTGATTTGACAAAGAGAAGATCAACATGAGAGGATCAACATGAGAGTTTGAAAAGTCAAGACTTTATTTTGCATTCAAGTTCCTTCTACTGCTAAAAAAGATATTATGTACGCCAGTATGTTATATTACACAGTTATGGTATTTAGTATGCACCAAGAAACTTCATCTAAGAGAAGTTTATGCTGAAGCTAAAAGTTCAATTTGTAAGATATCTAATTAGAAACTGAAATTTTTTTTTTCTTTTTTTTTTTGAAACTGAAGGTTTTTGCTGATTTATTTATTTATTTATTTTTTCCATTTACTTACCATAGTTTACGAGTGAGCACAAATCATTAAAATTCTGGACATCAACGACGCACTTTCCATCAACTGTAAAGTTGTAACAAAGTACTTGGCTCCATGAGAGCTTGAAACCTTGCGCCACTTGATCCGATTCTACCATATATGTCTTTTTCATTCCGTCGAAAATCGATTTTACGGTATAGACGCTTATGACCTCCCCCTCTATGCCCTGCGGTAATGATTCCTCTGGAATTACGACCTTTACCACAATGATGCTGCCCATAGATCAAATTATTTCGTGGATTGGATTTCACTTGACTGTCTACGGCTCCATTGCGTGTGCTCGGGGTAGAAGTTTTGTATAAATGTATCGCCATGCTATTAAGTATTTTTATTTAAGTTCTTTTCTTTCTAAGAGGTGGAATAGAATAACCCGGTTGAAGCGTAATGATCATACGTCTGTAATGCATTGTATGTCCCATAATAGGTCCCATTCTTCTACCCTTTCCCGGGAGTCGATGACTATTCATAGCTATTACCTTGACACCAAAGAAGAGTTCGACCCAATGCTTTATTTCTGTCCTAGTTGATCCCGATTCGACATTAAAAGTATATTGATTTTTACCCAATAACCGAATACTTTTGTCTGTAAATACTGCATATTTGATTCCATTCATAAATCTATTTTCTTCCCTATGAGTTTTAGTCTCAATAAGAATGCTAGTTCTTACTGTTCATATGTTATGATATGAATATACCACACTAATTCGTTATGTATGGATGATGAGATTCCATTGATACAGAGCCAATTCCAATAGACTTATTGGAGGGTCCCATTGGCGTGCATCCAGTAGGAATTGAACCTACGAATTCGCCAATTATGAGTTGGGCGCTTTAACCATTCAGCCATGGATGCTTAGCGGGGATCCTCGTACATGGTTAATAACCAAATTCCAATTGAAATGAAATCTTTAGGATAAATCAATGCAATTTAGGAGGATTCAATGAAAGGACATCCATTCAAATCCTGGATTTTCGAATTTAGAGAGATATTGAGAGAGATCAAGAATTCTCACTATTTCTTAGATTCATGGACCCAATTCAATTCAGTGGGATCTTTCATTCACATTTTTTTCCATCAAGAACGTTTTATAAAACTCTTGGACTCCCGAATATGTACATGTAGTTCTGAGATGTCCTTGCCACGGTCTTCTTGATACTTGCTCGACTTGGCACGATTCCTCCAGATCCTCCAAAGTCGGCTTCCGAAGAAGATACCAATACCTCTTGGAATTGGGAGAAGAAGAGTTGGTGAAATTATCTCCATTACGGAAGCAAGAAGAGATATCCCAACAATCTCTAGATATTAGAGGCTTCGCAATTCACCAAAACCCCTAGAAACTCAAAGTTTTCGTGCGCATTGGAGAACGAGAAAGAAGCATGAGGACAATAGATTGTTATGTTGTCTATATACCGTAAGGTATATGGATCCGTCGAAGTGAAATTAGATTGGACCAGAGAATACGGAGAAATGAAGGAGCCATTCCTCTCATGAATACTTGACTCCACCGCTCGGATTGTGAAGTAAGAGTAATCAATTTCCTGTACGTAGTACTTTCTGTTGAGAGTTGCTGGAATTATCACCACTCCGATAAGTTCAGGAACGTGATTGTTAGACGTGAAGAGTGGTAACCGTTAGAGAAGAATGTGGAAGAGTGGTTAGACGTGAACAGTGGTAACTGTTAGAGAAGAATGTGGAAGAGTGGTTAGACGTGAAGAGTGGTGATTATATGGAGAAAAATGTGGAAGAGTGGTTAGATGTGAAGAGTGGTGATTGTTGGAGCAAAACGTAGAAGATCGTGTGCAAAAAGAAAACTGTCTTTAGTGGGCAATTATCCAAAGGTAGTGGTGATAGGTTTGTTATATAAGTAAGGTCGTAGGATATTCTAGGAAAGCAACAAATTAGTATATTTTGTGGTTGTTTTCCGTTTAGACAAATTGCTCTATAAGATTCTTGTTTTTATCTTGGAGCTGTTGAATTTGTAAGCCATTGAGCTATTGTGTTTGTGAACCTTAGAGCTTTTGTTTATGTTGTTTTTTAACTATTTATATTGTTATTTCCGTTGTTATTTAAATATAACGAAATATCAAACCTTTTAGTTTTGTTGAGTTGTGTTTTTTTTTCCTACTGTCAAGAGATACCAAAAAACCAACACTTTCTAGAATGTAAGTATAACACTGAATGGTTGTTCTAACATGCCAGATTATACCTTTGATCGCCGCAGTCCTCTGGATCGTTCTCTAACCGAAACGGATAGCTTATGTTACGGATGCTGCCGCAGGAAGAAGGGGCACAGTGATGACGACTATGGCCGGCACTGGAAGCTTGACGGACTAGGGCAAGAACAGCAATTAGGACCTTGAGTCCAGTAGGGAAGAGTATTCCTCTCGCCATTGAGAGAGAGAGAAACGATGATGAGAGAGGGTAACGCTAGTTGGAAACCGTGACGACAAGAAAAAGAGAGAGCACTCAAGTAATGGCGGAAAAGAAAGGCCTCCTAAAAAGAAATACGCTGCATTGACTCGAAGTTTAGTAGAAGACTCGCTAAAACGTTAGAAAAACCACAATCAATCGCCAAAATGAATATAAAGTAATTCACCGTGGCTTATGGTCAAACCACATAATCATGTTAAAGTATCGTTTATTAGTTTTTTACAATTGTTTTGAATTTGTACACTATTTAAGGAACAACACATTACCAATGTTTAAACTTGTTTCTAAAGCTATCTTTCAAAAGTAGAGAAAAATCATATGAAATATTTTCAATTTTTTTATTTTGCTAGAGCAAAAATTAGTCATTACAAGATTGATGATCTTTGAAAGTAGTTTATCTACCGGATATAACGACAAAAATTATTTGATGGCAATATGGTGCAATGAGAAAATTCTTTGAAATTTAATTACTTTTGAAAAATGAAAGTAGTACATATTTGCTTTCGAAAAGTGAAAGGTTCCCTCCAAAATTAATTACTTTTGAAAAGTAAAAGTAGTGGTCACCATTGTTGCACATATTTGCTTTCGAAAAGTGAAAGGTTCCCTCCAAAATTAATTACTTTTGAAAAGTAAAAGTAGTGGTCACCATTGTTACACATATTTACTTTCGAAAAGTGAAAGGTTCCCTCCAAATTTAATTGCTTTCGAAGAGTGAAAGTAGTGGTCACCATTGCCACACGAGTCCATGACAAAAATCTATTTACTTTTGAAAGGTGAGAGTCACCAACACTACACAGGAACAGAACATTCTCTTAAAATTTACTTGTTGCTGAAAAGTAGGAATAGTTGCCGTCACCAGACAAGTTCACGAAAAGTTACCCTTGAAATTTACTTGCTCTTGAAAACCACACGAGTCCATTGGACGCTCTCTTGAAATTTACTTGCTCGTAACGTGAGAGTAGTCACCATCACCACATAGGTCCATGGGAAATTTAGTTGAAAAGCTCGCGATCACAAATCTTTCCGACAACGACGTAGCGACAAGACCCAGATCTCGTTCCCATCCAATTACCCCTTTGCCCCTCCTTTCACTGCAGGAATACCAAAATACCCTCACACAATCATTTAATTATGCTTGGCGTAATCAATCAACTAATTCGAATGAAAATAAGGAGAAGGATAAACATTAAAAAAATTTACCTTTTTTTTTTTTGGGGGGGGTGGTTTTGTATATCTCTTGACATGAACGTTGATAATAACCCCCGAGTCTTTTTCCAAATCAAAAGCATGTAGAGTCAAGGTAGTCTTTTTACTCTTTTTTTTTAACCCCTTTCTTGTCAAACACCAGCAGAACACTGGCTTCTCATTGGCTAAAAGCTGAATGGATTAAGTACGCCTGCAAAAGACATCTTCTACGGTAACTTCAGCTGGTATTCCTGTTGGGCATGTTTCGAGGGAAATTCCCTCAAATCCTCCAAGAAAGTGGCTTCCTCACACTTCTTCTTTCGACATGAAGTGATGGCAGGATTTGCAACAATCGGTGAAGACTGCTTTTCAGGTTGACCTTTTTGCTCTTCCATCCTCGGTTACCTTTGATTGATCAAAATGGAGCTCAATTGAGAAGCGTTTTTTCGAAAACCTTTGGTGCTGTTTCGAAAACCTACGTACCTAAATCTCCTCCACTTCGGCCGTGTTAGGACTTGAGCCGCACACAACCCATAATTAAAAACAAAAAAGTTCAAATAGAACAATACCTCGTTTATTAATTTAAATCCAAGCCAACAATAATAATAATCAAAACACTAATAATCCAAATCAATCACAACAATGAACAATAATTAAATAACAAAGTATGGATTATGAGGCTATTGATAAATTATTCGTAACTCATGATAATGCTAAGGCTAAGATTAAAAATACTAATATAAAATAAGGTTTTTTCTAATAGCATACCTCTTGTGGAGGTTGAGAATAGCTTGTATAAAAACGTTGCCCTAATTGGCTTAGGTTTTGAAATCTTAATTGCACTGAGTCTTAAAGTGGCCTCCTTAAATTACTCACGGGCTAGGCCCGTGAAAATAGTCATCATAACCACACAAGTCCATTTGCTCTTCAGAAGTGAGAGTAGTCACCATCACCACATAGCTCCACGGTATGTTCTCTTGAAATTTACTTGCTCTTGAAAAGTGAGATTAGTCACTATCACTGCACAGGTTTATAGGAAGTTCCCTCGAAATTTAGTTGATCCTGGAAAGCAAAAGTAGTCATAATGACCACATTGGTCCACGGGAAATTCCCTTGAAATTTACTTGCTCTTGAAAGGTGGGAGGTTTTCGTTGATAAAAGCTTAGATGACACTTGAGATGCTGAGAAACCTTCCCACACCAGAACAGAGATGGACGTTTGCTTAGAAATGGTGATCTTACACCTCTTCTTCTTTGTGGCTTTCATGATAGGCCTTGGGGAAGGCCAAAATGATTGCCATGATTCACGCTGTGGAGCCAATGGTCCAGCCGTACGGTTTCCCTTCCAACTTAACAACCAGCCAAACAACTCTGTGTACCCTGGTTTTCTTCTATCTTGTACGGAAACAAATGATACGGTCCTCCAGCTGCCGATTTCGGTAAAGTTGTTTGTCAAAGATATTAACTACGCTTCTCAGGTAATCCATTTATATGATCCAGATCGGTGTTTGCCAAGGCGGCTTCGAGGGCTTGATTTATCTTCCTCCCCCTTTCCATACAGTAAAGATAAAGCTAAAAATTTCTTATATAACTATTCCGTTCTCAAATGTCCCGCAAGAGAAATCGAGGGTAACTATATGATCCCTTGTCTTAGCGGTGCTGTGTATCAATTTTATGCCGTCAACTCTTTCCATGACGTCGATGAGGACATTTTGTCTTGTACAAAGATGTATTCTCTTCGATCAATTCCGGAGAAAATAGTGAGCGGTGTTGATTTCAGATCAGTTCCCAGATTCTAGAGTGAAGGGTGTTGATTACCAAATTCTTGAATTGAAGTGGTCCAGGCCACACTGCGGACACTGTGAATCAAAAGGCAAGAAATGCAAATGGAAGAACAGCACTGGAGAAACAGAATGCTTCTCGGCAGACCCTAAAGGTATTCTCTTCTATCCAAATCTTCGTGGTTTTCAAGCCAACATTTATTGCTTTTGTCAAGCTTAACATGTAAATGCCCCTCTGCAATTGCGGATTTTCTGGGCCCGCTGATTCACTCATCTGAGAAAAGAAAGGATGAAAAATATGGGATTTAGCATTTTCGGTTTCTCTTTTTGTTAAACAATTTCATTTCAGTGGCTCGAATGATAAAGTTTCATTGGCAGCATGAATTTTTTGATCAACCTCTAGGCAGTGTTTGATTAAGATGAATGAGTGATTAACGGAAGTTTCCGTAGTCAGCTAATTTAAAAACCAAAACTAGACAGTTACGATGGTGTTGGCTAGATATAACTCCATTAGTTTCGATCAGGAAGGGACATGATTCTAGAAAATAAGCCGGCTATGTGCGGGTAAAGGATTTTATTAGGCGATGTAGCTCTTTCCCTAGAGGACTTACACAAATGTTTGGAGACTTACCAGAGGTTAAATACTTTCAATGGTGGCATACAAATGGAAAGCTAAAGAAAGATCATTGCGTAGCACATTTAGACCTCTTTGAACTTGGACTTGAGCCCTTGATCAATATCATCTCTTCTTTATTCTAATTTCTCTATTTTTATAATAAAGAACTGTAATTGTGTTTGCAACTTAACTATTACTAACAAATTCTAAAATATTCTTCTTTCTATCATTTTTAACAGATGCATTGCCAAAGTCAATGACTATAAGTGAGTTATCTTTGGCCATTTGAAATATTCATTTGTCTAGTGATAGAAGTTATTGACTCATAAATGTTCAACATGTAGGTGTAATCTTCAGTGTATTTTTATTACTTCTAGCAACCTTTGCTCTTTATTCTATTTATAGTCGTCGCAAAATAAAAAGAGAAAATCAAGCAAGAATTAAAAAGTTTTTAGAGGATTATAGAAATTTTAAGCCCACAAGATATTCATATGCTGACATCAAGAGGATTACAAATCAATTTATTGAAAAGTTAGGCCAAGGAGCTTAAGGAACAGTGATCAAAGGAAAGCTTTCAAATGAAATCCATGTTGCTGTAAAGATTCTAAATACTTCCAAGGCAAATGGAGAAGAATTCATAAATGAGGTAGGAACAATGGGTAAGATCCATCATATTAATGTGGTTCACTTGGTTGGTTTTTGTGCTGATGGATTTAGACGAGCTTTAGTCTATGAATTTTTATCAAATGGTTCCTATTTAATTTCATATCTTCAGCAAACATTAAGGACAATCTCCTTGGTTGGGACAAGTTGCAAGATATTACTGTAGGTGTAGCAAAAGGAATTGAATATCTTCACCAAGGATGTGATCAACGAATCCTTCATTTTGACATCAAACCTCATAACATTTTGCTAGACAAGAATTTCAATCCAAAAATATCTGATTTTGATCTTTCAAAATTATGTTCCAAAGATCAAAGTATTGTATTTATGACCACAGTTAAGGGAACTATTGGTTACATTGCACCCGAAGTGTTTTCTAGAAACTTTGGAAGTGTGTCTTATAAAGCATATGTGTATAGCTTTAGAATGTTGTTGCTTGAAATAGTTGGTGGAAGAAAAAATATTGATGATAGCTTAGAGAACACTGACCAAGTTTATTTTCCTGAATGGATCTATAATTTCTTAGAACAAAAAGAAGACCTATGAATCTTTATTAATGATGATGGAGATGCTAAGATTGCAAAGAAACTAGCAATTGTAGGGCTATGGTGCATCCAATGGTACCCGATAGCTCGTCCTTCTATGAAAATTGTGATTCAAATGTTGGAAGGAGAAGAAGATAAGTTAACCATGCCTCCTAATCCATTTTCCTCTACAAGCCTTTCAAAAGTTAATGTAAGAGCTCTAAATCATGAGTTGGAGATCATCCCAGAATCAGATTAAGTGCATGAAAACTTAGGGCTACAACACAACTGCTCAAGTGAATTATCTTGTACTTAAAGGAATTTACTAATCTTATAGTTGATGTAGGACTTCTCTCTTTTCATGTTTTAGCCTATGAGCAACTTGTTTTTAGTTGACTTTTTATTTCCTTTTTAGTTGTCTCTTTTAGTTTTTAGTGATCAAAGAATGAGGTTGTAATGTCATACTGCTATTATTATATTTTCTCTTCCTTTCCATCTCATCAAACAAACATTTCAACAATTAGCCTCCAAGAAGACTCTCTCTACTCACCCACTAAATTTTCTCATGGTCTTCTCTTTTTAAACTAACACTAAAAGGAATACTAATTGGATACTATTAGGAAAACATACTATAACAAAAGGGTAATAACCATTAGTTTCTACAATTATTATAATAGAATATTATTATGACTACCTTTTAGGTTAATTATTTCATTGATTCTAACAAGTAAAAAGGTAAGGGAAAAATTGGGACTTGTTTGGTCTCAAGCCACATGCACTAGTTCCAATTAAGTTAGCATGTGTTGACATAGAACATGGGTTGCTTACCTTAAAGATTGTTCTTTTGATGTTAATGATACTTTTGAAAGTTAAAATCTTTGGTAATTATTCAAATTGTGATGTTCTTTACATATACATACATATATATATAAGAAAGAAGAGAAACACACTTCATATAAGACTTAATGGACCATAAATTTATTGTTGTTAAGAATTGTAGTTCGTCTTTCTGAAATGACTTTACTCTCATTTGGAAGCTAAAAAAATTAGAGATAGACAGTTTGAATAAAGTATTGAATGATTTTTTTTTAATAAGTCAACATATATTCATAATTTCCCTTCTTGTATTCTTTATCTAGCTCTTTTTCTTAAGAAGAAGGCATAAAAGATAAACCAATTAACTTGTTCTTAGAACATTTAGATCTAGGTTGCAAGAAAATGAACTTATGGCACTTTAAATATGTGGATTCCATAAGAATC
The DNA here is from genome assembly GCA_028551485.1 of Casuarina cunninghamiana. Classification (NCBI taxonomy): domain Eukaryota; kingdom Viridiplantae; phylum Streptophyta; class Magnoliopsida; order Fagales; family Casuarinaceae; genus Casuarina; species Casuarina cunninghamiana. The sequence continues at coordinate 5,234,915 of CM052371.1, forward strand.
TTGCAAAAATACTAGTCATTTCTTCGAGGCCCGAAGCCTAAAGTGAAAATGTTTCAACCTTTTTTAAGCATGTCACCATCCTGTTGCTAAGCAATATGCATCCAAAAATCTTCATTTTTCTACCATTTGTAATGGAAACCATGTTAATGAAATATGCTATTGACTCCACCATTAGGCATCTGACAATGGTGCCAAAATTCTAGTAATCAAAATGTTGTCCTTTCTAAATTCTATATAGGTAGATATTGATTTCACTCATACCTCTATTTTTTGAAAATGTTCAAGACACCATGAAAGAAGTTCCTCACTGCAAACATCTTCTTTACATAAGGTAATTACCTTAGCTTTGCTCCTACTCTAAGTTTTTCCACATACAATAAAAACCATCTTATCATGTAGTGCCTAGTTTGTCATAGTGCTAACACTCTTTCATATTGTTGAAAGAGCTTAATAATTTTCATTTTCCTCCTACATCAAGTAGGCTTCCTTTTGAGTATGGTTTATGATAAGAAGTCAATGCTTCATCAAGTTTTTGATCTAAGGGGTGGACTGAAAACTTTTCTTGAGAAAAGGGTTAGTAGAGAGCTTAACTACTTTATGCATGTATTAACGATGTGGGACAATCTACACTATCAACATGGTTTCTTATCATGAGAATGATGTCAAGAGAGGAATTTAGGATGTATATCAAGTCAAAGGAGAAACCTAGGCTTTGAAGTATATCAACATGGATGGTACACTACAATGAATATGGTTATTATGGTGAAAGGGCTTTTTAAGATGTGGCCAATAAGACTCACATTGTTAAAGAAGATATTAAACATCCTACTATAAATAGATGGATTCCACCACTTACTTCATTAGAATTTTAACTTGAATATGAGCTTAGCTCTATAAAATTTAACATCAACATTGATCACTTAAAATGAAAATGAAAAGATATTGATTGTATGCTATTGATTCAGATTATGTGCAACAATGTATTTTTGATGATATTGCTTCTCCTAAATAAGCGGGTGAAAAGAAGCAAACTTATAAACACCTATAAGCCTATGCCTCTAGATTTTCGTGTAAGCCTCCAACTGGCACACCACTGGTTGCACATCTAAATGTGCATTCTAAATTTTTTATTCCACTAATGTATATCTTTTGTCTATGTTAGGTTCTATGCATGTAACAATTTGAGTCTCTCCCAAATGGCATCTAAGGTAGGTTGATCCATTAAAGCAAAAACTTGAAACTGCTAAATATTTTTTTAAAATCTCAAAACATGCTTATGAATAAATCAAAAGTCCATGACCACGATACCAATAGTGTTCCCTACATTGAATGCACATTTTGATGTCCCAAAGTGTTTGTTATACATTTAAATGAAATAGACATTATAAAAGTAATCTTTTGTACAAATATGGTATGGATGCAAGAAACTAGTCTTGTTAGTAAAACCTTAGACATTCTTATGCTTACCTTCTTTAAGAACTTGTAGAGATGGGTTTTCATATTTCTTTAAAGGTTTTTAGGTAAGTTCTCCAAAATCATTTCTTCATTTACCCCTCTGGTGGCAACCTAATTATTCAATTTAGAGTAACCATTCCACATTGCCTGATTTGTAAAGATGGATTCCTTAAGTTATCTTGGTGCTAATCAAGTGGAGTGGGTTACTTCGACAGATCAATACTTCAATTACTAGTGAATTTCCAAAGCCTTGACTTTTAGAGAGAAATTAGCCAATTGCTTAAATGCTTTAAATAAGATAGCGTATGTTGAAGAATTGTTGACCACATTCAACAAAAATGAACCTAAAGATATTGTTGAGGTAGAATCTTAGTTCTCTCATTATGGAAGTTTCAAAGAGGTTGATAGGATTTAAGAATTGATTAAACAAGTAGTTGGCATATCATAAAAGGTTCTAATTGTAACTTTCTTAGGTAGGCTTAAAAATATATTAAAAAAGTTTATATATTTAGGCCAAAAAACCTAGAGACAAGTATGAAATTTGGTTTTTTGGCCTATTCTCTGATTAATAACATCAACTTTTATCAATTTTCATGCAGTCCTTTCTATGAAATAAATAAATAAAATAACTAGTATAGCCATATATTATGTGTGAAAATGGTGTTGTGTCTTGCATGTAGCTCTCAAAATGAGCCATGGATGTCATAGGTATTAAATGGAATGAGTTTAACTGACATGTGGATCAGTAATGGAGTGAGTTTGGCATATGGTCACCATTCTAATGCAAACTATGGTTGGTTACATTCTGTTGTGGCTTATGACTCTTGTAGGGTTGGTGGACACAAACGAAAGTTACGTGCATAGGTAGAAGAGTAGGAGAAAAATCATAATCTTTGTAATGGGGGAGCTCTCACCATAGGTAGAGTTGAAAAAGTATTCCTTTCATTTTGTTTCATAGTTTTACGACATAAATTAAAGGAGAAAGACAAGCATTTGGGAAGAAATGATCCCTTTATTTTCTAATTTCTTTATCACTATAACCAAATTGGTACCAATTTTAGTATAGAAGTATATCCACAAAATTGTAGCAATCACTTTTACATATATCTTCTACTTTGGAACTTATACAAATACAATGATGCATCCCACGTTTTAGCCATTGAATGTAGGATGTTTTAAATATTTGCAATATTTTGAGCTTGATGTGAAAAAGATGGATGGTTAAGAATCAGTAAACCAGAGATTAATTAATTGAGACTTAGTCAATGGATTTAAGGAAAAATGAGGTTTTTACATGTGACTCAACAAGGCAAATCAAGAAATTAGTGAGCAAAGCACAAGCTTACATCCTATGGGATTCTTTTATTTAGAAAAGAAAAAAAGGATTACTTCCAAGCACAAGATGTAGACCTTCCTCCCCTACACCTAAAGAGAACAAAGTTAATCAACATGATTTGGTTCCACACAAAGTCTTGATCTTTGGATAATATTTAAGTAGTAAACTAAACATAAACTCTAGAAATGGTTGTGATTACAAAGTTACCAAATCTAAGGGAATAAGTAATTTAAAGTAGCCAACTCTTTCTAATAATGAAGTCTAATGTTATGAAACAAACAAAGGAAGAAAGGAAGAAGAGAGGAAAATTTGAGGCAAAATACATTGAAAACTTAAATATTCAGTAAAAATAGAAAGTTCAATTATGGCTAACCACATCACAATGTAGCTTTGATGTCATAGGAGCTAAAATATCATAAAGTTGCTGGATCAAAACAAAGAACAAAGATGACTATTAGGTGCAAGCATAAAGAGATGAAACGGTAAAAGTCCTAAATTAAAAACCTTCCCCAAAGAAAAAATGTTTTTCCATTTAGAAGTGATTGAACAAAACCAACTATTTTGCTCAAAGGTATGTCTTTTTGTAGGTATCAAACCCTTTTGATTTTACCATCATTCCATATAGAATGTCAATTAATGAAGACTAGATAAAAATGCAAACCATTATTTCAAGTAACTAATTCAAGTCTAGGGGATATACTATAAAAATGCAAACCATTATTGCTACTTTGGTCTAATTTTCATGTATAGTGATATTATGTTAAGTTCTAAGAATAAACATGTTCCATGAATATGACTTAGTTTAGTAATATCAAAACAAGTTTCTTAAAGCTTCCAAAATTCTCACTACAATACAAACCAAAAAGTTAAATGATCAATAGCTGAAGAAAAGCCAACAAGTTAACTAAAAGTGTAGAAATTGTTACTCTCCTACCGACTATCTCTATTACTAATCTTCCTAAATTTACAAATAGTAGAGTTTATCCTAAACCAAGACTCTTAGATTGGAAACTATCTCTAGAAAGTTCAAATAGATCCTCATCTAGTTTCATCAACCAACACAACTTGATAGACCTTCACAACAACCCTCACACCCCTAAGGAATCTGAAAGAGGATAACAATCTATGAAGACTTGCACCGTGAACCTCATCTGTGAAAACTTTAGCATCTCCCTAAAGCAAATTATGGAAGACTAAACAGTAAAAAAAGGAGGAAATATTTATAAGATCATTCAAGTATTCATACAACATACAAACTTAAAAAAAAAAAAAAAAAAAAACCATGCCTTCAAAATTTGCTGCCTTTTAATGGAAAGATAGTTAACCATAACTATCATTTTGTTTCAACCCAAAACAAAGAAAAAATAAAAATAAAAAATATTGTATATGCATTTTTATTTTTCAGAAAACTGAAATGGTTTTAAAATAGTATTACCGTAGAAGACATGCTTTAGGACAGCAACAGTTAAAAGTCCAACCTACTAATAACATATTCATGATCACTACCACAATCAATTTCTATCCCCTTTGAAGAAAGAAACTAGTGTTCTCTTTTGTTATGGTTTTTCCTAGAAATAGAGGAATGATTTGTGCCTAAGAAAGAGAAATTCAATCCTATTATGGTTTGAAAATTCCACAGACCAAATATGGCTTACTCAAATAGTTAAGAAAAATATAAAAGACAAAACATGAGGGGATAGAATGCAGATGAAGCTTTTGAGTTCTTGCTGCTTTGGTATTGTGACATGTTGGGCAATTTGTGCAATGAGGATGACCAATGTGCCTCACCAACTGACCAGAAGGCAATATTCCTGCCAAAGAATCCTTTATTTCGGGTGCTGCTACGACTTCATTTGGCCAAAAAAGATTGTCAGGTTTGTAGTTAACATAATATGGACCACTCCCCTATCTATTTGGTGTTCTTGTTTCAATCCCTAATGGACCAATATGGTCCACATGGGATGTCTTGATTTCATTGGACTCCATTGAATTAACAAAAATGGAAATCGATGCACTCTTGCTGTATGCAAATTACAGGTATTAGTAATCCACATATTTGTCTAACAACTGCCCATTTGGGTATGCGAGTGTAGGTCTATCGTCTTTCTAAATAAAAATCCAGCACAGTTTAAATGAAGGGAGCAAAACAGGAGGCATAACAAAGATTCCGGTTTCAAATGTCAATAGCAATCGTATCTTAGAATATTAGAACCAGTCATGATAAACAAGAACGATATTAAACTACCATTCAGACAACACTGTTAATAGATCAGTTAAGGCACTAATAGCATTGATTAGTTTTTTGGGGTCCCGAAAAACACAGTTATAAAAGAGTTCAGTAACTACTTTGCTTTCCTGTTTGCGTTCATTATTGGCCGCCATAACTTTCAACTTTTGTTCAGTCTCCGCTTGCCTTATAACAGAGTTTGGGTGCAACCAACAAATGAACCTTAGATTGGCCAACAATGTACATCTCTATGATCTGCTTTTTATTATCCTTACCTTCTTTTTTTTTGTCTTTTTGGGTGTTCACCATGTTGTGTGTGGTTGAGAAGGGATTTCTCCCAACATATGGATATTTATAATCAACAACTCATGAACAAACTAGAAAGAGTGGGGACTAGTTAGTTCAATCTTTCGTTAGAAACTATTAACAATTTTAATATACCAAAGTACTTATTTAATCATCTTTATCACTTCTTTATTATATAAGATAGTTTCTAAACAAGAAGTATAGTACTTCACAAATACTAGGAAATTCTGACCAACTTTTTAGGTCAAATTTTAGTCAATGAAGCTCCATAAAGCATTGAACATCCAGAGTTTGAACCACCCTAGATTTCATGTGGATGTATGTCAAAGATTATTACAATAATGGGTTCCGTTGCATATAGTAGAGGCTCCTTTGCCTCACCCTTTTTATCTTTTCCTAAACTAGTAATATACTGTTAATCCCTAACTATTTGTCTTAGTTATTTCTTTGGTTCATAATATTAACTTGACCTTGGTTTTCTATAACCTAGCACTTATCCATAAAGAAATCAACTTTCTCAACATTCAATAACCCTTTCCTTTTAATATGGTGATGAAGTATATGTAAAATAGAAAAGACATCTCTGCTTTAATTCGCCTTTCTCCATTCCAATGGGCAACACCACATTATCTTTTCATATATTGATAGTAAAATCTACATAATAGAATAGTTACTCTCAGTTCTCAGTGATATATAGACTTTCATTTTTATTCTAATTCCACAAATCCTAAATCCATATTTGGTAATATCTTACTACATGTTTTCCCATAAACTATAGTTCATAGTGGCATCTGTCATATGTGAATATTTGCATGTATACCAATTGTAGGATGTAGTAGTAGAATTATGAGGTCTGAAAACTTGTCTCAAATTCTGCTCTTGAATTAGAGATACTAACAGATGGCATCTAAAACTAAATTGCAATAAATGGTGCTAAGCCTAAGTGCCTATACCTCAATCCTTGTTAATGCTTAAAACTAATCCCTTTCATCTATCCTCAATATAGGTTTCATCAACATGTTGAAAAGAAAAAGAGGATTTATACAAAGTTAATGAGGAAAGAACCTACTAATGACGAAGTAGACAGAGTCTGGCTTTGCTTGGATGGCAGTTTTTCAAACCCCAGCTTATCAGCCGGCCATAGCTCATTTTAGAGAAACTGCTAGTGTAAAGAACCTCATCAACTGCCTTCAGTCCTGTTTTTGCTGCATTTCCACCCCAGTCTACAGCCTAAATTAAGTGAGTTCGCTATCCACAACCTCAAATTCAGCTAAAATTTATACAACGCCACATTATCTACTTTTTTTTTTGAAAACATAGAAAAAGTGGAACTTGCAGTTATGACAACACCACCTCCAGGCTTTATGCCCAAAGTCAGGCCCAGTGGCTTGTCAACGTCGGCCTCAATTGTCTTCGAAGCCCCAGCAGTTCCTGCTGCATTGGTGAAGTTGCTTCAATTCTCTGTTATGAAAGAACTCGAGACGCCCCGTTTGGCCTTTTGAAGCGAATGGCTTTGGAAGGCGCCTTTCTCGGCAAAAAGAGAGTAAAGGACTTTTCAGTAGTGCGTTTATCCAGAACTGAGATAATAGGAAAGTTGATTTCCCAATAGTATGGGAACAGCATGTAGGAGATAAACACATACCTAAAGATCTAGAAGTGGCAAGAACTCCAAGAACATGTTGTCCATTCCATGCATAGAATCTTCAAGTCGGATTTGCGTGGAAGCTGACGCACAACCTAGAATAATGTAGAGTATAGCGTGGAAGAAGGTGCATGATAGATGTTCCTGTGGAAGCTGTTTCTTCTCCAGTTCAGCATGCAGAAGGAAGATCTTCAGGTTCAGAATCCAAATCCAAATCCATTGTTTCATCTCCCCTCCCTGATCACATGGAAGATTAAATTATACAGGCCTCACTGGTATTACAATATCTCTCAAGAGTTCAATGAATGTTATGCAAATTGCCGAGGTTTCCAAAGATTTCTGCACCACATACAATGATGCGGAATATTTTGTGGTTCTGCGTAATGATGGGATATGCAAGTTGCCTTTAGTTTGTTACTTCAGTTTTTTGTGTATAAACAGTCGGCTTGTGAACGTTTAGAGATGTCTTGTAGAAGAACTATCTCGTGTTATCAAAGCCTCTCCGTGTTTGGTGTTTCTAGTACCATAGTCAGTCTCTCAATTATGTTCTGTTTTATGTAGTGCTATAGAAGGCTGATGGCTTCGCGATGATGGTATATAAATTATCTTTGATGTGAAGCGTGGGTTTGTAATAAATCTGCCTTGAACTTTTGTTTGATCCAATATTTTCTCTTGTGTCCTGCTCTTTTCTGGTTTGGTTGGCTTACAACGGTGATCATAATTCTGTTCATCTTCTACACGTAGTTCTTTCGTTGTTACTTGTTCAATTCATATTCTTGACTCAGTTTTTGCTCTCTATTTTGTCGTTTGTTCGCTTCAATTTAGTTCTTGTACTACCTTTCCAATGCTACTCTAGGCGTTCTCTTGTTTGTTTTTTAACTTGCAGTTTGTCAGCATCACTTTGTCGAGTTTGATCTCCAAAAAAAATCAGCCAAACATTACAAATAGAAGATGCCCACTATCTCTCGTTATTAACCCCAACAAACTCTGATTTCTTCTATCCCACCCCTGCACATCACTGCCCGACAGCCCCCATAGTTGGCTACCACCACTTCCTCCTCCCCCACTACCGCCACCACTGCCGTGGTACACACTTCCCGTCAGCTCCTCGTCCATTTTATCAAAGCATGTCTCTATCACTCTTTTCCAGTACTCCACCCCCTTGTCACTCTCCCCACCCCAACCTCCCACCTCAACCTCCTCCACCATGACCCTATGTAATAGATTATACAAGAATATGTACAGTACGAGTACACTCAAGAAATACTAATATAATTAGGAGAATCATGTGCCAATTTTGATAATGCATTGTAATTGAGATATTTTTATTAACAATTATACACGCCAGTTATTATATACGGCTTTATAGTTAAAAAAGTTTGGAAAATATTAGAAAAATCTTATTCTAGAACGAGGAAAGCTTTCAAAATATAATTTGTAATTTTAAATTTATAACCTATATAAAAAATCAGAAGCTTGCGAATGGTGATGTCCATTATTGAAACTCCAATGATATCCATCCTAAGAGATCAAGTTTAGTTTTCTAAACAGATTTTAGTCTTTTCTCTTCTAAAAACCTTACTAATTTATATTATCAATTTTTTTTTGGGTAGGTAAATGAGATATGCGGGGATTTTTTTACCTTTTTCATAACTTTCTTTAGGACTCAAAATCTAAGAGTATCATTTTACCAAACCAACTATTCAAATTTGAATCAATACATCTCTCAAAAGTTTAACAACCAAACAAATAGAAAAGTTTTTAAATGCATTAGTAAAAGGAATGGTGAGAATGCATCATTTCTTCTGCTGTAGTAGTGCATTTAACATTTTACTTGCACACCCAAGTATCTAAGAAACAAGGTCAACACAATTTTTTACATACTTGATTTGTAGTCAATCTTAACTTATTAGATAGTTTTAAATTTTGCTTGAGAGGTCAACCAATTTTTTTTAATAATTAAAACGGCTACATAAGGCTTAAAAATTATTAAATCACCCATGAAATTTTGAAATGTTATCAAATAACTTATTTACTTTTAATGATGCTAAGTAACAAATGCTCACTAAATCATGACATGTTTAGAGAAAGAAAAAATGTGCCATGTCAATGATGGGAAAAAAAAAAAAAACAGGAAAAAAGGAGAGACTCGTCTAAGAAGAATGAGGAGGACCACAATTTCTTCTAATAATATATTGTTCTTTTTAGGCTCTTGCTAAATTGTATTTGGACCAATGCTTAACGACGTGATAGTACAACATGATTGAATAATTTTGGCCGCATGTCTCCTTCTCATTGGGTATATATGGCTTGATGAGGACTTACCATTTACACAATTAGCAATCCAAAAACGAAGAGTGAAAGGGAATAATTTGATAATTTTTAAGTACTAACATGCAATTTAATAACTTTGAAGAGTTGGAAAATGATTTGACAATATATATATATATATATTCCCTTTAGAAAGGAAAGAATTCCAATTGCTATTGTCTTAATTGAGGAAAAATTGAAAATGGGTTGCTTCCTACAATGAAAGGAACCTACTAGCGGAAGTGCATGTGGCTGCGTGAGAGAAGATAAAGCAAAGTAGTAATAAAATTAGTGAGGGTCAATCAGCTAAAATGAAGAAAAGAGGGAGTTAACTATAGTTTACAACGTGCACTCTTGATGACATTTCGTAAAACTACCCATAACAAGCTCTATGCTTATTGTAATATCCCACCGGGCGCAGGTGTATCTTAATGTGCTAGACATTTTAGTGCCAAAATTGTTTAGTTTAAGGGATCCATTAATTTCCTTTGTACTAGAATGGGTTTAACCACCCAATTTTATACATAGTTAATGTAATACTTCATGTTCACTCACTACTTAGTATGAGGCTCGATGTCAACTATAAGCCACAAGATGGGGGTTTGGTAGTGGCCTTGGTTGAGTTTTGCATAGGATGCAACTCAAATGTCTGAGTGGATAACTTGTGCATGGCTTGATTAAGATAACAACGTTGCACCTTGACTATTAACAATTACTTTTGGCTTAATAGTAATATTTGGATCTTTACAAAAATATTACCACATTTTTATTCTTAAATATTCTTCTTAAAGAAAAGAATGTAAGCATCGCCGTACAGAAGGGAGAAGTGAAGGATAGTACTGAAAAGGCTTCTAAAAGTCGTTAGGTAGCATTGAATAGTAGGCAATATGAGGCGTAGGAGAAAACACAAATCGTGGTGGTAAATGAAATCATAAAATGAAGATCAAAATCCACAGTTGCACAAGGAATCGCAAACATGAACTTTACAAGTACACGGACTACATAAAGCCGGAACAAGTATGAGATGAAAAAGCTGAAAGAATGAAATGGAAAATATACATGCCATGCCAACTTAGGATGAACTATAGCCGGTATTCATATGTCTTGAATCTTTTCCATTTCTAGGCTTTGTAGGCCGCTATTCATCGATTCCAGGAGACGACTTTTAAAGGGTTCTAATGGAAAGTGACTAGATTATCCATAATCTCGTATCAAACACCAAATTAGGAAGGTTACAGTCCGGAAAAGAAGCTCACTAAGCTGTCTGATAAGCACAGAATCCTAGTGGAGAAGTTTGAAGGCTTCATTGGAATTTAGATTTTTGGCATAACCATCAATGATTGCATTATAAGGATCTAAATTCTTGTCAAAGAGCATATCAAAAGCTTTGTGGGCGTCTTCCATCCAGCCAGTCCCTGCATACATGCTAAATGGAGAATTTCCTGTTGGCTCATTGTATGAGTCCATATAATGTGGGCTTATATCAATGATGCATAAACAATCATTCCCTACGTGGCAATGCAATGTGATTTTATTGGTCCATTTAATTATACACATGTTGTACATATATTCCCCTTTTGCATATATGATACTGGCTGGTGTGGGCCTTTGTCCATCTTATAGACTTTGATGAGTGAGGCTATTTGTATGGACATTTTATTGATTGGCTAAGTCCCCCCTCTAGCTCTCCGTTTATACATATATTTAATATATTTAATGTTGCTAAAGGGAGAAATTTTAGAGATAACGATGAAATATGTTCTATTGTGTTTAGTCGTGGGAAACTGCCCCTCAGGTAGTTTCGCCACCTCATCCATCATGCCCCTCTCTCCCGTAAAACACTAATTACACTAACTTACAAATAACCCACTACTCACACACACCAAATAACGGCTTATTCACACGGGTAGATAAAAAGGGCTTTTACGCAGTCATTGTTGTCGCCTTCTCCCTAATTTTCACACAGCAACTTTTGGGCTATCTCATCAAGCCAGTATCGGAGAGAATAGAGTGGAAGACTTAATCCAAAATGACGGCACAGATGGAAGAATACGGTATGTCTTCAGATCTATTTATGTCATTTATATCAAACCCATTTATCTTTTCATGATCAATGCTTAGATCCTGTAAAATAGTCTCGTTTGAGACCAAATTTTCTAATAATTGGTATCGGAGCCCTTTATAGCATTGATCTGGTGAGTAAAATCGAACCAAAATTGCATTTCTTTATCAAACTCAAACCAAAATTGCGTTTTGGTCCCGAACTCAAAATGGGTTTCATATTTTCTATACACCAAAAATTTCAAATTTAGATCTGAGCTGAACCAATGGCTCTTTAGACCCGACGAGGCCATATTCAGAACCAGCACGGCGTGAGCTTTCCGCCGATGCCAAGAACCACCGGAAATGGTGGTTTTTCGACCGGGTCTCACGTGACCCGACCCGACCCGACCTGAACCGGGTCAGGCCGCCAGTCACCTCCGTTCACCACCGACTAGGTCGTCGGAGATATATCATCCACTGACGATCTCAACGGTGTCTCGATCGGCTGGAGAACCGGCCGGTAGGACGCCGAACTGGCCAAATCGGGCTACCCGATTTCGACCGGATCTGGTTTAATCCATATCTGGTCACTGATGGGCACCTAAGTGCTGCCGTCTGTGGCATCGGACGTCGGTCATGTGCCGACGATTCCGAAGACCCCTTGATCGGCCTGAGAACCGGCTGATCTTACGTCGAACCAGCTATATTGGCCTGAATCAGCCAAGTCGGTCTGAACCAGCCGAACCGGCTGGACCGGCCGTACCGGCCCACAGCCGCTTCTGGCGGCGCGTGGAGACGTGTGGCGGCACGTGGAGACGCGTGGAGGCACGTTTGACAACCCTTTTTACGTCAAAATTTTTCTTATTTTATTTTTAATATTATGATGTAATTTATTTAAAATAATTGTCTCTGTTTGATGATTATTTAAATTAAAATTGCTTAATTTATTGTTTAATTAATTTATATGCCATAATTGTGTGCTAGCGTGTGATAATTAATTGTTTGAAAATTATTTATGGTCTTTTGAATGTTATATATTTGTTTGAATATTATATTGGGCCATTTTAGTTTAGCATACAATTATGTAACACTTGAAGTGTTAATTAAGTGCAATTTAGAGACAAGTGTCCGTCTTTTAAAATTAAGTTGCACTTTTGGATTGTGAGTAGTGTATGTTGTATCCCACAGCACAAACTGAGCTCATAGCTTGATTGAGTTATGACCACCACAGTGGCACACCTTGGTTAGGTCGTGGGTTTGTGTTTTGTGCATTTGAGGGATTTCTCTAAGTACGCGGGGGTCATGTGATTCAATTGGATTGTGACCACCACAGTGGCGTAGTTTGATTGAGTTATGAGACTTCGTTCTTGTACTGTGGATGAGTCCAATCCTAGTACGTTATCATTTTCCCATAGGAGGTGACTGCGTGTCAAGAATTGGATGTTGCACAACTAGCATGCCTGGATTTGGACCAATCTTTGCGGTCCATACACCCACAGGTGGTGGATTGTGAGGGTTGGTTCTCCCTTATGACAGCTGTTGTGCGGAGAGTTTCTAGATGGCATGTCATGTTAACTGCCCACAAGTGTTTATGTGACTTTGCTTGTGAGACTCTCTTCTGATCTACTTGCATTATGCTTCCATTATTAATTACTGCAACTATGTTGAGGGCATTTTAATAGTACATCATACATTTGCCCACATGTGTTTGTATGACAAAGTTTGATTAATTCACATTAAGTTAATAATTGCCATTCGTTTCTTAGTCACCTTTTATATCAACTCATTACTGCCATCGTGTTGAGAGGTTTTGGATAGCACGTCATACTTTCTGCCCACAGGTGTTTGTATGACGATGCTTGTGAGCTCTCTTCATTTTACCTATCTTATGCCAATGGTCTTCATTGGCTTATTGGTCATTTTACGCTAATTATAACATATTTATGGAGAAGCTATATAATAGCTCTACCTCAATTAATGATTGGCCAATAGATCTTACTAGTTATAGCACTTGGGATATTGAGTTGCTTCATAAAGCACATTTTGAAGCGCAGTCATTTAAGTTTACTGCTCATTAAGGTCAACTTAGGATCACTTTATATGTAATTCCTCTACTAAGTGCACAATTGAGGATTTATTGGATACAATGACACTAAGGCATTATACCCTATCAGATTTTGTAATAATGATTTTATAGAAGTTTTCATCTGAGGCATGATGATTATAAAGTATTTATGATCATATTTGGAAGGATGGTCATTGGGATGATGATTGTAATAATTATGAATCTTGTTTATCCCATAGTGAACCCAAGAATAATGGTTTTAATATTAATAGTGAATCCACTTGATTGGTAGCCCCATTTAATTCTTGGTAACTGAATAGTCTCATGATTTATGATATTTTACTATCTGGATTCACGTATAGAGGAAAGCCAAATTATCATGAGCTTCCAAATGAATATAATGTGAAAGCCTATGTGGTGTTTATTAAATATGTCATACTATTTTAGGATGATTTTATACTATACCTTTGTGTACAGTTTTATGAGGAGATTTGGTTTAGATATGAACTTATATAATTGTTGTTTTGAGATGATGAATTGTATTATTAATATGTTTTCCATCTCAAATGATATCAGTTACTACACCAAATTTCATGGTTTACACATAGTGTATTTGGCTTTCCATGATATTTGTGATCATAGAAAATTATATATGGAACATTGAAGATGATCTAGAGATATATGTGAAGTATTTTAGAGATATAATGGCCAAGATGGAAAAAGACTTGTAGTTGATAGTTTTGGCCCATTGAGGTTGTATGTATTGATTTCAATTGCCATGTTCGATGTTGTTCTAATATTTTATTGAGCATAATTGATTTTCTCACTATGGTGATTTATGGTTGGTTGAGAAACATGGTTGAATCCTATGAAATATTTGGAGACGTTAAGACTGATGTTGAGAGATAGAAAAGCAAAAGATCGATGTTATGGAATTTGAGTAGTGTGAAGAATATCATGGGGTGTCAATTTTGAATATTTTAAAGACTCATTTGTCTATATTAGATACTTTTGAGATAGCTAATAAGTTCGCTATATTTGGGAACCATGAGCATCATAATGTAGTTGATATGTGCTACTGATCTCGCAAGTATGATGAGTTGTATGGATCATGTGATATATTTTGGGATGTTTTATAGAAGTATTTTGCATAGATCATTAATAACTAGTATTAGTTTATAACCCTTTAAGAAGTACTAGAATTGTGAAATTATAGATAATAGAGTATTTGGAACATAATGTGACAGAGAAGTGTAATTGTTCTTCGACCATTCAAAAGTAATATGCTTATATGACTATGTCATTTATATCACCTATACATATGGTGAATTAGAGCCGGAGGAGCCATAATTAAGACCTATTAGAGTAAATGAACCATTTGATGAAATGACCTTGGCTAAGGTTCTGCAGGTCTTGGATCCACTTATAAAGGCTTTATTCATGGATTTAGTGGCTCTATTTAGAATTTCCATCAGAGAAAGCTTATAAGCTTCAGTTTATACTACTTGGTCCTTTAGGAGAACTTAATTGTAACTTTGGTCATGGATCTTATTACTTGTATGAATGTTATTTCTAGCCTTTGCTAGATTTGTGCTTATATGCATTTAAAGACACAACATTATTGATAAGATATAGTCTGATTTGGAGCTTACTAAATTGCCTCAAGGTTGCAAAATTATTGTTTGTGAATGTATAAAATCAATAGAGTTTTCATAAAGAAAGTTTGAGAGGTCTTATTTGTTTGGTAGTTGAAAAGCTTATTTCATAGTGACCATCATATTGGTCGCTCATTTTAATTTATTGCCATGATAGTTGGCTATTAAGACCGTCTTTCTGAATGAAACTCTAGACAAGGGCATCTATATGGTGCAACCTAAATGTTTTGAGGCATTTAATGTAAATTTAATGTATAAGCATTTATGGTTTTAAGTAAGCTCCCTAACCTTAGCACCTGAAGTTTTGTAGTATTATTACTTCAGACAGTTTTGTTGCAATAATAACATATCAAATTATATATGTTGATCTACAAAGATCAGTGGGAGAAAAGTAATTTTTTCTTGATTCCTTATAAGGATGATATCTTGTTTATATACAATTTTGAAGTTTACTCCTTGACATAAATCATTTGATGTTGAAGTAATTGACGTATAGGCTCTTATGAGAGTACATCATTAGAGTAAAGATTTTTACCACAAGTTTGGAATATTTTATTGGTCACCACTATTACTACCTATTATTAATCATTTCTCATAAGGGGACATGATGATTATATTCTAAAATATGTTTGGTATTTGAGGTTGTAAACCTAGAAATATTTTGATCATTGTGGGTGATAAACCAAACTTGTAGTAGTACCTTGAAGCTATGCTGAGAAAGTGATATTGAATGATAAGTGTTATGAAATAGTACACTTGAAAGTTTCATTCATGTGTATGTGTACTAGGTTGACGTTGCTCTTGGAGTGAAGTCTTTTGGCATACACTAGTCAAACCTTAGTTATAACCATTGGATCGTAATCATAATATTTGGGGATCCTAAAATGGAAATAAAGGTTTGAGAGTTGCCTTGTACACATGTAATTGAATTGACTTGTGACTTGTAAGACATAGTCCTATATTTATGACCTACATGGATATTCCCATATTTGTATCTTTTGATGAAAGTAAGGACTATGTTGTAAGATTATTAGTGGCAGTATTGTAGCATGCTGTAGTGCAGCTACTTAATTGATTTGATTGATAAACCTCGTAAAATAGTTTACAAACTCGTAAAGCCTTTAGACTCAAAAGAAGGTTGACATTGTTTGTTTTGAGTGCTAGACCTGTTTAGTAGTGTTTTGCTATTAAAACTGCAATGTTATTTGTTGATTGCAATGTTTGTATAACAAGGTCTAAGCCTAAGTAAATTTTAATCTTAACCATTAATGAAGGGTTAAGATAGGTGACAATGTTATATAACATATTAACACAGATGCTAAGGGTTTTACCTTTATATTCTTACAGCTACTATGGTTATTTGTCCCACTGTTAGGGTCTTTACCCTTATATTCTTGAATGACATGTCATAAGTTTGAGCCTAATAGCATTTTTGATGTTGCTATTCAGTGGGAGCTCTTTTAATATCTCTATTTTGAAGTAAAAGAGCATCTGTATTGTTTGATAGTTTTGATTGTTACAAAGAAAAATAAAGAATGGTGATGTTGCAGAGAAGCACAATTAGTATTGGTGTCATGTTGACTAACCCACTTATTAAAGGGTTAAACCCTTTTATGTTACAAAAGCATATAGACCCTATGGGTCTTAAAGTTTCATTTGTTTCCTTTGCTCAATGGGAGCTATTACTTCTTATTTGATGCTTTTGCTTAGTGGGAGCTATTACTCCTTATTAGATGCTTTTGTTTAGTGGGAGCTTTCGCTCACCCAATTGTCATTTATTATTATAGCATCTCTTCTGCTTGTTTACTATTAAGTAAACTTTGGTTGATGTATATACATCCTAGCTACTTGTTTATTGTTTGATTTTAACAAGCTTATGAGACACGTATATACTTGTTTAAGACAAGTTATAAAGTCTTAAGGGATGTGTAACCTTAAGCATTTGGCCAGGGCACATTATTATTGGCCATATTGTAATGTCTTGTAGCACACAAATATTTATGTACTCGAGTACCCTATATAAGACATTTTATATTCTCCTCGGACAATTTGTCGATGACATCTTGTCACCTTAAGGATGTCCTTCTAGGACGGTTTGTCGATGACGTTTGTCATTTGAAGTGATATTCCCCTATGACGGTTTTGTTGGTGACGTTGGTCATTAGGAGAATGGGACTGATAGGAGGGTAACACAACATTTCTTTTGTGGTGTTACTTGTCTACCATACTACCATATAAGATCTATGTTCATAAAGTGGAGGACTCTTGTGACTATCTTGGGAGTTGTGTCTCTAAATGGCATAATTACCACTATTATCTTTGAGTTTGAAGCTTTATGTGACAAGATCAGCAATAAGGGATGTTTCTGAATTTTCTGGACCAGCATAAAATGTTTTTAAAAATTATTTTCATATATATAAAATCTACTAGTAGTATTATTTGTTTTATGATCATTGTTATAGCTCAAGTGGGAGATTGTTGGCTCGTTGTATGAGTCCATATAATGTGGGCTTATATCAATGATGCATAAACAATCATTCCCTACGTGGCAATGCAATGTGATTTTATTGGTCCATTTAATTGTACACATGTTGTACATATATTCCCCTTTTGCATATATGGTACTGGCTGGTGTGGGCCTTTGTCCATCTTATAGACTTTGATGAGTGAGGCTATTTGTATGGACATTTTATTGATTGGCTAAGTCCCCCCTCTAGCTCTCCGTTTATACATATATTTAATATATTTAATGTTGCTAAAGGGAGAAATTTTGGAGATAACGATGAAATATGTTCTATTGCGTTTAGTCGTGGGAAACTGCCCCTCAGGGTAGTTTTGCCACCTCATCCATCATGCCCCTCTCTCCCATAAAACACTAAGCACACTAACTTATAAATAACCCACTACTCACACACACCAAATAACGGCTTATTCACACGGGTAGATAAAAAGGGCTTTTACGTAGTCATTGTTGTCGCCTTCTACCTAATTTTCACACAACAACTTTTGGGCTATCTCATCAAGCCAGTATCGGAGAGAATAGAGTGGAAGACTTAATCTAAAATGACAGCACAGATGGAAGAATACGGTATGACTTCAGATCTATTTATGTCATTTATATCAAACCCATTTATCTCTCCATGATCAATGCTTAGATCTTGTAAAATAGTCTCGTTTGAGACCAAATTTTCTAACATTTCCCACACAACTGATAGATGAGTGACTGAGTTTCACTGCGTGGGCATAAACTGGATTGCCCATACGTGGATCAGAAAGATTTGTGGATGCCTTAAGAACACTAGAGAAAGTGGGTTTGGCATAATGTGAGCCTCAATCAGTTCATAAAAGAGTTTGAGAGATTCCATATCAAGCCCTCCACTTTGCACACCAGTGATAATTGCTGTCCAAGAAATTACATTAGGACATATCATCCGATTGAAAACTTTCCTTGCATCATCCACTGATCTTTTTGCAGCACACTTTGACTATACGTCCACCAAACAACAAACAATGCAAGCATCTAAAGCCAATCCCATATGGATTGCCTAATAATGTAATTGTTGCCCAAGCGATAACAATTTTTAACTCTATACAAACCGATAAAACTGCACTTTGTGAAACCAATCCAAAACATCCCACTCAAATCATATCTAAACACAAATTTATGGCCTCTCTTGAGTATCCCAATTACATAAACCTAGTTCTCATCAATGTCCAACTAATCGCATTTCTTGGGCATTTTCTCAAACACCTGAGTCACAGCAGCGAAGCAATACTCATACGGGTTAAAACCTCTATCAAGCATTTCAAGGAATGTCACAGTGGCTTCAATTTCCATATCATTATTTGCAAAGCACGAAAACATTGCACTCCAAGAAACCAAGTTTCCATAAAATATGGCTTCTGCTTCCTCCCAATTCCCACACTTCCAGTACAAACTGATCGGAGACTTGAGAGTGACTGAGTGGGGAGGAATTTGGAAGTGAGTCAAATGGGCATGAACGAATTTTCAGAGTTCGAAATTCCAAGACTTGATGCAGGGCTTGAGGAGAAGGGAGTACGAGGAGAGGTCCGCATGGGTACCCTTTTGAGCCATGACATCGAAGGGTGGAGATTGCTTCGCGAAGGCCGCCCACATTGAGGAGGCCGATTAGACGGTGGTTAAGTGGATTAGAGTTTGGTTTGGAGGCGCTAGTGATGGCCGAGAGTTTTTGGCGAGAAGAGTTGGCTTATGGAGCCGTGACAGGCTTGGACTTAATGGGGTTAAGTTGGAGATAATATTTAAATAAAATATATCAAAATTGATTAACAAACTTAAATCTTTTGATTCAGTAATTAAGATATATGATAAATGATTTCAGAGTTAACGTCACATCCTAAGTTTGAATCATAAAAGGGATAATTTATTAAAAAAGTTACAATAAAAGATTATTTGATAATGAAAATGTAAACATAAGTGTTTTATCTTTTTATAAAAGTTAAACTTATTTTGCCATTTGTATTTATTTAAAATATAATTATTATACTTAACCTTGTTAGTATAAATATAATTTGGTAAGGTATTATATTAATTTATTAAAAAAGATAATAATAGTAAACTGAATATACAAATAATCTCTTAATACGTACAGAGGATGGGTAGTCTTAACCTCCCTTACTAACGAACCCAAACCTCCACAATTTTGAGGGGCTATGAAACCTTTTCTAGGCTACAGCTTTGGGAGACTGTAGAGTCCTTCGACATGACTTCCATGGTTACAAAAATTCATGAAAACCCATTAACTATCATGTAATGAAGAGGCCCAATCTTTTGGAACATGGAGGCCGCTAGCTCCATGGCCCTTCTTAGCCCAAGAGGTTCATTGATTTCATGAAAATAGAAATGGCAATCAACATTATATCTTCCATAAAAATAGAAGATAAAGCCATGACATCAGTTGTGTGTGATATGGTTTAAATGTTGAGTCTTCTTAAGGACGTAAAGGTTAAAACGAAGAAATATATAGTTTTATTTCGGGACCATAAATTTACACTATTTTAAAAGACAACGAGGTAAAAGAACTTGAATAGAAGATATTAAAATTAAAAGATAATATTTTTGCTATAACAAAATTGCCATACCCATCATTACAAATTTAGTGCGTCATGAGCGAAAACATTACTATTGATTACCAACTTTCCACATTGGCCAACTTAACTCTTGCAACATAAAATTACTATAAATATCATTACAAATTTAGTACAACATCAATGAACACATTACTATTGATTACTAGCTTTCCACATTGGCCAAGTTAACTTTAGCAACATATGTTTGGGCTTTAAATTTATTTTCATTTTATCCCTAAGGAGATAGAAAAGAAAATTACTAAGACATGTCAATTTTCTCATCAAGTCAAACAATAAACCTTCGCACTAAAGTTTTAATGTGTAGTCCAAAAGATTATTTACTTCACAAGCATTGTGTCCTTAATGTATACAATAGCAACAACTTGAGAAAGGTGTGCCATTGAACCCCTTAAAAGGAGGGCATAATTTTGATTAGGTTCATGTAATACACACACATTACCAATGAACACACCTCTAATGAAAAGTGAGTGCATTGTTCATACATCATCAACACTCATTTATCTCTATTTGGAACTTGAGAAACCAAAATAGGAAATCTTCTAGTGTTTCAATTATTTTCTTTTTCAAGTTGAATAGATCCCTTATATAGGTTGAACAAGGATTCCTATCCTTCTACAACTTTTCTATTGTAAATTTTTCTGTAAAAATGTAAGATTTGTGCATACTTCAATAAAATGAATTTGTTGCCAATTCTTCTTGTTTGATTGTAGTCAATTGATCATTTGAGTTTATCCTTTGATTTCTTGTCTCAATTTCATACAAATATGTTTCTATGTCATGTCCTCAAAGTAGATTTAGAACAAATTGTGCTCAAAAGACTTCTAGAAGTAAATAATACTAAGAGACATTTGTATTAGTCCATTGCATAATTCAAATCAAAATCTCTCAATTTGATTCTCTTTTGAATACTAAACCAATTTCTATTGTTCCTTAAGGTATTGCAAGATCTATTTTAATGCCAACCAAAGAAGCTTTCCCAAAGAACCAATGTATCTATTTACTACACTTACTACATGTGCCATATTCAATCTTATACACACCATAGCATAAATTATGCTACTAATTAGACTTGAATAAGAAGCTTAAGACATTTCATCTACTTCCTTTTCTACTTGTGGTGACAATTGAAATGAAAGTTTGAAATGAGCAATAAGAATGGTTTTTTTTTTCCTTTTTTTTTGGTGTAGTAGAACTCGTATTGAATAGATGCAATATCTTTTCAATATAATTTCTTGAGATGACCAAACATATCTTCATAAAACCATTGTGGCATAAACAAAATTAGTATTTATTAAGTAATCTTAGTATTCTTGATATTTATAGGCCACTAAAACGAAGTGTTAGAGACACAAATGTTAATGAGAAGATCTATTTTAAATTTTGTACCAACTAATATTCTTACTAATTGCGAAGTAGAAATGTGTAGATTCTGTAAAAGTCCTATTGTCAAGTGATGGCTTAGTAATTAGGTTCCTAATAACGGCTAATAAGAGTGTTTGATGTTAAACTATTTTCTATGATAAACAAAGCCAAATGGTTAGAAAAGGGATGTAAGTTTTGTATCCATCATCTTGCAAACACTTAGTAGAACTCCATATGGGTTTCCCCTTTTAACCTATTATCTATTATAGCTTTTGCCTTCTTAATCTGACACGATAGGGAGGAAGAAACAAAATCAGCCATGGTTGGATTTTGATGAGCAAGTCCAGCCCCGGAGACTTATCATTTGTTCTATTTTTTGGATTCTAGATCAACAAGACTGCATCAAAGATATTGCATTATTTCCAATATATTTAGGAGATCACTTTATATTTGAACTACAAGTATTCGATAATAGTAATTGCTCTAGTATTCTTTTTTATTATTATTACAATTACAATAGGTGGCTTCCTTAGATAGGTTTCTCAATACATGTATTTATAGTTGTATATCAACAATGTAAAATTCAAACTAGTAATACAAAAATTTCTTTTGCCTCAATTTTGGTCTTCCTTAAGCTAGCCATTTTGGTCTTATGACACCTTTTCCCATAAAATCATTTTTAAGATCCTTTTGCATTAATAATTTCAAACAGGAACTTCAAGGTAAGTTGAACTTTTTAAAACATGCAATTGTGTCTTTATAAAATACCACAAAATCTTGAGATATTATTTAATATACTCTAAATCTGTTCTAGCACCAAAGATTGAATTGACATGTCTTTGGGTAATTTCATGTACTAACTTTAAAATCAAAGTTTTCCTACTTAATTCAAAATTGGAATGTCAATTTGTAAGCTAAATGTTTATGACAAAGAAAAAGTTATCGGCTATAACACTTGAGATCTTTTATCAAAACGGGGATCCAAAAACATATGGGTCACCTTTTAGACGTATAGATGATTGGAATAAAAGAACCACATGTTATTAAAAAGAGTGCTCGGTAGGTTCTTTTTAACTTTCAAAAGTTAAAAATTTATGAATTACACCCTTCATTAACTTAAAATGATAAAGATTGATCCAATCAACTAAGCAAGATTCACAAAGATGACCAATGGAGAAAGAAAACCATATATAGATATGTAACATGTAAATCAAATGTTGATGTTTACCATGCATAAATGACAAGCATTTTGGACTTCATATATACAAGATAAAATCAATGGCCCACAATGACAATTGACTTGAATTTAAAATTGTTCGGTAAAATTCTACATGCAAGTGTACATGTCGAACAAGTAATATAATGATAAGTATGAGTATCGTCCTACAGGGATTAATGTTATCAACTTGACTAATTACTAGTGGTGAATTGATCCTACAATTTATCTAGCAAGATATCATGAAAAGATGTTCTAACTTGAAAGATCACTAAAGCAATTAACTTCCTAAGAGTTAATAAAATATGCTAAGTATGCTAGAGCCTCTGATTTTACCATAGTTAGTAGATATGAATTCCAATAATTTAATGCTTCCAAGAACAATGATATTTATGAGATGACGAAATTTTCTAATTTATTCACTATCCTATGTCTAGGTATAATGAACCTACTTAGTTATTAATTCACTGTGAGTCTGCATATGAATTAAATAAGCTAAGAGCATTAAAGTCAATGAATATTCCAATTAAAGCCACACAATCAACATGGCATATATCTACCCACATTTGATTTATGGTTGTATATTATAAAATTAAAGCCACACAATCAACATGGCATATATCTACCCACATTTGATTTATGGTTGTATATTATAAGATGCATTTGCATATTCTCTCATGTCGGTCTCAAATATGCATATCAGATTGATCAATTGATGATTAATCACTCAATCATATTAAAAATAATAACATACAACTCACATAAATATATTGTCTTCAATAATATGTCAACTAAGGAACTCATAACATGCTAACTAGGCTACATCTTAGCTCTAGCAAAAGTACTTTAGTTCATAATATTAGAATAAACAGAAATAATACAACAAATTACACAAAGCATCTAGATTAGAACAAATTAAAAAGCTGTCACCAATTGTTGTCCCTTTCAAGAAAGTTCTGTGCAACTCTGCACATCCAGGGGATAAAAGAAGCCGTCTGAAAAGAGTGGCGAAATTCCTGCTATCGCGCCGCCGCCACGCGCCGCCACACGCGCCGCCGTCGGTCTTCACGAAAACCTCCAGAAATTGCCGCTTATGACACCTGGAGTGCCGATCTGCCAAAATCTTGAGCTGATTCGCCGTCAAACGGCGTAGATCTGACTAAATCTTCACTCGGCCCCCACCGCGTCTCACCGGAAACCGCCGCACGAATCGCCTCAAATCAGCTGCAGAGTGACCGGAAATCTCTGTTAATGGCTGGATATGGTCCTTCCTTGCTGATCTGGTCTCAGATTTGGCCGGAAAATGTGCTTCTTCGTCGGAAATAACGCCGAATGGTGATTTTGCTCAAAACTTGACCGGAGAACGGAAGCTAGACAGCGTTCGCACGTTCCAAACACCCGGATTCTTGGATAAAGTTCTGGGTTCCACCACCAGGGAGAATCGGTCGGCTGTCGCACGACCGGTTTCCTTTTTTCTTTGTTTTTCTCCGACTTTTCTCTCACTTTCCGGTCCCGCACGCTGCTCTCACTGCTCTTCCCTCAATTGTCCCCCCCCTCTCGACAATTCACGACCAGCTGCCCTTCATAGCCTCCGGGTCCCACGTTTTTTTCTTCTGTTTCGGTCACATGCTTTCCTATGCTTTCTCTTGTTTGCTCTTCCATGTATTTGATTAATTGCTTCTTTCACGTGAGTTCTTTTCTCTTTTCCTTTCAATTTTTGCTTCATTTCCTTCATTTTCTTTCTTTTTGGGTTTGTTGCATAAAATAACAAAGTATGCATAAATATAATTGAATACAAATATAATCTAATAAAATAATATTAAATATCACCTAAAATAATCAAAATAACTCTATATAAAATAGAGTTATCAAAAATCAAGTTGATTTACTTAATTCATATGATTGACTTGAAGGATGTGTTTGATTCAAATTCCACATAGGATCTGTTAGGAAAGGTTTAGGAGGCATATGTAGGTGTTCAATATCTCCTTCAAGCATTTGAACAACTTCTTTCATTGAAGGGCGATCACTAGGCTTCATTTGAATACACCAGAAGGCAATTGTGATCATTTTCTTAAACATTTTCTTATCCTCTTTTGTAGCATCTTCCATTTCTATGTCTTTTTCATCATATAATTGGTCATAAACCCAAGTAGGAAAGTAAATTTGGCTTGAATGTTTTGCAGATGCATTCAAGTTCTTTCTTTTACCAGCCATTTCCATCAACAACATTCCAAAACTATAAACATCAGCTTTGTATGAGATACCTCCAATATTCTTGTAGAATAACTCAGGAGCCATATATCCCAATGTTCCTCTTATAGCAGTCAAAGAAACACTTCCTTCATTTGTTGCATACAATTTTGCTAGGCCAAAGTCAGAAACCTTGGGGTTAAGATTTTTGTCTAAAAGAATATTATGTGGCTTGATATCAAAATGTAAAATCTGCATCTCACACCCTTGATGTAGATATTCAATTCCATGAGCCACTCCTAATGCTACATCAAAAATCTTGTCATAGCTTAAAAGGGTATTTACTTCTGGTGAAAATATGTATGTGTTTAGAGAACCATTGGGCATGAACTCATATACAAGAGCTTGTTTGAATCCTTCAACACAAAAACCAATTAGTTGCACCACATTAACATGGTGAATCCTTCCAATAGTTGAAACTTCACTTATAAAGTCTTGCCCATTAGCTTTAGACTTATCTAACACCTTTACAGCAACAAGGCAACCACTTCTAAGTGTTCCTTTAAATACAGTACCAAAACCTCCTTCACCCAATTTATCCTTAAAACCTTTAGTTATCTTCTTAATATCTGAGTAAGAGTATCTTACTGGCATGAGGCTATTATGGTTGCGTAAAAATTCTTCAATGACATCATGTGCAGACAAATGCCTTCTATTCCATTTATATATGAAGAATGCGACCACAAATGGAGTGCCAAGCACCGTTTTTGCCATTTGGTGGTATAGTCCTACTAAAGAACATCATCAACACAAAGTGTAAGAGAATATGTATCGTTGCATTGCCAACACATTTCTTTTCTTTTTAATGTAGTTATAGCACAACATATTTCCTTTTAGATCCTAGTGATTAACCAATAGTTATATTTTTTTTGTATAAATTTCATTGATATTCTCATATTGGTAGTGTGCTTAATTGATGTTTTATTGTCTAAAGAATAATATGCCAAAAAGGGGGAAAAGAAAAAAAGCAGATATCATAACTTTTTACCAGAAACGATGGCTAGTAACAGCTCCACTCCTGTTCGAATGGCCATTCTGGCTATAAAGAAAATAATTAATCAGATTAAATTGCATAAAGAACTCTCACCAATGCCCATACTCAAAAGCTAATTAAAACCAGCAGTACCAACCTCTAGACTTTGTATTTTTGGCCTTTAAATTGGGTTGAGCTTAGTTCAACAAAATTGAGCTAAGTTGAGGCAGCAAATGACTTATTACTAAGGATTGTAAACAGAAACTTGAGCGAAGTAGTAGAATACAATTGATGGGAAGATAATTTCTAAAGAAATTTATACTTTTGACTTCCTCATGAGTTCCAAATTCTAAATGGAACCTAAAATTTTGTGATCAACAACATTTTGATAATCCATTTAACTCCATATCATTATGTCATTCTAATTCTTGTGTGTATAACTTTTGAGAATGAAACGTTACCTCTGATATTTTGCTTCTCAAGCTTATATGCCAGGTCATATACCAGGTTATATACCCGGTCATTTATTCCTGATCAAAGAAAAACAAACGTGAGTGTTTGGAAAACTAAAAATACATATCAACATTTCTTTTCAAATGTAAAATCTTTTATGTAACATCAATAATTTTTCATCTTGCTTTTACGTTGGAACCATTTCTGTAGCTCACATTACAAAGGAATGATTTGTTCATTGAGAAAAAGATTAAAAAGTTAATCCACAATCAAAAGAGTGGCAATGGTTCTTACCCACTCTCCACACCTCTACTTTGCTGGTAATGTCTGCAATATCAAAAAATAAATCCATAACTTATTTGGAACCGGTGAATTAGTAATTTCAAAAGGCTATGGCCAAATGAATTTGCATAAACAGCCTTCCGTATGCGCCATGTTTGGTATTAGATTGTGTTGAATTCGAGTCCATGCCTTTGAAGGGGGTTAGGATAACCTCTGGGACTAAAGTTTGAGTTAGTTTATAAAGCAATTAATGTGCTGGTTTGCATTGAATGGCCTTTATTATCTCTGAAAGAATAAAGGACGGAAGCAAAACTTTTTCATCAAGGCCGATTTATTAAGAAATTAGATCTTTTTTGCTTTTGTGCATTTTCACCATTGTTTCTGAGGTACGAACAAAGCCTAAAAAGTTTGACATTAATCAATGTCCAAGCATGCGATTATTCCCCCATTAGTGTCATCATCAAGCACAAGTCATCCAAGTCTATTTCACTGCGACATTCTATCATAAATCCTTCGAACAAGCATTTTGAGACAGAAAAAAAACCTTACATTGCACTATCCAATAGAGTGTCCCAATGAATCCTGGTTTGACAAAGAGAAGATCAATGTGAGAGTTCGAAAAGTCAAGTCTTTATTTTGTAGTAAGTTATTATACTGCTAAAAAAGATTATTATATACGCCAGTACGTTATATTACATAGTTATGATATTTAGTATGCACTAAGAAGCTTCATCTAAGAGAAGTTTACGTTGAAGCTAAAAGTTCAAGAATCTATAGGATATGGATAGTCTTGATCCCAGTTAGGCATAAAAAGACAAAGAAACAAGAGAAGGAATAAAATCTTCAATCTGTAAGGTATCTAGCTAGAAACTGAAAAGTTTTTTTTTTTTTTTTTTAAACTGAAATGTTTTGCCAAGTTTTTTATTTTTTATTTTTTGGCGTTTTTTACTTACCCGAAGTGTGATCATGGCACCAATCACGAAAATTCTGGCCATCAAGGACGCAATCTCCATCAACTGTGAAGCTTTGACACATTGCTTGGGCCCATGAGAGCTTAAGACCTTGCGCCATTTGATCGTAGAAGTCCGTACACGTACTTCCGGAACGTCCAGGCCACGGTCTCGTTGATATTTGCTCGACTTGGCACGATTCCTCTAGATCCCCAAAACTCGGATCCAAAAGAAGATACCAGTACCTCTTGGAATCGGACGAAGAAGAGTTGGAGAAATTAACTTCATTACCGAAGCAAGTAGAGATATCCCAATAATCTCCAGATGTCAGAGGCTTTTCGCAATTCACCAAAACCACTAGAAACTCAAAGTTTTCGTATACCCTATCGATCCAGAGAAAGAAATTAGCACAAGAGAATCTTATGTTGCGTGGATACTGTAGGGTGTATGGATCCTTCGAAGTGAAATTAGATTGGACCAGAGAATACGGAGAGATGAAGGAGCCATTTCTCTCCTCAACACTTGACTCTACCACTCGGATAGTGTAGTCAGTGTAATTGATTTCCCGTACATAATACTTTACAGAATGGAAGTGCAACAAAAGATGGTTATTCTCACATGCCAGAGTATACCTTTGATTGCCGCAGTCCTCTGGATCGCTCTCTAAGCGAAACGGATAGCTTATGTTACGGATGTTGCCGCAGGAAGAAGCAGCACAGTGATGAGGACTATCGTCGGCACTGGAAGCTTGATGGACTAGGGCAAGAACAGCAATTAGGACCTTGAGTCCAGCAGGGAAGAGTATTCCTCTCGCCATTGAGAGAGAGAGAGAGAGAGAGAGGATGATGAGAGAGGGGTAAAGCTTCCGCAGTCCACGGCTACAGTTGGAAATCTTGACGACGAGAAAAACAAAGAGCACTCAAGTGGATGGCCAAAAAGAAAGCCCTTATTAAAAGAAATCCGGGCATTGACTCGCAGTTTCGTGGAAGACTCGCCAGCGCATAGCTAAGTCTGCAATTATGTTACTGAAAATAGTATAAAAACTAATGAAATTTATAACATTTAAAACCACTTAAAACGTTAAAAACAAAACCATAATTGATCGTCAAACTAAATATAAAGTAATTCACCTGGTGGCTTGTGATCAAACCACATAATCATGTTAAGCATCGTCCATTATTTTTTTACAATTATTTTGAATTTGTACACTATTTAAGGAACAACATATTATCAATATTTAAACTTGTTTCTAAAACTAATCTTAGAAATTAGAGAAAAATTATTTGAATTATTTGAATTATTTTTTATTTTTTATTTTGCTATTTTAAAAATTAACCATTACAAGGTTTTTGATCTTTGAAATTAGTTTATCCCCAGGATATAAAAGATAAAAACTAATTAATAGCAATATGGGGCAACAAGAAGATTCCTCGAACTTTGCTTGCTCTTGAAAAGTGACATAAGTCACCATCACAACACGGGTCCACGGCAAGCTCCCACGAAATTTACTTGCTCTAGGAAAGTTAAGAGTAGGGTAGTCGTTGGTCCACAAGAACTTTCTCGGTCTACGGCTATTGTTGGAAACCTTGACGACAAGAAAATGAGAGAGCACTCAAGAGGATGGCAAAAGAAATTCGGGCATTGACTGGCAGTTCCGTTGCAGACTCGCTGGCGATCGTCAAAATAGATATAAAGTAATTCAACGGTGGCTTATGATCAAACCACATAATCATGTTAAGTATCGCCTATTAGCTTTATACAATTGTTTTGAATTTGTGCACTACTAAAGGAACAAAACATTATCAATGCTTTAACTTGTTTCTAAAACTATCTTTTAAAACGAGAGAAAAATTGTTTAAATTATTTTTAATTTTTTATTTCACAGCATCAAAAATTAATCACTACATAAATTTATGATGTTTGAAAGTAGTTTATCCACGCGAAAAGTGACATTAGTCAGCATCATTACACAGGTCCACGGAAGTTCCCTCGAAATTTACTGGTTTTTCAAAACCACACAAGTTTATGGGAAGTTTCTTTGAATTTGCTTATTCTTAAAAAGTGAGAATAGTCACCATCACCGAAGGGGTCCACGGCAAATTCCGTCGAAATTTTGGTTGCTCTTGGAAAGCAAGGGTAGTCATTATTACCAAACTGGTCCACAGGAGGCTCCCTGGAAATTCACGTAGTTTTGAAAGGTGAGAGTAGTCACTGGTCCACGGGAAGTTTCTCTTGCTTTTGAAAGGTGAAAATAGTCATCATAACAACATAAGTCCACTTGCTCTTCAAAAGTGAGAGTAGTCACCATCACCACATAGCTCCACGGTGTGTTCTCTATCACTGCACAGGTTTGTCGGAAGTTCCCTCGAAATTTACTTGATCTTGAAAAGCAAAAGTAGTCATAACGACCACACTGGTTCACAGGAAGTTCCTACGAAATATACTTGATTTTGAAAAGTGAGAGGCATTCGTTTATAAAATCTTAGACGGCACTTATGCTGAGAAACCTTCCTACATCGTATAGAGATGGACGTTTGCTTAGAAATGGTGATCATACACCTTTTCTTCTTTGTGGCTTTCATGATAGGCCTTGGGGAAGGCCAAAATGATTCAAGCTGTGGTCCAGTCGTACGATTTCCCTTCCAACTTAACAACCAGCCAAACAACTCTGGGTACCCTGGTTTTCTTCTATCTTGTACTGAAACAAATGATACGGTCCCCCAGCTGCCGATTTCGGTAAAGCTCTTTGTCGAAGATATTGACTACGCTGCTCAGGTAATTCATTTGCATGATCCAGATCGGTGTTTGCCAAGGCGGCTTCAAGGACTTGATTCATCTTCCTCCCCTTTTCTATATAATAAAAGTGAAGATGAAAATTTCTCATATAGCTATTCCGTTCTCAAATGTCCTCCCGCAAGAGAAATCGAGGGTAACTATATGATCCCTTGTCTTAAGGGTCCTGGGTATCAATTTTATGCCATCTCGTCTGACTATCCTGTTGATGAGGGCTTTTTATCTTGTACAAAGAATTATACTCTTCCATCAATTCCACGGGAAATATTGAGTGGTGTTGACTACCAAAATCTTGAATTGAAGTGGTCCAAACCACAGTGCGGACTCTGTGAATCAAACGGCAAGAGATGCAAATGAAAGAAGAATACTGGATCCGAAATAGAATGCTCCCCAGCAAATGCTAAAGGTATTGTCTTCTATCCAAATCTTCATGGCTTTCAAGCCAACATTTATTGCTTTGGTCAAGCTTAAAATGTTAATGTTCCTCTGCAATTATGGATTTCCTGCCCCGCTGATTCACTTATTTGAGAAAAGAAGAGATGAAAAACATGGGACTTAGCATTTTTGGTTTCTCTTTTTGTTAAACAATTTCATTTCAGTGGCTCGCATGATAAAGTTTCATTGCTAGCATGAATTTTTCGATCAACCTCCAGGCAGTGTGTGATCAAGATGAATGAGTGATTAACGGAAGTTTCCGTTGTCAGCTAATTTAAAAACCAAAACTAGAGAGTTACGATGGTGTTGGCCAGATATAACTCCATTAGTTTCGATCAGAGAGGGACATCATTCTAGAAAATTAAGCGGGTATGTGCAGGTAAAGGATTTTATTAGGCAATGTAGCTCCTTCCCTAGAGGACTCACACAAATGTTTGGAGACCTAGCAGAAGTTAAATACTTACAATGGTGGCATAAAAATGGTAAGTTGAGGAAACATCACTACATAGCACATTTAGACCTCTTCGAAGCCTTGAACTTGGACTTAAGCCCTTGATCAGTATCATCTCTTCTTTATTATAATTTCTCTATTTTCATAATAAAGAACTATGATTGCGTTTACAACTTAGCTATTACTAACACGTTCTAAAACATTCTTCTCTCTATCATTTTTAACATATGCATTGACAAAGTCGGTGACTATAGGTGAGTTATCTTTGGCCATTTGGAATATTCATTTGTCCGGTGATAGAAGTTATTGACTCATAAATATTTAACATACAGGTATAAGCTTTAGTGTATTTCTATTACTTCTAGCTACCTTTGCTCTCTATTCTATTTATAGCCGTCGCAAAATAGAAAGAGAAAATCAAGCAAGAATTGAAAAGTTTTTAGAGGATTATAGAAATTTTAAGCCCACAAGATATTCATATGCTGACATCAAGAGGATTACAAATCAAGTTATTGAAAAGTTAGGCCAAGGAGCCTATGGAACAGTGTTTAAAGGAAAGCTTTTAAATGAAATCCATGTTGCTGTAAAGATTCTAAATACTTCCAAGGGAAATGGAGAAGAATTCATAAATGAGGTAGCAACAATGGGTAAGATCCATCATATTAATGTGGTTCGCTTGGTTGGTTTTTGTGCTGATGGATTTAAACGAGCTTTAGTCTATTAATTTTTACCAAATGGCTTCCTATTTAATTTCATATCTTCAGCAAACATTAAGGACAATCTCCTTGGTTGGGACAAGTTGCAAGATATTACAGTAGGTGTAGCAAAAGGAATTGAATATCTTCACCAAGGATGTGATCAACGAATCCTTCATTTTGATATCAAACCTCATAACATTTTGCTAGACAAGAATTTCAATCCAAAAATATCTGATTTTGGTCTTTCCAAATTGTGTTCCAAAGATCAAAGTATTGTATCTATGACCACAGTTAAGGGAACCATTGGTTACATTGCACCCGAAGTGTTTTCTAGAAACTTTGGAAGTGTGTCTTATAAAGTAGATGTGTATAGCTTTGGAATGTTGTTGCTTGACATAGTTGGTGGAAGAAAAAATATTGATGATAGCTCAGAGAACACTGACCAAGTTTATTTTCCTGAATGGATCTATAATTTCTTAGAACAAAAAGAAGACCTATGAATCTTTATTAATGATGATGGAGATGCTAAAATTGCAAAGAAACTTGCAATTGTAGGGCTTTGGTGCATCCAATGGTACCCGATAGCTCGTCCTTCTATGAAAATTGTGATTCAAATGTTGGAAGGAGAAGAAGATAAGCTAACCATGCCTCCTAATCCATTTTCCTCTACAAGCCTTTCAAAAGTTAATGTAAAAGCTCTAAATCATGAGTTGGAGATCATCCCATAATCAAATTAAGTGCATGAAAACTTAGGGCTACAACACAACTGCTCAAGTCCATTATCTTGTACTTAAAGGAATTTACTAATCTTATAATTGATGTAGGACTTCTCTCTTTCCATGTTTTAGCCTATGAGCAACTTGTTTTTAGTTGACTTTTTATTTCCTTTCTTCTATTTCCTTTTTAGTTGTCTCTTTTAGTTTTTAATGATCAAAGAATGAGGTTGTAATATCATATTCCTATTATTATATTTTCTCTTCCTTTCCATCTCATCAAATGAACATTTCAACAATTAGCCTCCAAGGAGACTTTCTCTACTCAGCCACTAAATTTTCTCATGGTCTTCTCTTTTTAAACTAACACTAAAAGGAATACTAATTGGATACTATTAGGAAAACATACTATAACAAAAGGGTAATAACCATTAGTTTCTACAATTATTATAATAGAATATTATAATCATTACCTTTTAGCTCAATTATTTCATCAATTCTAACAAGTAAAAAGGTAGGGGAAAAACTGGGACTTGTTTTGTCTCAAGCTACATGCGCTAGTTTCAATTAAGTTAGCATGTGTTGACATAAAACATGGGTTGCTTGCCTTAGAGATTTTTCTTTTGATGTTAATGATACTTTTGAAAGTTAAAATCTTTGGTAATTATTTAAATTTTGATGTTCTTTACATACACATACACATATACATAAGAAGAAAGAGAAACACATTCCATATTAGACTTAGTGGACCATAAATTTATTATTGTTAAGAACTACAGTTCATCTTTCCAAAATGACTTCTTGTATTTGGAAGCTAAAAAAATAAGAGATAGAAAATTTGAATAAAGTATTAAAGGGTTTTTTTTAATAAGTCAACAGATATTCATAATTTCCCTTCTTGTATTCTTTATCTAGTTCTTTTTCTTGGGAAGAAGGCATAAAAGGTAAAAGGGTCCAATTAACTTGTTCTTAGAACATTCAAATTTGGCTTTTAAGGAAATAATCTTATGGCACTTTAAATATGTGGATTCCATAAGAATCTTGGAAAAATACTAGTCATTTCTTCGAGGCTAGAAGCCTAGAGTGAAAATGCTTCAACCTTTTTTAAGCACGTCACCATCCTATTGCTAAGCAATTTGTGTCTAGAAATCCTCATTTTTTTGCTATATGTAGTAGAAACCTTGTTAGTAAAATATGCTATTGACTCCACCATTACGCATTTAACAGTGGTGCTAGAATTGTGGTAATCAAAATGTTGTCCTTTCTAAATTCTATACAGCTAGATATTGATTTCACTCATACCTTTATTTATTGAAAATGTTCAAGACACCATGAAAGAAGTTCCTTATTGCAAACATCTTCTTCACATAAGGTAATTACCTTAGCTTTGCTCCTACTCTAAGCTTTTCCATGTACAATAAAAACCATCTTATCATTTAGTGTTTAGTTTGTCATAGTGCTAACACTTTTTCAGTTGGTTGAAAGAGCTTGTACATTTTCATTTTCCTCTTACATCAATTAGGCTTCCTTTTGAATCTAGTTTATGATAAGAAGTCAATGCTTGATCAAGTTTTTGATCCAAGGGGTGGACTGAGAACTTTTCTTGAGAAAAAGGTTGGAGAGCTTAACTAATTTATGCATGTATTAACGATGTGGGACAATCTACACCATCAACGTGGTTTCTTATCATGAGAAGGATGTCAAGAAAGGAATTTAGGATGTATATCAAGTTAAAGGAGAAACCTAGGCTTTGAAGTATATAAACATAGATGGTATAATACAAGGAGTATGACCATTATGGTAAGGCGGCTTTTTAAAAGGTAACAAATAAGTATCACATTGTTAAAGAAGATATCAAACATCCTACTATAAAGAGATAGATTCTACCACATACTACATCAAAATTTTAATTGAATATAAGCTTAGCTTTATAAAATGTAACATTAACATTGATCACGCAAAATGAAAATCAAAAGATATTGATTATATGCTACTAATTTGGGTTTTGTGTGAGCATGTATTCTTGATGATATTGTAGCCAATGTGCTCATCCTAATTAAGCAAGTGAAAAAAAGCAACCCTATAAACACCTGTCAACCTCTGCCTCTAGATTTTTGTGTAAGCCTTCAACTAGCACACCACTGTCGCACAACAAAATGTGTGTTCTAAATTTTTTATTCCCTTAATGTATATCCTTTGTCTCTATTAAGTTCTATGCATGTAACAATTTAAGTCTCTCCCAATGGAATTTAAGGCAGGTTGATCCATTAAAGTGAAAATATGAAACTGCAAAATATCTTTTAAAATCTCAAAACATGCTTATGAATAAATCAAAAGTCAATGACCACAACCAATAGTGTTCCCTGGATTGAATGCACATTTTGATGTCCCTAAGTGTTTGTTATACATTTAAATGAAATAGATGTTATAAGAGTAATCTTTTGTATAAATATGGCATGGATGCAATAAACTAGTCTTGTCAATAAGCTTAGACATTCTTATGCTTACCTTCTTTAAGAACTTGCATAGATGGGTTTTCATATTTCTCTGAAGCTTTTTAGGTAAGTTCTCCAAAATCATTTCTTCATTTACCCTTATGGTGGCAACCCAATTATTCAATTTAGAGTAACCATTCCACACTACTTAACGTGTAAAGATGGATTCCCCAAGTTATCCTAGTGCTAATCAAGTGAAATGGGTTACTTCAACATATCAATACTTCAATTACAAGTGAATTTCATCAGAATAAAAATGAATTTCTAAAGCCTTGACTTTTAGAGAGAAAGAAGCCAATTGCTTAAATATTTTAAATAAGATTGCATTTGTGGAAGAATTGTTTACCAGATTCAACAAAAATGAACCTAAAGATATTGTTGAGGTAGAATCTCAGTTCCATCACCATGAAAGTTTCAAGGAGGCTGATAGGATTTAAGAATTGACTAAATAAATAGTTGGGATATCACAAAAGGTTCTAATTGCAACTTTTTTGGGTAGGTTTAAAAATGGCATCACAAAAAAGCTCATATATTTAGGCCAAAAAACCTAGAGACGAGTTATGAAATTTGGTTTTATAGCCTACTCTCTAAATAATAACATCAACTTTTATCAATTTTCATTCAGTCCTTTCTATAAAATAAATAAATAAAATAACTAGTATAGCCATATATGATGTGTGAAAATGGTGTTATGTCTTGCCTTAGCTTTGAAAATGAGCCATGGATGTCTTAGGTATTAAATGGAGTGAGTTTAATTGACATGTGGATCAATAATGGAGTGAGTTTGGCATATGATCACCATTCTAATGCAAACTATGGTTGGGTACATTCTATTATGGCTTGTGACTTTTGTAGGGCTAGTGGACACAAATGAAAGTTATATGCATGGGTATAAGAGTAGGAGAAAAATCATAATCTTTATAATGGGGGAGATCTCATCATAGGTAGAGTTGAAAGAGTAGTCCTCTCATTTTGGTTCATAGTTTTACAACATAAATTAGAGGAGAGAGACAAGCACTTAGGAAGAAATGATCCCTTTATTTTCTAATTTCTTTATCACTACAACCAAATTGGTGCCAATTTTAGTATCAAAGTATATCCATAGAATAGTAGCTATCACTTTTACATGTAACTTTTACTTTGGAACTTATACAAATCCAATGATGCATCCCACGTTTCAACCATTGAATGTAGGTTGTTTAAATATTTGCAATATTTTGAGCTTGATGTGAAAATGATGGATGGTTAAGAATCAGCAAACTAAATATTAATTAATTGAGACTTAGTCAATGGATTTAAGGAAAAAGAAGGTTTTTACATAAGATTGAACAAGGCAAATCAAGAAATTAATGAGCAAAGCACAAGCTTACATCCTATGGGATTCTTTTATTGAAAAAGAAAAAGAAAAGAAAAAGGATTAATTCCAAGCACAAGATGTAGACCTTCCTCCCTTACACTAAAGAGAACAAAGGTTAATTAACATGATTTGGTTCCACACAAAGTCTTGATCTTTGGATAATATTTAAGTAGTGAACTAGTCATAAACTCTAGAAATGATTATGATTACAAAGTTACCAAATATGGGGGAATAACTAATTTAAAGTTGCCAACTCTTTCTAGTAATGAAGTCCAATGTTTATGAAACAAGCAAAGGAAAAAGGAAGAATAAAGGAAAATTTGAGGCAAAAGACATGGAAAACTTAAATACTCAATAAAAATAGAAAGTTCAATTATGGCTAACCGCAGCACAATGTAGCTTTGATGTCATAAGAGTTAAAACATCATAAAGTTGTTAGATCGAAACAAGGAACAAAGATGACTATTAGGTGCAAGGATAAAGAGATGAAATGGTAAAAGTCCTAAATTAAAAACCTTCGCCAAAGAAAAAATAATTTTCCATTTAGAAGTGATTGAACAAAACTAACTATTTTACTCAAAGGTATGTCTTTTTTTGTGTATTAAACTCTTTTGATTTTACCACCATTCCATACAGAATGTCATTTAATGAAGACTAGATAAAAATGCAAACCATTATTTCAAGTAACTAATTCAAGTCTAAGGGATATACTATAAAAATGCAAACCATTATTACTGCTTTGGTCTAATTTTCATGTATTGTGATATTATGTGAAATTCTAAGAATAGACATGTTCCATGAATATGACTTAGTTTAGTAATATCAAAACAAGTTTTTTAGAGCTTCCAAAATTCTCACTACAATACAAACCAAAAAGTTAAATGATCAATAGTTGAAGAAACACCAACAAGTTAACTAAAGTGTTGAAATTTTTAGTCTCCTACCGACTATCTCTATTCCTGGTCTTCTAAATTTGCAAATAGTAAAGTTTATCCTAAACCAAGACTCTTAGATTGGAAACTATCTCTAGAAAGTTCAAATAGATCCTCATCTAGCTTCATCAACCAACGCAACTTGATAGACCTCTATAACAACCCTCACACCCCTAAGGGATTTGAAAGAGGATAACAATCTTGGAAGACTTGCACCGTGAACCTTATTTGTGAAAACTTTAGCATCTCCCGAAAGCAAATTATGGAAGAATAAACAGTACAAAAAGGAGGAAGTATTTATAAGATCATTCAAGTATTCATACAACATACATCTAAAAAAAAAAAAAAAACCATGCCCTCAAAATTTGCTGTCTTTTAATGGAAAGATAGTAAATCTTAACTATCATTTTGTTTCAACCCAAAACAAATAAAAAATAAAACGAAAAAAAATATATTGTATATGTATTCTTATTTTTTAAAAAACTGAAATGGATTCAAAACAATATTACCGTAGAAGACATGCTTTAGGACAGCAATAGTTAAAGTCCAACCCACTAATAACATATTCATGATCACTACCACAATCAATTTCTATCCCTTTTCAAGAAAGAAACTAGTGTTCTCTTTTGCTATGGTTTTTCCTAGAAATAGAGGAATGATTTGTGCTTAAGAAAGAGAAATTCAATCCTATTATGGCTTGCAAATTGGACCATGAATGGCAAATATGGCTTACTTAAATAGTTAAGAAAAATGTAAAAGACAAAACATGAAGGGATAGAATGCAGATGAAACTTTTGAGTTCTTTCTACTTTGGTATTATGATATGTTGGACAATTTGTGCAATGAGGATGACCATTGTGCCTCACCAACTGACTAGGAGGCAATATTCCTGCCAAAGAATCCTTTATTTCGTGTGGAGCTACGAGTTCATTTGGCCAAAAAAGATTGTTAGGTTTGTAGTTAACATAATATGGACCATTCCCCTTTCTATTTGGTATTCTTGTTTCAATCCCTAATGGACCAGTATGGTCCACATAGGATGTTTTGATTTCATTCGACTCCATTGAATTAACAAAAATGGAAATTGATGCACTCCTGCTGTATGCAAACTATAGGTATTAGTAATCTATATATTTGTCCAACAACTCCCCATTTAGGTATAGAAGTGTAGGTCTATCATCTTTCCAAATAAAAATCCAGCACAATTTAAATGAAGGGAGCATAACAAGAAACACAACAAAGATCTCAATTTCAAATGTCTGTAGCAATCATATCTTAGAATATTAGAACTAGTCATGATAAACAAGAACGATATTAAACTACCACTCAAACAACACTATTAATAGATTATGATAACTCTATTTTTATAGAGTTATTTTACCTATTTTTTAGGTAATAAATAATACAATGCTTATGAGAAAGTATTTGAACTCCTCTTATTTATTTGAATTTGTCTTGTTTTTGTAGCACAAGGAGGCAAGGAGAAAAGGGATGAACATGAAGAACCTGATGCTTATTGTGTGGCAAAATTGTAATATCAAGATTAAGAGAGTCAAGATGGGCTTGGGCTTTGGATGATTGTTATTAGATTTTCTATTGTTGTTGGGTTTTCTAAATAAATAGAAAACCCAGTCATGTTAGGAATTCAAATCTCAATTAATTTAGGAGTTCAAAACCCAATTGTTTTAGGTCTCTAAAACCCAATTGCTTTAGGTCTCTAAAACCCAACTGTTTTAGGTCTCTAAAACCCAATTCTACTAGGATAGGAGATAGGTCTAAACCTAAACCCTATTTAAGAGAAGAGAAGAGGCAAAAAAAAAAAAAAAAAAGAGGAGGAAATTGAGCACAACTCAAGAAAAAGGCCAAGAATTCAAGGTTTTCTTGAAGAGAAGACAAAAAGGGTGACAGACTTCTTGTTCTTGGATTCAAGATGCCTTCTTTATTTCTTATTACCATTCTTCATCATTATTTCTTTATGTTTTAGTTTATTTTTGTTAGAGCTACGATGTAACCTCGTTATGATGGTATGAATCTTATGATTATTATGTTTTGCAACATATTTTATTTATGTGAAGTTACATATTACGGAGTTTAATGCTTTTAGGTGATTAGCTACCACTTAGATGACTTAATTTGCATGTTAAAGACCGACAGGAAATAGCATGCAGTTGCTTCTTGTAATATGCAACCATAAATTAAATATGGATAGACATATACCATATTGTTTGTGTGGCTTTCGGTGTAAACTAGGAATGTTCATAGATCCTAATGCATTTGGTTTGTTTCAATTCACATATAGAGATATAGTGAATTAATGAACTAAGTAGGTTTGCTATACCTAGACATAGGATAGTAAATAAATTAGGAGATTCCGCCATCACATAGACATTATCCCTCTTGCAAGCATAAATAATCAATATTAATACCTAGTAATTATGGTGAAGTCATATGCTCTAACATATTTCTTTTATTAAGTTTTCTTATATTTAGTTAATTAATCTACCATCTATCATTGGATTTGTTAGATAAATTCTAGGAGTTATTCACCGTTAGTAATTAGTTGGTTTAGTAATCACCAATCTCTGTGGGACGATATCTTTCTTATCATTATATTACTTGTTTGACATGTTCACTTGCATTTAAATTTCACCGAACAAGTTTTTGGCGCCGTTGCCGGGGATTGGTTGTTTTACTGCTGATTAATATTAATACCGAATAATTTCTAGGTTTAATCAAGCTTTTATTTTCTTTTAAGAAAAAAATCGTTTTTTTTTTTTAATTCTTGAATTTTTTTTTTAATTCTTGAAAAACAAAAAAATCGTTTCTTTTAATTCTTGAAAAACAAAAAGAAAAAAATCTTTGTTAAGTTGCTATTGTTGAAAGATTAAGTAACAAGGATGGAGAGATATGATGATACATATAGACTTTTAAAAGGCTATGTTGCACCAACATTTTGGAATACTACATCAAACATTAGGCTTGCAAATCAGGCAAATAACTTTGAGATCAAGCCTGTGCTCATCAAGATGCTTCAAAAATCTGTGCAATATAGTGGGCTACCAAATGAGGATCCAAATGCTCACATTGAAGCATTCCTTGAATTCTGTGACATGATTGGAGATCATAGAGTTACAGAAGATGTTATTAGGTTGAAACTATTTCCATTTTCTCTTCGAGATACAGATAAAAATTGGTTCTCTTCACTTCCTACAGGATCAATTACTACATGGGATGATTTGGCTCAGAAATTTCTTGGTAAGTTCTTTCCTTTTGCAAGATCTACCAAATTGCATAACGATATTTTCACTTTTGAGCAGATGAATCATGAATTATTATATGAAGCTTGGGAGAGATTCAAGGAACTTTTGAGGATATGTCCAAATCATGGATTACCCACGTGGCTACAAGTACAAACTTTTTATGATGGGTGTAGTATGAATCTTCGTTGTGTAATTGATACAGCTGCAGGAGGGGACTTACATAGTAGAACACCAGAAGAGGCATTTAACCTCCTAGAGGAGATGGCATTCAATAGTTATCAATGGTCTACTGAGAGGCTACCAATGCATCAACCAAGTGGAGTCCATGAAGAAGATATCTTCACCATAATGTCTGCACAATTAGAAGTGCTCGATAAGAAAATAGACAACCTAAGTATTCCAATTGTGAGACATCAGAATAGAGCATGTGAATTTTGTGGTGGAGCACATGAAAGCACAGAATGTTAAGTAGATAACCCTTATGCTCATTATAATGATTATGCTAATTTTGTTGGAATTCATAACAGGTCACAAAATGATCCTTACTCCAACGTATACAATTCGGGATGGCAAAACCATCAAAATCTTTCATGGAGTAACCCAAGTGAGATGAGACTGCAACCAACATTTTGGCAAACCGAAGAGGTGAAACCTAACTCAGAAGACATGATTAGCGAGCTGGCTAGCACCACACAAAACTTTATAGAGAAGACTGAAGCAAGATTTCAAAATCAGGAAGCTTCAATAAAAAAGTTAGAGTTGCAAATGGGTCAGTTGGTCAACATGCTTTTAGAGAGACAAAAGGGTCCTTTGCCTAGAAATATGAAGGAAAACCCTAGAGATAATATAGTCACCAACCTAGCCATCACCACACAAAATTTTATGGAGAGTACTGAAGCGAGAATTCTAAACCAAGAGGTGAGCCTTCAAAATCAAGAAACTTCAATCAGAAAATTAGAGGTGTAGATGAGTCAGCTTATCAGTATGATCTCAGAGAATCAGAAGGGTTTTTTTCCTAGTGATATAGAGAAAAGTCTTGAAGATACCATAGAGGCAATAACCCCAACATGTGGCAAGCAAGTAGGAGAAGTTGATGTTGACAAGGAGAGTCTTAAAGATAATGATAAAGATGTCAGCATGCAACTTGAGGAGGCACCTAGGAGCAAGCTTGTTCCAGAAAATCCTATGTCCTTTATGCCTTCAACTCCATCTACCCAGAGATTCTAGCAATGCATAAAAGATAAACAGTCTTTGGAATTCCTTGATATATCTTTAAAACTGCACATTAACATTTCTTTTGCAGATACACCAGTTCAAATATCTAGTTGTGCAAAATTGTTGAACGAGACACTGGATAACAAAAGGAAGTTGGAAGTATATGAGACAGTTGTGCTTATTGAAGAATGCTCAACAATCAAATGACACAAGCTGTCTCCTAAACTATTGGAGTTTCATCCTCCTTGAGCAACATGTGGAGGATAGTTTGGCTGAAAACTATAAAGCAAGCGCTTCTTGGGAGGCAACCCAAGCATTTTTGTTCATCTTTTCATTGAAAGTTTTGTCACCACCATCTCCTCAAAGCTCTATGTGGATTTGACCTACAATCAAGGGAGTTTTCTCATTCCTAATTCTTCTTTATTATTGCTTTCTTTTGTTTTTGCATTGAGGACAATGCTTCATTTAAGTTTGGGGGTAAGGAAAGAACCTTTGTGCTAAATTTGATTGAAATTTTTTTTTATGTCATGATTACATCCCATGTTGTGAATTCTTAGTGATTCTTTGGAAGATATAGATTTTGTTCAAACCTACAATTGTGGTGTGAATTAAGTGTGATTTTGATTATGTTGATCCACCTATTAAGCACTAAAAGTCCTTCATTTTTGAAATTGTGTGTATCTCTAGAGAACATTCATGTGAAGTATGTAATTTTCTTAGATCTCACCTGAATCTTAGAATTTGTTTGATTTTCTCTTGAGGCGAAATCCTAAGTTGTATCTAATTGAGAAAATGATTTAGGCCATTCTTTGGATCGTTTGAGCCTTTCAAGCCAACCTTATTTATTTATCACCAGTCACCCCGCTGAGCCTTGATTCATATCCATTTTTTTTTGTTTAACACCCATATATATATACCCTTGAGCCTTTGACAAATTATCTTTTCGTCCCACACCCTTGAACATATTGATTTTTAGGATATAAGTCTATTTGAGTGAAGAGAAGTCGAGGGGAAGGATGTTATATGGGAAGGATGTTGATTGCAATGATTATGTAGCATAATATGTTACTTTTGTGAATGCAAAAAAAAAAAAAAAAAAAAAAAAAAGCAACATCTATCCAAGAATGGAATTCTCTTATTGCTTATTGTTAAATTCAAGCCACTAAAGGTTCAAAAATTGGCTTTTGCATAGTAGTTGGATGTCATCAACAAGATAAGATTATAATGGTTACATTTCTAGTCCTACTACTTGCTTTATGATTGCAAGCATGATTGTGACTTTTGTGAGTGTCAAAATCCAAGTGAAATCAAGTATTTTTGAAAAAAATAAATGAGAGAAGTGGTGATAGAAAGATCATTTGTGAAAAAAAAAAAAAAAAAAAAGCAAAGAAAGGAAGTGACAAAAGCTCAAATTAGATCCTAGAAAGCAATGTGTTCATGGGTGAATTTAGCCTAAATGACTTTCATCTTACCTCTAGCCCAGCCTTACATTACAAGCTTATAAAAGTCCTATTGATTTTTGATTAGATGATTGGCTTACATTAGTGGAGAGAGGAATGAAAAGCAAACCTATAAGGTTTGGTTAAATATTTTGAGAGATTGCATATTAATGTGAATTTATTTAGAGTGCATATAGTTGAAAAGATGAGGACTCACACACACACACGCGGTCAACATAGTTAAGAGTCTATCTTATCTTATAAAACAATTGTGGTGTTTGGATGAAAGTTATATTTTTCTTTGAATTGTTGAGTTTGAGCAATTATGAGAAAATTTCATGAAGGGATTTTGTTTAAAACATATGTTGTTTATTACTTTTGCTAGAGGACTAGCAAAATGTTAAGTTTGGGGGTATTGATAACTCTATTTTTATAGAGTTATTTTACCTATTTTTTAGGTAATAAATAATACAATGCTTATGAGAAAATATTTGAACTCCTCTTATTTATTTGAATTTGTCTTGTTTTTATAGTACAAGGAGGCAAGGAGAAAAGGGATGAACATGAAGAACCTAATGCTTATTGTGTGGCAAAATTGTAATATCAAGATTAAGAGAGTCAAGATGGGCTTGGGCTTTGGATGATTGTTATTAGATTTTCTATTGTTGTTGGGTTTTCTAAATAAATAGAAAACCCAGTCATGTTAGGAATTCAAATCTCAATTAATTTAGGAGTTCAAAACCCAATTGTTTTAGGTCTCTAAAACCCAATTGCTTTAGGTCTCTAAAACCCAATTGTTTTAGGTCTTTAAAACCCAATTCTACTAGGATAGGAGATAGGTCTAAATCTAAACCCTATTTAAGAGAAGAGAAGAGGCAAAAAAAAAAAAAAAAAGAGGAGGAAATTGAGCACAACTCAAGAAAAAGGCCAAGAATTCAAGGTTTTCTTGAAGAGAAGACAAAAAGGGTGACAGACTTCTTGTTCTTGGATTCAAGATGCCTTCTTTATTTCTTATTACCATTCTTCCTCATTATTTCTTTATGTTTTAGTTTATTTTTGTTAGAGCTACGATGTAACCTCGTTATGATGGTATGAATCTTATGATTATTATGTTTTGCAACATATTTTATTTATGTGAAGTTACATATTACGGAGTTTAATGCTTTTAGGTGATTAGTTACCACTTAGATGACTTGATTTGCATGTTAAAGACCGACAGGAAATAGCATGTAGTTGCTTCTTGTAATATGCAACCATAAATTAAATATGAATAGACATATACCATATTGTTTGTGTGGCTTTCGGTGTAAACTGGTAATGTTCATAGATCCTAATGCATTTGGTTTGTTTCAATTCACATATAGAGATATAGTGAATTAATGAACTAAGTAGGTTTGCTATACCTAGACATAGGATAGTAAATAAATTAGGAGATTCCGCCATCACATAGACATTATCCCTCTTGCAAGCATAAATAATCAATATTAATACCTAGTAATTATGGTGAAGTCATATGCTCTAA
This sequence comes from Casuarina cunninghamiana, assembly GCA_028551485.1. Classification (NCBI taxonomy): domain Eukaryota; kingdom Viridiplantae; phylum Streptophyta; class Magnoliopsida; order Fagales; family Casuarinaceae; genus Casuarina; species Casuarina cunninghamiana. The sequence goes on from CM052371.1 coordinate 5,279,883, forward strand.
CATATTTCTTTTATTAAGTTTTCTTATATTTAGTTAATTAATCTACCATCTATCATTGGATTTGTTAGATAAATTCTAGGAGTTATTCATCGTTAGTAATTAGTTGGTTTAGTAATCACCAATCTCTGTGGGACGATATCTTTCTTATCATTATATTACTTGTTCGACATGTTCACTTGCATTTAAATTTCACCGAACAGATTAGTTAAGGCACTTGTAGCATTGATTAGTTTTTTGGGGTCCCGAAATCAAGACATAGTTTTCATAAAACAATATAGTAACTAATTTACTTTCCAGTTTGCATTCATTATTGGCCAACATAGCTGTCAACTTTTGTTCACTCTCGCTTGCCTTCACTCTTGCTTGCCTTATAACAGAGTTTGCTTTTTATTATCCTTACCTTTTTTTTTTCCTTGTCTTTTTGGGTGTTCACCATGTTGTGTGTGGTTGAGAAGGGATTTCTCCCAACATATGGATATTTATAATCAACACCTCATGAACAAACCAAAAAGAGTGGGGACTAGTTAGTTCAATCTTTTGGTAGAAACTATTAACAATATTAATATACCAGAGTACTTATATAATCATCTTTATGATAGTTTAGAAACAAGAAATATAGTACTTCTTCACAACTACTAGGAAATTCTAACTAACTATTCAGGTCAAATTTTAGTCAATGAAGCTCCATAAAGTGTTGAACATCTAGAGTTTGAACCACTCTAGATTTCATGTGGATGTATGTCAAAGACTGTTACAATAATAGGTTCCATTGCATATAGTAGAGGCTCCTTTGCCTCACCCTTTTTATCTTTTCCTAAACCAATGATATAATGTTAAGCCCTAACTATACGTCTTATTTATTTCTTTGGTTCAGAATATTAACTTGACCTTGGTTTTCTATAACCTAGCACTTATCCGTAGAGAAATCAACTTTCTAAACATTCAATAACCCTTTCTTTTTAATATGGTGATGAGGTATATGTTAAATAGAATAGACATCTCTACTTTAATTGGCCTTTCTCCATTCTAATGGGCAACACTACATTGTCTTTTCATATATTGATAATAAAATCTACATAACATGACTGTCACTCTCAATTCTCAATGATATATAGACTTTCATTTTTCTTCTAATTCCACAAATCCTAAATCCATATTTGATAATATCTTACTACATGTTTTCCTATAAACTATAGTTCATAGTGGCATCTATCATATGTGAATATTTGCATGTATACCAATTGTGGCCTGTAGTAGTAGAATTATGAAGTTTAAAAACTTGTCTCAAATTCTGCTCTTGAATTAGAGATGCTAACAGATGGCATCTAAAACTAAATTGCAATAAGTGGTGCTAAGCCTAAGTGCCTATACCTTAATCCTTGTTAATGCTTAAAAATAATCCCTTTCATCTATCCTCAATATAGGTTTCATCAACATGTTGAAGAAACAAGAGGATTTATACAAAGTTAATGAGGAAAGAACCTACTAGTGACGAAGTAGACAGAGTTTGGCTTTGCTTGGATGGCAGTTTTTTAAACCCTAGCTTATCAACCGGCCATAGCTCATTTTAGAGAAACTGCTAGTGTAATGAACCTCACCACCTGCCTTCAGTCCTATTTTTGCTGCATTTCCACCCCGGTCTACAACCTAAAATAAGTGAGTTTGCTTTCCACAACCTCAAATTCAGTTAAAATTTATACAACGCCACATTATCTACTTCTTTTTTGAAAACATAGAAAAAGCGGAACTTGCAGTTATGACAACGCCACCTCCAGGCTTTTGGCCCAAAGTGAGGCCCAGTGGCTTGTCAATGTCGGCCTCAATTGTCTTCGAAGCCCCAGCAGTTCCTGCTGCATTGGTGAAGCTGCTGCAATTCTCTGTTATGAAAGAACTCGAGACGCCCCTTTTGGCCTCTTGAAGCGAATAGCCTTGGAAGGTGGTTTTCTCGGCAAAAAGAGAGTAAAGGACTTTTCAGTAGTGCGTTTATCCAGAACTGAGATAAGAGGAAAGTTGATTTCCCAATAGTATGGGAACAGCATTTAGGAGATAAACACGTACCTAAAGATTTGGAAGTGGCAAGAACTCCAAGAACATGTTGTCCATTCCTTGCACAGAATCTTCAAGTCGGATTTGCGTGGAAGCTGAAGCACAACCTAGAATAATGTGGAGTGTAGCGTGGAAGAAGGTGCATGATAGATGTTCCCGTGGAAGCTGGTTCTTCTCTAGTTCAACATGCAAAAGGAAGATCTTCAGGTTCAGAATCCAAACCCATTGTTTCATCTGATGTGGCCATCCTACACAAACCAAGCCCAAGCCTAAATATTGGTGATAATGTGGCCTAATCTATATAAGCCCAATCCAAAGAAGCTTGAAAAGATTGACCAAGTGGTTGGGAAGTAAGTGGTTGGTAGTTGGCAGATGAGAATAAGTGGTTGGTAATTAAGAGGAAGTAGTTGGGAAGATAGTAGTTGGCTATTTATGAGTATGGGTAACTTAGTTTCCTATAAATAGCTAGTACCATTGTGTAGTAGAGCATTGAGTTGTGAGATTTGAGTATAAGCTTTAAGCTTTCCTTTTAAGTTCTGTATCTCTTTGCTTGTGGCAAGAGTGGTGAGCTTCATTTGCTCTGTATCTCTTTGGAACTACTTCCAATAGAGTGGTGAGTGTTTGTATCCTTGTATTCTAAGGTGGTGAATTATCTGTATCCTTAGGTTACAAAGATAATTTTATCTTTTTATTTTTCTCCTCTCCGTCCGGTATCAAGTTTGGTAATCAGAGCCTAGGTTCAATGGCTGGTCGTCGTCATCATGCTCGCCATCTTGAAATCCCCGAGGTGAATGAAGCAGACCAGCATGAGATGGAAATGGACGAAATGAGGAGACAACTTGAAGAACTCCAAGAAAAGCTGGCACGTTTCCAAACAAGAGAACGGTATAACTATCGTTCTGGATCTAACAAGAGTCGTCATTCCAGAGTTCGAGAGGATGATAATCCTTTCTATCAATCTGCTCAAGAAGACTCTGATGATAGTACTCCACCCCATCCTCGTCATCTTCGGCGATATCTTCAACAATATCCTGATGTCAAAGTTGAAATTCCAGAATTTGAAGGAAGAATGGAGCCAGACGAATTCTTAGATTGGCTGCATACAGTTGAACGAGCATTTGCCATCAAAGATTATTCTGAAGAACAAAAGGTAAAACTTATTGCCTTGAAACTAAGAAAATATGCATCTTTGTGGTGGGAAAATTTGCAGAGACAGAGAGTTCGAGAAGAAAGAAGAAAAATTCGAACTTGGGAGAAAATGAAGAGAGAGCTGAAACGAAGGTTCCTCCCAGACAACTACAAAATGGAGGTTTTTCTCAAGCTCCAAAATCTGAAGCAGATGAATTCATCTGTTGAAGATTACACTATGGAATTCGAACACCTCATGTTGAAGTGTGATGTGATGGAGCCTGAAGAACAAACAATTGCTCGATATTTGGCAGGTTTACGAATTGAAATTGGGGATACAGTTCGTTTGCAGCAATATTACTCATTCAATGATGTACGAAAGCTTGCTCGAACTGTGGAGCAACAAAGGGTAGCTCGTCCCAACAGCTACAAACCGATGTCAAGAGATGGTGCTACTACACGAGGAAGTCCAACAACTACAAAGTCAACGCCGCAAGTGAAACCTATGGAGTCCAGAAGTTCTTTTAAGGGTGAAAGCTCTAAACAAGCTAAGCCTTTTACAGACTCTCGTAGATGTTTCAAGTGTCAAGGCCATGGACATATAGCCTCCGACTGCCCCAACCGGAAGATTATTGCTTTTGTTGAAGAAGATGTCCTAGACGAACCTGATGAAGCCAATGCAGAAAGTGAAGAAGAAATGGTATATGCAGATGAAGGAGAAGCCCTAATCATTCAAAGAACTTTGAACCTGAATCCAATTGAAGAAGATGATTGGCGTTGGGAGAATATCTTCCACACTCGATGTACCTCTCATGGCAAGGTATGCAATATCATTATTGATGGAGGGAGCTGCACAAATACTGTAGCTTCAGCAATGGTGGAAAAGCTGCAATTAAAGACAGAAGATCATCCACGCCCATACAAGTTACAATGGTTCAGCCAAGGAAATGAGGTAAAAGTTAATAAACGTTCTCTAATTTCCTTTTCAATTGGAAAAAACTATAAGGATAGTGCCTGGTGTGATGTGGTGCCAATGGATGCATGTCACCTACTTCTAGGAAGACCTTGGCAATATGATCGAAAAGCCTTGCATGATAGGTATAAAAATACTTATTCATTTTACAAGGATGGAAATCATATTGTGTTAGCTCCTTTTAAGCCAAACAATATATCTGCACCATCAAGCAAGAAGGGCAATCTTGCATTTTCTGGAACTCAAATGAAGCATGCAATTCAAGAAAGTGAAGAGGTTTATGCTCTTGTGCTTATGGAATCAAATCCTGAGATTCAACCTGAGCCACATCCCTTATTGCAACCTCTTATCGAGGAGTTTGAAGATGTTGTTACATATGAAATTCCTCCCGGCCTTCCACCAACTAGGGATATTCAACATTGCATTGATCTAATGCCAGGAGCCTCTCTTCCTAATAAAGCTGCTTATCGTATGAATCCTGAGCAACAGAAAGAGCTACAAAGGCAAGTGGATGAGCTCTTGTCCAAAAAGATGATTCGAGAAAGCATGAGCCCGTGTGCTGTCCCAACTTTGTTGGTACCAAAAAAGGATGGATCATGGCGCATGTGTGTTGATAGTAGAGCAATCAACCGGATTACTATCGAATACAGGTTTCCAATTCCTCGGTTGGATGATTTACTTGACCAGTTGCATGGTGCTGTCGTCTTCTCCAAAATTGACCTCAGAAGCGGCTATCATCAAATTAGGATGAGGACTGGAGATGAATGGAAGACTGCATTCAAAACTCAAAACGGTCTCTATGAATGGATGGTAATGCCCTTTGGACTTTCTAATGCTCCAAGCACATTCATGCGTCTCATGACTCACATATTTAAACCATTTATGGGAAAATTTGTTGTAGTCTATTTTGATGACATACTAATCTTTAGCAAGTCTGAAGATCAACATCTAAGTCATGTGAGGCAAGTCTTTCAAACATTGCGTGATCAGAAACTATATGTCAACTTAAAGAAATGTCAGTTCTTTACCAAGAGTATTGTATTATTGGGATATGTTGTTTCTGATGCAGGGGTCAAGGTGGATCCTAGCAAGATTGAGGCCATTGTGAGTTGGCCAGTGCCTCGGACAATTCATGACATACGAAGCTTCCATGGCTTGTTGTCCTTCTATAGAAGATTTATCCAGAATTTCAGTACAATGGTTGCTCCAATCACAGAGTGCTTAAAGGGTGATTCGTTCCAGTGGACAGAGGCAGCCCAAAAGAGCTTTGAGCTTATCAAAGAAAAAATGGTATCTACTCCCATCTTATCACTTCCTGATTTTGAAAAGCTTTTTGAATTGGAATGTGATGCCTCAAATGTGGGAATTGGTGTTGTTCTTAGCCAAGAAGGTAAACCCATTGCCTTTTTCAGTGAAAAGCTCAATGAAAGTCATAGGAAGTATTCAACTTATGATAAGGAATTTTATGCAATTGTTCGAGCTTTTGATCATTGGCGGCATTATCTATTGCCAAAAGAGTTTATTCTTTTTACTGATCATGAAGCCCTCAAGTATCTTAACAGCCAACAAAAGCTAAACAGTCGTCATGCTAAGTGGGTAGAGTCTCTACAATCCTATGGAAGATTAAATTATACAGGCCTCACTGGTATTACAATATCTCTCAAGAGTTCAATGAATGTTATGCAAATTGCCGAGATTTCTGCACCACATACAATGATGCGGAATATTTTATGGTTCTCCGTAATGTTGGGATATGCAAGTTGCCTTTAATTTGTTACTTCAGTTTTTTCTGTATAAACAGTTGGCTTGTGAACTTGTAGAGATGTCGTGTAGAAGAACTATCTCGTTTTATCAAAGCCTCTCCGTGTTTGGTGTTTTCAATACCATAGTTAGTCTCTTAATTATGTTCTGCTTTATGTAGTGCAATAGAAGGCTGATGGCTTCGCGATGATGGTATATAAATTATCTTTGATGTGAAACGTGGGTTTGTAATAAATCTGCCTTGAACTTTTGTTTGATATAATATTTTCTCTTGTGTCCTGCTCTTTTCTGGTTTGGTTGGGCTACAACGGTGCTCATAATTATGTTCATCTTCTACATTTAGTTCTTTCGTTGTTACTTGTTCTGTTCATATTCTCTACTTAGTTTTTGCTCTCTATTTTGTCGTTTGTTCGCTTCAATTTAGTTCTTGTAGTACCTTTCCAATGCTTCTCTACGCGTTCTCTTGTTTGTTTTTTAACTTGCAGTTTGTCAGCATCACTTGTCGAGTTTGATCTCTCAAAAAAATCAGCCAAACATTACAAACAGAAGATGCCAACTATCTTTCTTAATTAACCCAACAAACTCTGATTTTTTCTAACCCACCCCTGCACATCACCACCGACAGCCTCCACAGTTGGCCACCCACTTCCTCCTCCCCCACTACCGCCACAACTGCCGTGGTGCCCACTGTTGTCCCGGCCCCACTCCCCGTCAACTCCTCGTCAACTCCTCGTCCATTTTATCAAAGCACGCCTCCATCACTCTTTTCCAGTACTCAACCCCCTTGTCACTCTCCCCACCCCAACCTCCCACCTCGACCTCTTCTACCATCACCCTTTGTAATAGATTATACAAGAAGATGTATAATATGAGCACACTCAAGAAATACTAATATAATTAGGAGAATCATATGTCAATTTTTATAATGCATTGTAATTCAGACCTTTTTATTAACAATTATACAAGCCAGTTATTATATGTGGTTTTACCTTTAAAAAAGTTTTAAAAGTATTATAGAAATCTTAGGTTAGAAAAAAAAACGTTTCCAAAATATACTTTGTAAATTTAGATCTTTTTTTATAACCTATATAAAAAATCAGAAGCTTGCAAATGTCGGTGTCCATTATTGAAAGTCCAATGATCACCATCCTAAAGATCAAGTTTAGTTTTCTAAGTAGACTTTAGTACTCTTCTAAAAACCTTACTAATTTTATTATCAATTTTTTTTAAGGTAAATGAGAGATGAGGGATTTAAGCCAAGAACCTCAGGGTTGTACAATAATAGGTTTGTTACTCAACTGTTGACTTGGGTTTAACTAATTTTTATTTTTAAATCTACCGTTTGAAACTTTATTGGATGTTACTCAATTGTTGACTTGGGTTTAACTGATTTTTATTTTTTAAATGTACTGTTTGAAACTTTATTGGGCCAATTTCTTGCGTAAATCTCACGTACAATTTTTCATTTTAATGGGATTTTTTTTTTTTTACCTTTTTCATAACTTTCTTAAGGGCTCAAGATTTAGGAGTATCACTTTACCCAAACAACGATTCAGATTTGAATCAATACATCTCTCCAAAGTTAAACAACCAAACAAAAATAAAATTTTTTAAAGGCATTAATTAAAGGACTGGTGAGAATGCATCATTTCTTCTGCTATGGTAGTGCATTTAATATTTTACTTGCACACCCAAGTATCTAAGGAGCAAGGTCAACACAATTTTTTACATACTTAATTAGTCATCAATCTCAACTTATTAGATGGTTTTAAATTTTGGCCCAAAGATCAATAAATTGTTTTTGATTGAAATGGCTACATAAGGCTTAAAAATTACTAAATCACTCATGAAATTTTGAAATGTTATCAAATAACTTATTTATTTATTTTTAATAATGTTAAGTAACAAAAACTCACTAAATCATGAAATGTTTTGGGATAGCAAAAAATGTGCCATGTAAATGACAAGCTCTATGCTTACAGTAATATCCCACCGGGCGCAAGTGTATCTTAATGTGCTACACGTTAAGTGCCAAAATTGTTTGGTTTATGGGATCCATCAATTTCCTTTGTACTTGAATGGGCTTAACCATCCAATCTACAACACTGATACATACTAAAAGCCACAAGATGGGGGTTCGGTAGTGGCCTTGGTTGGGTTCCGCATAGGCCCAACTCATATGTTTGAGTGGGTAACTTGTGCATGACTTGATTAAGATAATAAAGTTGCACCTTGATTATTAACAATTACTTTTAGCTTAATAACAATATTTGGTTATAGTTTTACCGAGCAGAAAATAAAGGGTCTCCAGAATTTAGCCGCTTGAGCTAAACAATTTTTAGAAGTACGAATCAACTATTAAAGAAAGTGTGATATGGCAACAGAAATTTCTTGTTTTAATATCTAAATATCCTCGTAAACATCTTATTTTCTATAAGTTCTCTATTTAGACGTTATTGGTTTAAGTCATCAATATCCAAAGACCTAGCAGCTCATTATTATGATATATACCTTGCCCAATAATTTTAGTTTTGAGACTATTATAATAAATCTAGAGAACATCTCATTGATAATCTCTAAAGGTCTTATAAAAAGCAACCTACAATCATGTGCCAACATTACAATATTAGGTTACTTTACTTTCTCTACCCTCGTAAATTACTCCAAGCTTTCCCCAAATCTCCCTAGCAATTTTACAAGAAGAGGTTTTATTATACTCCATAGAACTATGACCTATTAAATTGATTTTAATGATGACTAAAATATCTTTGACAAAATCTTTTGAAATTATATTAAACTTGTGGATATCACGTGCTAAAAAGCAATGAATGAATATTTTGTGGAAATGCCTTAATATTTGAGTGATTGATATTATGCCTACCATGACATACAACATGTGGCTTAATAGTAATATTCTTAAACATTCTTCTTAAAGAAAAGAATGTAAGCGTCGTTGTACAGGAGGGAGGAGTGAAGGATAGTACTGAAAAGGCTTCTAAAAGTCGTCAGGTAGCATTGAATAGTAGGCAATATGAGGCATAGGAGAAAACGCACATCGTGGTGGTAAATGAAGTCATAAAACGAAGATCAAAATCCACAGTTGCACAAGGAATCGCAAACATGAACTTTACAGGTACACGGACTACATAAAGCCGGAACAAGTATGAGATGAAAAAGCTGAAAGAATGAAATGGAAAATATACATGCCATGCCAACTTAGGATGAACTATAGCCGGTGTTCATATGTCCTGAATCTTTTCCATTTCTAGGCTTTGTAGGCCGCTATTCATCGATTCCAGGAGACGGCTTTTAAAGGGTTCCAATGGAAAGTGACTAGATTATCCATAATCTCGTATCAAACACCAAATTAGGAAGGTTACAGTCCGGAAAAGAAGCTCACTAAGCTGTCTGATAAGCACAGAATCCTAGTGGAGAACATTTCGCCGCTATTTCTCCAATTCAACGACATCACCGGTAATCATTGCATGAACAGATCCAATCTTTGAAATGGTTAAACTGGTTTGGTTCTCTTACCAGAATTTCCCTACCAGTGGCCAGCGAAATATGTTTGATTGCAGAATGATAATCTCCGCAAATCCGAGGAATCTTAAATACCCTTAGTCGGTTTTAAATTGGTTGTGCTTAGAAGACCAAACGCCACAGCTATTTTCTTGCTGTGCTGAAACAAATACTCCTCCTTCAGTTCATCCACCACATTATGAAGAACAAAACCTGTATCAGGATCATATCCCAAACCCCTTTATTTTCAAAGCCAAATGGTTCACTTCATCATAAATCTCACGTGTGAGGAGGTGTGAAGTGTCCCCAACATGGAACTTGAGCATCGAATTTTCAAACTCTACCCAGCTACAACCAGCCTCTTTGCTCAAGTTTCTCCCTTTCATGCTTTTTCTGATTATTGCCTCGTCTTCCAATTGAGGAACCTACAAGTTTGACAATAAGATATATGCTGATGGACCATGAGGGTCTTGCTCAATAATCATCTTTGTTGCGTGTTTCCCAAGCTCTTTATTTCCATGAACTCGGCAAGCAGCAAGAAATGTACGCCAGACAAGTGTATCAACCTTGAAAGGCTTCCAGAAGGGATCCTGATCTGCCCAACAAATCGACCATGCAAGCAGAATTCTCCATTTTAGGAACGATCCTAAACCAGATCCAGATTAAAGTGGATCCAGATTTGTACATGACATAAAAGTGTTTTCAGCCCTCAGAAACCAGATCCACATGGCTACAAGATGATAAGACAGAAATACAGGTGATCTCATTTGGCCTAACACCAACCTCAAGCATTGCGTGAAACATTTCAATAGCTGTAGAGGCAAATCCATGTTTTGCAAAACCGGTAGTCATAGAAGTCCAAGATATAACATTCCGATCACTCATATCATCAAAAACTTGCAAAGCAGCTTCTATGTTTCCACACTTAGAATACATAGAGATCAAAGCATTAGAAATGCATTGGTTTGACTCAAACCCTGATTTCAGTGCACTCGCATGAATTTGCTTACCCGTTCCAATCGCACCAAGACTTGCAGCACTGCTCAGAAGACTAGCATATGCGAAAGCACTAGCCCCAATTCCTGCATCTTCAATTTCATGAAAAAGTTCGAAGGCTTCATTGGAATTCAGATTTTTGGCATAACCATCAACGACAACATTGTAAGGAAACAAATTCTTGTCAAACGGTATATCAAAAGTGTTGGAGAATTAAAATATCCAATCCCACATTGGGTAAGGCGACAGGAGAGCCTGGCCTTATAAGCTTCCGCTAGCAACCCACTATTGCACAGTTCTGTGTTTTAGTTGGGCCCTTCAATTTCTAATATGGTATCAAAGCCGGCCCTGTGTCCTGCCTACCTTAGTGTGGTCCCTCTAGACTGGTCCCACCTCTCACCGCGCCCAACGTGAGACTGCGGGGGAGTGTTTGAGAATTAAAATATCCAGTCCCACATTGGGTAAGGCGACAGGAGAGCCTGGCCTTATAAGCTTCCGCTAGCAACCCACTATTGCACAGTTCTGTGTTTTAGTTGGGCCCTTCAATTTCTAATAAAAAGCTTTGCGGGCATCTTCCATCCAGCCAGTCCGTGCATACATGCTAATTGGAGAATTTCCCGCACAACTGACAGATGCGTGACCTAGTTTCACTGTGTGGGCATAAACTTGATTGCCCATACGTGGATCAGAAAGATTTGCGGATGCCTTAAGAACACTAGAGAAAGTGGGTTTGGCATAACGTGAGCCTCAAACAGTTCCTCAAAGAGTTTGAGAGATTCCATATCAAGCCCTCCACTATGCACATATCCAGTTATAATTGCTGTCCAAGACATTACATTAGGATATATCATCCGATTGAAAACTTTCCTTGCATCATCCACTGATCCTTTTGCCGCACACTTTGAATATACGTCCACCAAACAACAGACAATGCAAGCATCTAAAGCCAATCCCATATGGATAGCCCAAGAATGTAATTGTTGCCCAAGCGATAACAATCTTTAACTCTGTACAAACCGATAAAACTGCACTTTGTGAAACCAATCCAAAACATACCCCCTCAAAATCATATCTAAACACAAATTTATGGCCTCTCTTGAGTATCCCAATTGCATAAACCTAGTTCTCATCAATGTCCAACTAATCGTATTTCTTGGGCATTTTCTCAAACACGTTATACACTAAATGGACATCACCGCTACCTTTTACAAACAAATCAATCAATGCACAACCAACACACAAATCAGACTCAAAATATCCACTTTTTACGACAAACGCAAAGATCATCTTTCCCATTGAAATGTTGTCTGCATTTGAACATGCCCGAGTCACAGCCGCTATGCAATACTCATTCGGGTTAAAACCGCTATCAAGCATTTCAAGGAATGTCCCAGTGGCTTCAATTTCCACATCATTATTTGCAAAGCACGAAACCATTGCACTCCAAGAAACCAAGTTTCCATAAAATATGGCTTTTGCTTCCTCCCAATTCCCACACTTCAAGTACAAACTGATCAGAGACGTGAGAGTGACTGAGTGGGGAGGAATTTGGAAGACAGTCAAAGGGGCCTGAACGAATTTTCAGAGTTCGAAATTCCGAGACCTGATGCAGGGCTTCAGGAGAAGGGAGTACGAGGAGAGGTCCGCATGGGTACCCTTTTGAGCCATGACATCAAAGGGTGGAGATTGTTCGCGAAGGTCGCCCACCTTGGAAATAATATTTAAATAAATATATCGAAATTGATTAACAAACTTAAATCTTTTGATTCAGTAATTAAGGTATATGATAAATGATTTCAGAGTTAACGTCACATCCTAAGTTTGAATCATAAAAGGGGCAATTTATGAAAAAAATTACAATAAAAGATTAGTTGACAGTGAAAACAAGAAGTGTCTAACCATGAGCATTAAACATAAGTATTCCACCTCTTTATAAAATTTAAACTTATTTTGTCATTTGTATTTATTAAAAATGTAATTATTATATTTAATCTTGTTAGTATTAATATAATTTGTTGAAGTATTATATTATTTTATTAAAAAATATAATAATAATAAATTAATTATACAAATAATCTCTTAATACGTACAAAGACCTCCCTTACTAACGAACTCAGACCTCCACAGTTTTGAGGGGCCGTGAAACCTTTTCTGGGCGGAAGACTGTAGAGACCTTCGACAAGACTTCTATGGTTACAAAAATTCATGAAAACCCACTAACTATCGTGTAATGAAGAGGCCCGATCTTTTGGAACATGGAGGTTCGGCCACTAGCACCATGGCCCTCCTTAGCCCAAGAGGTTCATTGATTTCATGAAAATAGAAATGGCAATCGACATTATATCTTCCAGAAAAATAGAAGATAAAGCCATGACATTAGTCGTGTGTGATATAGTTTAAATGTTGGGTCTTCTCAAGGACGTAAGGGTTAAAATTCCGACCTGAAGATCATTGAACTGTTGTTTGCATGTACAGAAAAACTCAGGTATGTACAGCATCTTATGTTACTATGTTTTTGGATGTAAGAGCGGAAATTCTTTTGATGCTTCTTATGTAATTGAGGGAGACCTATAGCTGTAGCCATAGGGAATAATAATGAATCTCTTTAATGTTGGTCAAGCCTGAAAAGGGCTTGCCACATGAGAACAAGTCATCCGTTTATGGAAACCAATTAAACACCTCCTAGACCTATTGGTTTTTTGTTTCTGATCATGTCATGGATTAACAATATAAACTAATGGAATTTACTTTTTTGTCATCTTGCCAATTGTTTAAATTTCTGGTAATCTCTCTTTTCAGCCCCAAACTCCATCTCTTTATCTAGATTTTTCAGTATGCCATTTGTTGGTTCTGTGATATTTTTGTTGGTTTGATGTTTGACTTAGAAGCATTAGACATTTTTGTTCAGATTTTTGTTTTTATTTGTATACTTCATTATTTTTTTATTTCAGTTTTGCAAGTTGGACAATCTTGTGTTTTCATTTTATAGGTTGGACAACCTTATCTATGAGGCTACAACCAGCGTGAAGGAGCTTGGTGGTTCTAATAAGACAACTATTGCTACGTACACAGAGGTAGCCTATCGATTTTTCCTTTTCCTGCAAAAGAAGATAAAGCTTCGAATTTGAGTGTACTTTTCTTAAGTAGATTTTCCATGAGATATTCTAGTGTCATAACTCTTCGATCTTTCATTGATCTAAGTGGATCCGTTAACATTGGCATGATAGTCCATGTGAGAGGATGATGTGGTCACCTTTTCCTTAGTGGTTCCAAAATGTCTAATTTTGATAGTTTGAGGCTGAGAAATAACAATCAATTTTGTGACAACCCATTGTGCCTCTAAGAATTGTTTCTGGACAGATAATGAGGGCATCCAATTTTAGTTGTTGTATGACTCCATTTCACATCAGTTATGTCATGAAACAGATCCACTCTCATCTTACATAGCACATCCGAACGCCACACCCTTGTCTTATTCTGCTATCCCAAAACCACAATTTGGAATTTAGTATTCCCCATTCAGTCTTTTTTCTTTTTTCTTCACCACCACACCAAAACCCTCCCTCACCCCCCCTGATGTGAGGCATTTTCTAGCTTATTTCATGGTAAAGCTTCACAACTGATGTTCGATCTCACTTATACACCCCAAACCATACTTCCAACAGGTTGGCTCAACTGACTTCAAATGCTGTGACATATTAATTCTTTGAGATTCATTTATGGCACTGGATGTAGTCGTTTGCAGCCATTGGACATGTGACATTGCATTTACTCATTATTGAACTTGAAACTTTTTTATCCTACATGTCACTTTTGCTGTCAGTGAAACTGGTTGAGCTGTAATTGTTATTTTATAGGAACAATATTGGGCGCCTCCAGACTTTAAGAGATTATTATCAGCAAAGTTGAAGTATTTCACAGCAAACGGGAAACTGATTAAGGTAAACATACATAGCAGTTCAGTTTTTTGATTCTCTTAAAGCAATGCTTGTCTTCTCCTTACTTTATTTCTGTGTATGCCAAAAGATGTTCGATTTTGCTACTACTAAATGGTATTTTTTTTTCCTTTGGGCTGATGCAAAATAAAGGAATTGACAAGATGATGGGCTTTTCTTCACTAATTTTGCCTGACATTAGTTTGGTTCTTTTCCGAACCAGTGTAAAATTGTCAATTCACACATGTATATCATGGTTGATTTGATTTATGAAGTGTTCATTTGTTGCACTATACAGCATGAACAACAAATTGATTTATCTAGTCAAGTCGCAGCATTATTTTCTTTGGATGGTTGGCTGACATGTCTGTTATGCATCAAAAGAAGTTATTGTTGACAAATGACGGACTTAAGGCATTACTTGGTTGGATTGTTTAAGTGTTCATCTATTCCCATTGCTTCATCTTTCACGAATTGATCCTGATTGGGCTTGAGGATCAAGGTTCTACGTGATGTTTCATAAAGGGAAGAAAATAAAATGAAAAAAGAGAAGAAAAGACTTTAGATGCACTTTGCATTTCTTCATCTCACGTTTCTAATCTATTGATGTATTTACCATGTGTCTCTTCTTTTCCCTGATTCTGCTGTCATGGATACATGAGTGGTAGCTTGTTGTTCATGTCTTAATTTCCTTTGTTTTTTCTTTTCTTTTCTTGGGCTGATCCGAGCTCAGTGCAACTTAATTTGAGTCTTTTGCTTAGGTCCAGCTCAGACGAATCTGCTTATGTTAGGCTAGGCTTGTTTGGCTTACTTGATCCCCTGCATATGAATGTATTCAGATAATTGGTCACAGTGTACCATTTTCAGTTGTATTTTTATGTTTTAATGTTTTTGTAACTTATATTAAAAAACTATGCGTTCGTGTTGCCAAGATTCTACTGTTTAGTTATGGAGAAGAAAATGTTTTGAAGTTTAGATGGATGCATAAAGCTTGTAGATTCTTGTCTGACTTAGTTTGCTTAGTTTCTTGTGGTGATAAGTTATTACTTGAAGAACAACTAATGTAAATGTGGTTTGCTTATGGTGATATATTCTTGAGTGATACTTTCTTAAAGTGACATTAATTGAAACCAAAATTTATGGGGTCTTTACAAGTTCTTAAAGTGCAAGACCATTAAAAATTCCATAGATTAGCCTTTCCTTGATTAGGAAGATAAACCATCGTATGACCATGTAAAACTTGGCCCAATACCTGGATAGAGCCACAGTATTGAAAGTTGAAATGATTTAGGGATTATGATTCTCATGTAACTTTTTTAACTTTACAGGTTAAGCGCAAGTACAGGATTGCACCTAGTCCAGCATTTTCTGACAGAAGAAGAACCTCTTCCATGTTACTTTCAGAGGCAAGGCAGAGGGTTCTTCCGAAATTTGAGAAGGATGATGCCCATATGTTAACAAAATCCATGATTGATTTAGAGTTGGAAAAGATGAGGACTATGACTCCACGAGAGGCTGCTGCAGCCGCTGCTCAAGCAGTTGCCGAGGCAGAAGCTGCGATAGCAGAAGCTGAAGAGGCAGCCAGAGAGGCAGAGGAAGCAGAAGCTGATGCAGAGGTGGCACAAGCTTTTGCAGTAGCGGCAGTGAAAACTTTAAAAGGAATAAGCAACCGGAAAATGGTAAAATTCCTCTGTTACTCTTTTTCTCTTTCACAACTTTTGTATTCCTTACTAAAAAAAGGAAAAAAAAATATAGATATAGTTTTTTCGAGTTGAGATTCTTAAGAAGCTCAGATAGGGATCCTATGGCCATAAGCAAGAAAGATGTAGATAAAAATTTGATGGGTTGAAATAAGTTCTCCCCATTTACAGATGTGCAAAAGAAGAGTGAAGTTTTGTGCTTAATTTTCACAATTCTTCAGAATTGCCTTGTATCAGTGTGTGGTCTTTAAGTATTTAAGTCCAGGAAAGATTTCTAGTTATGAATCGGGAATAGTACCAATGTGCAATGCTTTGCTGTGACCACTTCCTGGGGTAACTTGGCATGAAAAATTATTTGACATGCTGTTAGAAAGCCCTTTTTTTTTTAACAAAGGTTGACCCAAGGGTAAGGGGGTTTCCCTCCATACATACAGAATTCGTAAGCAAGACAAGACTTTTGTAACACTGTTTTTAACACATCTTTTAGTCTTTGGTTATGATTTTTTCTCTTTTCTTTCTTTTCACGGTTTTAACATCACCCAGTAAGGGTCTTGACTATATTTGCACCTTGAAATTATGTGCAGACGTGCCGAGCTTGATCTAACATAAGAAATTCACAGAATGACCAATAAAGATCAATGAAACAGAGCTCTTACTGGCAAGAAGGGAAAAAAAAAAAAATCCAGACCATTTGTGTGCCAGAGCCAGATATATGTTCATCTTTCCTGACAGGGTCTATGCATGTAAATATGGTGAGCCCTTCTTTGACAGGTGTATGCTGGATATACCTTCCCTGCAAATCTTGTCCATCTGGCAGAGTCCGTGAACACCCCTTTTTATCAAAGGGTTTGCAGATTTGCAGATTTGCCCTTCTGTTTTCTGAACATTCTGGTTTATGGCCATTGTTGATCGCTTTTTATGAATTCAGAAAACCTGCACCAAAGTAAAGAAATTTTACTGTACAAAGAAATAGAAAGAGGCGGCTTTCTTGGGATTGAGATTACTGTTTGTAACTTGCCATCTTCTTCCGAACCTCTGAAATATGAGTAGATGCACTAATTAGAGTGGTTATTGGTTATCTATTTGGTGTTTGTTCTGTAATCCATTGAATCATTATCATTACTATTTTTTTGTTTTCTGATTTGATTTACTCTTCAATGCATGCATTTTTTCCATTATGTTCAAGCATTATATATTAATTTTTAACATGTTCATTAACATAAAAAAACAGTTCTTATGGAAACTTAATTTACAACTGAAAGGATATTTTACTTGGAACTTATAAAGTTTAATATTATCTTAAATTAGGTTGTAAATGTGGGAAATTCTTCTACATGTAAAAGAAATCATTATTATCAGTAATGCATAATTAAGTATTAAGTTTTAAACTAATTCATGTAAAAAATTAATAAATAAATTCTTCACATATTATCTATTTAAATGTTTGGTTTTATGAGGGTGGTCATTCATGTTCTTCATGAACAAAATACACTTGAGAGGAATTAAAAAAGAAAAAAGGAGAGAAAAATGAATGGAATTTCTTTTTCTTTCTTTTTTTTTTTAGAAAAAAGAAAAAGAAAAATAGAGCTTTGGAATTAAGTGTCACGATGGAATAAATTTTTCCAATTTGATTTTTGGTTAAAACAAAATATGTTTGTGGGAATGCCTTGGCCCATTGGTATGTTAAAGTGATTTAGAACCTTAGTCTTAGGTTCAAATCCCCATTCAATAAAGTTGCTTTCAGAAAATCAATAAAATTTATGATATTCAAATCAAGCACATGAATTATTACTATTATATGTTTTATTAATGTGAAATCTTACCTTGTCCGCAATGGTATAGGCATATCCACTCTTTGCAACATGCAACTCTAATTTGATTTTTGCTAGCATTTAAATTACTCTAAACCACCAACCTAAATGCACCTGTCCTTTGAATTTGTTGTTGCTAATTGGAAACCGTCAATTCATCATCTCACCCTCTTCTATGCTATCGGGGTTATCACGAGTCAAAAGATAGAATTCAACAAAAGATGTGGTCTATTCATACGAGATAATAAGGGAAAAAAGAATCAAATAAGTGACCATCGATAAATTCATTTGCAAAGCCCACTGAGGGAAAGTTATACTTAAGCAATTGATGCTAACTCGGCTAGTTATGGAAAAGGTCGAACTTAGTTGATGGAACTCAGTGAGTGGACGGACGAGTCACTCAAAGCCACATGCAGTAGAAAGAGTGAGACGCAGGTGGCACAAGTGGCTTTACAAGAAAGTGCTGCATATTGGAGCAAGAGTGAGATAGCATATAATGCAAGCCAACACCAATTACCTCCAAACTACCAAGTAGCAAAGACATCTCATTATATTTCTGAACAGGATGATTGGGATGTAGGGGATTCAGTGTGGAAATTGAACTCATTTTTCCAAACAAAAGTCTCATTTCTGGTATGGTGTAACTCCAATCCCAGTAGCTCCCTGTGGATGATTGAATGAATTTATGGGCCATCAATTATAACACAGCATAAGAGGAGGATTTTGGGCCTTATTAGACTCCCATGTAGCCTCTTTCAAGGGGCCATGGCTTTTGTTAAGAGATCTGAATGAAGGCATTTTCACAATGAATGGGCTGGGTATTCGGCCTTTTATGGTAATCCTTTTACGAGTGCCCATATAGTCGCAGAGGCTTGGGATACTCCATTGGTGGGATCACATGCTTTTAAGTAGTGCTAGGAAGTGAAGGCCATTAAGCAAGTATAAAGAACTTTGAATAAGCATCATTTTGGGATTATCCAAGACAATATTAGATAGATTCTCCGTAGTATTAATGAGGTGCAGCAACTTCCTGCTACTTTTAAGAATAGAACTTAAGGCCTTCGAGAAAAACTCAAGAGAGAAGAGGTGCTGTGGAAGTAGAAATATCGGGAGGAGTGGTTAACTTCAAAGGATCTGTAGATGACAGAATGCAATTGATTTACTCAAACCGCAGATCACAGCTTATTTCTTGGTAAAACTTCACAATTGATGTTTAATCTCATTTATACGACCCCAAGCCATAGTTCCAACTACCAAGTTGGCTCAACGGACTTGAAATACTGTGACATATTTGTCACAAACTAGGATGAAGAAAGGCATAAGGGTTTTGGGAATTGTGTATATTACTTTCTTGAGAAAAGATGTACAAGACATGTTCTTTTTATAATAAAGGAACAAACTAAACATGAAAAGTATACAGAAAATAAAAGAAATATTCACGTTGCTAATAACACAAATAATGCCTAAAGTGGATTACTCCATATGGGAAAGAATATTTGGCTAATATTGGAAAATATACATGCGTATCTCCAACACTCCCCCTTAAGCTGGTGGTTTAGGTGGTTTATAAATGTCAAACACACCAAGCTTGCTTAATAGATATGCATGTTGTCCGTGACAAAGCGTTTTGGTAAAAATATCTATAAGTTACTCTGTAGTTCGAATTTCCTTGGTTCAAATGATTCCTTCTTGTATCTTATCTCTTGTAAAATGGCAATCAACTTCAATATGTTTCATCCTTTCATGAACCATAGGATTTGCTGCAAGCTTAAGAGTGGCATCATTGTCATAGAACAGAAGAGTGGGTCCCCTTACGTGAATGCCAAAATCCCGAAGAAGTCCTCTTAACCAAATAACATCACAAGTAGTTTTAGCCATAGCTTGATACTCAAATTCAGCAGATGACAATGAAACAGTACATTGTTTCTTTGTTTTCCATGATAACAAAGAATCTCCAAATTTAATGCAGAATCCGGTAGTCGATCGCCTACTCATGGGACAAGTGGCGTAATCCGTGTCGCAGTATGCGGTCATTTCCATGTTGCAACGTCGAAAGAGCAAAATTCCCAATCCAGGACATCCTTTCAAATATTTTACAACTTTCAAGGCGGCATTCATGTGAGACTGTTTAGGTTGATGCATAAACTGACTGAAAATCTACACTGCATAACAGATATTAGGTCGTGTCATTGTGAGATAGATAAATTTTCCAACCAGTCTCTGATAGCTTGAAGGATCCTTAGGCGGAGGGTCCGCATCAAGTGGTGAGACGCCAACATCATATTCAGGTGTGGTGAGATTCAAATTCTGTTTAAAGGGAACGAAAACATATTTGCATCCAGATAATCCAACATCTGATATAATCTCTAAAACAAACTTACGTTGGCTAAGACAAATACCCTTGTTGGAACGGGCAATTTCGATGCCTAAATGATATTTGGGCAGTCCCAGATCCTTAATCCGGAAGGGGGAATGCAAAAACTTCTTGAAGCGTTCAATGGCAAGAATGTTGTTGCCCATGATCAGAATATCATCGACATAAATTAATAAGTAGATGGAGGAGGTACCTTTATGCTAGGTAAAGAGAGCATAATCATGATGTGATTGTTGAAAGTGGGCAGCTGTGAGAGCAGAGGTGAATTTGGCATACTACTGTCGAGAAGCCTGTTTAAGGCCATAAAGGGATTTGCTGAGACGACAAACCCTAGACTCCCCCTGTCTATATAGCTTCATATAGATTTCCTTATCTAAATCACCATGGAGGGCATTATGAACATCCATTTGATGGAGAGACCAGTCGCGAAAGGCAGCAATAGTTAGAAAGGTACGGACAGTGCCTTTTTTAGCCACAAGAGAGAAAGTATCCTAATAGTCAAAACCTTCTTGTTGAGTGTAACCTTTGGCCACAAGACGGGCCTTGTAACGTTCAATAGAGCCATCAGCCTTATATTTGATCTTATAGACCCATTTATAGCCAATGGGTCGTCGATGAGAGGGCTAAGGAACCACATCCCAAGTGCGATTATCAGCAAGAGCATGAAGTTCATCCGCCATGGCCTATTGCCATTTTGGATCTTTAACAACCTGATGATAATAATAAGGTTCCACGTTGGCAGAAATGTGACTAATACAGCAAAGATGGTTAGGAGAGAGGCGAGCAAGGCTAAGGTAGTGGGAAATAGGGTAAGAGGTGATGGTCAAAGTGACAGAGGAGCAAAGGTAGTCCTGCGTCCAAGTAGGGGGCCAAGTGAGATGCCCAGAGCGACAGGGAACAACAGGAGGAGATGAGGGAGGGGGTGAGGGAGGTTGGTAGGGAACAATGGCCAAGGAGTCATCGGAAGCAGGAGTGGTGGTGGGTGTATCTGGAGAGGCATGAAGGTTAGGTGAAAAGCTTAGTAAGGGAGGAGGAGATGAGCACGTAGCAGGAGGTGAGTCAGGAGGGAGAGGGGGGGCAAGGGGGGAAAGGGGAGGGTATGGGAGGGGACAATAATAGGGGTGCCAAAACATCATCCTCAAATAAGAAAGGTCGAGATCCGAGGGAGGAGTCGAAAGGGCCATCCGGAGGAGAAGATGTGGCAAAAGGAAAAACATCCTCATGGAAAGTAACATCTCTGTTGATAAAGAAGAGACCAGTAGAGGGATCGTAGACACGATAACCCTTATGCAAAGGGGGATACCCCATAGAAACACAACATGTGGCATGGGGACCAAGCTTGTCCCGAGGTCCAACTGTGGTGGCAAAGCAAAGACAGCCAGAGACACAAAGATGAGCAATGTCGGGTGGCTTCCCAAAGAGAAGATCAAAAGGAGTCTTACCAGCAAGTACCCAAGAAGGCATGCGACTGATGAGGTAGGCAGTAGTGATCACACAATCACCCCAAAAAATATCAGGAATGGAGGCTTGATATTTGAGAGCGCGAGCTACCTCGAGAAGGTGATGGTGTTTGCACTTAACAACCCCATTTTGTTGAGGGGTGTAGGTGCAGGAGCTTTCATGGAGAATGCCATGTGAAGAGAAGAAGGAGGAACAAGCATGATTAAAGAAATCACTGGTGTTATCAGTGTGAACATGTTGGACAAAAGTATGAAATTAGGTCGCAATAAGGGTAAAAAATTGGGTGAAATGATGTAAGACTTGGGTTTTGGATTGCATGAGGAAAACCCATGTAGCGCGGGAGAAATCATCAACAATAGTGAGAAAAAAAGGGGACCCATCATGATGAGGGGTGTGATAGGGGCCCCAGATGTCAAGATGAATGAGGGAAAAAATGGAAGGAGCACGGGAGGTGCTAGAGGGAAAAGGTTGGCGAGATTGTTTAGCCAACGGACAAAAGTGTTTGAAAAAAAATGTTGGTTTTGATTAACAATATTACTTCTTTGAGATTTATTTATGACCCTGGATGTAGTTGTTAGTGGCACCATTCGACATGTGACATTGCACTGACACATTATTGAACTTGAAATTTTTGTATCCTACTATTTGTCCCTTTTTCTATGAATGAAACCAGTTGCGCTGCGATTCTTATTTTGTAGGAACAATAGTGGGTGCCTCCTGACTTTAAGAGATTATTATCAACAGAGTTGAAGTATTTAACAGCAAACGGGAAATTGATTAAGGTAAATATACTTGGCAACTCAGTGATTTGATTGTCTTAAAATAATGTTTGTCTTCTCCTTGCTTTATTACTTTAACTGCTAAAAGATGTTTGATTTTTTTTATTATTAGATGATGTGTTTTTCTTTTTCTATGGGCTAATGGAAAAAAAAGGGAATTGACAAGATGATGGGCTTTTTTCACTAATTTTTTTTTTCTTTTAATATGACAATGCACACATTCAACTTATTTATGTGAGATGTCAAATTCCAATTCATACATACAATTTGTTGAACCCCATGAAGAGAGAAACTACCCATTAACAAGGCCAAAGAATCAAGCATCTACATCTATTGTGGGACAATTACAATTCCCAATATGCTTTCTTTCCACGTGGGATGAATCCATCAAGTTTGTGGAGAAGGCTTGAAGGAGAAGGTAGCTTAAAGGCCCAGCCTAGACATACTTGCTTTAATACTATGTTAAGTTAAATCTAAGTAAATCACCAAAACACATTTCAAAAGAAGAAAGGAACCACCCATTAATAAGGTCAAAGAATTAAGCATACATATTTGGTGTAGGATATTTACAATTCTCAATAAAATTTCTACTAACATATCACTAAACTAACTAGTTAAATGATTAATTATTATTATTAATTTTTTTTATTGGGGTGGAAATTAGGGAAATGGGTAGACTCGAACTAGTGCAAAAAAAATTCGTGATATTAATTTGGTGCTTTTTCGAACCAGTCTAAAATTTTCAGTTCACGTGTGCGTAACATAGTAGATGTGATTTATGTTCATTTGTTGCACGCTACAGCATCATCATTAAATTGGTTTATTCACTCAAATCGCAGCATTATTTTCTGGATGATTGGCTGACATGTCTGGTATGCATTATAAGAAGTTATCGTTCACAAATGACAGACTTCAGGCGTTACTTGGCTGGATTTGTTTTAAGTTTTCATCTATTCCTATTGCCCCATCTTTCACGAATTGTTCCTGATTGGGCTTGAGGATCAAGGTTCTGGGTGATGTGAAAAGAGAAAAATAAATAAGAGAAGACTTTAGATACATTTTGCAGTTCTCCATCTCACATTTCTAATTCGTTAATGTATATTTACCATGTGTCTCTGCTTTTTCCTAATTCTGTTGTCATGGATACATGAATGGTAGCCCATTGCTGATGTATTAATTTCCTGTTCTTTTTCTTTTTCCCTTTTCTTTTCTTTCTTTTCTTTGGCTGACCCAAGCTCAGTGACGCTTAATTGGAGTCTTTTGCTTAAGTCCACTTCAGAGGAATCTGCTTGTTTGGCTAACTTGATCCCCTACACATGAAAGTATTCAGATCATCGGTGACGGATGTACCATTTCCAGTTGCATTGTTACGTTTTTTAATGTTTTTGTAGCTTATATTAATAAACTGTGTTCTCTGCTGCCAAGATTCAACTGTTTAATAATGGAGAAGAAAATGTTTCGAAGTTTACTTGAAGAACAACTAATGCAAATGTGGTTTGCTTATGGTGATATATTCTTGAGTGATACTTTCTTAAAGTGACATTAATTGAAACCAAAATTTATGGGGTCTTTACAAGTTCTTAAAGTGCAAGACCATTAAAAATGCCATAGATTTGCCTCTCCTTGATTAGGAAGATAAACCATCTTATGACCATGTAAAACTTGGCCCAATACCTGGAAAGAGCCACACTATTGAAAGTTGAAATGATTTAGGGATTATGATTCTCATGCAAATTTTTTAACTTTACAGGTTAAGCGCAAGTACAGGATTGCACCTAGTCCAGCATTTTCTGACAGCAGAAGAACCTCTTCCATGTTACTTTCAGAGGGAAGGCAGAGGGTTCTTCCGAAATTTGAGAAGGATGATGCCCATATGTTAACAAAATCCATGATTGATTTAGAGTTGGAAAAGATGAGGACTATGACTCCACAAGAGGCTGCTGCAGGTGCTGCTCAAGCAGTTGCCAAGGCAGAAGCTGCGATAGCAGAAGCTGAAGAGTCAGCCAGAGAGGCAGAGGAAGCAGAAGCTGATGCAGAAGTGGCACAAGCTTTTGCGGCAGCGGCAGTGAAAACTTTAAAAGGAATAAGCAACCCGAAAATGGTAAAATTCCTCTGTTGCTCTTTTTCTCTTTCACAACCTTTGTATTCCTTACTAAAAAAAGGGAAAAAAATATAGATATAGTTTTTTTGAGTTTAGATTCTTAAGAAGCTCAGATAGGGCTCTTGTGGCCAGAAGCAAGAAAACTATAGATAAAAATTTGATGCGTTGAAATAAATTTTCCCTATTTACAGATGTTCAAAAGAAGCGTGAATTTTTGTCCTTAATTGTCACAATTCTTCGGAATTGCTTTGTATCAGTGTATGGTCTTCAAGGATTGAAGTCCAGGAAAGATTTCTCGTTATGAATCGGGAATAGTACCAATGTGCAAAGCTGTGCTGTGACCACTTGGGGTAACTTGCCATATTTAGTCTTATACACACTATAGCATATATTATGCTACTAATTGCACTTGAACAAGAAGCCCGAGACACTTCATCTACTTCCTTTTCTAGTTGTGGTGACAGTTAGTTTGAAATGAGCAACAAGAGTGGTTTATTTGTTTTTGTTTTTTGGTTTAGTAAAACTCATATTGAACTGATGCAACCTCTTTTCAGTATATTTTCTTGAGAGGACTAAACATATCAAAATGGATTGTTATTTTTCCAAAAGAAAAAATTTAGGAAGGCATAATCAAGAAAATGAGTATTAGTACAAAGGAGTAGCATGCAAATATCTTCATACAACCATTGTGCCATAAACAAAATTTGTATTTATTATGTAAGCTTAGTATTCTTGATATTTATAGGCCATTAAAGGAAGTGTTGAAAACACAAATATTAATGAGAAGATCTATTTTAGATTGTATACCAATTGATATTCTTACCCATCACTAAGTAGAAATGTGCAGATGCTGTAAAAGTCTTGTTGTCAAGTGATGACTTAGTGATTAGGTCGTTAATAGCAGCTTTAAGAGTGTTTGATGTTAAATTATTTTCTATGAGAAAACAAAGCCCGATGGTTGGAAAAAGGGTTCGTAAGTTTTGTATCCATCATCTTGCAAAAACACAGCCATGGTTTCTCAATACATGTATTTATAGTTGTACGTCAACAATGTAAAATGCAAGCTAGTAATACAAAAATTTCTTTAGCCTTAATTTTGGTCTTCCCTAAGCTAGCCATTTTGGTCTTATGACACCTTTATCCATCAAATCATTTTTATGACTCTTTTGCAGTAATAGTTTCAAACATAGAACTTCAAGGTAAGTTGAACTTTTAAAACATGCACGTGTCTTTATAAAATACCACATAAATCTTGAGATATTATTTATAATATCCTGAACCTTTTGAAGTCATAAAGATTGAATTGACATGTCTTTAGGTTAATTTCACGTACCAACTCTAAAAATCAAAGTTTTCCCACTTAATTCAAAATTGAAATGTCCATTTGTAAGCTAAATCTTTATGACAAAGAAAAAGTTATCGACTGTAGCACTTTGAGATTTTCTATCAAAATAGGGACCAGAAACATGTTGGTCACCTTTTAGACATAGATATGATTGGAATAAAAGAACCACATGTTATTAAGAAGATGCTCAATATGTTATTTAGGAACTATACCCCTCATTAACTTAAAATGACAAAGATTAATCCTATCATTTAATTAAGATTCACAACCAGCCAAACAACTCTGGGTACCCTGGTTTTCTTCTATCTTGTACGGAAACAAATGATACGGTCCTCCAGCTGCCGATTTCGGTAAAGCTCTTTGTCAAAGATAATAACTACGCTTCTCAGGTAATCCATTTATATGATCCAGATCGGTGTTTGCCAAGGCGGCTTCGAGGGCTTGATTTATCTTCCTCCCCCTTTCTATACAGTAAAGATAAAGCTAAAAATTTCTTATATAACTATTCCGTTCTCAAATGTCCCGCAAGAGAAATCGAGGGTAACTATATGATCCCTTGTCTTAGCGGTGCTGGGTATCAATTTTATGCCGTCAACTCTTTCCATGACGTCGATGAGGACATTTTGTCTTTCACAAAGATGTATTCTCTTCGATCAATTCCGGAGAAAATAGTGAGCGTTGTTGTGTTGGTGCACATATGGCAAGATTCGTAGGTGCCTAAATAGGCTATGTATTTAGTGTACAAATATGTTGTAATATTCTCATCCTTATATAGGTTAGAAATCAAGCCTATAAAATGAGGCATTCCCTTGTACAGAATTATTCAATAATATTCAGAAGAGAATTCAGCTCACTTGTTAGCCCCTTTTTACATGGTATCGTCGACCCTTGTTCTTTCCTGAGTTTTTTTTTTCGCTTCCGCTTTCTCATCCCTTGGCCTTCAGTAACAAGTTTGGAGCACCTTCGTCATTCCCTTTTTTTTTCCTCCTTATTCTTCTCTTCTGCCCGACGCCGTTTATTTCACTATCCCTATTCGACGTCGTCTCTACCCCATCATCCCATCTTCCGTTTTTCCCTCTATCTTTCCCCTATTTCTCAAATCACCCCTAGCCCTAATTCCTAATCTTACCCGGAACCCTAGCCGCCATGTCCACCGATTCCGCCGCCACCACCACCGCCGCCGTCCCTGCTCGCGATCCCTACAGCCTTTCGGCGGCCGATCTTCAGCCCGTGAGTATTGTCTCCGTCAAACTCACCGGTGAATCCAACTGGGCGAACTGAAGCGATCAAATCCAGACCGTCCTCCTTGCCCGTAACAAGATGGGCTTCATCGATGGCACCCTCCCGCGTCCCCCCGGCGACGGCGACAATGCCAAACGATGGGATCAATGCCACGCCGCTGTCAAAACGTGGCTCATCAACTCCGTCGAACCCACTCTTACCGAAATGATCACTCGTTTGTCGGTGGCGGAGATCTGGACCGTTCTGGAAGAGAGCTTCAATAAGGTCACCGCAACCCAAAAATTTGGCCTGAAGGAGGCCATCAACAACCTCAAACTCCCCAGCGGAGCCACCGGCGCCGAACTTACGAACTTTTTCGTTCGCCTTCAACACCTCTGGAGCGAACTCGAAGCCCATCAATCCCCCATTCACTGCACCTGCAAAAAGTGTGATTGCGGCGTGAACTCACGGCTTCGTGCTCGCGATCAGGAGGACAAAACGATGAAGTTTCTCCTCGGCCTCCCATCGGAGTTTCAGACGCTTTGCTCCTCCATTCTCTCCCGTGAAGATCTCCCCAGTTTGGAGAAAGCTTACGCCATGGCCAAGCACGATGTCGCCCAGCGCTCCACGCACGCCGAAAAATCTTCCTCCGGCGATTCTTCCGCTTTCCAGGCGTCCTGGTCGCCAGCTCCGCGTGCGGGGGAGCCCGTCACCGTGACAGCTTCCCAGATGCAGGCCGGGTCAGCTCTGGCCCGTGGCCCTGCCCGTGGGTCCAACTCACCATCTCACGGCCCAACTCCAGCCCGGCTTTTTTGCAACCATTGCAAAAAACCGGGCCACGTTCAGGAGAGCTGTTTCCTGATTGTGGGCTACCCATCCGGCTAGCAGCCCAAACAGCGGGGTGGGTCCAGAAGCAAGCCCCTTGGGCCTGCCCCTTTGGCCCATCACGTTGATGCCCATGATCCATCTGGATTTGGGCCTCTCAACCCACCAAGCTATGGGCCCCCCTCTCCTCATGGACCCCTCTATCAACCTAACCCATCTTTTATTTTTCCTCATGGTGCAGGTTCTTCAGGCCCATCTATACTCGGCCCACCTAGCTCCTTTATTGGGTCCAATGGTCTCAATTTGACCCCTGCTCAGCAACAACACCTCTTCAGTCTTCTCAATCAGTCGGGCCCCACTGACCCCGGCCCATTCACCGGTAATGCTTCTCCTCAAACGCCCTTTTACACCTCATGGATTATCGATTCTGGGGCAAGCGACCATATTACTTGTGATTTAAATTTTTTAGATTCTTATTATCCATGTGCAGCTCCATTATCCATCACTTTACCTGACCGATCCACTAGCCCCGTCACTCATATTGGCACCTACACCCCTTATCCCTCTTTACACCTCACACATGTTTTATATGCCCCCCGTTTTCGGCATAATCTTTTATCCATTCAAAAATTAACCCGTGACAATAATTGTGTGGCAATTTTTTTCGATGCTTTCTGTGTCTTCCAGGACCGTACGACTGGAGCTCTGATCGGGCTAGGCAGAGCTGAACGGGGCCTCTATTTCCTTTGTGCTTCAATTCCATCGCAATTTCATTCTGTTTTTGCTCAATATTTAAATTCCCTAAAGGCTACTCATTGTACCCCAAACACATTTTGTAGTTCCTCTTTTCTCAATAATAATTATCATCTTTGGCACCAATGCCTCGGTCATTCCTCATTAAAAACTTTTTCGGCTCATGGAAAATCAATTTCATGTCCTTCTCATTTTTTTTGTCCCATTTGTCCTATGGCGAAACAAACTCGCCTAGTTTTTCCTGAACGTCAATCCCACACATGTTCCCTTTTTGAACTAATCCATATGGATGTGTGGGGTCCTTATCGTACACCAACCCACGATGGTGCACGTTATTTCCTCACCATTGTGGATGATTTTTCTCGCGCCACCTGGGTCTTTCTTCTTTCTTATAAAAGTCAAGTTTTTTCAAAAATTCAGCATTTCATTTCCCTTATTCAAACCCAATTTGGCACTACTATTAAACGCATTCGCTCTGACAATGGTCCCGAATTTTTTTCCACTGAATGTCAGTCTTTTTTATCTCGTCACGGGATCACTCATGAAACCTCTTGCGTTTATACTCCACAACAAAATGGAGTTGTTGAACGAAAGCATCGCCATCTCCTTGATGTTGCTCGAGCCTTAATGTTTCAGGCTTCCATTCCTTCCTCTTTCTGGGGTGAATGCCTTCTCACTACTACCCACCTCATCAATCGCCTCCCCTCCCCTTCCCTACATAATATCAGTCCTTTTGAGCGGTTATTTGGTAAACCTCCTATCTTTGACCATCTCCGTGTTTTTGGTTGTCAGTGTTATGCTACCACCCTTGGTCATCGCGACAAATTCAGTCCTCGTGCCATTCCTTGTATTTTCATGGGTTATCCTTCTTCTCAAAAGGGCTATCGTCTCTATGATCCCTCTTCCCAAAAATTTTTTGTCAGTCGTGATGTCATATTTCAGGAACATATTTTTCCTTTTTCTTCTCCCTCGGCCCCGGACAACTCTCCAACTTCTACGACTCCAGCTCTTCAGTTCGATGAATCGTATACCTCTTCCAACCTTCCTGTTGATATCCCTGACTTACCCGATCCTCCAACCTTTGAGGAACCCATCTCATCTGCAGGCTCTCCTCCCTCTGCCGAACCCATTTCATCTGATGCACCTCTCACACTTGCTCCTTCCCTCCCTCCCAACATTCCGCCTCTTGTTACTGTCCCTCCGCTTTCGGACCCCTCACCTCCCACTCTCCCTCTTACTGACCCACCACCTGAGGCCACTTAGGATGCTTCTCTTCGTCGTTCTTCTTGTTCCACCAAACCTCCTATTTGGACTTATGACTATCTTTGCCCTACACTACCCCATTCTTCCTCCACTTCTCTTTACCCTATATCTAATTATGTTTCCCTTGATCAATGCACCCCCCCTTATCAACACTTCATTGCCACTATTTCCTCCATCCTTGAACCCACCACCTTTAATGAGGCCGTCCTCGACCCCCATTGGGTGACTGCTATGGATAATGAGATTATGGCCCTTGAGGCCAATCATACTTGGGATTTGGTTCCCTTGCCCCCTAATCGCCATCCCATTGGTTGTAAATGGGTTTATAAGGTGAAGTATTGTGCCGATGGATCTGTTGAGAGATATAAGGCTCGCCTTGTAGTGAAAGGCTTCAATCAACGTGAAGGGATTGATTTTCAGGATACTTTTTCTCTTACGGCGAAACATGTCACCGTTCGCCTTTTCATCACTATTGCCTCTGTTCATCACTGGCCTCTCTATCAAATGGATGTTCAGAATGCTTTCCTCCATGGTGATCTCTCCGAAGAGGTCTATATGCAGCTTCCACTCGGATTTCGCACTCAGGGGGAGCGCATGGTGTGTCGATTGCGCAAATCCTTGTATGGGTTGAAGCAAGCTTCCTGTCAATGGAATGCAAAATTTACATCTGCCCTACGTCAGCATGGTTTCTCTCAATCTCGTCATGACTATTCCCTATTTACAAAGTCTCAGGGCAACTCTTTTGTGGCCTTATTAATTTATGTGGATGACATACTGATCACGGGCAACAGTGAAAAAGGGATCACCGAGCTCAAGCAGTATCTTCACTCTACTTTTTCCATGAAAGATCTTGGTCCATCAAAGTTCTTCCTAGGAATCGAAATCGCCCGGTCTCCAGAAGGTATCACTCTCAGTCAACGTAAATATGCGTTAGAATTAATATCTGAAGCTGGTCTTGCAGGTTCAAAACCATCCATTACTCCTATGGAGCAAAACAAGAAATTAGATGAGATAAATGATCCACCACTGGAAGATCCTTCAGCTTATCAGAGACTTGTTGGCCGATTAATTTATTTGACACTCACCAGGCCTGATATCACCTTTTCAGTTCAACTCCTTAGTCAATTCATGCATGCTCCGAAGCAATCACACATGGAGGCAGCGATGAGAGTGATAAGATACTTGAAAAGTTACCCTGGACTTGGTCTCATATTCCCTTCCATGTCACAATTTCAGATCAAGGCATTCTGTGATTCTAATTATAGCACGTGTCCCATGACTCGAAGATCTACTATAGGTTTTTGCATCATGATTGGAGACTCTTTGATTTCGTGGCGTTCCAAGAAACAACCAACAGTATCTCTTTCCTCTGCAGAAGCCGAATACCGAGCTATGCAAGTCACCACATGCGAGATTATATGGATCATTGGATTATTGAAGGATTTTGGATTTCACATGAATCACCCAGCACTCCTACACTGTGATAATGAAGCTGCAGAAAAGATTGCTGCAAATCCGATCTTCCACGAACGTACAAAGTACATTGAAGTAGAATGCCATTTTGTCAGAGAAAAGCTTCAGCAAGGTATTATAGCAACGCGTCACATATCCACCAAGGAACAACCAGCCGACTTGTTAACCAAAGCACTTGGTAGTAGACAGCATTGGCACCTTCTCTCCAAGCTCGGAGTATTTGATTTATACAAATCTCCGGCTTGAGGGGGAGTGTTGGTGCACATATGGCAAGATTCGTAGGTGCCTAAATAGGCTATGTATTTAGTGTACAAATATGTTGTAATATTCTCATCCTTATATAGGTTAGAAATCAAGCCTATAAAATGAGGCATTCCCTTGTACAGAATTATTCAATAATATTCAGAAGAGCATTCAGCTCACTTGTTAGCCCCTTTTTACATGTTGATTTCAGATTAGTTCCAGATTCTAGAGTGAAAGGCGTTGATTACCAAATTCTTGAATTGAAGTGGTCCAGGCCACACTGCGGACATTGAATCAAAAGGCAAGAAATGCAGAGGGAAGAACAGCACTAGATTAGAAACAGAATGCTTTTTGAAAGACCCTAAAGGCATTCTCTTCTATCCAAATCTTCATGGTTTTCAAGCCAACATTTACTGCATTTGTCAAGCTTAACATGTAAATGCCTCTCTGCAATTGCGGATTTTCTGGGCCCGTTGATTCACTCATCTGAGAAAAGAAAGGATGAAAAACATGGGATTTAGCATTTTCGGTTTCTCTTTTTGTTAAACAATTTCATTTCAGTGGCTCCAATGATAAAGTTTCATTGCCAGCATGAATTTTTTGATCAACCTCTAGGCAGTGTTTGATTAAAATGAATGAGTAATTAACGGAAGTTTTCGTAGTCAGCTAATGTATAAACCAAAACTAGACAGTTACAATGGTGTTGGCTAGATATAACTCCATCAGTTTCGATCATAAAGGGACATCATCGTAGAAAATTAACCGGCTATGTGCGGGTAGAGGATTTTATTAGGTGATGTCGCTCTTTCCCTAGAGGACTTACACAAATGTTTGGAAACTTAGCAGAGGTTAAATACTTACAATGCTGGCATACAAATGGAAAGCTAAAAAAAGATCATTGCGTAGCACACTTAGACCTCTTTGAAGCCTTGAACATGGACTTCAGCCCTTATCACTATCATCTCTTCTTTATTCTAAATTTTTCTATTTTCATAATAAAAAACTTTGATTATGTTTATAACTTAGCTATTATAACACATCCTAAAATATTCTTTTTTCTATCATTTTTAACAAGTGCATTGCCAAAGTCAGTGACTATAGGTGAGTTATCATTGGCCATTTGAAATGTTCATTTGTTTGGTGTTAGACGTTATTGACTCATAAATGTTCAACATGCAGGTGTAATCTTTAGTGTATTTATATTACTTCCAGCTAGCTTTGCTCTCTATTATGTTTATAGCCATCGCAAAACAGAAAGAGAAAATCAAGCAAGAATTGAAAAGTTTTTAGAGAATTATAGAAATTTTAAGCCTACAAGATATTCATATGTTGACATCAAGAGGATTACAAATCAATTTGCTAAAAAGTTAGGTCATGGAGCCTATGGAATAGTGTTTAAAGGAAAGCTTTCAAATGAAATCCATGTTGCTATTAAGATTCTAAATGCTTCCAAGGGACATGGAGAAGAATTCATAAATGAGGTAGGAATAATGAGTACGATCCACCATATTAATGTGGCTCGCTTGGTTGGCTTTTGTGCATGGATTTAGACGAGCTTTAGTTTATGAATTTTTACCAAATGGTTCCTTATTTAAGTTCATATCTTCAACAAACATTAAGAACAATCTCCTTGGTTGGGACAAGTTGCAAGATATTGCTATTGGTGTAGCACAAGGAATTGAATATCTTCACTAGGGATGTGATCAACAAATCCTTCATTTTGATATCAAACCTCATAATATTTTGCTAGACAAGAATTTCAATCCAAAAATATCTGATTTTGGTCTTTCCAAATTGTGTTTGAAAGATCAAAGTATAGTATCTATGACCATAGTCAAGGGAACCATTGGTTACATTGCACCTAAAGTATTTTCTAGAAACTTTGGAAGTGTGTCTTACAAATTAGATGTGTATAGCTTTGGAATGTTGTTGCTTGAAATAGTTGGTGGAAGGAAAAATATTGATGATAGCTCAGAGAACATTAATCAAGTTTATTTTCCTGAATAGATCTATAATTTCTTAGAACAAAAAGAAAACCTACGAATATTTATTGATGATGACGTGGATGCTGAAATTGTAAAGAAACTTGCAATTGTAGGGCTTTGGTGCATCCAATGGTACCCAATAGCTCGTACTACTATGAAAATTGTGATTCAAATGTTGGAATGAGAAAAAGATAAGTTAACCATGCCTCCTAATCCATTTTCTTCTACAAGCATTTCAAAAGTTAATGTAAGAGCTCCAAATCATGAGTTAAAGATCATCCCAGAATCAAATTAAGTGTATGAAAATTTAGGGCTGCAACACTAATGCTTAAGTCAATTATCTTGTGCTTAAAAGGAATTTACTAATCTTATAGTTGATGTAGGACTTCTCTCTTTTCATATTTTAGCCTATAAGCAATTTATTTTTAGTTGTCTTTTTGCTTCCTTTCTCTTCTTTCCTTTTTAGTTGTCTCTTTTTGTTTTTAATGATCAAAAAATGAGGTTGTAATATCATATTCCTATCATTATATTTTCTCTTCCTTTCCACTTTATCAAACAAACATTTCAATATTAGCCTCCAAGGGGACTCTTTATATGCACCCATTAAATTTTTCCATGATCTTTTATGTTTAAACTCACACCAAAAAGAATGCTAACTAGATACTATTAGGAAAACATACTACAACAAAAGAATAATAATGATTAGTTTCTATAGTTATTATAATTAAATATTATAATCATACCTTTTAACTTAATTATTTTACCTATTCTAACAATTAAAAAGGTTGGGGAGAAATTGGGACTTGATTATTCTCAAGCTACAAGCATTAGTTCCAATTAAGTTAGCACATGTTAATATAAAACAAGGGATGCTTGCCTTAAATAGTGTTCTTTTGATGTTAATGACACTTTTGAAAGTTAAAATCTTTGATAATTATTCAAATTGTGATGTTTCTTATACACACACACACATATATAGGAAAGAAAAGAAACATACTCCATGGACCATAAATCTATTGTTGTTAAGAATTGCAATTCATCTATTTAAAGTGACTTTACTCTTGTCTGGAAACTAAAAAAATCAAAGATAGAAAATTTAAATAAAGTATTGATTGATTTTTTTTATAAGTTAAACAAATATTCATAATTCCCCTTATTGTATTCTTTATTAATTTTTTCTTTCTTGGGAAGAAGGCATAAAAGATTAAGGGGTCCAATTAACTTGTTCTTAGAACATTTAGATCTGGGTTGCAAGGAAATGATCTTATGGAACTTTAAATACGTGGATTCTATAAGAATCTTGCAAAAATACTAGTCACTTCTTTAAGGTCCACAACCTAAAGTGAAAACACTTTAACATTTTTTAATCACGTCACCATCCTGTTGCTAAGCAAGCTTTGTCCAAAAATCCTCATTTTTCAGCCATATGCAAGGAAACCATGTTCACGAATTATGTTGTTGACTCCACCATTAGGCATCTGACAATGGTGCCAAAATTTTGTTAATCAAGTCCACTAGGGCTTTGTAAATTTTATACAGCTAGATATTGATTTCACTCATGCCTTTATTTATTGTAGAATGTTCAAGACACCATGAAAGAAGTTCTTCCCTGCAAACATCCTCTTCATATAAAGTAATTACCTCAACTTCACTCTTGCTCTCAGCTTTTCCACATACAATGAATAATATCTTATCTTTAGTGCCTAGGTGTGTCATAGTGCTAACATTCTTTCTAAAGGTTGAAAGAGCTTATGCATTTTCAGTTTCTTCCTGCATCAACCAAGCTTGCTTTTCATTTGGTTTATGATAACAAGTTAGTGTTTGATCAAGTTTTTGATCTAATGAGTGGACCAAGAACTTTTCTTGAGAAAAGGTTGAAGAGCTTAACTACTTTATGCTTGTCTTAACAATGTGGGACAATTTACTTCGTCAACATGGTTTCTTACCATGATAGGGATGTCAAGAGAGAAATTTAGAATGTATAACAAGTTAAAGGAGAAACCTAGGCTTTGAAGTATATTAGCATGGATGTTATACTATAAAGAGTATGACCATTATGTGAGGGGACTTTTTAAGATATAACCAATAAGTCTAACATTGTTAAAGAAGATATTAAACATCTTATTATAAAGAGATGGATTCCATCACTTACTGCATCTAAATTTTAAATTGAATATGAGTTTAGCTTTATAAAATTTAACATCAACATTGATTACCAAAAATGAAAATCAAAAGATATCGATCGTATGCTAATGGTTCAGGTTTTGTGCAAGCATGTATTCTTAATGACATTGTAACCAATGTGCTCCTCCTAATTAAGTAAGTGAAAAGAACCAGCCTTACAAACACCTATAAGCCTTCACCTCTAGATTTTTGTGTAAGCCTCTAACCAACTCACCACTGATTGCACATCAAAATGTGCAATCTAAATTTTTTCTTCTCCTAATTTATATCTTTTGTTTTTGTTAGGTTTTATGCACATAACAATTTGAGTTTATCATAAATGGCATCTAAAACAGGTTAATCCATTAGAGCAAAATTCAAAACTGAAAAATATTTTTAAAGTCTTAAAACACACTTATAAATAAATCAAAAGTCAATGACCATGATATCAAATAGTGTTCCTTGCTTTGAATGCACATTTTGATGCCCCAAAGTGTTTGTTATACATTTAAATGAAATAGATGTTGTAAGAGTAATCTTTCATACAAATATGATATGCATGCAAGAAACTAGTCATGTTAGTAAGCTCAAACATTCTTATGCTTACTTTCTTCAAGAATTTACAAAGATGAGTTTCCATATTTCTCTAAAGGTCTTCAAGTACGTTCTCTAAAATTGTTTCTTCATTTACCCTTTTGGTGGCAGCCCAATTGTATTGTTTAGAGTAACCATTCCTAACTACCTAATGTGTAAAGATGGATTCCCTAAGTTATCCTAGTGCTAATCAAGAAAAATGGGCTACTTTGGCAGCCTAATACTTCGATTACTAGGTACTAAATGGAGTGAGTTTGGCATATGCACACCATTTTAATGCAAACTATGGCTAGTTACATTATGTTGTGGCTTATGACTTTTATAGGGCTGGTGGACACAAACGAAGTGCATGGGCATAGAAGTAGTAGAAAAGTCAATACTTGTAATGTTGGAGCTCTCACAATAGGTAGAGTTGAAAAAATAGTCCATTCATTTTGTTTCATTATTTTACAGTATCAATTGGACGAAAGAGACTAGCACTTAGGAAGAAATGATCCCTTTGTTTTCTAGCTTCTTTATCACTACAACAAAATTAGCACTAATTTTAGTATGGAAGTATATCCATAAAATAGTAGCTACCACTTTAACATGTAACTTCTGCTTTGGAACTTATATATCCAGAATGATGCATCTTTTTTTTTAGCCACTGAAGGTAGGGTGTTTTAGTTATTTGCAATATTTTTGAGTTAGATGTGAAAAAGATGCATGGTCAAGAATCAATAAACTAGAGA
This sequence comes from Casuarina cunninghamiana, assembly GCA_028551485.1. Taxonomy (NCBI): domain Eukaryota; kingdom Viridiplantae; phylum Streptophyta; class Magnoliopsida; order Fagales; family Casuarinaceae; genus Casuarina; species Casuarina cunninghamiana. The sequence continues at coordinate 5,317,063 of CM052371.1, forward strand.
TTAATTAGCATAGACTTAATCAATTGATTTGAGGAAAGAGGAGATTGTAACATAAGACTCAAGAAGGCAAATCAGGAAATTAATGAGCAAAGCCCAAGCTTACATTTTATTGGATTCTTTTATTTGGAAAAAAAGAAGAAGGATGACTTCCAAGCACAAGATCTAGGCCTTCGTCCCCTACACCTAAAGAGAAGAAAGGTTAATCAACATGATTTGGTTCCACATGAAGTCTTGATCTCAAGATAATATTAAGTAGTAAACTAGTTGCAAACTCTAGAAATGGTTATGATTAAAAAGTTACCAAATCTAAGGGAATAACTAATTTTTAAAGTAGCCAACTCTTTATGATAATGAAGTCTAATGTTATGAAATAGACATAGGAAAAAGGGAATAAGAAAGGAAAATTTGAGGCAAAAGACATGCAAAACTCAAATGCTTAATCAAAATGGAAAGTTCAATTATGGCTGACCACAACAGAACTTAGCTTTGATGTCATGGTAGCTAAATCATCATAAGGTTGTTGGACCAAAACAAGGAACAAAGATGACCGTTAGGCGAAGGGATAAAGAGATGAAACCGTGAATGTCCTAGATTAAAAAAGCTCCCCAAAGAAAAGGTAATTTTCCATTTAGAAGTGATTGAATGAAACTAACTATTTTGCTTAAAGTTATGTCCTTTTTTATGTATCAAACCCTTTTGGTTTTACCATCATTATGTATAGAATGTCATAATGAAGTCTAGATAAAAATGCAAACCATTGTTTCAAGTAACTAATTTAAGTCTAGGGGATATACTGTAAAAAATGCTGATAACTCTATTTTTATAGAGTTATTTTACCTATTTTAGGCAATAAATAACTTTAATAATTGTGAGAAAACATTTGAACTCCTCTTTATTTACCTAAATTTATCTTGTTTATGTAGCACAAGGAGGCAAGGAGAAAAGGGATGAACTTGGAGAGCCTGATGCTTATTGTGTGGTAAAATCGCAATATCAAGATCAAGAGAGTCAAGATGGGCTTGGGCTTTGAATGATTGTTATTAGATTTTATTGTTATTGGGTTTTCTAAATAATTAGAAAACCTAATCATATTAAGAGTTCAAAGCCTAATTAAATTAGGAGTTCAAAACCTAATTAAATTAAGAGTTCAAAACCCAATTGTTTTAGATATCTAAAACCCAATTGTTTTATATCTCTAAAACCCAATTCTACTAGGATAAGAGTAGGTCTAAACCTAAACCCTATTTAAGAGAAGAGAAGAGGCAAAAGAAGGGAGAGGAGCAAATTGAGCACAACTCAAGAAAGAGGCCAAGAATTCAAGGTTTTCTTGAAGAGAAGACAAAAAGGGTGACAAACTTCTTGTTCTTGGATTCAAGATGCCTTCTTTATTTCTTTTTACTATTCTTCCTCATTATTTCTTTATGTTTTAGTTTATTTTTGTTAGAGTTATGATGTAACCTAATTATGATGGTATGAATCTTATGATTATTATGTTTTGCAAGATATTTTATTTATGTGAAGTTACATATTACGGAGTTTAATGCTTTTAGGTGATTAGCTACCACTTAGATGACTTGATTTGCATGTTAGAGACCGACAGGAAATAGCATGCAGTTGCTTCTTGTAATATGCAACCATAAATTAAATATAGATAGACATATACCATATTATTTGTGTGGCTTTCGGTGTAAACTGGAAATATTCATAGATCCTAATGCATTTGGTTTGTTTCAATTCACATATAGAGATATAGTGAGTTAATGAACTAAGTAGGTTTGCTATATCTAGATATAGGATAGTAAATAAATTAGGAAATTCCGCCATCACATAGATATTATCCCTCTTGCAAGCATACATAATCTATATTAATACCTAGTAATTATGGTGAAATCATATGCTCTAACATATTTCTTGTATTTAGTTTTCTTAGATTTAGTTAGTTAATCTATCATATATCAATTTGATTTGCTAGATAAATTCTAGGATTAATTCATCATTAGTACTTAATTAGTTTAGTAATCACCAATCTTCATGAGACGATACTTTTATTATCATTATATTACTTGTTCAACATGTTCACTTGCATATAAATTTCACCGAACAAATGCAAACCATTATTGTAGCTCTGTTCTAATTTTCATGTGCAGTGATATTATGTTAAGCTTTAAGAATAGACATGTTTCATGAATATGACTTTGTTTGGTAATGTCAAAATAAGTTTCTTAGAGCTTCCAAAATTCTCATTGCAATACAAACCAAAAAGTTAAATGATTAATAGTTGAAGAAAAGCTAACAAGTTAATTGAAAGTGTTGAAATTTTCAGTCCCCTACCTATTATCTCTATTACTAGTCTTCCTAAATGTGCAAATAGTAAAGTTATCTTGAACTGAGACTCTTAGATTGGAACTATCATTAGAAAGTTTAAATAGATCCTCATCTAGTTTCATCAACTAGAATGGCTTGATAGACCTCCATAACAACCACTACAACCCCGAGGAATCTAAAAGAGGATAACAATTTGTGAAAACTTGCATTGTGTATCTCATATGTGAAAACTTTAGCATCTCCTTAAAGCAAATTATGGAAGAATAAATAGTCAAAAAAGTAAATATTTATAAGATCATTCAAGTATTCATACAATAGAAATACTTACAAAAAAAAAAAAATCTTGTACCATGGCCTGAACATTTGCTGCCTTTTAATTGTAAGATAGTTACACATAACTATCATCTTGTTTCAACCCAAAACAAAGAAAAAAAACAAAAAAAAAAAGATATTGTATATGCATTCTTATTTTCAAAAAAAAAAAAAAAACTGAAATGGTTTTAAAACAATATTACCATACAAGACAAGCTTTAGGGACAACAATAGTTAAAGTCCAATCTACTAATAACATATTCATAATCACTAACACAATCAATTTCCATCCCTTTTGAAGAAAGAAACAAATGTTTTGTTCTCTTTTGTTAAGGTTTTTCCTAGAAATGGAGGAATGATTTGTGCCTAAGAAAGAGAAAGTCAACCTTATAATGACTTGCCAATTCCACAGACCAAGGATGACCATGAATGGCAAATATGGCTTTACTCAAACAGTTAAGAAAAAATAAAAGAAAAAACACGAGGGGATAGAATGCAGATGAAGCTTTTGAGTTCTTGCTGCTTTGGTATTGTTATGTGTTGGGCAATTCGTGCAAAGAGGATGACCATTGCGCCTCACCAACTGGCCAGAAGGCAATATTCCTGCCAAAGAATCCCCTATTTCATGTGCCGCTACAGGTTCATTTGGCCAAAAAAGGTTGTCAGGTTTATAGTTAATATAATAAGGACCGCTCACCTGTCTATTGGTGTTCTTGTTTCAATCCTTAATGGACCAGTATGGCGCGCATGGGATATTTTGATTTTATTGGACTCCATTGAATTCATAAAAATGGAAACCGATGCCTTCCTGCTGTCTACAAATTACAGGTATTAGTAATACATATCTTTGTCCAACAACTGCCCATTTGGGTATGAAAGTGTAGGTCTATCGTCTTTCTAAATAAAAATCCAGCCAACTTTAAATGAAGGTAGCATAACAGGAAGCACAACAAAGATCGCAGTTTCAAATGTCAGTAGCAATCGTATTTTAGAATATCAGTACCAGTCATGATCAACAAGAACAACATTAAAGTACCATTCGGACAACACTGTTAATAGATCAGTTAAGACACTAGTAGCATTGATTAATTTTTTGGGATCCCGAAAACGAAACACAGTTGTCATGAAAGATTTCAGTAACTAATTTGCTTTCCTGTTTGCGTTCATTATTAGCCGCCATAACTATCAACTTTTGTTCACTCTCACTTGTTTGCCTTATAACAGAGTATGGGTGCAACCAACAGATGTACCTCAGATTGGCAGACAATATACATCTCTATGATCTGCTTTTTATTTTCCTTACCTTCTTTTTTCTTGTCTTTTGGGCATTCACCATGCTGTGTGTGGTTGAGAAGGGATTTCTCCCAACATATGGATGTTTATAATCAACACCTCATGAACAAACAAGAACGAGTGGGGATTAGTTAGTTCAATCTTTTGGTAAAACTGTTAACAATATTAATATACCAGAGTACTTATATAGTCATCTTTATTGCTCCCTTATTATGGAAGATAGTTTATAAACAAGAAATACTACGAAATTCTGACCAACTATTGTGGTCAAATTTTAGACGATGAAGTTCCATAAAGCGTTGAACATCCCAAGTTTAACCACTCTGGATTTCATGCGGACGTATGTCAAAGACTGTTATAGTAACGGGTTCCATTGCACAAAATAGGGGCTCTTTTGCCTCACCCTTTTTATCATTTGGCCGATGGCTTCGCGATGATAGTTTATAAATCATCTTTGATGTGAAGTGTGGGTTGGTAATAAAGCTACCTTGAACTTTTGTTTGATCTAATTTTTTCTCGTGTTCTGTTATTTTCTGGTTTGGTTGGGTTACGATTGTTTCTGCACCATCTTTTCAAAACTATTTTTACTTGCAGTTTTTCAGTATCATTTGTGGAGTTTGATCTCTCAAAAAAATCAGCCAAACATTACAAATAGAAGACGGCCACTACTTTTTTTAATAAGCCCAACAAACTCTAATTTTCTTCTACCCACCCCTGCACATCACCGCCCGACAGTCCCCACAGTTGGCCACCAACACTTCCTCCTCCCCCACTGCCGCCACCACTGCCGTGGTACCCACTTTCTCCCGACCCCAGTCCCCCTCAGCTCCTCGTCCATTTTATCAAAGCACGCCTCCATCACTCTCTCCCAATACTCCACCCCCTCGTCACTCTTCCCACCCCAACTTCCTACCTCCACCTCCTCCACCATAACCGCATGCAAACTCTCCGCGCACGCCATTACCTTATATGGTTCTAGGTTATACAAGAAAATGTATAATATGAGCACACTCAAGAAATACTAATATAACTAGGAGAATCACATGTCAATTGTAACAATGCATCATAAATGAGACTTTTTTATTAACAATTATACAAGCCAGTTATTATATATAGTTTTATTGTTAAAAGAGTTTGGAAAATATTATAGAAATCTTATTCTAGAACAAAAAAAGTTTTCAAAATATAATTTGTAATTTTAAATCTTTTTTTATAACCTATATAAAAAATCAGAAGCTTGGGAATGATGATGTTCATTATTGAAAGTCCAATGGTCACCATCCTAAAGATCAAGTTTAGTTTTTAAAGGCATTAGTAAAACAAATGGTGAGAATGCATCATTTCTTTTGTTGTGGTAGTACATTTAACATTTTACTTGCATGCCCAAGTATCTAAGGAGCAAGGTCAACACAATTTTTTACGTATGTGATTCGGCATCAATCTCAACTTACTAGATGGTTTTCAATTTTGCTCAAATATTCATAAATGGCAAAAGAATATCAAATCACTCATGAAATTAAATAACTTATTTATTTATTTATAATATATTTTAATAATGCTAAGTAACAAATGCTCACTAAATTGTGACATGTTTAAAGAAAGCAAAAATATGCCATGTCAATGATGGCAAAAAAAAAAAACCAAAAAAAAAAAAAAAGGTGAGATTAGTCCATGAATAATGAGGACCACCAATTCTTCCAATAATATGTCTTTCTTTTTACGCTCTTCCTAAAGTGTATTTGGACCAATGTTTTAATGATGTTATAGTACAACATGGTTCAATAATTTGGGTGCATGACTTCTTTTCATTGGGTATATATGGCCTGATGAAGACTTGCACTTTACATCATCAACAATCCAAAAAAGATGAATGAAAGGGGGCAATTTGATAGTTTTACAAGTACTAACAAGCAATTTAATAACTTTGAAAGGTTAGGGAATGCTTTGACAATATATATATAGTTAGAAAGGAAAGAATTCCAATTTAGATTGTCTTAATTGGGGAAAAATTGAAAAGGGGTTGCTTCCTACCAGTGAGAGGCATAAGACCCCACAAAGAGAACCTACAAGTGGAAGTGTATGTGGTAGCAAAATAGAAGATAAAGCAAAGTAGTGATAAACTTAGTGAGGGTGAATCAGCTAAAATAATAATAATAAAAAAGGGAGTTAACTACAGTCTATAAGATGTACGCTTGATGACATTTCGTAAGACTACCCATAACAAGCTCTGTGCTCACAGTAATATCCCACCGGCGTAGGTGTATCTTTATGTGCTAGACATTCGAGTGCCAAAACATTACCACATTCTTATTCATGAACATTCTTCTGAAACAAAGAAAATGTAAGCACCACCGTACAGGAGGGAGACGTTAAGGATAGTAGTGAAAAAGGCTTCTAAAAGTCGTGAGGTAACATTGTATAGTAGGCAATATGAGGCATAGGAGAAAACACATATCACGGTAGTAAATGAAATCATAAAACGAAGGTCAAAATCCACAGTTGCACAAGGAATCACAGATGAACTTTACAGGTACACGGACTACATAAACTGTACAAACTGTACGAGTATGAGATGAAAAAGCTGAAAAATGAAATGAAAAATATATATACTGAATGTAGGATAAGAGTTTCATATCAAAAAATAAAATTTCGAAGATAAAGTCTAAATTAAAAGAAACCCTCCAACCTTTGAACTACTTTTTGGTTTGAAGCATTGAGCCTTCTAATTTGTGCCATACTAACTTAGGATTAACTATAGCTGGTAGTCATATGTCCTGAATCTGTTCCATTTCTAGGCTCGTAGTCATATGTCCTGAATCTTTTCCATTTCTAGGCTCTGTAGGTTGCTATTCATCTATCCCAGGAGACAGTTTTTGAAGGGTTCCAATGGGAAGTGACCAGATTATCCATAATCTCATATCAAACACCAGATTAGGAGCATTGGATTCTGGAAAAGGAGCTCATTAAGCTGGCTGATAAGCACAAAATCATAGTGGAGAAAATTTCGCCATTATTTATGCAATTCAACGGCATCAGCAGTAATCATTGCATGAACAGATCCGATCCTTAAAATTGTGAAACCGGTTTGAGTCTCTTACCACTATTTCCCTATGGCAGCTGAAATATGTTTGACTGCAGCATGATAATCTCCACAAATCCGAAGATTCTTAAATACTCTTGGTCAGTTTTAAATTGGTTGTGCTTATAAGACCAAACGCCACAGCTGTTTTATCGTTGTGCTGAAACAAATACTGTTTCTTCAATTCATCCTCCACATCATGAAGAACAAAATCTGTATCAGGATCGTTTGCCAAATCCTTTATTTTCAAAGCCAAATGGTTTACTTCATCATAAATCTCATGTGTGAGGGGGTGTGAAGTGTCCCCAACATTGAACTTGCGCATCGAATTTTCAAACTCTATCCAGCCATGACCAGCCCCTTTGCTCAAGTTTCTCTCTTTCATGCTTTTTCTGATTATTGCCGCGTCTTCCAATTGGCCTGAGAAAGCCTAAAAGTTTGCAGATATATGCTGATGGACCATGAAGGTCTTGCTCAATAATGAACTTTGCTGCATGTTTTCCCAACCTCATAATTTCCATGAACTCAACAAGCAGTAAGAAATGTACGCCAGACAAGTGTATAAGCCTTGAAAGACATTGCGTCAATGAATTCAAAGGCTTCCAGAAGGGATCCTGATCTGCCCAAGAAATCGACCATACATGCATAACGCTCCATCTAGGAACGATCCTATGTTCTCTTTACATTGTATTGAAGTGCTTCCAGCCCTCAGAAAACAGACCCACATGGCTACAGACTGATAAAGCAGAAATATGGGTGATCTCATTTGGTCTAACACCAACCTCAAACATTGTGTGAAACATTTAGATAGCTGCAGAGGCAAATCCATGTTCTGCAAAACTGGTAATCATAGAAGTCCAAGATATAACATTCCAATCACTCATACTGCAAAGCAGCTTCTATGTTTCCGCACCTAGAATACATAGAGATCAAAGCATTAGAAATGCATTGGTTTGACTCAAACCCTGATTTCAGTACACTCGCATGAATCTGCTCACCCTTTACGATCGCACCAATACTTGCAGCTCGGCTCAGACGACTAGCATATGTGAAGGCAGTAGCCCCAATTCCTGCATCTTCCATTTCAAGAAAAAGTACGAGGGCTTCAGTGGAATTCAGATTTTTGGCATAACCATCAACGACTGCATTGTAAGAAACCAAATTCTTGTCAAAAAGCATATCAAAAGCTTTGCGGGCATCTTCCATCATGCCAGACCGTGCATACATGCTAATTAGAGAATTTCCCACACAATTGACAGATGCGAGACCTAGTTTTGTAGGATCGGTATCTTACTCAATACGCAGCGGAATTAGATGAAACTTGTTTCTAACATAAACTAGACAAGACAAGGAAGAGATCTGGGCAAGAAACACGAAATTTCACAAAGTAGGGAGAAAGTTACAAGCTATCAAAGTGGACACAAAAACAATACTCTATTTTTTCAGTTTCTGCAAAAACTGATTTTCTCTAAGGAACTTATCTCTTTCTCACTTGCTCTCACACTTCTATCTTACGGTTTCTAACACAAACCTCTAATATATAGATATACTAACTCATCTTCAAGAGATTTCCAGGTTGTTCCATGGCCATTTTCGTGTAGAAATCATCAACCCAAGACAGCTAAGAGCTTGCTGTAAAAAAACTGTTGGAAAGGCTGCTGCTGCCTTCTTTGACTTCAGGATTCAATATTTGCTGCTGCAACTTCGACAATCTTCTTATGATAAGGATGGATTACCAACATACTCCTCCTCCATCCTTATCATACTGAGCAAGCTTCTGAACTTCTCAAAATCTCTAACTGGAAGAGGTTTTGTGAACACATCTGCTAGTTGTTCACCACTTCTGCAGAAAACTAATTTGATTGTTCCTTTCTCCATCTGTTCTCGAATAAAATGATACCTTAACTCAATATGCTTACTCTTTCCATGACTGATGGGATTCTTGGCTAAAGCAAGAGCTGATTTACTATCAACATATACCACGGTTGCTTCATTTTGTTTGAAATTCAGCTCCTCCAACAAGTTTCTTAACCACACAGCTTGACAAGCAGCTTCAGATGCAGCAACATATTCAGCTTCACAAGTAGATAATGTCACAATTTGCTGCTTCTTTGAACTCCATGAAAAAACACTTGAACCCACATCAAATCCATATCCAGAAGTGCTCTTCCTTCCATCTAAATCTCCTGCAAAGTCAGAGTCAGAAAAACCTTCTAACTTCACCTCTCTTCCTTTCAAGTATAGCAATCCATAATCCAATGTCCCTTTCACATATCTCATGATTCTTTTCACTGCCTTCATGTGGATTTCACTTGGTTCTTCCATAAACCTACTAACCAAACCAACACCAAACATTATATCAGGTCGAGTGTAGGTTAGATACCTCAAACATCCCACCATACTCTTGAAACAATAAGCATCAACTGGTTTACTTTCAGAATCCTTTTTCAGCCTATGATTCATCTCAATGGGTGTAGCAATTGGTTTAGAGTTCTCCATTCTAAACCTCTTAAGAACATCTCTTGCATACTTCTTTTGGGATATAAAAATTCCTTCATCCTTTTGCAGCACTTCCATTCCTAGAAAATAAGCCATCTCTCCCAAATCTGTCATTTCAAACTCTTTGTGCATAGCAGCTCGAAATTCATCAAACAAGTTTGGATTATTACCTGTAAAGATCATATCATCTACATATAGACACACCACAACCATGTCTCCATTCTTCTTAACCTTTGTATAGAGAGAGTATTCATAAGGACTCTTCTTAAAACCATTACTTTGCAAGTAACTATCAATTCTTGCATTCCAACATCTTGGTGCTTGTTTCAAACCATATAAAGCTTTCTTCAACTTATAAACCTTATTTTTCTCCCCCTTTCTTTCATAACCACGTGGCTGCTCAACATAAACTTCTTCTTCCAAGTATCCATTTAGAAAGGCTGACTTAACATCCATTTGATGTACTTTCCATCCCTTAGCAGCCGCTATAGCTAGAATGAGTCTTATTGTATCAATCCTAGCCACTGGTGCATACACTTCTTCGTAATCAATTCCATATTTTTGCTTGTAACCCTTGGCAACAAACCTCGCTTTATATTTCTCAACTTCTCCAGCTTGATTGGTTTTGGTTTTATACACCCATTTCAATCCAATAGCACTATGACCTTTAGGCAATTCTACAAGCTTCCAAGTGTCATTCTTCTCTATTGCTGCTAACTCTTCTTCCATAGCTTTTCTCCAATGCTTCTCCTCTACAGCCTCTTCAAAGCTTCTAGGATCACATGCAGCCATCAAACAAAATATGGAATACTCACTCAGCTCAATTGGAACTGAATCTCCATAGATATCATCTATACTTCTCAATCTTGTAGGCGATGCTGTCGAATCTGTTGGATTGCTTCTATCACTACTTGTTTCACCTTCTGAGCTATCTGATCTTGACTCATTTCTTACCCCAGCATCCTCAATACCTTCTCCTTTATCTTCATTCACAACATCTTCATAAAACATGCCCTTTTGACTCTTTTCTTCTTCACTCCAATTCCAACTTTTATGCTCATCAAATTCTACATCTCTAGAAACTATAAGTTTCTTCTCTACTGGATTGTACAACCTATAGCCCTTTATTCTCTCATCATACCCCACAAAAATATACTTAACTCCTCTATCATCTAGCTTTTTTCTCCCTTGATCAGGTACTCTTGCATAAGCAACACAACCAAACACTTTCAAATGACTAACTCTTGGTTTCCTTCCAGTCCATGCCTCATTTGGGGTTCTGTTCTTCACACTTTTGGTAGGGCTTCGGTTTAGGAGATATACAGCACATCTTACTGCCTCTCCCCAATAACTTTTGGGCAAATTCATCCCTCTAAGCATACTCCTCACAAGATCCAAAATAGTTCTATTTTTCCTTTCAGCAACTCCATTTTGCTGTGGAGTGTAGGCTGCTGTAAATTGGTGTCTAATGCCTTCATTTTTGCAAAAATTCTCAAATTCTCTTGATGTATACTCTCCTCCTCTATCTGATCTCAAAACCTTAATCTTCTCTCCACTTTCTTTCTCTACTAAAGCCTTAAATTCCTTAAACTTTTCAAACGTACCAGATTTTTCTCTAAGGAGGTACACCCATGATTTTCTACTGAAATCATCAATGAATGTCACATAATATCGATTTCCTCCTAATGATTCAATATCAAAAGGTCTTGCCAAATCAGTATGGACAAGTTGAAGGGGTTTTTGAGCCCTCCAAGACTTTCCAACTTCAAACTTTTTCCTAGTCATCTTTCCTTTCACACAAGATTCACACAACCCCTTTGGTTTGTCTATTTTTGGTAGTCCTCTCACCATATCTTTTCTGGACAAGACACTCAAGCCTTCAAATCCTAAATGGCCATATCTTAGATGCCACAACCAACAATCATCTTTCACAACAGATTTAAGACATCTCATAAACTCAATTTTTAGATTTAGAGCAAACAATCTATTTTTCTGCATCCTTGATTTGACTATAAGCTCTCCATATTGATTCCTCACAAACATGACACCATCTTTCATACTAATCACATACCCCTTTTCCAGTAGCTGACCTAAACTTAAGAGATTAGTTTTAAGGGCTGGAACATAGTAAACATCCTTAATAAAACTTTGTTTACCTTCTTGAGTTGTGAGAGCTATATCACCCAAGCCTTCAACTTTAATTTTGGTTGAATCTCCAAAAGCAACATCACCTGTAAACTTCAAATTTAGCCTACAGAACAACTCTTTTTTACCACACATATGGTTGCTTGCACCGGTATCTAAATACCAAATATTTTCAGCCCCATCTATTGTACCTTCCTTAACAGCCAGCAAAACAGGTTTTTCATCACCTTCTTCTTCTTCCTTCTTCTTTTCAACATGATAGTTTTTGTCATCCCTTCTTGGCTCTACTCTACAATCTCTAGCCATGTGACCAAATCTTTGACACTTAAAGCATTGAACTCTCCCATTCCTTGAATTAAACCTACCTCTAAAGCTCCCCCTAGCACCACGAGTTGAATTATTTTGATAGGATTGATTTTCTGCTCTAGAGAAGGTTTCTCCTTGCTCACTCCTCCTATTGCTATAGTTATTCTGTGCACCTCTTCCTCCTTGTCTTCCTCCTCTTCCATAACTATTTCTCCCTCTAGACCATGAGTTTCCTCCTCTATTTCTCCCTTGACTACTTTCTGCACTATCTCTCATTTCTAGCTTACTTTGGAAAGCATGTTCTAGTTTTTGCTTCCTCTCCTTCTTTTGTCTTATCTTAATCTCATGTGCATGCAAGGTTCCTAAAACATCATCTAATGACAGCTTTGGATAGTCTTTAGATTCTTCTATGACAGCCACAATAAAATCAAAATCATCCACCAAAGTTCTCAACAATTTTTCAATCACCTTTCTCTCATCTACCTCCTCATCACATCTTTGCATTTCATTCACTACATCCTGAATTCTACACACATAGCTATCAATGGTTTCATTCTCTAACATTTCTAATAACTCAAAATCACGTCTAAGAGATTGAAGCTTTACCCGTTTTGATTTTGCCTCTCCTTGGAACATCTTTCTAAGGCTGTCCCATGCGGCTTTTGATGTAGGTAGTGCAGAAATCTTCTTGAACAACTTGCTGTCCACGCCTTGCATGATCACAAGAAAGGCTTTCTGATCCTTTTGCCTATTCTCCTCCAAGGTAGCTCTCCTGGCATCTGACAGACTTCCTCAGCTCTCCTTGTTGTAGGTGCTTCATAACCTTCTTCAACAAATTTCAGCAAACCATGAGAACCAAGTATAATTCTCATTTGCATGCTCCAATCACCATAATTTGTTTCATTGAGAAGGGGAGTCTTGTAATGGATGGAATCTGACATCTTTCAAGGCTTGGGGGTTTTAGAAAAACGGTTGATTTCGAAGGAAACTCCGAGGGAACAATAAAACAGATTCTGCAGAAATTTTCTGCAGAAATTCTGGGTAACAGCAAGGCTCTGATACCACTTTCTAGGATCGGTATCTTACTCAATACGCAGCGGAATTAGATAAAACTTGTTTCTAACATAAACTAGACAAGACAAGGAAGAGATCTGGGCAAGAAACACGAAATTTCACAAAGTAGGGAGAAAGTTACAAGCTATCAAAATGGACACAAAAACAATACTCTGTTTTTTCAGTTTCTGCAGAAACCGATTTTCTCTAAGGGACTTATCTCTTTCTCACTTGCTCTCACACTTCTATCTTACGGTTTCTAACACAAACCTCTAATATATAGATATACTAACTCATCTTCAAGAGATTTCCAGGTTGTTCCATGGCCGTTTTCGTGTAGAAATCATCAACCCAAGACAGCTAAGAGCTTGCTGTCAAAAAACTGTTGGAAAGGCTGCTGCTGCCTTCTTTGACTTCAGGATTCAATATTTGCTGCTGCAACTTCGACAATCTTCTTATGATAAGGATGGATTACCAACAAGTTTCACTGCGTGGGCGTAAACTTGCTCAACCATACGTGGATCAGAAAGATCTGCAGATGTCTTAAGAACACTAGAGAAAGTGAAATAGTTTCGCATAACATGAGCCTCAATCATTTCCCAAAAGAGTTTGAGAGCTTCCATATCAAGCCCTCCACTTTGCACTTATCCAGTGATAATTGCTGTACAAGACATGACATTAGGATATATAATCCGATCGAACACTTTCCTTGCATCAGCCACTGATCCTTTTGCCGCACATTTTAAATATATATCCACCAAACAACAAACAATGCAAGCATCTAAAGCAAATCCCATATGGAAAGCCCAAGAATGTAAGTGTTGCCCAAGCGATAACAATTTTAACTTCTTACAAGCTGATAAAACTAAAAACAAATCTATGGCCTCTCTTGAGTATTCCAATTGCATAAACCTAGTTATCATCAATGTCCTACTAAGCGCATTTTTCTTGGGCATTTTCTCAAACACTTTATACGCTAAATCGACATCACCGCAAGCCTTTACAAACAAATTGATCAATGCACACCCAACACACAAATCAGACTCAAAATATCCACTTTTTATGACAAACGCAAAGATCGTCCTTCCAATTGAAATGTTGTCTGCATTTGAACATGCCCGAATCACTGCCGCGAAGCGATACTCATTCGGGTTAAAACCGCTATCAAGCATTTCTATGAATGGTTTCAATTTGCAAAACATGAAATCATTGCACTCCAAGAAACCAAGCTTCTCCTATCTCGCATACCGTAAAATATGGCTTTTGCTTCCTCCCAATCCCCACACTTCGAGTACAAACTGATTAGAAACTCGAGAATGACTGAGTCGGGATCAATTTGGGAGTGAGTCAAACGGGCATGAACGAGTTTTCCGAGTTCGAAATTCCAAGACCTGATGCAGGACTTGAGGAGAAGGTAACAGGAGGAGAGGTCTGCATGGGTCCCCTTTTGAGCCATGACATCGAGGGTGGAGATTGCTTTGCGAAGGTCACCCACGTTGAGGAGGCCGATCAAACGGTGGTTAAGTGGATCAGAGTTTGGTTTTGGAAGTGCTGATGATGGCCAAAAGTTTTTGGGTTTCTCAGTAGGGGCTGTTTTGAGGGAGACGCAAGAAAGAGGCAAAGTATAAATGTATAAAACTAACTTAAAAGGTGAAAGATTTTTTTTTTAATTTAAACTTCACTTTAAAGATTTTATTTCTTAATACAAAACTTTCATCACACATATATTCTTAGTACTAAATGATATTAAATTTAAGATAGCATGCGATATGCAAACATCTTCTAGGATATGTACATGGAAGAATATCAAAATTCGTTAAAAAATATCTTTTTTATTTTGTAATATTAATAATACAACTCTCAAATTTTTATTAACATTATGTCGATTCCCGTAATATTGATGAAAATATCAGTTATAATTTTCAAAGGAAAAAGTAATAATGTGGCAGCTTTACACATAAGTACTTTGCCTTTTTATGAGGATTAGACTTATATTATATTATTTGTATTAATCCAACATTTAGTTATTATGCGTAATCTTATTAGTATTTATAGAACCTAGACCTCCACAGCTTTGAAGGCCCATCAAACCTTTTCTAGGCTGCAGCTACTAGAGACTGTAGAGACCTTCGAAGAGACTTCCATGTTGCAAAATTTCATGAAAACCCACTAACCATCGTGGAATGAAGGTCCGATCTTTTGGAGCATGGAGGTTGGGCCACTAACTCCGTGGGCCTACTCGGCCGAAGAGGTTCATTGACCTCATGAAAATAGAAATAACAATTAACATTATCAATATCCTCCACAATAATAGAAGATAAAACCATGAAACCAGTCATTGGGTCTTCTCAAGGACCTAGAGGTTAAGATGAAGAAATATTTAGTTTTATTTCATGACAATATATTTATATTTTTGTAAAATATAATGAGATGAAAGAATTTGAATAGAAGATATTAAAATTAAAAGTTAGTGTTTCTACTATAACAAAATTACTATCATGAGGGAACACATTACTATTGATTACCATCTTTTCACATTGGCCTCCTTAGCTCTAACAACATATGTTTGGGCTTTAAATTGATTGTCATTTTATTCCTAAGGAGATAGAAAATAAGATTATTAAGACACATCAATTTCCTAATGCAAGTCAAACAATAGACATTCTCACTAAAGTTCTAATGCATAGTTAGCGAGATCATTTACTTTGTAAGCTTTGTGTCCTTGATGTATATAATACAACTAACTTAAGGGAGGTGTTAGGGAAAGCTCTCTAAAAAAAACATTGTACCCTTAAAAGGAAAGCATAATTTTAATTAGGTGCATGTATACCAATGAACACACCTTCAATGGAAAGTTTGAGCATTGTTCATACATGACCAGCACTCATTAGTCTTTATCTGGAACTTGAGAAAACAAAATAAGGAATTGTTCTAGAGTTTAAATTATTTTATTTTACAAGTTAAACAAGGATCACTTGTATAAGTCAAACAAGGATTCTTATCCTTCTAAGGCTTTTCTGTTGAAAATATTTTTTTAATAACCCAGAATCCTTATTAAGCTTTGCATGATGACTTAAATTACTATCATGAGGGAACACATTACTATTGATTACCATCTTTCCACATTGGCCTCCTTAACTCTAGGAACATATGTTTGGGCTTTAAATTGATTGTCATTTTATTCCTAAGGAGATAGAAAATAAGATTATTAAGACACATCAATTTCCTAATGCAAGTCAAACAATAGACATTCTCACTAAAGTTCTAATGCATAGTTAGCGAGATCATTTACTTTGTAAGCTTTGTGTCCTTGATGTATATAATACAACTAACTTAAGGGAGGTGTTAGGGAAAGCTCTCTAAAAAAAACATTGTACCCTTAAAAGGAAAGCATAATTTTAATTAGGTGCATGTATACCAATGAACACACCTTCAATGGAAAGTTTGAGCATTGTTCATACATGACCAACACTCATTAGTCTTTATCTAGAACTTGAGAAAACAAAATAAGGAATTGTTCTAGAGTTTAAATTATTTTATTTTACAAGTTGAACAAGGATCACTTGTATAAGTCAAACAAGGATTCTTATCCTTCTAAGGCTTTTCTGTTGAAAATATTTTTTTAATAACCCAGAATCCTTATTAAGCTTTGCATGATGACTTAAATTACTATCATGAGGGAACACATTACTATTGATTACCATCTTTCCACATTGGCCTCCTTAACTCTAGGAACATATGTTTGGGCTTTAAATTGATTGTTATTTTATCCCTAACGAGATAGAAAATAAGATTATTAAGACACATCAATTTCCTAATGCAAGTCAAATGATAGACCTCACCAAAGTTCTAATGCATAGTCAACAAGATCATTTATTTTGCAAGCTTTGTGTCCTTAATGTATATAATACGACTAACTTAAGGGAGGTGTTAGGGAAAGCTTTCTAAAAAACATCGTACCCTTAAAAAGAAGGCACAATTTTGATTAGATGCATGTAATACAAATATCTACCACTGAACACGCCTCCAATGGAAAGTTTATGCATTGTTCATACATGACCAGCACTCATTAGTCTTTATTTGGTACTTAAGAAAACAAAATAGGAAATCCTTTTAGGGTTTCTTTATTTCTTTTACAAGTTGAACAAGGATTGCTTATATAAGTTGAACAACGATTCTTATCCTTCTAAGGTTTTTTTGTTGCAAATGTTTTTTAATAACCCAAAAACCTCATTAAGCTTTGCTTTATTGACTTAAATTGAGAAACAACTAACCATCTCTCAAAACATACTTAGGTCAATCAGAAATGCAACCAAGAAGATTGGAACCTAAGATACTTGCTCTTTATATTATAAATTTGTCTATAAAAAAGTAAGATTTATGCATACTTCAATAGAATTAATTTGTTGCTAATTCTTCCTGTTTGATTGTAACAATTGATCATTTAAGAAAATTATTGAGTTGTCCTTTGAATTCTTATCTTGATTTTGTGCAAATATGTTTCTATATCATGTCCTCAAAGTAGATTTAGGACAAAGTATGCTTAGAAGACTTCTAGAAGTAAATAATACTTAAGAGATATTTGCATTAGTCCCTTGCATAATTCAAATCAACAGAACCAATAATCTCTTGGTTTGATTCTATTTTGAATACTAAACCAATTTCTATTGTTCCTTAAGGTACTACAAGATCTATTTTAATGCCAACCAATGAACCTTTCCTAAAGAACTAATCTATCTATTTACTACACCTACTACATGTGCCATAATCAATCTGATACACACCATAGAATATATTATGCTACTAACTACACTTGAATAAGGAGACCGAGACATTTCATCTACTCAGTTTTCTACTTTTGGTGACAATTGAAATGAAAGTTTGAAATAAGCAACAAGAGTGGGACATTCTTTTTTCTTTTTGGTTTAGTAGAACTCATATTGAATTGATACAACATCTTTTCAATATAATCTTTTAAGAAGACCAAACATATCAAAATTGATTGTTATTTTTCCAAGAGAAAAATTTCAAGAAGGAATATTCAAGAATGAATATTAGTACAAAGGAGTAGCATGCAAATATCTTCATAAAGCCATTATGCCATAAACAAAATTAGTATCAATTAAGTAAGCTTAGTATTCTTATAAATATATAAGCACTAAAGGGAAGTGTTGGAGATAAAAAATGTTAATGGGAAGAACTGTTTTAGACTGTATACCAACTAATATTCTTACCCATCACTAGGCAAAAATGTGCAGATTTTGTAAAAGTCATGTTGTCAAGCTATGGCTTAGTAATTCGGTTGCTAATGGTAGCTAATAAGAGTGTTTGATATTAAGTTTGATGGTTAGAAAGGGGTTTATAAGTTTTGTATCCATCATCTTGCAAAAACTTAGTAAAACTCCATATCAATTTCCCTTTTTAACCTATTATCTAGTGTAGCTTTTGCCTTCTTAATATGACATGATAGGAACGAAGAAACAAAATCAGCCATGGTTGGATTTTGATGAGCAAGTCCAGCCCCGAAGACCTATCACTTGTTCTATTTCTTGGATTCTAGATTAACTAGATTGCATCAAAGATACCGTATTATTTCCAATATGTTCAACAGATCAGTCTATATTTGAACTACAAGTATATGGTAATGGTAATTGCTCTAGTGTTCTATTTAATTTTTTATTATAATCACAATAGGTGCCTTCCTTAGATAAGTTTCTCAATACATGTATTTATAGGTGTACATCAACAATGTAAAATTCAAGCTAGAAATACAAAAAAAAAATTTCCTTAATTTTGGTCTTCCTCGAGTTAGCCATTTTGGTTTTATGACACCTTTTCCCATCAAATTATTTTTACGATCCTTTTGCATTAATAATTTCAAACATGGAACTTCAAGGTAAGTTGACCTTTTAAAACAGGCAAATCTATCTTTATAAAGTACCACATAAGTCTTGAGATATTATTTATAATACTCTAAATCTTTTCTAGCATCACAAATTGAATTGACATGTCTCTAGGTTAATTTCACATACTAACTTTAAAAATCAAAGTTTTCCTACTTAATTCAAAATTGAAATGTCCATTTGTAAGCTAAATCTTTATGACAAAGAAAAAGTTATCAACTATAGCACTTGAGATTTTCTATCAAAATAAGGATCCAAAAACATGTGGGTCACCTTTTAGATGTACATATGATTGGAATAAAATAACCACATGTTATTAAGAAGAGCTCTCAATAGGTTATTTTTAACTTTTAAAAGTTAAAAAATTATGAATTATACCATCCATTAACTTAAAATGACAAAGATTGATCCAATCAATTAAGCAAGATTCACAAAGATGACCAATGGAGAAAGAAAACTAGATATAAAATTATAACATGTAAATCAAAAGATGACGTTTACCATGCATAAATAACAAGCATTTTAGACTTCATCTAGACAAGAGAAAACCAATGGCCCACACTAACAATTGACTTGAATTTAAAATCAAGTTGATTTACTTGATTCATCTGATTGAATTGATGGATGAGTTTGACTCAAATTCCACATAGGATCTGTTAGGAAAGGTTTGGGAGGTATTTGTAGGTGTTTAATATCTCCTTCAAGCATTTGAACAACTTCCTTCATTGAAGGGCGGTCACTCGGCTTCATTTGAATACACCATAAGGCAATTGTGATCATTTTCTTAAATATTTTCTTATCCTTTTCTGTAGCATCTTCCATTTCTATGTCTTTTTTATCATATAATTGATCATAAACCCAAGTAGGAAAGTAAATTTGGCTTGAATGTTTTGCAGATGCATTCAAGTTCTTTCTTTTACCAGCCATTTCCATCAACAACATTCCAAAACTATAAACATCAGCTTTGTATGAGATACCTCCAATGTTTTTGTAAAATAACTCAGGAGCCATATATCCCAATGTCCCTCTTATTGCAGTCAAAGAAACAATACTCTCATTTGCTGCATACAATTTTGCTAGGCCAAAGTCAGAAACCTTAGGATTAAGATTTTCATCTAGAAGAATATTGTGTGGCTTGATATCAAAATGTAAAATCTGCATCTCACACCCTTGATGTAGATATTCAATTCCATGAGCCACTCCTAATGCTATATCAAAAATCTTGTCATAGCTTAAAAGGGTATTTACTTCTAGTGAAAATATATATGTGTTTAGGGAACTATTGGGCAT
This sequence comes from Casuarina cunninghamiana, assembly GCA_028551485.1. Lineage (NCBI taxonomy): Eukaryota > Viridiplantae > Streptophyta > Magnoliopsida > Fagales > Casuarinaceae > Casuarina > Casuarina cunninghamiana. Next base: position 5,337,268 of record CM052371.1, read on the forward strand.
GAACTCATATACAAGAGCTTGCTTCAATCCTTCAACACAAAAACCAATTAGTTGCACCACATTAACATGGTGAATCCTTCCAATAGTTGCAACCTCGCTTATAAAGTCTTGCCCATTAGCTTTGGACTTATCTAACACTTTTATAGCCACAAGGCGACCATCTCGAAGTGTTCCTTTAAATACGGTACCAAAACCTCCTTCACCCAATTTTTCCTTAAAACCTTTCGTTATGTTCTTAATATCTGAGTAAGAGTATCTTACTGGCATAAGGTTATTGTGGCTCTGTAAAAATTCTTCAATAACATCATATGCAGATAAATGCCTTCTATACCATTTATATATCAAGAATGCAACCACAAATGGAGTCCCAAGCACCGTTTTTGCCGCTTGGTGGTATAGTCCTACTGAAGAACATCATCAACATAGAGTATAAGAGAATATATATTGTTGCATTGCCAACACATTTTTTTTTTTTAACTTTTTAATGTAGCTACAGCACAAAAAATTTCCTTTTAGATCCTAGTAATTAACCACAACACCTGTTATTTTTTTTCTCATAAATTTCATTGATATTCTCATATTGGTAATGTGCTTAATTGATGTTTTATTATCTGGCGAATAATACGCGAAAAGGAAAAAAAAATGATCTTGTAACTTCTTACCAGAAATCATGGTTAGTAACAGCTGCAGTCCGACTCCAATGGCTAGGACAACTATGAAGAGAAGAATTGATTAGAACAAGCTGCATAAGTAACTCTCACTAGGGCCCATACTCAAAAGCTAATTAAAAGCAGTAGTATAAACCTCTAGACTTTGTTTTTTTGGGCTTTAAATTGGGTTGAGCTTAGTTTGACAAATGAGCTAAGCTGTAGTAGCGAATGACTTATTATTAAGGATTGTAAACACAAACTTGAGCTAAGCTATAGACGGCAGTTGATATGAAGATAATTTCTAGAGAAATCTATACTTTTGACTTCGTCACGATGTACAAAATCTAAATAGAACCTAAAATTTTGTGATCAACAACCTTATGACAATCGATTTAACTCCACATCATTAGGCTATTCTTACTATCATGTGCATAAGTTTTGAGAATGAAACTTACCTCTGGCATTTAGCCCAAAGTAGTTATATAGCAGCTTACTTAGGGGATTTACCGGGTCATCTATTCCTGATCAAAGAAAAACAAACGTAAATGTTTGGAAACTAAAAATACATACTCAACATTTCTTTTCAAATGTAAAATCTTTTAACATAACATCAGTAATTTTTCATCTTGCTTTTACGTTGGAACCATTTTTGTAGCTCACATTACAAGGAATGATTTGTTCATTAAAAAAAAGGATTAAAAAGTTAATCCATGATCAAAGAAGTGGTGATGGTTCTTACCTTGTTTCCACACCTCTACCTTCATTGTAATGTCTGCAGTATCAAAAAATAAATCCATAAATTATTTGGACAGGGTGAATTAGTAATTTCAAATGTCAAAGGCCAAATGAAATTGCATAAACAGCTTTCCGTATGCGCCATTTTTGGTATTAGATTGTGTTGAGTTCGAGTCTATGACTTCTGAAAGGGGCTTAGATAACCTCTGGGTTTAACGTTTTGAGTTAGTTTATAAGGTAATCAATGTGCTGGTTTGCATTGAATGGCCTTTATTATATCTGAAAGAATAAAGCACGGAAGGGAAACTCTTCCGTCAAGGCTGATTTATTTAGAAATTTTATCTTTTTTTGCTTTTGTGCATTTTCCCCATTGTTTCTGAGGTACGAACAAAGCCTAAAAAGTTTGAGATTAACCAATGTCCTAGCATGCGATTATTCCCCATTAGTGTCAGCATGAAGCACAACTCATCCAATTCTATCTCACTGCGACATTCTGTCATATATCCTTCGAACAACCATTTTGAGATAGAAAAAAACCTTACCGTACACTTTGCTATAGATTCTCCCAATGAATCCTGATTTGACAAAGAGAAGATCAACATGAGAGTTTGAAAAGATTTTATTTTGCAGTCAAGTCATCATATTGCTTAAAAAAATATTATATATGTTATATTACACAATTATGGTATTTAGTATGCACCAAGAAGCTTCATCTAAGAGAAGTTTACGCTGAAGCTAAAAGTTCAAGAATCCATAAGATATGGATAGTGTTGATCTAAATCAGCATGTGAGGACAAAGAAATAAGAAAAGGAATAAAATCTTTCTGCAAGGTATCCAGGTAGAAGCTGAAAAGTTGTTTTTTTTTTTTTTTTTTTTTTTTTTTTTTTGCTTTTTTGAAACTGAAAAGTTTTGTCGAGTTTTTAATTTTTAACTTTTTTGGCATTTTTTACTTACCAAAATCGTCTCCGCACCAATCACGAAAATTCTGGCCATCAAGGACGCAATGTCCATCAACTGAGAAGTTTTGACACATTGCTTGGGCCCATGAGAGCTGAAGACCTTGCGCCTCTTGATCGTAGAAGTCCGTACACGTACTTCCGAGAGGTACTCGCCGCGGTCTCCATGACACTTGCTCGACTTGGCATGATTCCTCCAGATCCTCTAAAGTCGGCTCCCGAAGAAGATACCAATACCTCTTGGAATCGGAAGAAGAAGAGCTGGAGAAATTAACTCCATTACCGAAGCAAGTAGAGATATCCCAGTAATCCCCAGAAATCACAGGCTTTTCGCAATTCACCAAAACCACTGGAACCTCAAAGTTATCGTACACATCGGCAATCATGTAAAAAGAATGATCACAAGAGAACGTTATGTTGTCCGAATACCGTGGGGCGTATGGATCCCTCGAAGTGAAATTAGATTGGACCAGAGAATACGGAGAGATGAAGGAGCCATTTCTCTCCTCAACACTTGACTCTACCACTCGGATAGTGTAGTCAGTGTAATTGATTTCCCGTACATAATACTTTACAGAATGGAAGTGCAACAAAAGATGGTTATTCTCACATGCCAGAGTATAACTTTGATTGCCGCAGTCCTCTGGATCGCTCTCTAACCGAAACGGATAGCTTATGTTACGGATGTTGCCGCAGGAAGAAGGAGCACAGTGATGACGACTATCGTCGGCACTGGAAGCTTGATGGACTAGGGCAAGAACAGCGATTAGGACCTTGAGTCCAGCAGGGAAGAGTATTCCTCTCGCCATTAAGAGAGAGAGAGAGAGAGAGAGAGAGGAAGAGGAGGGAGGGAAAAGCTTCCGCAGTCCACGGCTACAGTTGGAAACCTTGACGACAAGAAAAAAGAGTGAGCACTCAAGTAGTGGCCGAAAAGAAAGTCCTCCTTAGAAAATCACCCACTTGTGCTTTGCTGATGATCTATTTCTTTTTTCTCATGGAGATATAAATTCAGTGCTTTGTCTTATAGAAGCTTTGGAGGAGTTTGGTGAACTTACAGGTCTTCATTACAATCCAAGTAAATGTCAAATATTCTTCTCAGGACTATCAGAACAAGAGCAACTTTTCATATTAGATCACACACCTTTCCCCATGGGTGCACTCCCTATTCGATACCTTGGAGTTCCGTTGATTACAAAAAGGCTTACTCATGCTGATTGCAAAGGTTTGACAGAGAAAATATTTAGCAGAGTAGAAGGTTGGGGAGTGAAGCATCTAAGCTTTGCTGGAAGATTGCAGTTATCTAAATCAGTTCTAATTTCTACATGTACATTCTGGATGCAAGTTTTCTTACTGCCAAAGCAAACAATTTATGAAATAGAGAAAAAGATTAGGAATTTTTTATGGGCAGGAAGTACAGATATACAACGTTCTCACAAAATTGCCTGGCAAATAGTGTGCTCACCAAAGAAGGAAGGGGGATTGGGATTGCCGAACCTTAAACTTTGGAATAAAGTCCTTTTAGGACGTATGCTTTGGACTCTCATAAATCATCCAGATGGATCATTATGGAGTAAGTGGATACATAGTACTAAATGTAAAAGAAATTCAGTAATGCAGATTCAAATCAAAGGTTCAATGGTTTGGAGTTGGAGAGGTCTTCTCAAGTTAGCTCACCTCAATTCTCTCCAACCCTGCCTACTGCTGCAAAACTACTTATCAAGACCTACAACCTGTAAATGAAAAAGTAGATTGGTATGATTTAATTTGGACTGGTGGAATTTGCAGGCATAACTTTATTGGATGGCTAGTCTGCCATGATCGACTTTCTACAGCAGAGAGAATGATACAATGGCTTCCTACAATTAACCAATTCTGTGATTTTTGTCAGGCTCAAGTAGAAAACAGGAGTCATCTCTTTTTTGAATGCCCTTACACAATGTTGATTTGGAGAAATATCCTTGCTCAAAATGGAATTCGACGTCACATCAGAGGATGGAATGAAGAATTAAATTGGATGATTAAAGCATCTAAAGGTAAAGATCTGGCTGCAAAACTTCTTAAAATATCTTTTCTAGCTTGTATTTATGTCATTTGGGCAGAAAGAAATAGTAGAAGATTTCAAAATAAATTAGTTGACTTTCCAATCTTGTTGGCTAAAGTAAGAAAAATTGTGCGAGGAAGAGCTTCTCTGCTTTACAATATCAAACCCTCACAAGGTAATGTATGCTTGAGTGAGCTCTGGAGGCTCCCAACCTCTATTTTCTCTTACTCTTAGTTTACTTTTGAAAATTGTTGTAATACTGGGGTATGCCCCTGTGCCTTTGTATATTAATTTCTATTAATGCAACTTACATTAAAAACCAAAAAAAGAAAGTCCTCCTTAAAAGAAATGCGGGCATTGACTCGGAAGTTTCGTAGAAGACTCGCCAGCGCAGACCTAAGTCTGCAATTATGTTACTGAAAAAATAGTATAAAAGAATCAAATTTAGAACATTTAAAACCACTTAAAACGTTAAAAAAAAAACCATAATCTATCGTCAAAATAAATATAAAGTAATTTACCGGTGGCTTATGATCAAACCACATAATCATGTTAAGCATCATCCATTAGTTTTTTACAATTGTTTTGAATTTGATCATTACTCAAGGAACAATACATTATCAATGTTTAAACTTGCTTTTAAAATTAACCTTAGAAACTAGAGAAAAATTATTTGAATTCTTTTCAATTTTTTATTTCACTACATCAAAAATTAATCATTACAAGGATTTATGATCTTTGAAAGTAATTTATCCATAGGATATAACAACAAAAATTAATGAATTGCAATTTGGGTTAGTGAGAAGATTCCTCAAAATTTACTTGCTTTTGAAAAGTGGCATTAATCACCAATACCACACAGGTCCACCGGAAGTTCCCCCGCAATTTACTAGTTCTTGAAAACCGCACGAGTCCATGAGAAGTTTCCTCCAAATATACTTGCTCTTGAAAAGTAAAAGTTGTTGTCACTACTGCCACATAAGTCCAAGGAAAGTTCCATCCAAATTTACTTGCTGTTGAAAAGTGAAGGTAGTCATCACCATTGCCACACAAGTTCATGGGAAGCTCCCTCATAGTTTACTTGCTCTCGAAAAGTGAGATTAGTCACCATCATCCCATAGGGATCGAAAGTTCTCTCAAAGTTTACTTGCTGTTGAAAAATGTGAATACTCACCATCACCAAACAAGTACACGAGAAGTTTCCTCCAAATTTACTTACTCTTGAAAACCACAAAAGTTGACGAGCACTCGAGCAGTGGCCATAAAGAAAAGCCTCCTTAAAAGAAGTGCGGCCATTAACTTGAGGTTTCGTAGCAGACTCGCTGGCGTAGACCCAAGTCTGCAATTATGTTACTGGAAAAATACTACATACCAAACATAAAACCACTTAAAACTTTAGAAAAACCATAACCAATCGTCAAAATAAATATAAAGTAATTTACCTGTGGCTTATGATCAAACCAAATAATCATGGTAAGTATCGTCCATTAGCTTTTTGCAATTGTTTTAAATTTGTACGCTGCTTAAGGAAAAACACATTACCAATGTTTAAACTTGTTTCTAAAACTAACCTGAGAAACTAGAGAAAAATTATTTAAATTATTTTTTATTTTTTATTTCCAACTTCAAAAATTAATCATTACAAAGATTTATAATCTTTGAAAGTAGTTTATCCACATGATATAAAGAGAAAAATTATTTGATGGCAATTTGCAACAATGAGAAGATTACACGAAAGTTCCCTCTCGCCATTGAGAGAGAAAGGATGATGAGAGAGGGGTAAAGCTTCCGCAGTCCACGGCTACAGTTGGAAATGTTGACGACAAGAAAAACAAAGAGCACTCAAGTGGATGGCCAAAAAGAAAGCCCTTATTAAAAGAAATCCGGGCATTGACTTGCAGTTTCGTGGAAGACTCGCCAGCGCAGAGCTAAGTCTGCAATTATGTTACTGAAAATAGTATAAAAACTAATGAAATTTATAACATTTAAAACCACTTAAAACATTAAAAACAAAACCATAATCGATCGTCAAACTAAATATAAAGTAATTCACCGCTGACTTGTGATCAAACCACATAATCATGTTAAGCATCGCCCATTAGTTTTACACAATTATTTTGAATTTGTACACTTTTAATGAACAAAATATTATCAATGTTTAAACTTGTTTCTAAAACTAACCTTAGAAATTAAAGAAAAATTATTTGAATTATTTTTTATTTTTTATTTTTCTATTTCAAAAATTAACCATTACAAGGTTTTATGATCATTGAAAGTAGTTTATCCACAGGATATAAAAGATAAAAACTAATTGATGGCAATATAGGGCAACAAGAAGATTCGTCGAAGTTTGCTTGCTCTTGAAAAGTGACATAATTCACCATCACCCCACAGGTCTACGGAAGTTCCTTGAAATTTGCTTACTCTTAAGAAGTTAGATTAGTCACCATCACCACACGGGTCCACGGCAAGCTCCCACGAAATTTACTTGCTTTTGGAAAGTTAAGAGTAGAGTAGTCATTGGTCCACGAGAACTTTCTCGGTCTACGGCTATTGTTGGAAACCTTGACGACAAGAAAAGGAGAGAGCACTCAAGTGGATGGCAAAAAAGAAAGGCCTCCTTAAAAGAAATTCGGGCATTGACTGGCAATTCCGTAGCAGACTCGCTGGCGCAGACCCAAGTCTGCAATTATGTTACTGAAAAAAAAAAAGAGTACAAAAACGAATGAAATTTACAATATTTAAAATCACTTAAAACTTTAGAAAAACCATAATCGATCGTCAAAAATAGATATAAAGTAAATCACCGATGGCTTATGATCAAACCACATAATCATGTTAAGTGTCGCATATTAGCTTTTTACAATTGTTTTGAATTTGTGCACTACTAAAAGAACAAAACATTATCAATGCTTTAACTTGTTTCTAAAACTATCCTTAGAAAGAAGAGAAAAATTGTTTGAATTATTTTCAATTTTTTATTTCACAACATCAAAAATTAATCACTACATGGATTTACGATTTTTGACAGTAGTTTATCCACATGATATAGAGATAAAAATTATTTGACGACAATTTGGGACAATGAGAAGATTCCTCGAAATTTACTTGCTTCTGAAAAGTGACATTAGTCACCATCAGTCCACCTGTCCACGGAAGTTCCCTCGAAATTTACTTGCTTTTCAAAACCACACAAGTTTATGGGAAGTTTCTTTGAATTTGCTTATTCTTAAAAAGAGAGAGTAGTCACCATCACCAAAGGGGTCCAGGGCAAATTCCGTCGAAATTTATTAGCTCTTGAAAAGCAGGGGTAGTCATTCTTACCACACTGGTCCACAGGAAGCTCCCTGGAAATTTACGTAGTTTTAAAAGGTGAGAGTAGTCACTGGTCCACAGGAAGTTTCTCTTGCTTTTGAAAGGTGAAAATAGTCATCATAACCACATAAGTTCACTTGCTCTTCAAAAGTGAGTGTAGTCACCATCACCACATAGCTACACGGTGCGTTCTCTTGAAATTTACTTGCTCTTGAAAGGTGAGATTAGTCACTATCACTGCACAGGTTTATAGGAAGTTCCTCGAAATTTACTTGATCTTGAAAAGCAAAAGTAGTCATAACGTCCACACTGGTTCATAGGAAGTTCCTCCGAAATTTACTTGATCTTGAAAAGTGAGAGCCATTCTTTGATAAAATCTTAGACGACACTTATGCTGAGAAACCTTCCTACATCAGAACAGAGATGGACGTTTGCTTAGAAATGGTGATCATACACCTTTTCTTCTTTGTGGCTTTCATGATAGGCCTTGGGGAAGGCCAAAATGATTCACGCTGTGGAGCAAATGGTCCAGCCGTACGATTTCCCTTCCAACTTAACAACCAGCCAAACAACTCTGGGTACCATGGTTTTCTTCTATCTTGTACGGAAACAAATGATACGGTCCTCCAGCTGCCGATTTCGGTAAAGCTCTTTGTCAAAGATATTGACTACGCTTCTCAGGTAATTCATTTGTATGATCCAGATCGGTGTTTGCCAAGGCGGCTTCAAGGACTTGATTTATCTTCCTCTCCTTTTCTATATAATGAAAATGAAGATGAAAATTTCTCATATAACTATTCCGTTCTCAAATGTTCTCCCGCAAGAGAAATCAAGTATGGTTATATGATCCCTTGTCTTAGTGGTCCTGGGTATCAATTTTATGCCATCTGGTCTTACTCTCGTGTCTATGAGGGCTTTTTATCTTGTACAAAGATGTATACTCTTCGATCAATTCCAGGGGAAATATTGAGTGGTGTTGATTACCAAAATCTTGAATTGAAGTGGTCCAAACCACAGTGCGGACTCTGTGAATCAAAAGGCAAGAGATGCAAATGGAAGAAGAATACTGGATCTGAAATAGAATGCTCCCCAGCAAATGCTAAAGGTATTGTCTTCTATCCAAATCTTCATGGCTTTCAAGCCAACATTTATTGCTTTGGTCAAGCTTAAAATGTAAATGCTCCTCTGCAGTTATGGATTTCCTGCCCCGCTGATTCACTTATTTGAGAAAAGAAGAGATGAAAAACATGGGACTTAGCATTTTTGGTTTCTCTTTTTGTTAAACAATTTCATTTCAGTGGCTCGCATGATAAAGTTTCATTGCTTGCATGAATTTTTCGATCAACCTCTAGGCAGTGTGTGATCAAGATGAATGAGTGATTAACGGAAGTTTCCCTTGTCAGCTAATTTAAAAACCAAAACTAGAGAGTTACGATGGTGTTGGCCAGATATAACTCCGTTAGTTTCGACCAGAGAGGGACATCATTCTAGAAAATTAAGCGGGTATGTGCAGGTAAAGGATTTTATTAGGCAATGTAGCTCTTTCCCCAGAGGAATTAGACAAATGTTTGGAGACCTAGCAGAGGGTAAATACTTACACTGGTGGCATAAAAATGGTAAGCTGAGGAAACATCACTACATAGCACATTTAGACCTCTTCGAAGCCTTGAACTTGGACTTAAGCCCTTGATCAATATCATCTCTTCTTTATTATAATTTCTCTATTTTCATAATAAAGAACTATGATTGTGTTTACAACTTAGCTATTACTAACACATTCTAAAACATTCTTTTCTCTATCATTTTTAATAGATGCATTGACAAAGTCGGTGACTATAGGTGAGTTATCTTTGGCCATTTGGAATATTCATTTGTCCGGTTATAGAAGTTATTGACTCATAAATGTTTAACATGCAGGTATAATCTTCAGTGTATTTCTATTACTTCTAGCTACCTTTGCTCTCTATTCTATTAATAGCCGTCGCAAAATAGAAAGAGAAAATCAAGCAAGAATTGAAAAGTTTTTAGAGGATTATAGGAATTTTAAGCCCACAAGATATTCATATGCTGACATCAAGAGGATTACAAATCAATTTATTGAAAAGTTAGGCCAAGGAGCCTATGGAACAGTGTTTAAAGGAGAGCTTTCAAATGAAATCCATGTTGCTGTAAAGATTTTAAATACTTCCAAGGGAAATGGAGAAGAATTCATAAATGAGGTAGCAACAATGGGTAAGATCCATCATATTAATATAGTTCGCTTGGTTGGTTTTTGTGCTGATGGATTTAGACGAGCTTTAGTCTATGAATTTTTACCAAATGGCTCCCTATTTAATTTCATATCTTCAGCAAACATTAAGGACAATCTCCTTGGTTGGGACAAGTTGCAAGATATTACAATAGGTGTAGCAAAAGGAATTGAATATCTTCACCAAGGATGTGATCAACGAATCCTTCATTTTGATATCAAACCTCATAACATTTTGCTAGACAAGAATTTCAATCCAAAAATATCTGATTTTGGTCTTTCCAAATTGTGTTCCAAAGATCAAAGTATTGTATCTATGACCACAGTTAAGGGAACCATTGGTTACATTGCACCCGAAGTATTTTCTAGAAACTTTGGAAGTGTGTCTTATAAAGCAGATGTGTATAGCTTTGGAATGTTGTTACTTGAAATAGTTGGTGGAAGAAAAAATATTGATGATAGCTCAGAGAACACTGACCAAGTTTATTTTCCTGAATGGATCTATACTTTCTTAGAACAAAAAGAAGACCTACGAATCTTTATTAATGATGATGGAGATGCTAAAATTGCAAAGAAACTTGCAATTGTAGGGCTTTGGTGCATCCAATGGTACCCGATAGCTCGTCCTTCTATGAAAATTGTGATTCAAATGTTGGAAGGAGAAGAAGATAAGTTAACCATGCCTCCTAATCCATTTTCCTCTACAAGCCTTTCAAAAGTTAATGTAAAAGCTCTAAATCATGAGTTGGAGATCATCCCAGAATCAAATTAAGTGCATGAAAGCTTAGGGCTACAACACAACTGCTCAAGTCAATTATCTTGTACTTAAAAGGAATTTACTAATCTTATAATTGATGTAGGACTTCTCTCTTTCCATGTTTTAACCTACAAGCAACTTGTTTTTAGTTGACTTTTTATTTCCTTTCTTTTATTTCCTTTTTAGTTGTCTCTTTTAGTTTTTAATGATCAAAGAATGAGGTTGTAATATCATATTCCTATTATTATATTTTCTCTTCCTTTCCATCTCATCAAACAAACATTTCAACCATTAGCCTCCAAGGAGACTTTCTTTACTCACCCACTAAATTTTCCCATGCTATTCTCTTTTAAACTAATACTGAAATGAGTACTAATTAGATTCTATTAGGAAAACATACTATAACAAAAGGGTAATAACCATTAGTTTCTACATAGAATATTATAATTAATACCTTTTAGCTTAATTATTTCATTAATTATAACAAGTAAAAAGGTAGGGGAAAAACTGGGACTTGTTTTGTCTCAAGCTACATGCACTAGTTTCAATTAAGCTAGCATGTGTTGACATAAAACATGGGTTGCTTACCTTAAAGATTTTTCTTTTGATGTTAATGATACTTTTGAAAGTTAAAATCTTTGGTAATTATTCAAATTTTGATGTTCTTTACATACACATATACATATATATAAGAAGAAAGAGAAACACATTCCAGATTAGACTTAGTGGACCATAAATTTATTGTTGTTAAGAACTATAGTTCATCTTTTTGAAATGACTTCTTGTATTTGGAAGCTAAAAAAATAAGAGATAGAAAATATGAATAAAGTATTAAAGGTTTTTTTTAATAAGTCAACAAATATCCATAATTTCCCTTCTTGTATTCTTTATCTAGTTCTTTTTCTTAGGAAGAAGGCATAAAAGGTAAAATGGTCCAATTAACTTGTTCTTAGAACATTCAGATTTGGCTTTCAAGGAAATAATCTTATGGCACTTTAAATATGTGGATTCCATAAGAATCTTGCAAAAATACTAGTCATTTCTTCAAGGCTCGAAGCCTAGAGTGAAAATGCTTCAACCTTTTTTAAGCATGTCACCATTCTATTGCTAAGCAATTTGTGTCTAGAAATCCTCATTTTTCTGCTATATGTAGTAGAAACCTTGTTAGTGAAATATGCTATTGACTCCACCATTAGGCATCTGACAGTGGTGCTAGAATTGTGGTAATCAAAATGTTGTCCTTTCTAAATTCTATACAGCTAGATATTGATTTCACTCATACCTTTATTTATTGAAAATGTTCAAGACACCATGAAAGTTCCTTATTGCAAACATCTTCTTCACATAAGGTAATTACCTTAGCTTTGCTCTTACTCTAAGCTTTTCCACGTACAATGAAAACCATCTTATTATTTAGTGTTTAGTTTGTCATAGTGCTAACACTTTTTCAGTTGGTTGAAAGAGCTTGTATATTTTCATTTTCCTTATACATCAATCAAGCTTCCTTTTGAATCTAGTTTATAATAAGATAAGAAGTCAATGCTTGAACAAGTTTTTAATCTAGGGGATGGACTGAGAACTTTTCTTAAGAAAAAGGTTGGAGAGCTTAACTACTTTATGCATGTATTAATGATGTGGGACAATCTACACCATCAACGTGGTTTCTTATCATGAGAAGGATGTCAAGAAAGAAATTTAAGATGTATATCAAGTTAAAGGAGAAACCAAGGCTTTGAAGTATATAAACATAAATGGTATACTACAAGGAGTATGACCATTATGGTAAGGCTGCTTTTTAAGATATAACAAATAAGTATCACATTGTTAAAGAAGATATCAAACATCCTACTATAAAAAGATAGATTCTACCACTTACGACATCAGAATTTTAAATTGAATATAATCAAAGCTTTATAAAATATAACATTAACATTGATCACGCAAAATGAAAATCAAAAGATGTTGATTGTATGCTACTGATTCGGGTTTTGTGTGAACATGTATTCTTGATGACATTGTAGCCAATGTGCTCATCCTAATTAAAAAAGTGAAAAAAAGCAACCCTATAAACACATGTCAACCTCTGCCTCTAGATTTTTGTGTAAGCCTTCAACTGGCACACCACTGGTCGCATAACAAAATGTGTGTTCTAAATTTTTTATTCCCTTAATGTATATCCTTTGTCTGTGTTAAGTTCTATGCATGTAACAATTTATGTCTCTCCTAATGGCATCTGAGGTAGGTTGATCCATTAAAGCTAAAATTTGAAACTGCAAAATATCTTTTAAAATCTCAAAACATGCTTATGAACAAATCAAAAGTCAATGACCACAATACCAATAGTGTTCCTTGGATTGAATGCACATTTTGATGTCCCTAAGTGTTTGTTATACATTTAAATGAAATAGATGTTATAAGAGTAATCATTTGTACAAATATGGTATGCATGCAAGAAACTAGTCTTGTCAGTAAGCTTAGACATTCTTATGCTTACCTTCTTTACGAACTTGCAAAGATGGGTTTTCATATTTCTCTAAAGGTTTTTAAGTAAGTTCTCCAAAATCATTTCTTCATTTACCCTTATGGTGGCAACCTATAATTTTGCAATTTAGAGTAACCACTCCACACTACTTAACATGTAAAGATTGATTCCCCAAGTTGTCTTGGTGCTAATCAAGTGAAATGGGTTACTTTAACATATCAATACTTCAATTACAAGTGAATTTCATCAGAATAAAAATGAATTTCTAAAGCTTTGACTTTTAGAGAGAAATAAGCCAATTGCTTAAATGTTTTAAATAAGATAGCATTTGTGGAAGAATTGTTGACCAGATTCAACAAAAATGAACCTAAAGATATTATTGAGGTAGAATCTCAGTTCCATCACCATGGAAGTTTCAAGAAGGCTAATAGGATTTAAGAATTGATTAAACAAGTAGTTAGGATACCACAAAGGTTCTAATTGCAACTTTTTTGGGTAGGTTTAGAAATGGCATCACAAAAAAAGCTCATATATTTAGGCCAAAAAACCTAGAGATGAGTTATGAAATTTGGTTTTTTAGCCTACTCTCTGAATAATAACATGAACTTTTATCAATTTTTATTCAGTCCTTTCTATCAAATAAATAAATAAAATAACTAGTATAGCCATATATGATGTGTGAAAATGGTGTTGTGTCTTGCATTAGCTTTGAAAATGAGCCATGGATGTCTTACGTATTAAATGAAGTGAGTTTAACTAACATGTGGATCAATAATGGAGTGAGTTTGGCATATGATCACCATTCTAATGCAAACTATGGTTGGTTACATTCTATTATGACTTGTGACTTTTGTAGGGCTAGTGGACACAAATGAAATTACGTGTATGCGTATAAAAGTAGGAGAAAAATCATATTCTTTATTATGGGGGAGATCTCATCATAGATAGAGTTGAAAAAATGTCCTCTCATTTTGGTTCATAGGTTTACAATATAAATTAGAGGAGAGAGACAAGCACTTGGGAAGAAATGATCCTTTTATTTTCTAATTTCTTTATCATTACAACCAAATTGGTGCCAATTTTAGTATCAAAGTATATGCATATAATAGTAGCTATCACTTTTACATGTAACTTCTACTTTGGAACTTATACAAATCCAATGATGCATCCCAAGTTTCAGCCATTGAATGTAGGTTGTTTAAATATTTGCAATATTTTGAGCTTGATGTGAAAATGATGGATGGTTAAGAATTAGTAAACTAGAGATTAATTAATTGAGACTTTGTCAATGGATTTAAGGAAAAAGAAGGTTTTTACATAAGACTGAACAAGGCAAATCAAGAAATTAATGAGCAATGCACAAGCTACATCCTATGGGATTCTTTTATTGAAAAAGAAAAAAAAAAAAAGGATTACTTCCAAGCACAAGATGTAAACCTTCCTCCCCTACACCTAAAGAGAACAAAGGTTAATTAACATGATTTGGTTCCACAAAAGTCTTGATCTTTGGATAATATTTAAGTAGTGAACTAGTCATAAACTCTAGAAATGATTATGATTACAAAGTTACCAAATATGGGGGAATAACTAATTTAAAGTAGCCAACTCTTTCTAGTGATGAAGTCCAATGTTTATGAAACAAGCAAAGGAAAAAAGGAAGAATAAAGGAAAATTTAAGGCAAAAGACATGGAAAACTTAAATACTGAGTAAAAAAAGAAAGTTCAATTATGGCTAACTGTAGCACAATGTAGCTTTGATGTCATAAGAGTTAAAACATCATAAAGTTGTTGGATTGAAACAAGGAACAAAGATGACTATTAGATGCAAGGATAAAGAGATGAAATAGTAAAAGTCCTAAATTAAAAACCTTCCCCAAAGAAAAAATAATTTTCCATTTAGAAGTGATTGAACAAAACTAACTATTTTGCTCAAAGGTATGTCTTTTTTTGTGTATTAAACCCTTTTGATTTTACCACCATTCCATATAGACTGTCATTTAATAAAGACTAGATAAAAATGCAAACCATTATTTCAAGTAACTAATTCAAGTCTAGGGGATATCCTATAAAAATGCAAACCATTATTGCTGCTTTGGTCTAATTTTCATGTACTTTGATATTATGTGAAACTCTACGAACAGACATGCTCCATGAATATGACTTAGTTTAGTAATATCAAAACAAGTTTTTTAGAGCTTCCAAAATTCTCACTACAATACAAACCAAAAAGTTAAATGATCAATAGTTGAAGAAAAACCAACAAGTTAACTAAAAGCGTTGAAATTTTTAGTCTCCTACTCACTATCTCTATTCCTAGTCTTCTAAATTTGCAAATAGTAAAGTTTATCCTAAACCAAGACTCTTAGATTGGAAACTATCTCTAGAAAGTTCAAATAGATCCTCATCTAGTTTCATCAACCGACACAGCTTGATAGACCTCCATAACAACCTTCACACCCCTAAGGGATTTGAAAGAGGATAACAATCTAGGAAGACTTGCACCGTGAACCTTATTTGTGAAAACTTTAGCATCTCCCGAAAGCAAATTATGGAAGAACAAACAGTATAAAAAGGAGGAAATATTTATAAGATAATTCAAGTATTCATACAACATACATACTTCTAAAAAAAAAAAAGCCATGCCCCTCAAAATTTGCTGCCTTTTAATGGAAAGATAGTAAATCTTAACTATCATTTTGTTTCAACCCAAAACAAAGAAAAAATAAAACGAAAAAATATATATATATTGCATATGTATTCTTATTTTTCAAAAAACTGAAATGGATTCAAAACAATATTACTGTAGAAGACATGCTTTACGACAGCAATAGTTAAAGTCCAACCTACTAATAACATATTCATGATCACTACCACAATTAATTTCTATCCCCTTTGAAGAAAGAAATTAGTGTTCTCTTTTTTTATGGTTTTTCCTAGAAATGGAGGAATGATTTGTCCTTAAGAAAGAGAAATTCAATCCTATTATAGCTTGCTAATTCCACAGACCAAGCATGACCATGAAGGCAAATATGGCTTACTCAAATAGTTAAGAAAAATATAAAAGACAAAACATGAGGGGATAGAATGCAGATGAAGCTTTTGAGTTCTTGCTGCTTTGGTATTGTGATATGTTGGGCAATTTGTGCAATGAGGATGACCATTGTGCCTCACCAACTGACTAGGAGGCAATATTCTTGCCAAAGAATCCTCTATGTTGTGTGGAGCTACCAGTTCATTTGGCCAAAAAAGATTGTTAGGTTTGTAGTTAACATAATATGGACCACTTCCCTTTCTATTTGGTGTTCTTGTTTCAATCCCTAATGGACCAGTATGGTCCACATGGGATGTTTTGATTTCATTGGACTCCATTGAATTAACAAAAATGGAAATCGATGCACTCCTGCTGTATGCGAATTATAGGTATTAGTAATCCACATATTTTTCCAACAACTACCCATTTGGGTATACAAGTGTAGGTCTATCATCTTTCTAAATAAAAATCCAGCACAGTTTAAATGAAGGGAGCAGAACAAGAAGCACAACAAAGATCTCAGTTTCAAATGTCAATAGCAATCATATCTTAGAATATTAGAACATAGTCATGATAAATAAGAACGATATTAAACTACCACTCAAACAACACTTTTAATAGATTAGTTAAGGCACTAGTACCATTGATTAGTTTTTTGGGGTCCCAAAATCAAAACACAGTTTTCATAAAAGAGTATAGTAACTAATTTGCTTTCCTGTTTGCGTTCATTATTGGCCGCGATAGCTGTCAACTTTTGTTCACTCTCGTTTGCCTTGTAACAAAGTCTGCTTTTTATTATCCTTACTTCTTTTTCTTTTTTTCTTGTCTTTTTGGGTGTTCACCATGTTGTGTGTGGTTGAGAAGGGATTTCTCCCAACATATGGATATTTATAATCAACACCTCATGAACAAAGTAGAAAGAGTGGGGACTAGTTAGTTCAATCTTTTGGTAGAAACTATTAACAATATTAATATACCAATGTACTTATACAATCATCTTTATCACTTCCTCATTATAGATGATAGTTTATAAACAAGAAATATAGTACTTCTTCACAAATACTAGGAAATTCTAACCAACTATTCAGGTCAAATTTTAGTCAATGAAGCTCCATAAAGTGTTGAACATCTAAAGTTTGAACCACTCTGGATTTCATGTGGATGTATGTCAAAGACTATTACAATAATGGGTTCCATTGCACATAGTAGAGGCTCCTTTGCCTTACCCTTTTTATCTTTTCCTAAACTAGTGAAAAACGACAAGAAACACACCGTACGCATCCCCAATCCAGAAATAAGAATGACCACAAGAGAATTGCATGTTGTTTGGATAATGTCCGGTGTATGGATCCCCCGAAGTGAAATTAGATTGGACCAGAGAATACGGAGAGATGGAGGAGCCATTCCTCTCCTGAATACTTGACTCGACTACTCGGATTGTGTAGTCAGTGTAATCGGTTTCCTGTACGTAGTACTTTCTAGGACGTATGTATAACACTGAATGGTTATTCATGCCAGATTATACCTTTGATCGCCGCACTCCTTTGGATCGCTATCTAACCGAAACGGATAGCTTATGTTACGGATTTTGCCGCAGGAAGAAGGAGCACAGTGATGACGACTATCTTCGGCACTGGAAACTTGACGGACTAGGGCAAGAACAGCAATTAGGACCTTGAGTCCAGCAGAGAAGAGTATTCCTCTCGCCATTGAGAGAGGGAGAGAGGAAGATGAGGGAGGGGTAAAGCTTTCGCAGTCCACGGCTATAGTTGGAAACCTTGACAACAAAAAAAAGAGAGCCACTGAAGTAGTGGCCAAAAAGAAAAGCCTCCTTAAAAGAAATGCGGGCATTGACTCGGAAGTTCCGTATAAGACTCGCTAGCGCAGACCCAAGTCTGCGAAAATAGTTCATACCAAACGTAAAACCACTTAAAACGTTAGAAAAACCATAATCAATCGTCAAAATAAATATAAAGTAATTCACCGGTGGCTTATGGTCAAACCACATAATCACGTTAAGTATCGTCCATTAGTTTTTTACTATTGTTTTGAATTTGTACACTACTACTTAAGGAACAACACATTATCAATGTTTAAACTTGTTTCTAAAACTATGTTTTGAAAGTAAAGAAAAATCATATGAATTATTTTCCTTTTTTTTTTATTTCGCTGGAGCAAACATTAATCATTACAAGAATTGATGATCTTTGAAAGTAGTTTATACATAGGATATAACGACAAAAATTAATCAATGGCAATATGGGACAATGAGGGGCAGGGCCCTGGCTCAGTGGCGTTCTCTGAGCCTAACCCTGACCGGCCGTCCCACCGGTCAGGGGTTCGAATCCCGTCCCTCCCCTCCCCGGGTGTGTGAGTTTATAATAAAAATTTAAAAAAAAAATATATATGGGACAATGAGAGATTCTTTGAAATTTACTTGCTTTTGAAAAGTGAAAGCAATGGTCACTACCGCCACACAAGTCCACAGGAAGTTCCCTTGAAATCTACTTGCTTTGAAAATGTGAAAGTAGTGGTAAACATTGCCACACAACTCCATGGGAAGTTTCCTCTAAATCGACTTGCTTTTGAAAAGTGAAAGTAGTGGTCACCAGGTCACCATTGCCACACGTCTATGAGAAGTTCCTTAGAAATTTACTTGCTCTTGAAAAGTGAGAGTAGTCACCATAATCAAATAGGGACGGAAAATTCTCTCAAAATTTACTTATGCTGAAACGTGACAGTAATCACCATTACCAAATATCCGTGAGAAGTTCCTTGAAATTTACTTGCTCATAAAAACCACATAAGTCCATTGGAAGTTCTCTCGAAATTTACTTGCTCTTGGAACATGAGAGTAGTCACCATCACCACATAGGTCCATGGGAAATTCCCTCGAAATTTAGTTGATCTTGGAAAGCAAAATGCAGTAATAATGACCACACCGGAAATTCCCTTGAAATTTACTTGCCCTTGAAAAGTGGGAGGTTTTCGTTAATAAAAGCTTAGATGACACTTGAGATGCTAAGAAACCTTCCCACACCAGAACAGAGATGGACGTTTGCTTGGAAATGGTGATCTTACTTACAACTCTTCTTCTTTGTGGCTTTCATGATAGGCCTTGGTCCCGGCCAAAATGATCGCCATGACTCACGCTGTGGAGCCAATGGTCCATCCGTACGATTTCCCTTCCGACTTACCAATCAGCCAGACTACTCTGGGTACCCTGGTTTTCTTTTATCCTGTACGGAAACAAATGATACGGTGCTCCAGCTACCGATTTCGGTAAAGCTTTTTGTAAAAGATATTGACTACACTTCTCAGGTAATTCAGTTATATGATCCAGATCGGTGTTGGCCAAGGCGGCTTCGAGGGCTCGAGTTATCTTCCTCCCCTTTTCTATACAATAAATATAAACATAAAGATTTCTCATATAACTATTCCATTCTCAAATGTCCCGCAAGAGAAATCGAGGATGGCTACATGATCCCTTGTCTTAGCAGTCCTGGTTATCAATTTTATGTTAGACTATTTTCAATAGTCTTCACTTATGTGGGCTTATATCAATGTGATTGCTCATCTTCAATTGTTTTATTAATTATTTTTGTGGTCCATATGTATGAGACATGTTGGATCCATTATTGTTGAATATGGGACTGGCTAGTGTGGGCTAGTGCTTGCTGTATAGAACAGTGATGAGTTGGACTATATTGGCAGCACATTTTGTATATGGCTAAGATCCCTCATTTGCCTCTCAATATGTACATTATGTGTCTACATTTGGTGAAGATCATGTTGGTGGATTGAGTTATTATAGATTTATCTTTATTACTATATCATCTACAGTAACATGTTTTTCTTATAAGCATTATGTGCATCAATTTACACAAAAAGTATTTTATATATATTATGAACTGATAAAAGAATACATATACGGACGGACTGAGAACGTGAAAAATGTCTTCCTCTGTTAGCTACAAAACTCTCCACGATCTTTGGTAGACAAAGAGGTTTCTCATCAGCCAGTAAAACTGAGAGAACAAGGGAGTAAATCCGGCCATTGTTCTTGTTAAAATGAATTATCCGGTAGCTAGAACGAACCCAAGAACAGGTACGTTCGTCTTCCTTCTTAAACTTTGTGTTCTAAGATGAGAAGCAAGATCTTGGTTTTGAGCTCGTTTGAGCTCGGTTTTTCCAACATTTGGTATCGGAGCTTGTGTTTAGCTTCCATCTAGAGCATAAAGTTGTTAAAATCAAGCAGAAAAACTGGATTTTTGAAAGAAAATTGTGGTTTTGTAATTTCGGGTTCGTGGGTATCCAAGTACCCATTTTGGCCGAACCCGGCACCTAGAGGTCACCAATCTGTAAATCGACACCACTGATGGTTAGATCGGCGCCGGATCTGTCTTTTCCCGTCGTCGGTTTTCCGATCGGAGACGGGTCGACCCGACCCATATTGGTCTCAAACGAATATTGCCGCCGATGACCGCTCAAACGGAGTGGGTGTTTTTGCGTCTGGGCCAGCGGGTGTTCGTCTTTGACCGGCGCACCTGCAGGGACTGAAATAGTCCCGAGAATCGGCCATTTCGGCCGTGAACCGGCCGTATCGGCCTGAACCGGCCGAAATTTCGCCTGCCGGAACCGGTCTGTACCGGTTTTCTCGGCATAATTTTCCGGCGACACTGTGGAGGCGCGTGAGGGCGCGTGGGTGCTTATTTAAGTTCCAAATTTTGTGAAAAATTTTATAAATTTATTATCTGACTTATGATGTCGTTTTTCCATATTAAAAAATTGGTCCGAAATTCCAAATTTGTCACTTTATTAGTAAGTAATGTTATATACATATTGAATATTATGTGTTAAAGCTTGATAATGAATGTATATGGCCATAAAGTTTCTTGATAGATAAGTTTCTCAAATAAATATATTTTCATATATTTAAATGATAAGGCCATGTATGTGAATATTATTATTTGTTGTATTATGAAGTTTATGTTAATGGGTCACTAATTGTTTGGATATTTGATTATTTTAATAATTGGCCAGTTGTACGCATTTAGGCATGCTTCCATAAAGTTATTGTAATTATTGATATAAGCATGTGCGTACAACAATGTTTGTTGAATGTTATTAAAGTTGCAATTTAAGGACATTTGAGTTTGCCCCAAGTCCATGATGCTAAATTGCACTCTATGTGATGTATTGTGAGTACTGTATTGTTTATGTTCCCTAGTAAGAGAGGGTTTTGTGATTTAGTTGAGTTGTGATCACCACAGTGACACATTCTTGGCTGGATTGTGGAATTTCGATCTTACATGTTGTAGGGATAACTCTGATTTTAGTGCATGGTTATTAGCCCACAGGAGGTGACTGTGTATTAACATTGGAGGGATATTGTTTTTGGTGCATGGTTATCAGCCCACAGGAGGTGATCGTGTATTAAAATTTGTGTTACGTGAGTTTAAACTGGTCAAGGTGGTCTATACAGCCCACAGGCGGTAGACTATGATGATTGGAATTTACTCATGGCCAGGACTATGTTGTTGAATACTATGTTGTTAAGCGTTATGTTGTTGAGTGCTATGTTGTTGGGTTTTCACATTGCATCTCATGTATTCTGCCCACAGGTGTTTGCGTGATGGTGTGTATGTGAGCTTTGTGTTGACGTACTCACATGAATCTAATATTTATATATTTTGTTCTACAGTTACTATTAATCTCAACAATGTCTCTGTTGCCATTGAAGTCTTGAATGGCTCAAACTTTAAGAAATGGAAGGATGATATAGTGTTTGCTATGAATGTACTTGATATGAGTAAAGCTCTCACTGAAGAACAACCTGCTGATATAACCACTGAAAGTACTGAGGAACAAAGAAAGAATTATGAGGAGTGGAGGAAATCAGATAAATTGTGTTTATTGACTATGGGTAGATCTATAGAAGAACCTTTGAAAGGTGTTTTGCCCACAACAGGTACTGCAAAAGCTTTTCTGAATGCAGTAACCAAAAGGTATAGCAACTCCACCAATGCTGAAGCCTCAATGCTTGTGAAAGAGTTGTTTTCCATGAAATATGATTTTACTAATGGTGATGTTAGGAGCTACATCATAGGAATGATCCATTATCAGGCTAGATTGAATGCACTTGATTTTCCCTTATCAGATAAGATTTTGGTGCAATATGTTTTGAATTCTCTTCCGCCTAAATTTAGTATGATAAAGACAACCTTTATTTCTCAGAATGAGGTCTGGGATATAAATGATCTGTTAACAAAGGTTGTTAGTGAAGAATCTAAGATAAAAGGTGAGAAGGATTATAGTTATGTGTACCATAATCAAGGTCCTCAAGCATTTTACACTCAAGGCTCAAATGCAGTTGGTCAATCACTTCTCACTCAGGACTCCTATTCTAATAATGGTCGGAGGTTTAAACCTACTTCCCAAAGGTTTTCTCAAAATACTCAGCGTGCTCCTCGCAGGATTGGTCCCACTGCTGATAATTTAGGGTTCAAGAAAACTGTGGTGAACAAAGCTAATGTCCAGTGTTTTCATTGCAAGGAGAAGGGACATATGAGGAAAGATTGTGAGGCTTTTCAGACCTGGTTAGCAAAGCAAAAGGGTAAAGCAGTTGTCAAACAGGAAGAGACAAATAAATAGTAAGAAGAATTTTCTGGTTGGAGATCATGGAAAGTTGTAAAAATGTATATGCTTTTGGAAACTGCTATCTAGTTTTAAGTGGGCTTGTATAATAGTTCCCATATATTGTGGTTTTGGCAGTATTAAGTTTTAGTTTCTGCTTGTGGTTTGAAAGTGTGTGGTTGTGTTTTGAAGACAACTTTAGTATTTGTATTATGTTTGAAACGGTTGTTACTTTATGTGTTTCGAGAAAAACAATGTGGACTGTTGTGAATGCTTAAGATCAGTGGGAGCATGTTTCTTTTAGCAACCTATACTTTTATGATAAATCTACTAAGTTATGTCGAGGTAACAATGCTGTTATATTGTCTATTATTAGCGAGATTACTGTAGAACATATTGTTACAGATGTATTACTTGTGTGTGATCCCACTAAAGGACTTGGTCCTTGTCATTGTGTATAGACATGTCGCTTATGTGAAATTATGAGCATTATGAGATGTTGTTGGTTAGTGGGAGTTCCTTATGTTTTTGCTGTGATTTATTGCTACATCTGTGTTGTTTACCATGAGGTAAACGTGATTGTGAGATATATATGTTGATAACCTGAAAAGCACATCGGTGCTTTATATGTGACAGGTTGAAACGTGCATGCACATCTTTTGCGTAAATATATCTCGGTATATTTTTGTCGAGTATGGCGGGGGTACTTTGTTGAACTTAAAGGCCATACTGGATTGGAATGTCTTGTAATATGTTGTTGTTGAGCTCAAATTTTTGTGGACAAGACATTTGTTGAATTGGATCGACAACAAGGATGATACATTTTGTTTTGTCGTATCATCAAGTTGCCACACTACCATATTAATCCATGTCAGTAAAGTGGAGGGCTCTTGTAATCATGGATATCGCTGTGTTGTTTATAGGATGTAGCTAATGACATGGTTCAGAGTCTGAAGCTTTATGGGACCGGATTGTTTTAAGGATCGTCTCGGGACCGAAATATTGCTTGCACACTTAAATGTTTTCCAAAATTTTTTATTACGTACAATTCACATTGCTATAGCCCAAGTAGGAGAATGTTAGACTATTTTCAATAGTCTTCACTTATGTGGGCTTATATCAATGTGATTGCTCATCTTCAATTATTTTATTAATTATTTTTGTGGTCCATATGTATGAGACATGTTGGATCCATTATTGTTGAATATGGGACTGGCTAGTGTGGGCTAGTGCTTGCTGTATAGAACAGTGATGAGTTGGACTATATTGGCAGCACATTTTGTATATGGCTAAGATCCCTCCTTTGCCTCTCAATATGTACATTATGTGTCTACATTTGGTGAAGATCATGTTGGTGGATTGAGTTATTATAGATTTATCTTTATTACTATATCATCTACAGTAACATGTTTTTCTTATAAGCATTATGTGCATCAATTTACACAAAAAGTATTTTATATATATTATGAACTGATAAAAGAATACATATACGGACGGACTGAGAACGTGAAAAATGTCTTCCTCTGTTAGCTACAAAACTCTCCACGATCTTTGGTAGACAAAGAGGTTTCTCATCAGCCAGTAAAACTGAGAGAACAAGGGAGTAAATCCGGCCATTGTTCTTGTTAAAATGAATTATCCGGTAGCTAGAACGAACCCAAGAACAGGTACGTTCGTCTTCCTTCTTAAACTTTGTGTTCTAAGATGAGAAGCAAGATCTTGGTTTTGAGCTCGTTTGAGCTCGGTTTTTCCAACATTTTATGCCATCTTGTCTGACGATCCTGTCGATCAGGACTATTTATCCTGTACAAAGATGTATTCTCTTCGATCAATTCCAGAGAAAATAGTGAGTGGTGTTGATTACCAAATTCTTGAATTGAAGTGGTCCAAACCAAACTGCAGACTCTGTGAATCAAAAGGCAAGAAATGCAAACGGAAGAAGAGCACTGGATCCGGAACAGAATGCTCCCCTGCAGACGCAAAAGGTATTGTGTTCTATCCAAATCTTCATGGTTTTCAAGCCAACATTTATTGCTTTCGTCAAGCTTAATATTCAAATGCGCCTCCGCAATTATGGATTTCCTGCCCCGCTGATTCACTTATTTGAGAAAAGAAAAGATGAAAAACATGGGACTTAGCATTTTTGGTTTCTCTTTTTGTTAAACAATTTCATTTCAGTGGCTCGCATGATAAAGTTTTATTGCTAGCATGAATTTTTTGATCAACCTCTAGGCAGTGTTTGATCGAGATGAATGAGTGATTAACTGAAGTTTCCGTAGTCTGCTAATTTAAAAACCAAAACTAGACAGTTACGATGGTGTTGGCCAGATATAACTCCATTAGTTTCGATTAGACAAGGACATCATTCTAGAAAATTGACAGGGTATGTGCGGGTAAAGGATTTTACTGCGCAATGTAGCTCCTTCCCTAGAGGACTTACACAAATGTTTGGAGACCCAGCAAAGGTTAAATACTTACAATGGTGGGATAAAAATGGTAAGTTGAGGAAACATCACTGTGTAGCACATTTAGACTTCTTCGAAGTCTTGAACTTGGACTTGAGCCCTTGATCAATATCGGCTCTTCTTTATTCTGATTTCTCTCTTTTCATAATAACGAACTATGATTGTGTTTACAACTTAACTATTACTAACACATTTTAAATATTCTTTTTTCTATCATTTTTAACAAATGCACTGACAAAGTTGGTGACTATAGGTGAGTTATCTTTGGCCATTTGGAATATTCATTTGTCTGGTGATAGAAGTTGTTGACTCATAAATGTTCAACATGCAGGTGTAATCTTCCGTGTATTTCTATTACTTATAGCTACCTTTGCTCTCTATTATGTTTATAGCCATCGCAAAACAGAAAGAGAAAATCAAGCAAGAATTGAAAAGTTTTTAAAGGATTATAGAAATTTTAAGCCCACAAAATATTCATATGCTGGCATCAAGAGGATTACAAATCAATTTATTGAAAAGTTAGGCCAAGGAGCCTATGGAATAGTATTTAAAGGAAAGCTTTCAAATGAAATCCATGTTGCTGTAAAGATTCTAAATACTTCCAAGGGAAATTGAGAAGAATTCATAAATGAGGTAGCAACAATGGGTAAGATCCACCATATTAATGTGGTTCGCTTAGTTGGTTTTTGTGCTGATTGATTTAGATGAGCTTAAGTCTATGAATTTTTACCAAATGGTTCCCTATTTAATTTCATATCTTCAACAAACATTAAGGACAATCTCCTTGGTTGGGACAAGTTGCAAGATATTAGTGTTAGTGTAGCAAAAGGAATTGAATATCTTCACCAAGGATGTGATCAACAAATCCTTCATTTTGATGTTAAACCTCATAACATTTTGCTAGACAAGAATTTCAATCCAAAAATATCTAATTTTGATCTTTCCAAATTGTGTTCCAAAGATCAAAGTATTGTATCTGTGACTACAGTCAAAGGAACCATTGGTTACATTGCACCCAAAGTGTTTTCTAGAAACTTTGGAAGTGTGTCTTACAAAGCAGACGTGTATAACTTTGGAATGTTGTTGCTTGAAATAGTTGGTGGAAGGAAAAATATTGATGATAGCTTCGAGAACACTAACCAAGTTTATTTTCTTGAATGGATCTATAATTTCTTAGAACAGAAAGAAGACCTATGAATCTTTATTAATGATGATGAAGATGTTAGAATTGCAAAGAAACATGCAATTGTAGGGCTTTAGTGCATCCAATGGTACCTTATAGCTCGTCCTTCTATGAAAACTGTGATTCAAATGTTGGAAGGAGAAGAAGATAAGTTAACCATGCCTCCTAATCCATTTTCCTCTGCAGGCCTCTCAAAAGTTAATGTAAGAGCTCTAAATCATGAGTTAGAGGTCATCCCAGAATCATATTAAGTGTATCAAAACTAGGGCTACAACATTAATGCTCAAGTCAATTATCTTCTACTAAAAGGGATTTACTAATCTTATAGTTGATGTAGGACTTTTCTTTTTTCACGTTTTAGCTAGGAGCAACTTGTTGTCAATTGTCTTTTTGTTTCCTTTCTTTTCTTTCCTTGTTAGTTGTCTCTTTTAGTTTTTAATGATTAAACAATGAGGTTGTAATATCATATTCATGTCATTATATTTTCTCTTCCTTTCCATCTCATCCAACAAACATTTCAACAATTAGCTTCCAAGGGAACTATCTCTACTCACCCATTAAATTTTCCCATGGTCTTCTTTTTTTAAAGTAACACTAAAAGGAATGCTAACCAATTACTATTAGGAAAACATACTATAGCAAAAGAGTAATAACCATTAGTTTCTACAGTTATTATAATAGAATATTATAATCATACTTTTAACTTAATTATTTTACCTATTCTAACAAGTAAAAAGGTTACGGAGAAATTGGGACTTGTTTGGTCTCAAGCTACATGCACTAGTTCCAATTAAGTTAGCAAGTGTTGACATAAAACATAGGTTGCTTGTGTTAAAGAGTGTTATTTTAATGTTAATGACACTTTTGAAAATTAAAACCTTTGGAAATTATTCAAATTGTACTTGTTTGATCTCAAGCTACATGCACTAGTTCCAATTAAGTTAGCAAGTATTGACATAAAACATAGTTTGCTTGTGTTAAAGAGTGTTGTTTTAATGTTAATGACACTTTTGAAAGTTAAAACCTTTGAAAATTATTCAAATTGTGATGTTGTTATACATATACACCCATATATATATAGGAAGGAAGAGAAACACACTCCATATAAGACTCAATGGACCATAAATTTATTGTTGTTAAGAATTGCAATTCATTTTTCTAAAGTGACTTTACTCTCATTTGGAAACTAAAAAACATTAAAGATAGAAAATTTGAATAAAGTATTGATTGATTTTTTCTTTTTTGAGTCAATGGATATTCATAGTTTCCCTTCTCTTATTCTTTATTTAGTTTTTTTTTTCTTGGATTCTACAAGAATCTTGCAAAAATACTAGTCACTTCTTCAAGGTTCGAAACCTATAGTAAAAACACTTTAACATTTTTTTAACACATCACTGTTGCAATCTCTATCCAAGAATCCTCATTTTTCTACTATCTGTAGTGGAAACCATGTTAATGAAATATGTTGTTGACTCCACCATTAGGCATCTAACAATGGTGCTAGAATGCTAGTAATAAAGTCCATTAAGCCTTTGTAAATTCTATACAACTAGATATGGATTTCATTCATACCTTTATTTACTATAGAATGTTCAACACACCATGAAAGATGTTCCTCATTGCAAACATCCTTTTCACATAAGGTAATTACCTTAGCTTCACTCTTGCTCTAAGCTTTTCCACGTAGAATGAAAACTATCTTATCTTTAGTGCCGAGTTTGTTTTAATGCTAACACTTTTTTTGGAAGGTTGAAAAAGCTTATGCATTTTCATTTTCCTCCTACATCAAGTAGGCTTGTTTTTTAGTTTGGTTTATGATAACAAGTCAGTGTTTGATCAAGTTTTTGATCTAATGGGTGGACTGAGAACGTTTCTTTGGAAAGCTTAATTACTTTATGCTTGTCTTAACAATGTTGAACAATCTACACCATTAACATATTTCTTAGCATGATAAGGATGTTAAAAGAGAATTTTGGGACGTATATCAAGTTAAAGGAGAAACCTAAGCATTGAAGTATATTAGTGTTAATGGTAATGCTACAAGCAATATGACCATTATAGTGAAGGGGCTTTTTAAGATGTGGTCAATAAGTCTCACATTATAAAACAAATTATTAAATATCCCATTATAAAGAGATGGATTCTACCACTTACTGCATTGGAATCTTAAATTGAATATGAGTTTAGCTCCATAAAATTTAAATCAACATTGATCACCTAAAATGAAAATCAAAAGATGTCGATTGTATGATATTGATTCAAGTTTTGTGTGAGCATGTATTCTTGATGATATTGTAGCCAATGTGCTCCTCCTAATTAAGCAAGCAAAAAGAAGTAGCCTGATAAATACTTGTAAGCCTTTACCTTGCATTTGCATGTAAGCCTCCGACCAACTCACTACTGGTCACACATAAAAAATGTGCAATCCAAATTTTTTCTTCCTTTAATGTATATCTTTTTATCTATGTTAGGTTCTATGCATGTAACAGTCTAAGTCTCTCACAAATTTCATCTCAGACAAGTTAATTCATTAGAGCAAAAATTCAAAATTGCAAAATATTTTTCAAATCTCAAAACATGCTTATGAATAGATTAAAAGTCAATGACCATGATATCAAATAGCGTTCCCTGTGTTGAATGCACATTTTGATGTCTCAAAGTCTTTGTTATACATTTAAATGAAATAGATATTATAACAGTAATCTTTCATACAAATATGGTATGTATGTAAGAAACTAGTCATGTCAATAAGCTTTGACATTCTTATGCTTACTTTCTTAAGAATTTGCAGAGATGGGTTTTCATATTTCTCTTAAGGTCTTCAAGTAAGTTCTTGAAAATCATTGGTTCATTTACCCCTTTGGTGGTAGACCAATTATACAAGTTAGAGTAACTGTTCCACACTACCATACTTGTAAAAATGGATACCCTAAGTTATCATGGTGCTAATTAGGTGAAGAGATTACTTGGGCAGCCTAATACTTCAAATACTAGTGAATTTCATCACAATAAAAGTGAATTTCCAAAGCCTTGACTTTTAAAGAGAAATGCCAATAGCTTAAATGCTTCAATTAGGACAACTTATATGGAAGAATTCTTAACCACGTTAAACAAAAATGAACATGAAGATATCGTTAAGGTAGAATTTCTATTCCATCACCATGGAAGTTTTAGGAACCCCGATAGGATTTGAAAATTGATTAAACAAGTAGTTGGCATATCACAAAAGGTTCTAATTGCAATTTTCTTAGGTAGGCTTAAAAATGGCATCACAATAAAAGTTTATATATTTCAGCCAAAAAAACCCATAAAAAATTATAAATTTTGATTTTTTGGCCTACTATATGAACTATAACATCAACTTTTATCAATTTTCATGTAGTCTTTCCTAGGGAAGAAAATAAATAAACAAAACAAGCAATATAGCCATATATGATATGTGAAGAATGGTGTTGTATCTTGCATGTCGCCTTCAAAATGAGCCATGGATGTCTCAAATATTAAATAGGGTGAGTTTAATTGACATGTGGATCAATGTGCATACACACACCATTGTAATGCAAACTATTGCTAGTTACATACCGTTGTGGCTTGTGACTTCTATAAGGCTAGTGGACATAAACGAAAGTTATGTTCATAGG
This sequence comes from Casuarina cunninghamiana, assembly GCA_028551485.1. Classification (NCBI taxonomy): domain Eukaryota; kingdom Viridiplantae; phylum Streptophyta; class Magnoliopsida; order Fagales; family Casuarinaceae; genus Casuarina; species Casuarina cunninghamiana. The sequence goes on from CM052371.1 coordinate 5,367,409, forward strand.
AATAAGAGTAGGAGAAAAATCATAATCTTTGTAATGGGGGAGCTCTCACTATAGGTAGAGTTGAAAAAGTAATCCATTCAATTTGTTTCATTGTTTTACAACATAAATTGGAGGAGAGAGACAGGCACTTGGAAAGAAATGATCCCTTTATTTTCTAATTTCTTTATAACTATAACCAAATTGACACCAATTTTAGTATGGAAGTGTATTCATAGAATAGTAGGCATCACTTTTGCATGTAAGTTCTACTTTGGAACTTATACAAACATAATGATGCATCCCTTGTTTTAGCCATTTAATGTAAGGTGTTTTAATTATATGCAATATTTTAAGCTTGATGTGAAAGAGATGGATGGTCAAGAATTAGTGTACTTAAGATTAATTAGCTGAGACTTAATCAATGGATTTAAGGAAAAATGAGGTTGTTACATGAGACTCAAGAAGGTAAATCAAGAAACTAATGAGCAAAGGGCAAGCTTACATCCAATGGGATTCTTTTTTTTTTTTTTTTGCAAAAAAAAAAAAGATTACTTCCAAGCACAAGATCCAAACCTTCATCCCTAACTCCTAAATAGAAGAAAGGCTAATCAACACATTTTGGTTCCACATGAAGTCTTGATCTTTGTATAATATTTAAGCAGTAAACTATTCATAAACTTTAGAAATGGTTAAAATTACAAAGATACCAAATTTGGGGGAATAACTAATTTAAAGTAGCCAACTCTTTTTGATAATGATGTCCAATGTTATGAAACAAATAGACAAAAAAGGGAAGAAAAGAGGAAAATTTGAGGCAAAAGACATGGAAAACTCAAATGCTTAGTAAAAATAGAAATTTCAATTATGGTTGACCATAACACAACTTAGCTTTGATGTCTAATAGCTAAAACGTCACAAGGTTGTTGGATCGAAACAAGGAACAAAGATGACATTAGGTGCAAGGATCAATAGATGAAATTGTAAAAGTCCTAAATTAAAAAACTTCCACAAAGAAAAGATAATTTTCCATCTAGAAGTGATTGAACAAAACTAACTATTTTGCTCAAAATTGTGTCCTCTTTTTGTGTATCAAACTCTTTTGATTTAACCATCATTCCATATAGACTGTCATTTAACAAAGATTGGATAAAAATGCAAACCATTATTTCAAGTAACTAATTCAAGTTTATGGGATATACTATAAAAATGCAAACCATTATTGCAACTCTAGTTTAATTTTCATGTACAATGATATTATGTTAAGTGCTAAGAATAAACATGCTCATGAACATGACTTTGTTTAGTAATACCAAAAAAAAAGTTTCCTAGAGCTTCCAAAATTCTCACTGCAGTACAAACCAAAAAATTAAATGATCAATAGTTGAAGAAAAACCAATAGGTTAACTGAAAGTGTTGAAATTTTCAATCTCCTACCCACTATCTTTATTACTACTCTTCCTAAATTTGCAAATAGTAGTGTTTAAATTGAATTGAGACTCTTAGATTGGAAACTATCTCTAGAATGTTCACATAGATCCTCATCCAATTTCATCAACCAGCATGGCTTAATGGACCTCCATAATAACCCCCACACCCCCAAGGAATTTGAAAGAGGATAAAAATTTGTGAAACTTGCATTGTGAATCTCATTTGTGAAACTTTAGCATCTTCTTAAAGCGAATTATAGAAGAATTTATAGTCAAAAAAGGAAATATTTATAAGATCATTCAAGTATTCCTACAACATACATACTTCAAAAAGGGAAAAAAAAAATCCTATAACATGCTGTCAAAATTTGCAGCCTTTTAATGGAAAGATAGTTACCCATAACTGTCATTTTATTTCAACCCAAAACAAAGAAAAAATAAAACGTAAAAAGAAACAAGATATTGTATATGCATTCTTATTTTTCAAAAAGCTGAAATGGTTTCAAAACAGTATTACTATACAAGACAAGCTTTAGGACAGCCGTAGTTAAAGTCCCAGCTACTAATAACATATTCATGAACACTACCACAATTAATTTCCATCCCCTTTGAAGAAAGAAACATGCGTTTTGTTCTCTTTTGTTATGGTCTTTCATAGAAATGGAGGAATGATTTGTGCCTAAAGAGAGAAATTCAACCCAATTATGGCTTGTAAATTCCACAGACCAAAGATGACCATGAATGTGAAATATGGATTACTCAAAACAGTTAAGAAAATATAAAAGAAAAAACACGAGGGGATAGAATGCAGATGAAGCTTTTGAGTTCTTGCTGCTTTGGTATTGTGATGTGTTGGCCGATTTGTGCAACGAGGACGACCATTGCGACTCACCAACTGACCAGAAGGCAATATTCCTGTCAAAGATTCCTCTATTTCGCGTGCTGCTACAGCTTCATTTGGCTAAAAGAGGTTGTCAGGTTAGTAGTTAACATAATATGAACCACACATCTGTCATTTGGGGTTCTTGTTTCAATCATTGATGGACCAGTGTGGCTCACGTGGGATATTTTGATTTCATTGGACTCGATTGAATTCATAAAAATGGAAATCAATGCACTCCTGCTGTCTACAAATTACAGGTATTAGTAATCCACATATTTGTCCAACTGCCGGTTTGGGTATGCAAGTGTAGGCCTATCGTCTTTCTAAATAAAAATCCAGGAAACTTTAAATGAAGGGAGCAGAACAGGAAGGACAACAAAGATCCCAGTTTCAAAAGTCAGTAGCAATCGTACTTTAGAATATTAGTACCAATCACGATCAACAAGAACAATATTAAACTACCATTCAGACAACACTGGTTAACGATCAGTTAAGGCACTAGTAGCATTGATTAGTTTTTTGGGGTCTCGAAAACAAAACACAGTTTTCATGAAAGATTTCAGTAACTAGTTTGCTTTCCTGTTTGCTTTCATTATTATCCGCCATAACTGTCAACTTTTGTTCACTCTTACTTGTTTGCCTTATAACAGACTCTGGGTGCAACCAACAGATGGTACTTAATATTGGCGGACAGTGTACATCTCTATGATCTGCTTTTTATTTTCCCTACCTTCTTTTTTCTTGTCTTTTTGGGTGTTCACCATACTGTGTGGTTGAGAAGGGATTTCTCCCAACATATGGATGTTTATAATCAACACCTCATGAACAAACAAGAACGAGGGGGGATTATTTAGTTCAATCTTTTGGTAGAAACTATTAACAATATTAATATACCAGAGTACTTGTATAGTCATCTTTATTGCTCCCTTATTATGGAAGATAGTTTATAAACAAGAAATATAAACTGACCAACTATTGTGGTCAAATTTTAGTCGATGAAGTTTCATAAAGCGTTGAACATCCAAAGTTGAACCACTCTGGATTTCATGTGGACGTACGTCAAAGACTGTTATAGCCTCACCCTTTTTATGTGGCCGATGGCTACGCGATGGTGGTTTATAAATCATCTTTGATGTGAAGTATGGGTTCGTAATAAAGCTACCTTGAACTTTTGTTTGATGTAATATTTTCTCTTGTGTTCTGTTCTTTTCTAGTTTGGTTAGGTTACGATCGTGCTCATGATTCCGTTCATCTTCTACACTTAATTCTTTCGTTGTTACTTGCTCTGTTCATATTCCCTACTCAGTTTCTGCTCTCTATTTCGTCGTTTGTTTGCTATAGTTCAGTTTCTGCACCACCTTTTCAACACTCTTTTTACTTGCAATTTGTCAGTATCACTTGTCGTGTTTGATCTCTCAAAAAAATCAGCCAAACATTACAAATAGAAGACGTTCACTACCTTTTTTAATAAGACTAACAAAGTCTGATTTTCTTCTAACCCACCCCTGCACATCACCGCCCGACAGTCCCCACGGTTGACCACCACCACTTCCTCCTCCCCCACTACCGCCATCATTTGCCGTGGTACCCACTATTCTCCCAACCCCACTCCCCCTCAGCTCCTCGCCCATTTTATCAAAGCACGCCTCCATCACTCTCTCCCAATACTCTACCCCCTCGTCATTCTTCCCACCCCAATCTCCCACCTCGACCTCCTCCACCATAACCGCGTGCAACCTCTACGCGCACGCCATTACCTTATATGGTTCTAGGTTTGTACAAGAAAATGTATAATATGAGTACACTCAAGAAATACTAATATAATTAGGAGGATCATATGTCAATTTTAACTAAGCATTATAAATGAGACCTTTTTATTAACAATTATACAAGCCAGTTATTATATATGGTTTTACTGTTAAAAAGTTTGGAAAATATTATAAAAATCTTATTCTAGAAAAAAAAAGTTTTCGAAATATAACTTGTAATTTTAAATCTTTTTTTTTTATAACCTATACAAAAAATCAGAAGCTTGGGAATGGTGACGTCCATTATTGAAAGTCCAATTATCACCATCCTAAAGATCAAGTTTAGTTTTCTAAACTTATTTTAGTCTTTTCTCTTCTAAAAACCTTACTAATTTATATTATCAATTTTTTTTCTCGTTGAAGGTAAATGAGGGATGGGAGAAGTTAAACCAACGATTTAGATTTGAATCAATGCATCTCTCAAAAGTTAAACAACCAAACAAATAGAAAAGTTTTTAAAGGCATTAGTAAAAGAATAGTAAAAGGAATGGTGAGAATGTATAATTTCTTCTACTGTGGTAACACATTTAATATTTTCCTTGCACACCCAAATACGTGAGGAGCAAGGTCAATGCAATTTTTTACATACGTGATTGAACATCAATCTCAACTTTTTAGATGGTTTTCAATTTTACTCAAATATTCATAGATGGCAAAAAATTATTAAATCACTCGCAAAATTAAATAAATTACTTGTTTATTTTTTAATATATTTCAATAATGCTAAGTAACAAGATTGTGATATGTTTAGAGAAAGCAGAAATGTGCCATGTCAATGATGGCCAAAAGAAAAAAAAAAATTGGTGAGATTAATTTGAGAAGAATGAGAACAACCAACTCTTCCAATGATATGTCTTTCTTTTCAAGCTCTTCCAAAAGTGTATTTGGACAATGTGTTAATGACATGATAATCCAACATGATTGAATAATTTAGGTGCATGTCTTCTCTATTCATTGGGTATATATGCCCTGAAGAAAACTTGCACTTTCAATCATCAGCCATCCAAAAAAGATGAATGAAAGGAAACAATTTGACAATATATATATATATATATATATATATATATATATATATATATATATATATTATATTTAGAAAGGAAAGAATTCCAATTGAGATTGTCTTCACTGGGGAAAAAAACTGAAAAGGGGTTGCTTCCTACAAGTGAGAGGCATAAGACCCCACAAAGTGAACCTACAAGCGGAAGTGTCGGGTAGCGAGAGAGAAGATAAAGCACAGTAGTGATAAACTTAGTGAGGCTGAATTAGCTAAAATGAAGAAAAGAGGGAGTTAACTACAGTCTACAACATGTACTCTTGATGACATTTCGTAAAACTACCTATAACAAGCTCTGTGCTCACAGTAATATCCCACCGGCACAGGTGCTCTTTATGTGCTAGACATTCGAGTGACAAAACATTACCACATTCTTCTAAAACAAGAAAACGTACGCATCGCCATATAGTGGGGAGACGTGAAGGATAATAGTGAAAAAGGCCTCTAAAGTCGTGAGGTAACATTTTATAGTAGGCAATATGAGGCGTAGGAAAAACCGCATATCGCGGTAGTAAATGAAATCATAAAACGAAGGTCAAAATCCACAGTTGCACAATGAATGACAAATGAACTATACAGGTACACGTACTACATAAAGCCGTTCAAGTATGAGATGAAAAAGTTGAAAAAATGAAATGAAAAATATATACACTATATGTAGGATAAGAGTTTCACATCAGAAAATAAAATTCATAAGATAAAGTCTAAATTAAAAAATAAATAAATAAATAAAAATAAACTCTTCAACATTTGAACTACTTTTTGGGTTAAACCGTTAAACCTTCTGATATGTGTCATGCTAACTTAGGGTTAACTATAGCTGGCAGTCATATGTCCTGAATCTTTTCCATTTCTAGGCTTAGGCCGCTATTCATCTATCCCAAGAGACAGTTTTTGAAGGGTTCCAATGGGAAGTGACCAGATTATCCATAATCTCATATCAAACACCAAATTAGGAAGATTAGAGTCAGGAAAAGGAGCTCATTAAGCTTGCTGATAAGCAGAGAATCATAGTGGAGAAAATTTCACCATTATTTATACAATTCAACGACATCAGTAGTAATCATTGCATGAACAGATCCGATCCTTAAAATGGTGAAACCGGTTTGAGTCTCCTACCACTATTTCCCTACCCGTGGCTGCTGAAATATGTTTGATTGCAGCATGATAATCTCCACAAATCCGAAGATTCTTAAATACTCTTGATCGGTTTTAAATTGGTGGTGCTTATAAGACCAAGCGCCACAGCTATTTTATCGCTGTTCTGAAACAAATACTGCTTCTTCATCTCATCCTCCACATCATGAAGAACAAAATCTGTATCAGGATCATTTGCCAAACCCTTTATTTTCAAAGCCAAATGGTTCACTTCATCATAAATCTCACGTGTGAGGGGGCGTGAAGTGTCTCCAACATTGCACTTGCGCATCGAATTTTCAAACTCTATCCAGCTACGACCAGCCCGTTTGCTCAAGTTTCTCTCTTTCATGCTTTTTCTGATTATTGCCGCGTCTTCCAATTGACCTGAGGAAGCATACAAGTTTGACAGTAAGATATATGCTGATGGACCATGAAGGTCTTGCTCAGTAATCAACTTTGCTGCATGTTTTCCCAAACTCATAATTTCCATGAACTCAACAAGCAGCAAGAAATGTACGCCAGACAAGTGTATCAGCCTTGAAAGGCATTGCGTTAATAAATTCAAAGCCTCCCAGAAGGGATCCTGATCTGCCCAAGAAATCGACCACACATGCATAACGCTCCATTTTTCCAGCCCTCAGAACCTAGACCCACATGGCTACAAACTGATAAAGCAGAAATATAGGTGATCTCATTTGGTCTAACACCAACCTCAAGCATTGTGTGAAACATTTCGATAACACCAACCTCAAACATTCCAATCACTCATACTGCAAAGCAGCTTCTATGTTTCCCCACCTAGAATACGTAGAGATCAAAGCATTAGAAATGCATCGGTTTGACTCAAACCCTGATTTCAGTACACTCGCATGAATCTGCTCACCCTTTCCGATCACACCAATACTTGCAGCTCGGCTCAGAAGACTAGCATATGTGAAGGCAGTAGCCCCAATTCCTGCATCTTCCATTCCAAGAAAAAGTACGAGGGCTTCATTGGAATTCAGATTTTTGGCATAACCATCAACGACTGCATTGTAAGAAACCAAATTCTTGTCAAAAGCATATCAAAAGCTTTGCGGGCATCTTCCATCATGCCAGACCGTGCATACATGCTAATTAGAAAATTTCCCACACAATTGACAGCTGCGAGACCTAGTTTCACTGCGTGGGCATAAACTTGCTCAGCCATACGTTGATCAGAAAGATCTGCAGATGCCTGAAGAACACTAGAGAAAGTGAAATGGTTTGGCATAACATGAGACTCAATCATTTCCCAAAAGAGTTTGATCTTCCATATCAAGCCCACCACTTTGCGCATATCCCAGTGATAATTCAGATTTTTGGCAAAACCATCAACGACTGCATTGTAAGAAACCAAATTCTTGTCAAAGAGCATATCAAAAGCTTTGCGGGCATCTTCCATCATGCCAGACCGTGCATACATGCTAATTAGAGAATTTCCCACACAATTGACAGATGCGAGACCTAGTTTCACTGCGTGGGCATAAGCTTGCTCAGCCATACGTTGATCAGAAAGATCTGCAGATGCCTGAAGAACACTAGAGAAAGTGAAATGGTTTGGCATAACATGAGACTCAATCATTTCCCAAAAGAGTCTGAGCTTCCATATCAAGCCCTCCACTTTGCGCATATCCCAGTGATAATTCAGATTTTTGGCATAACCATCAACGACTGCATTGTAAGAAACCAAATTCTTGTCAAAAAGCATATCAAAAGCTTTGCGGGCATCTTCCATCATGCCAGACCGTGCATACATGCTAATTAGAAAATTTCCCACACAATTGACAGATGCGAGACCTAGTTTCACTGCGTGGGCATAAGCTTGCTCAGCCATACGTTGATCAGAAAGATCTGCAGATGCCTGAAGAACACTAGAGAAAGTGAAATGGTTTGGCATAACATGAGACTCAATCATTTCCCAAAAGAGTTTGAGCTTCCATATCAAGCCCTCCACTTTGCGCATATCCCAATGATAATTCAGATTTTTGGCATAACCATCAACGACTGCATTGTAAGAAACCAAATTCTTGTCAAAAAGCATATCAAAAGCTTTGCGGGCATCTTCCATCATGCCAGACTGTGCATACATGCTAATTAGAGAATTTCCCACACAATTGCAGATGCGAGACCTAGTTTCACTGCGTGGGCATAAACTTGCTCAGCCATACGTTGATCAGAAAGATCTGCAGATGCCTGAAGAACACTAGAGAAAGTGAAATGGTTTGGCATAACATGAGACTCAATCATTTCCCAAAAGAGTTTGAGCTTCCATATCAAGCCCTCCACCTTGCGCATAATTGCTGTCCAAGACATGACATTAGGATATATAATCCGATTGAACACTTTCCTTGCATCATCCACTGATCCTTTTGCCGCACACTTTGAATATACGTCCACCAAACAACAAACAAGGCAAGCATCTAAAGGCAATCCCATATGGAGAGCCCAAGAATGTAATTGTTGCCCAAGCGATAACAATTTTAACTTTGTACAAGCTGATAAAACTAAAAACAAACCTATGGCCTCCCTTGAGTATTCCGATTGCATAAACCTAGTTATCATCAATGTCCTACTAACCGCATTTTTCTTGGGCATTTTCTCAAACACCTTATACGCTAAATCGACATCACCGCTACCCTTTACAATCAAATCAATGAATGCACACCCAACACATAAATCAGACTCAAAATATCCACTTTTTATGAGAAACGCAAAGATCGTCCTTCCAATTGAAATGTTGTGTCCATTTAAACATGCCCGAATCACAGCCGCGAAGTAACACTCATTCGGGTTAAAACCGCTATCAAGCATTTCTATGAATGTCCCAATGGCTTCAATTTGCAAAACATGAAACCATTGCACCAAGAAACCAAGTTTCTCTTATCCCGCATACCATAAAATATGGCTTTTGCTTCCTCCCAATCCTCACGCTTCAAGTACAAACTGATCAGAAAGTAGAGAATGAGTACGTCGGGATCAATTTGGTAAGGGAGTCAAACGGGCATGAACGAGTTTTCCGAGTTCGAAATTCCAAGACCTGATGTACTTGAGGAGAAGGTAGTAGGAGGAGAGGTCTGCAAACTGATCCCTTTTGAGCCATGACATCGACGGTGGAGATTACTTTGCAAAGGTCCCCACGTTAAGGAGGCCGATCAGACGGTGGCTAAGTGGATCAGAGTTTGGTTTTGGAGGTGCTGAAGATGGCCAAAAGTTTTTGGTGAGAAGAGTTTGAGGGTTTCCAAGTGGAGTAAGGACACCTTTGAGGGAGACGCGAGAACGAAGCAAAGTATAAATATCTAAAACAAACTTAAAAGTTAAAAGGATTTTTTAATTTTATTTTTATTTTAAAATTTTTATTTTTTTAATATAAAACTTTTATCACATACATATTCTTACATATTATACAATATTAAACTTAAGATAACACGTGATATAATAAATTCAACTTAAACTCTATATATGATACTTGCTAACACATGGAAGAATATCAAAATTTGTTAAAAAAAATATTTTTTTGTAATATTAATAATACATTTCTCAAACTCTTATTGAAATTCTGTTGATTTTCGTAATATTGATGAAAATATCAATTACAATTTTCAAAGGAAAAAGTAATAATGTGGCAGCTTTACACTTAAGTACTTTTAGACTTATATTATGTTATTTATGTTTATCCAACATTTAGTTATTATGCTTAATCTTGCTAGTATTTATAAAACCCAGCGCTCCACGGTTTTGAGGGGCCATCAAACCTTCCACGAGACTTCCATGTTACGAAAGTTCAAGAAAAGCTATTAACTATCGTGTTCTGAAGGTCCGATCTTTTGGAGCATGTGAGGTTGGGCCGCTTGCTCCGTGGGCCTCCTTGGCCCAAGAGGTTCATTGATTTAATGAAAATAGAAACAACAATCAACATTATCAATATCTTCCATAGACTTAGGAGATAAATCCGTGACATCAGTCACTGGGTCTTCTCAAGGACCTACAGGTTAAGATGAAGGAATATATATTTTTATTTTGTGACAATAAATTTGTATTGTTTTAAAAGATAATGGGGTGAAAAAATTTGAATCGAAGATATTAAAATTAAAAGTTAATATTTCTGCTATAACAAAATTACTATCACGAGAGAACACATTACCATTGATTACCATCTTTCCACATTGGCCTCAACTCTAACAACATATTTTTGGGCATTAAATTGATTGTTATTTTATCCCTAAGGAGATAGAAAATAAGATTATTAAGACACACCAATTTCCTAATGCAAGTCAACCAATAGACCTTTTCACTAAAGTTCTAATGCATAGTCAACCATCTTTGCACATTGGCCTCCTTAACTCTAGCAACATATGTTTGGGCATTAAATTGATTGTTATTTTATCCCTAAGGAGATAGAAAATAAGATTATTAAGACACATCAATTTCCTAATGCAAGTTAAACAACAAAGCTTCTCACTAAAGTTCTAATGCATAGTCAACAAGATAATTTACTTCACAAGCGTTGTGTCCTTAATGTATATAATACGACTAACTTAAGGGAGGTGTTAGGGAAAGCTCTCTAAAAAAAATATTGTACCTTTGAAAGGAAGGCACAATTTTGATTAGGTGCAAGAGAAAGCTCTCTAAGAAAAACATTGAACCATAAAAAAGGAAGGCATATGTTTTATTAGGAAAATAGCTACTCATTTCTCAAAACATACTTAGGTTAATAAAAAATGCAACAAAAAAGATTAGAACCTAAGATACTTATTTTTTATATTGTAATTTGTCTACGAAAAGGTAAGATTTGTGCATACTTCAATAAAATGAATTTGTAGCTAATTCATCCTATTTGATTGTATCAATTGATCATTTGAGTAAAATATTGAGTTATCCTTTGATTTCTCATCTCAATTTCATACAAATATGTTTATATGTCATGTCCTCAAAGTAGATTTAGAGTAAAGTATGCTTAAAAGACTTCTAGATGTAAATAATACTAAGAGATATTTGTATTAGTCCCTTGTATAATTCAAATCAACAAAAACCAAAAATCTTTGTATTTGATTCTCTTTTGAATCTAAACCAATTTCTATTGTTCCTTAAGGTATTGCAAGATCTATTTTAATGCCAACCAATGAACCTTTCCTAAAGAACTAATGTATTTATATACTTCACTTACTCCATGTGTCATATTCAGTCTTATACACTTGAATAAAGAGCCTCAAACATTTCATCTACTCCTTTTTCTACTTTTGGTGACAATTGAAATGAAAGTTTGAAATGTGTTTTCTTTTTTCTTTTTTTGGTTTAGTAGAACTCATACTGAATTTTGATACAACATCTTTTCAATATAATTTCTTGAAAGGACCAAACATATCAAAATTGATTGCTATTTTTCCAAGAGAAAAAATTTAGGAAGGCATATTCAAGAAAATGAAATTAGTACAAAGGAGCAACATGAAAATATCTTCATAAAACCACTGTGCCATAAACAAAATTAGTATTTATTAAGTACTCTTAGTATTCCTAATATTTATAAGCGACTAAAGAGAAGTGTTGGAGATACAAATGTTAATGAGAAGATCTATTTTAGATTGTATACCAACTAATATTCTTACCCATCAGTAAGCAAAAATGTGCAGATTTTGTAAAAGTCATGTTGTCAAGCTATGGCTTAGTAATTCATTTATTAATAGCAGTTAATAAGAATATTTGATGTTAAATTATTTTCTATGAGAAAACAAAGCACGATGGTTAGAAAGGGGTCTATAAGTTTTGTATCCATCATTTTGCAAAAATTCAATAGAACTCCATATTGGTTTCCCTTTTTAACCTATTATCTATTGTAGCTTTTGCCTTTTTAATTTGCCACGATAAGGAAGAAGAAACAAAATCATCCATGGTTGGATTTTGATGAGCAAGTCCAGCCCCAGAGACCTATCACTTGTTTTATTTCTTAGATTCTAGATCAACTAGACTGCATCAAAGATACTGCATTATTTCCAATACATTCAAGAGAATATATTTGAACTACAACTATATGGTAATAGTAATTGTTCTAGTGTTCTGTTTATTTTTTGATTATAATTACAATAGGTGCCTTCCTTAGATAGGTTTCTCAATACATGTATTTATAGTTGTACATTAACAATGTAAAATTCAAGCTAGAAACACAAAAATTTCTTTAGCTTTAATTTTGTTCTTCCCTAAGCTAGCTATTTTGGTCTTATGACACCTTTTCCCCCATCAAATCATTTTTACTATCCTTGTGTGTTAATAGTTTCAAACATGGAACTTCAAGGTAAGTTAAATTTTTAAAACATGCAAATATGTCTTTATAAAGTACCATATAAATTTTGAGATATTATTTATAATACCCTAAATCTTTTCTAGCACCATAGATTGAATTGACATGTCTTTGGGTTAATTTCCTACTTAATTCAAAATTGAAATGTCCATTTGTAAGCTAAATGTTTATGACAAAGAAAAAGTTATCAACTATAGCACTTGAGATTTTTGATGAAAACAAGGATCCAAAAACATGTGGGTCACCATTTAGATGTAGATATGATTGGAATAACAGAACTACATGTTGTTAAGAAGAGTGCTCAATAGGCTACTTTTAACTTTTAAAAGTTAAAAATTTATGAAAACTTAAAATGACAAAGATTAATCCAATCAATTAAGCAAGATTCACAATGATGTTCACATATAAATCAAAAGTTGATGTTCAACAAGCATAAATAACAAGCATTTTGACTTCATATATACAAGATAAAACCAATGGCCCACAATAACAATTGACTTGAATTTAAAATCAAGTTGATTTACTTGATTCATCTGATTGAATTGATGGATGAGTTTGATTCAAGCTCCACATAGGATCTGTTAGGAAAGGTTTGGGAGGTATTTGTAGGTGTCCAATATCTTCTTCAAGCATTTGAACAACTTCTTTCATTGAAGGGCGGTCGCTAGGCTTCATTTGAATACACCATAAGGCAATTGTGATCATTTTCTTAAATATTTTCTTATCCTCTTCTGTAGCATCTTCCATTTCTTTGTCTTTTTCATCATATAATTGGTCATAAACCCAAGTAGGAAAGTAAATTTGGCTTGAATGTTTTGCAGATGCATTCAAGTTTTTTCTTTTACCAGCCATTTCCATCAACAACATTCCAAAACTATAAACATCAGCTTTGTATGAAATACCTCCAATATTTTTGTAAAATAACTCAGGAGCCATATATCCTAATGTCCCTCTAACAGCAGTCAAAGAAACAATACTTTCATTTGTTGCATACAATTTTGCTAGGCCAAAGTCAGAAACCTTGGGGTTAAGATTTTCATCAAGAAGAATATTGTGTGGCTTGATATCAAAATGCAAAATCTGCATCTCACACCCTTGATGTAGATATTCAATTCCATGAGCCACTCCTAATGCTATATCAAAAATCTTATCATAGCTTAAAAGGGTATTTACTTTTGGTGAAAATATGTATGTGTTTAAGGAACCATTGGGCATGAACTCATACACAAGAGCTTGCTTTGATCCTTCAACACAAAAACCGATTAGTTGCACCACATTAACATGATGAATCCTTCCAATAGTTGCAACTTCACTTATAAAGTCTTGCCCATTAGCTTTGGACTTATCTAACACCTTTACCGCAACAAGGTGACCACTTCGAATTGTTCCTCTAAATACAGTACCGAAACCTCCTTCACCCAATTTATCTTTAAAACCTTTAGTTATTTTCTTAATATCTGAGTAAGAGTATCTTACTGGCATGAGGTTATTGTGGCTACGTAAAAATTCTTCAATTACATCATATGCAGACAAATGCCTTCTATACCATTTATATATGAAGAATGTGACCACAAATGGAGCCCCAAGTACAAATTTTGCCACTTGGATGTATAGCCATACTGAAGAACAACATCAACATAAAGTGTAAGAGAATATATATCATTGCATTGGCAAAACATTTCTTTTCTTCTTTTTAATGTAGTTCCAACACAACATATTTCCTTTTAGATCCTAGTGATTAACCACAACTCCTATTATTATTTTTGTATAAATTTCATTGATATTCTCATATTAGTAGTGTGTTTAATTGATGTTTTATTTTTTGAAGAATAATATGCCAAAAGCGGGTGTTTTTGTGTGTGTGTGTGTGTGTGGTGTGGGGTCGGGAAGGTTGATATTGTAACTTCTTACCATAAGCCATGGTCGATAACAGTAGTAGTCCCGTGACAACGGCGACGAGAGCTGTGAAGAAAAGAATTGTTCAAAATAAATATCATAAATAACTTTTACTAGGGCCCATACTCAAAAGCTAATTAAAAGCATAAATATAAACCTCTAGAGTTTGTATTTTTGGGCTTTAAATTGGGTTGAGCTTAGTTCAACAAACTTGAGCTAAGTTGTAGCAATGAATGACTTATTACTAAGGATTGTAAATGCGAATTTGAGCTAAGCTATAAAATACAGTTGATGGGAAGATAATTTCTAAAGAAATTTATACTTTTGACTTCCTAATGACTTCTGAAATCTACATGGAACATAAAATTTTGTCATCAACAAACTTATGATAAGTGATTTAACTCCATATCATTGTGTCATTCTAACTATCAAGTGTATTACTTTTGAGAATGAAACCTTACCTTTGTAATTTCGCTTAAAGAGGTTTTGTAGCAAGTCCAATATCGGGTCATATACTGGGGCATCTATTCTTGATCAAAGAAAAACAAACGTGAGTGTTTGGAAACTAAAAATGCATACTCAACATTTCTTTTCAAATGTAAAACCTTTTAACGTAACATCAGTTATTTTTCATCTTACTTTTATGTTGGAACCATTTTCGTAGCTCACACTACAAGGAATGATTTGTTCATTAAGAAAAAGGATTAAAAAAAAAAATTAATGCACAATCAAAGGAGTGGTGATGGTTCTTACCCTCTTTCCACACCTTTACTTTCTTTGCAATGTCTGCAATATCAAAAAATAAATCCATAAATTATTTGGAACGGGAGAATTAGTAATTTCAAAGGTCTAAGGCCAAATGAACTTGCATAAACAACTTTCCGTATGCGCCATGTTTGGTATTAGATTGTGTTGAGTTCGAGTCTATGCCTTCTGAAAGGGGTTTAGATAACCTCTGGGCCTAACGTTTGAGTTAATTTATAAAGTAATTAATGTGCTAGTTTGCATTGAATGGCCTTTATTATCTCTGAGAGAATAACAGACGCAAGGGAAACTCTTTCGTCAAGGCTGATTTATTAAGAAATTTAATCTTTTTTTTCTTTTGTGCATTTTCCCCTTTGTTTCTGAGGTACGAACAAAGCTAAAAAGTTTGAGATTAACCAATGTCCAAGCATGCGATTATTCCCCCATTAGCGTCATCATCAAGCACAACTCATCCAATTCTATCTCACTGCGACATTCTATCATATATGTTTCGAACAACCATTTTGAGACAGGAAAAACCTTACCGTCTACTATCTCATAGAGTCTCCGAAAGGGTCCTGATTTGACAAAGAAAAGATCAATGTGAGAGTTTGAAAAGTCAAGTCTTTATTTTGCAGTCAAGTCATTATAATGCTAAAACAAATATTATAGACGCCAGTATGTCATATTACACAGTTATGATATTTAGTATGCACTAAGAAGTTTCGTCTAAGAGAAGTTCAAGAATCCATGGGATACGGATAGTCTTGATCTAAAAATCAGGCATAAGAGGAAAAAGAAATGAGAAAATGAATAAAATTACAATCTGTAAGGTATGCAGTTGAAAACTGAAAAGTTTTTTTTTTTTTTAAACTCAAAGGCTTTGCCGAGATTTTCATTTTTTATTTTTTGACATTCTTTACTTACCTAAGCGATCTTCGCACAAATCATGAAAATTCTGGATATCAACGACGCACTCTCCATCAACTGTATAGTTATGACAAAGTGCTTGGACCCATGAGAGCTTGAAACCATGCTCCACTTGGTCTTAGAAGTCTGTACACGTTCTTCCGAAATGTCCTCGCCACCGTCTCCTTGGTACTTGCTCGACTTGGCACGATTCCTCCAGATCCGCCAAAGTCGGCTTCAGAAGAAGACACCAATACGTCTTGGAATTGGACGAAGAAGAGTTGGAGAAATTAACTCCATTACCGAAGCAAGAAGAGATATTCCAATAGTCTCCAGAAATCACAGGCTTTTTGCAATTCACCAAAACCACTCGAAACTCAATGTTTTCGTCCACATACCCGAACAAGAGAGTAACATGAGGACAATAGAAAGTGATGTTGTCTGAATACCGTAGGGTGTATGGATCCGTCGAAGTGAAATTAGATTGGACCAGAGAATACGGAGAGATGAAGGAGCCATTTCTCTCCTTAATACTTGACTCTACCACTCGAATTGTGTAGTCTTTGTAATCGATTTCCTGTACGTAGTACTTTCTAGAATGTAAGTATAACACTGAATGGTTATTCTCACATGCCAGATTATACCTTTGATCGCCGCAGTCCTTTGGATCGCTATCCAATCGAAACGGATAGCTTATGTTACGGATGTTGCCGCAGGAAGAAGGAGCACAGTGATGACGAGTATCGTCGGCACTGGAAGCTTGACGGACTAGGGCAAGAACAGCAATTAGGACCTTGAGTGCAGCAGGGAGGAGTATTCCTCTCGCCATTGAGAGAGAGAGAAAAGACGATGATAGAGGATAAAGTTTCCGCAGTCCAACACGGCTATAGTTGGAAACCTTGATGACAAGAAAAAGATAGAGCACTCAAGTATGGCCGAAAAGAAAGGCCTCCTTAAAAGAAATGCGGGAATTGACTCGGAAGTTTCGTAGAGGACTCGCTAGCGCGGACCCAAGTCTGCAATTATGTTACCGGAAAAATAGTACATACCAAACATAAAGCCAATTAAAACGTTAGAAAAACCATAATCAATCGTCAAAATAAATATAAAGTAATTCACCGGTGGCTTATGGTCAAATCACATAATCATCCTTTAGTTTTTTACAATTGTTTTGAATTTGTACACAATTTAAGGAACAACACATTATCAATGTTTAAACTTGTTTCTAACACTATCTTTCAAAAGTAGAGAAAAATTATATGAATTATTTTCAATTTTTTTTATTTAGCTAGATAAAAAATTAATCATTACAGGGATTGATGATCTTTGAAAGTAGTTTATCCACAAGATATAATGACAAAAATTAATCGACGGCAATATAAACAATGAGAAGATTCTTTGAAATTTACTTGCTTTTGAAAAGTGACATTAGTCACCATTGCCACACAAGTCCACGGGAAATTTCCTCCGAATCTGCTTGTTCCTGAAAATCACCTAGTTTCATAGGAAGTTCCTTCAAAATTTAGTTGTTCTTGAAAAGTGAAAGTAGTAGTTACCATCACCATAAAAGTCTAAGGAAGTTCCTTTGATTCCTTCTTATTGAAAAGTGAGAATAGTCACCATCACTAAGAGGTCCATAGGAAGTTCTCTCGAAATTCATTTGCTTTTAAAAAGTGAAAGTAATAACCATCACCACATAGGTCCACGGGAAGTTTTCTCAAAATTTACTTGTCTTGTAAACCACACAAGTCTATGAGAAGTTCTTTTGAAGTTTTCTTGCTCTTGGAAAGTGGGAGTAGTCACCATCATCACACGGGTCACGTGAAGTTCCCCCGAAATTTATTTGCTCTTGAAAAGTGAGAATAGTTACCATCTCCACTTAAGTCCACGGGTGGACTTCTCTTCAAGACCACACAAGTCCATGGGAAGTTCTCTAAAAAATTGTTTGTTCTTAAAAAGTGAGAGTAATCACCATCACCTCATAGGTCCACAGAAAGTTCCCTCGAAATTTACTTACTCTTGAAAAGTGGGAGGAATCACCATGCAGGTTCTGGGAAGTTCCATCTAAATTTACTTGTTCTTGAAAACCACACAAGTCTATAAAAAGTTATGTTGAAATTTCCTTACTTCTGAAAAGTGGGAGTAGTCACCAACACTACACAGGTTCATGGTACTTGTTCTTAGAAAGTGAGAGTAGTCACCATCGTAGGTCCATGGAAAGTTTCTCCGAAATTTACTTAATTTTGAAAAATGAAAGTAGTCATAATCACCACACTGGTCCATCGGAAATTCTACCAAAATTTGCTTACTCTTGAAAAATGAAAGATCTTCGATTATAAAAGCTTAGACGAGACTTGAGAGGCTGAGAAACCTTCCCACACCAAAACAGAGATGGTTGTTTGCTCAAAAATGGTGATTTTACACCTCTTCTTCTTTACGGCTTTCATGATAGGCCTTGGGAAAGGCCAAAATGATTGCCATGATTCACGTTGTGGAGCTCATGGTCCAGCCGTACGATTTCCCTTCCTACTTAACAGCCAGCCAGACTTGACTTTCTACAATTCATCTTAGAAATATCTTATAAAAATTTGGTTAGAGTGTATTCACAGTTCATCTTAGAAATATTAATTATTTTTATATATTTTTCATGATATTATTTTTTATATTATCCTTCATATTTTTATCTTTTATTTTTTTATAATAATTTCTATAATATATTATAGAAACTTTTATTTTAATTATTTGCTCTTAAAAAGTGAGAGTAGTCATCATTACCACACAAGTCCATGGAAAGTTTTTTCGAAATTTACTTGCTTTTGAAAAGAGAGAGTAGTCATGGGTCCATAGGAAGCTTCTCTCGAAATTTACTTGCTTTTGAAAAGTTAGTAAAGTCATCATCGCCACAAAAGTCCACTTGCTCTTACAAAGTGAGTAGTCACCATCACTACATTGGTCCACGGTAAGTTCTCCAGAAATTTACTTGCTCTTGAAAAGTGAGATTAGTCACCATCACCGCACAGGTCTACAGGAAGTTCCCTCGAAATTTACTTGATCTTGAAAAGCAAAAGTAGTCATAATGACCACACTAGTTCATAGGAAGTTCCTCAGTAATTTACATGCTCCTAAAAGGTAAGAGGCATTCGTTGATAAAAGCTTAGACAACACTTGAGATGCTGAGAAACCTTCCCACACCAGAACAGAGATGGACGTTTGCTTACAAATGGTGATCTTACAACTCTTCTTCTTTGTGGCTTTCATGATAGGCCTTGGGAAAGGCCGAAATGATTGCCTTCATTCACGCTGTGGAGCTCATGGTCCAGCCGTACGATTTCCCTTCCGACTTAACAGCCAGCCAGACTCATCTGGGTACCCTGGTTTTCTTCTATCTTGTACGGAAACAAATGAGACGGTCCTCGAGCTGCCGATTTCGGCAAAGCTCCTTGTCAAAGATATTAACTACGCTTCTCAAGTAATTCATTTATATGATCCAGATTGGTGTTTGCCAACGCGGCTTCCAGGGCCTAATTTATCTTTCTCCCCTTTTCTATACAATAAAGATAAAGATGAAAATTTCTTATATAACTATTCCGTTCTCAAATGTCCCGCAAGAGAAATCAAGGGTAACAATATGATCCCTTGTCTTAGCGGTCCTGGGTATCAAGTTTATGCCGTCAACTCTTTCCATGACGTCGATGAGGACATTTTGTCTTGTACAAAGATGTATTCTCTTCGATTAATTCCGGAGAAAATAGTGAGCGGTGTTGATTTCAGATCAGTTCCAGATTCTAGAGTGAAAGGTGTTAATTACCAAATTCTTGAATTGAAGTGGTCCAAACCACAGTGCGGATTCTGTGAATCAAAAGGCAAGAGATGCAAATGGAAGAACAGCACTAGATTAGAAACAGAATGCTTCTCGGCAGACGCTAAAGGTATTGTCTTCTATCCAAATCTTCATGATTTTCAAGCCAACATTTATTGCTTTTGTCAAGCTTAACATGTAAATGCCCCTCTGCAATTGCGAATTTTCCGGGCCCGCTGATTCACTCATTTGAGAAAAGAAAGGATGAAAAACATGGGATTTAGCATTTTCAGTTTCTCTTTTTGTTAAACACTTACATTTCAGTGGCTCGAATGACAGTTTCATTGCCAGGATGAATTTTTCGATCAACCTCTGGGCAGTGTTTGATTTAGATCAATGACTGATTAACGGAAGTTTTCGTAGTCAGCTAATGTAAAAACCAAACCTAGACAGTTACGATGGTGTTGGCTAGATATAACTCCATTAGTTTCGATCAAAAAGGGACATCACTCTAGAAAATTAACCAGCTAGGCGATGTAGCTCTTTCCCTAGAGGACTTAAACAAATGTTTGGAGACTTAGCAGAGGTTAAATACTTACAATGCTGGCAGACAAATGGAGAGCTAAAGAAAGATCATTGCGTAGCACATTTAGACCTCTTTGAAGCCTTGAACTTGGACTTGAGCCCTTGATCAATATCATCTCTTCTTTATTCTGATTTCTCTATTTTCATAATAAAAAACTATGATTATGTTTATAACTTAGCTATTACTAACAAATTCTAAAATATTCTTTTTTCTATCATTTTTAACAGATGCATTGCCAAAGTCGGTGATTATAGGTGAGTTATCATTGGCCATTTGAAATATTCATATTTATGGTGTTAGACGTTATTGACTCATAAATGTTCAACATGCAGGTGTAATCTTCAGTGTATTTATGTTACTTCTAGCTACCTTTGCTCTCTATTCTGTTTATGGCCGTTGCAAAACAGAAAGAGAAAATCAAGCAAGAATTGAAAAGTTCTTGGAGAATTATAGAAATTTTAAGCCCACAAGATATTCATATGCTGACATCAAGAGGATTTACAAATCAATTTACTGAAAAGTTAGGTCAAGGAGCCTATGGAATAGTGTTTAAAGGAAAGCTTTCAAATGAAATCCATGTTGCTATAAAGATTCTAAATACTTCCACAGGAAATGGAGAAGAATTCATAAATGAGGTAGGAATAATGGGTACGATCCACCATATTAATGTGGTTCGCTTGGTTGGTTTTTGTGCTGATGGATTTAGACGAGCTTTAGTCTATGAATTTTTACCAAATGGTTCCTTATTTAAGTTCATATCTTCAACAAACATTAAGAACAATCTCCTTGGTTGGGACAAGTTGCAAGATATTGCTATTGGTGTAGCACAAGGAATTGAATATCTTCACCAGGGATGTGATCAACGAATCCTTCATTTTGATATCAAACCTCATAACATTTTGCTAGACAAGAATTTCAATCCAAAAATATCTGATTTCGGTCTTTCCAAATTGTGTTCCAAAGATCAAAGTATAGTATCTATGACCACAGTCAAGGGAACCATTGGTTACATTGCACCCGAAGTATTTTCTAGAAACTTTGGAAGTGTATCTTACAAATCAGATGTGTATAGCTTTGGAATGTTGTTGCTTGAAATAGTTGGTGGAAGGAAAAATATTGATGATAGCTCGGAAAACACTAATCAAGTTTATTTTCCTGAATGGATCTATAATTTCTTAGAACAAAAAGAAGACTTACGAATCTTTATTGATGATGACGAGGATGCTAAAATTGCAAAGAAACTTGCAATTGTAGGGCTTTGGTGCATCCAATGGTACCCAATAGCTCGTCCTACTATGA
The DNA here is from genome assembly GCA_028551485.1 of Casuarina cunninghamiana. Taxonomy (NCBI): domain Eukaryota; kingdom Viridiplantae; phylum Streptophyta; class Magnoliopsida; order Fagales; family Casuarinaceae; genus Casuarina; species Casuarina cunninghamiana. The sequence continues at coordinate 5,389,249 of CM052371.1, forward strand.
AAATTGTGTATCAAATGTTGGAAGGAGAAGAAGATAAGTTAACCATGCCTCCTAATCCATTTTCTTCTACAAGCATTTGAAAAGTTAATGTAAAAGCTCCAAATCATGAGTTAGAGATCATCCCAGAATCAAATTAAGTGTATGAAAATTTGGGGCTGCAATCTTAATGCTTAAGTCAATTATCTTGTACTTAAAAAGAATTTACTAATCTTATAGTTGATGTAGGACTTCTCTATTTTCATATTTTAGCCTATGAGCAACTTGTGTTCAGTTGTCTTTTTGCTTCCTTTCTTTCCTTTCCTTTTTAATTGTCTCTTTTAGTTTTTAATGATCAAACAATGAGGTTGTAATATCATATTCCTATCATTATATTTTCTCTTCCTTTCCACTTTACCAAACAAACATTTCAACATTAGCCTTTAAGGGGACTCTTTATACTCACCCACTAAATTTTGCCATGATCTTTTATGTTTAAACTCATACTAAAAAGAATGCTAACTAGATACTATTAGGAAAACATACTACAACAAAAAAATAATAACCATTAGTTTCTATAGTTATTATAATAAAATATTATAATCATACCTTTTAACTTAATTATTTTACCAATTCTAACAAGTAAAAAGGTTAGGGAAAAATTAGGACTTGTTTAGTCTTAAGCTACAAGCACTAGTTCCAATTAAGTTAGCACATGTTAATATAAAACAGGGGATGCTTGCCTTAAAGAGTGTTCTTTTGATTTTAATGACACTTTTGGAAGTTAAAATCTTTGGTAATTATTCAAATTGTGATGTTCTTATACACACACACATATATATAGGAAAGAAAAGAAACATACTCCATATAAGACTCAATGGACCATAAATCTCATGTTGTTAAGAATTGCAATTCGTTTACCTAAAGTGACTTTACTCTCATTTGGAAACTAAAAAATTAGAGATAGAAAATTTGAATAAAGTATTGATTGATTTTTTTTATAAGTCAAACAAATATTCATAATTCCCCTTCTTGTATTCTTTATTTAGTTTTTTTTTTCTTAGGAAAAAGGCACAAAAGATTATAGGGTCCAATTAACTTGTTCTTAGAACATTTAGATCTAGGTTGCAAGGAAATGATCTTATGGCACTTTAAATATGTGGATTCCATAAGAATCTTGCAAAAATACTGGTCACTTCTTTAAGGTCCACAACCCAGAGTGAAAACACTCTAACACTTTTTAATCACGTCACCATTGTCCAAAAATCCTCGTTTTTTTACTAATTGATGCCTCAAAGTGTTCTTATACATTTAAATGAAATAGATATTGTAAGAGTAATCTTTCATACAAATATGATATGCATGCAAGAAACTAGTTATGTCGGTAAGCTTAAACACTTTTATGCTTACTTTCTTCAAGAATTTATAAAGATGAGTTTCCATATTTCTCTGAAGGTCTTCAAGTAAGTTTTCCAAAATCGTTTCTTCAGTTACTCCTTTAGTGGCGGCCCAATTGTATTGTTTAGAGTAACCATTCCTAACTACCTAATGTGTAAAGATGGATTCCCAAGGTTATCCTAGTGCTAATCAGGAAAAATGGGATACTTTGGCAACCTAATACTTCGATTACTAAGTACTAAGTGGAATGAGTTTGGCATATGCACACCATTTTAATGCAAACTATGGTTGTTTATGTTATGTTGTGGCTTATGACTTCTATAGGGCTGGTGGACACAAACGAAGTGCATGGGCATAGAAGTAGGAGAAAAGTCATAATACTTGTAATGGTGGAGCTCTCACCATGGTAGAGTTGAAAAAGTAGTCCATTCATTTTGTTTCATTGTTTTACAGTATAAATTAGGCGAGAAAGAGTAACACTTGAGAAGAAATGATCCCTTTGTTTTCTAATTTCTTTATCACTACAACAAAATTAGCGCTAATTTTAGTATGGAAGTATATCCATAATATAGTAGCTACCACTTTAACATGTAACTTCTGCTTTGGAACTTATATATCCAAAATGATGCATCCTTTGTTTCAGCCACTAAAGGTAGGGTGTTTTAGTTATTTGCAATATTTTTGAGTTAGATGTGAAAGAGATGAATGGTCAAAAATCAATAAACTAAAGATTAATTAGCTTAGACTTAATCAATTGATTTAAGGAAATAGGAAATTGTAACATAAGACTCAAGAAGGCAAATCAAGAAATTAATGAGCAAAGCACAAGCTTACATTTTATAGGATTCTTTTATTTGAAAAATAAAAAGGATTACTTCCAAGCACAAGATCTAGGCCTTCGTCCCCTACACCTAAAGAGAAAAAAGGTTAATTAACATGATTTGGTTCCACATGAAGTCTTGATCTCAGGATAATATTAAGTAGTAAACTAGTTGTAAACTCTAGAAATGGTTATGATTACAAAGTTACCAAATCTAGGGGAATAACTAATTTTTAAAGCAGTCAACTCTTTCTAATAATGAAGTCTAATGTTATGAAATAGACAAAGGAAAAAAGGAAGAAGAAATGAAAATTTGAGGCAAAAGACATGGAAAACTCAAATGCTCAATCAAAATAGAAAGTTCAATCATGGTTGACCACAACACAACTTAGCTTTGATGTCATGATAGCTAAAACATCATAAGGTTGCTGGACCAAAACAAGGAACAAAGATGACTATTAGGCGAAAGGATAAAGAGATGAAACTGTAAATGTCCTAGATTGAAAAAGCTCCCCAAAGAAAAGGTAATTTTCCATTTAGAAGTGATTGAATGAAACTAACTATTTTGCTTAAAGTTATGTCCTCTATTATGTATCAACCCCTTTTGATTTTACCATCATTTTGTATAGAATGTCATAATGAAGTCTGGATAAAAATGCAAACCATTATTTCAAGCAACTGATTCAAGTGTAGGGGAGGGGATATATTGTAAAAAATGCAAACCATTATTGTAGCTCTGGTCTAATTTTCATATGCAGTGATATTATGTTAAGCTTTAAGAATAGACATGTTTCATGAATATGACTTCGTTTAGTAATTGCCAAAATAAGTTTCTTAGAGCTTCCAAAATTCTCATCGCAATACAAACCAAAAAGTTAAATGATTAATAGTTGAAGAAAAGCTAACAAGTTAATTGAAAGTGTTGAAATTTTCAGTCTCCTACCCATTATCTCTATTACTAATCTTCCTAAAAGTGCAAATAGTAAGGTTATCCTGAACTGAGACTCTTAGATTGGAAACTATCACTAGAAAGTTTAAATAGATCCTCATCTAGTTTCATCAACTAGCATGGCTTGATAGACCTCCATAACAACCACTACAACCCCAAGGGATCTAAAAGAAGAGAACAATTTGTGAAAACTTGCATTGTGAATCTCATATGTGAAAACTTTAGCATCTCCTTAAAACAAATTATGGAAGAATAAACAGTCAAAAAAGTAAATGTTTATAAGATCATTCAAGTATTCATACAATAGAAATACTTACAAAAAGGGGGAAAAAAAATCTTGTACCATGGCCTCAACATTTGCTGCCTTTTAATTGTAAGATAGTTATCCATAACTATCATCTTGTTTCAACCCAAAACAAAGAAAAAAAAAACGAAAAAAAAAAGATATTGTATATGCATTCTTATTTTTCAAAAAACTGAAATGGTTTCAAAACAATATTACAATACAAGCCAAGCTTTAGGGACAACAGCAGTAAAAGTCCAATCTACTAATAACATATTCATGATCACTACCACAATCAATTTCCATCCCTTTTGAAGAAAGAAACAAGTGTTTTGTTCCCTTTTGTTAAGGTTTTTCCTAGAAATGGAGGAATGATTTGTGCCTAAGAAAGAGAAATTCAACCCTATAATGACTTGTCAATTCCACAGACCAAGGATGACCATGAATGGCAAATATGGCTTTACTCAAACAGTTAAGAAAAATGTAAAAGAAAAAACACGAGGGGATAGAATGCAGATGAAGCTTTTGAGTTCTTGCTGCTTTGGTATTGTGATGTGTTGCGCAATTCGTGCAAAGAGGACGACCATTGCGCCTCACCAACTGGCCAGAAGGCAATATTCCTGCCAAAGAATCCCCTATTTCATGTGCCGCTACAGGTTCGTTTGGCCGAAAAAGGTTGTCAGGTTTGTAGTTAACATAATAGGGACCACTCACCTGTCTATTTGGTGTTCTTGTTTCAATCCTTAATGGACCAGTATGGCCCGCATGGGATATTTTGATTTCATTGGACTCCATTGAGTTCATAAAAATGGAAATCGATGCACTCATGCTGTACACAAATTACAGGTATTAGAAATCCACATATTTGTCCAACAACTGCCCATTTGGGTATGCAAGTGTAGGTCTATCGTCTTTCTCAATAAAAATCCAGCAAACTTTAAATGAAGGGAGCAGAACAGGAAGCACAAGAAAGATCCGAGTGTCAAATGTCAGTACCAGTCATGACCAACAAGAACAATATTAAACTACCATTCAGGCACTAGTAGCATTGATTAGTTTTTTGGGGTCCCGAAAACAAAACACAGTTTTCATGAAAGATTTCAGTTTCCTGTTTCCTTTCATTATATTAGCCGCCATAACTGTCAACTTTTGTTCACTCTCACTTGTTTGCCTTATAACAGAGTCTGGGTGCAACCAACAGATGTACCTCAGATTGGCGGACAATGTACACCTCTATGATCTGCCTTTTATTTTCCTTACCTTCTTTTTTCTTTTTTTTGGTTGTTCACCACGCTGTGTGGTTGAGAAGGGATTTCTCCCGACATATGGATGTTTATAATCAACACCTCATGAACAAACAAGAACGAGTAGGAATTAGTTTCAATCTTTTGGAAGAAACTATTAACAACATCAATATACCGGAGTGCATATATAGTCATCTTTATTGCTCCCTTATTATGGAAGACAGTTTATAAACAAGAAATATAGTACTTCACGAATACTAAGAAATTCTGACCAACTATTGTGGTCAAATTTTATTCGATGAAGTTCCATTAAGCGTTGAACATCCAAAGTTGAACCAGTCTTGCTTGAACCACTCTGGACTTCATGTGGACGAATGTCAATAACTGTTACAGTAACGGGTTCCATTGCACATAGTATAGGCTCTTTTGCCTCACCCTTTTTATCACGTGGCCGATGGCTACTCGATGATGGTTTATAAATCATCTTTGATGTGAAGTGTGGGTTTGTAAAAGCTACCTTGAACTTTTGTTTAATTCTGTTCTTTTCTAGTTTGGTTGGGCTACGATCGTGCTCATGATTCTGTTTATCTTCTACAATTAATTCTTCCGTTGTCACTTGCTCTGTTCATATTCTCTACTTAGTTTCTGCTCTCTATTTCGTCGTTTGTTTGCTTCAGTTCAGTTTCTGCACCATCTTTTCAACACTGTTTTTACTTGCAGTTTGTCAGTATCACTTGTCGAGTTTGCTAGGAAGAAACTATTATTAGAACCCCCTCTCAATTGTTCTAGTTTGATCTTTCAGTTGTGTGCTACATATACTTATCGTTAAATCTTGTCAGTCTAGATTGTGAAGTATATAAATTAGTAGTGACCCGTCATTCTGCTTCCTTAAGTGCTTGGAATCCAAAATGAGTATGAACACTTTCCGGCAAAGATGATTGAATTTTTGGAATCTTTTTAGTTGTCGTAGTTTGATCTCTCAATTGTCTCCTATGCATAGTTTTGGTTGAATCTTTAGTATGGGGTAGTGAAAGCTATAAATTAGCCGTGGCATGTTTTTTGTACATAACATACATAACATTCTGCCTCCTTAATTGTTTGGAATCCAAAAGGAGTAAGAACACTTTCCAACAGAGATGATTAAAGCTAAGGAATACCACATAATTAATCATACCTCATCCCATGATATGTGGTCATAATCAAGAAAATTGATTTTGAAAGTAACTTGGACAAGGGAACAAGGGAAGCAAGGGGAGCAAGGAAGTTGCTGACATAGTTCTTCTTGGGGTGGTTTCTTTTTTGCAGTCAGTGAGATATGTGTTTACAATCTCTACTTACCCAGACCCGAATACACCCTTCCTTTCTTTTAAGGTTATAGATTTTCTTTGGGTTCTTTTGAGCTCATAGATTCATTCACTCTCTCTCTATTTTACAAATGCATCAGCTGTGTCTATGTTTTCTTTTTTGTCCCCTTGAGTTATATTGTTGAATTCCTCTTCATAGCCTTATAGAAGATTCATCTAGAAGGATAAATGTCACAAAAGGAACTTCCTCTCACATCACGAATGTAAGTAGGGATTCTTAATCATTTAAGTTTCATTTTAAAGATTTTTTTTTTATATTGTAAAACTCTTAAACCCCAACACACCCTTTCTTTTAAGGTAATAGATTTCTTTGGGTTCTCTTGAGCTCATAGATTTACTCACTCTCTACTTTGGGAACGCATCCATTGTGTCTATTTCTTCTTATTTGTCCCCTTTAGTTATATTGTTACATTCCTCTTCATGGTCTTAAAGAAGATTCATCTAGAAGGATAAATACTATGAAAGAATTTTCCTCCCACATCACAAAGGTAAGCATGGATTCTTATTCATTTAAGTTTTATTTTAAAGATATTTTTTAATTGTTAAACTCTTAACTTGCACACAAGTTTGAATATCATATTAAAAGGTTTATTTATTTCCTTAAAATTACTTTATAAATAAGCAGAATATCTTTGCATATAAGCAATATAAAAAGCTCTTATATTGGTAAATAAAAAACTCCCACATTTAGTATGTGAATAGGGGGGCTTGTGCGTTTTTTTATTTTTTATTTTTAAAGAAAACACTTCTATGGTGATGGAGCAAGAAACCGAATAACCAATTCAACTGGGCCTTATCTTCAATTCGAGTTCTTCTTCAAGGGAGGTTAGGGATATTTCAGAAATCTCATGGGCTGCTTGCAGAAAAGTGTCAGATATCACAGAAGCAGGACTGATCTTCTCATATAAAATAATTACCTCAACCGCAACATGTGGAAACAACGGAGAAGGAAACAAAAAGAAAGGAATTTTTCAGCTAATCGGAAGACGTTTCTTGCAGAAAGCGTAGTTCGTTTGATAAGGAGAGAGACCAAACAATAACTTGTGGTCTCCACTTTCTGTCCTGCGCTTCGATTTCCGCTGCACCTGTTCTTTTGCCGGATACTATTCCGGTTTTTGCCAGAACTTTCAGGTAAATCATCTTCGTGGTGGTTTAAAATCAAGTATGATCCGAGAGATGATTTTCGTCACTGATGAGTTCAGTTATTTAGTTCTGCGTTTGTGAGACACAGAAGGATTTAGCGGAAATGTTAATTTGTGGTATATTAGGGATTATCTTTTTGTTTTTGGGGCAGAAATCTGATTATTTTTTTATTATTATTTTTAACATAGCCAGGTGCGGAAACGAGGTTGGTTCTAGTTTAAAACCAGGAAGATTGAGTTGGAGTTCCCTTTTTTGGTTCTTATCGTTGTGCTTTCTGGTTCCGTTAGCGTTAGGAAATGTTAATTCGTGGTATAAAGGGATTATCTTTTTGTTTTTGGGGCAGAAATCTGGTTTTCTTTAACATACCCAAGTGGGGAAATGAGGTTATTTCTAGTTTAAAACCAGAAAGATTGAGGATGAGTACCTTTTTTGTCCTTATTGGTGTGCTTTCTGGTTCTCTTAGTGCTAGGATGGGATTATGTGCGCGTTCTATTGGGTTTAACGGATTTATTCTTTCAGACATGGATGGGAATTCAAGTGAGAATGAGCCATTGTTGAATCGCATCCAACAGTTGGAACATGGTACGTGTACTTTTTGTGTCTGGCGTTCACCTCTCACCTGAAATGAGTTTTCTTTCACATCATTGATTCGGTCAAGTAGTTTAGCGAGTGTCCACCATAGATTTATTGTCCATTCAATGAAGTTGAACATCTTTCTGCTTTCCTTTTTGTGAAATAACAATGATGGCATTCTGTTTGATAAAAGTAGATGTAATGCTTATGTTTCATTCATTTTTGGATTTCATTGCTCCTTAGAATTTTTGAACGTTACTTTCTTGGGGGTTTTTGGTACTCCTTTTGTTATCGTTCCCCTATTTTCTTAATGAAATTTATACACTTCAAAAGCAAAAGTGTCTTTAACCCTTAGCCTCTAGTTGTAGATGCTTCTTCCTTATAAAAAGTGTCTTCTCTTGGTTTTTGTGTATCAATTTCTTCCTTTCCGTATTAGATAAACTTAATCTACACATTATATGGTTTAAAGATTCATTCTTCACATACCTAATTGCAGCTTGTGCTTTCTAGACTGCTATGTTCTAAAGTTTGTTACTGCAATTTTCTCCAGTACTGGATCTGTTTTTACCAATAAGATTTAGTGTGTGGACTATTTCTCTTGTAGAGCGTGATGAATTGCGCAAAGATATTGAACAATTGTGTATGCAACAAGCTGGACCCGGCTACCTTGCTGTGGCTACACGAATGCATTTTCAAAGGTATAATTTTCTCTCTCAGTCCAAATCATCTCTCTGCCTCCTTCATCTCCTGTTGTATGGAAGGCGTGAGTGGAAAGGAGATAAGGGGCTTACTGTAGCCTGTTTGTTGGTATTGTTGTGGCTCAATTAAACTTTATCATAGTAATATCGGTCCTCCATTAGGACAGCTGGCTTGGAACAGGAGATTGAGAACTTGAGAAAGAAACTAGCTGCTTGCACAAGAGAGAATACAAATCTTCATGAGGAGCTTTCAGAGGCCTACCGAATCAAAGTAAGACCTTGAAATCTTAATGCATGCAACTTGTTTGATCTCCATCCCATGCTTATTAGCCTTCTTTGATGTTCCCAGAGCCAACTTGCGGAGCTCCATGGTTTAGAGGTCTCAAAGGTCTCCCTCCCTTCTTCCTTCCTCTCTTTTGTGCATCTTACATTAAAATACACCTATCAAATGGTAAGTTTCATGACCGTTAATAAAAGACAAACGGACAGAGAAAGTTAGGAATGGCTTTAACGGGAAGTAATTGATACAAAGCTACATTCCGACTTAACTAATTATCGCAAACTCTCTGATTGCTAAATGTAACATAAAACTGTTATTGCTTTATTTTAGGAATAATTTTTTTTTAAAAAAAATCTCACTGCCTTTCTTCTTTTACTGGCTTGATCTGTCCTCACATTGCCTCAACAGAAAATAGATATGTATAATCTCCCCATGGACATCATTAAGTGGTTTTTCGTTGGCTTTTACAAGTGCTTGGTGTAATAAGATTTGGAAGAGCTACATCTATTAGTGCCAAATCTGATTCATAATATTTAAGAGGAAAGATGGAGGCTTAAGATTTTTGGAACCTTGTTTTGTGGTTGTGATATGTTTCATCTCTTTTTCTTAGAATATGGAAGCTGAGAAGCAGCTTAAATTTTTCCAAAGCTGTGTAGCAGCTGCTTTTGCTGAAAGGGACAATTCAATAATGGAGGTTGTGATACTTATTGCCTCTGAATTTCAGAATTCTCGTGTTAGATTTCCTTTTTTATTTTTATTTTTAATTTATTTAACAATGCTTTATGGATGGTGACAGGCTGAGAAGGCCAAGGAGAACGAGGAGATCATGTTGCTGAAAACGAATGAAATCCAAAAGAGGTACTTGAAGTCTTTTAACCCTTGGGCTGCTCATTTACTATCTGTGCTCATGATGTGTGATATAAGAAAAAGTGACTTTCAAGTTGATGTTGAAGGTTTTGTTTGCTATTAGATCTATCCATATAATGACACAGAGTGTCTTTAGCTGATGGAAATTCTAATAAGAATAAAAAGAAATTGAAATAGCTTTCACGGGAAACAGATGATAACCATCTGTATTAAGAAGCAAAAAATGTGGAAGATTTGAAATTTTTGCTAAAAATTCAACAAACTATAAATGCTTTAATGGAATATGAGAAGAAAAGGGGGTTCCAATTTTTAACATGTCCTTAATCCTGCAAGACAACCGCCACCACCAAGAACTTATTCAAATGTATGCTTTACGGACCTTGAACTTGACATTGCTTTAATAGGTGGAGCTTATAGAAGGAATTGCGATTTCTTGCTCCTTGAAAGGGGTTTCTATGATTCAATTTGTACTTTATTGCTTTGCTATTATTTTGGTTTTCACCACATGCTGTAATAAGATCTCAATGGCGGATGTTAAGGCAATGAAAAAAATCCTCTTTGAAGGGGTTTGTATAATGAGAGGAAGCTGACCGAAGGATGATGTAGCAAGTTCCTTCTGCTATTGTTTTCTCTCTCTCTCTCTCTTTTCTTTATTTTTTTATTTTTCTATTTTTTATTTTGCTATTGTTTGATTACTGGGTAGGGGCGGAGTAGAGTGCTTTGTAAAGGGTAGAATTAGGATGCAAACAAATGTTGTGGTCAATGGAGAATGGATATCCTTTTATGAGTTGTGAAGTGGGTTGATTTTCTGATGCATCTTACTTTCCTCCCCCCCCCCCCCCCCCCCCTGCTTTCTTTTGCTACTGATGTACTTGTATATATTCCTCACATTATTTTCCCATAATTATTTGGGAAGTTAATTTAAGGGATGATATTTCATTCTTCAACTGTTTGTGACAGCTCAAAAACTTGTAACTGTTTCTTGGTGTTAAAAAGAAATCTTTGATTTTTACAGTGTGGCCTAATGTATGATTTGGTTCAATGTAGTGCTCACTAATTTTTTGATGCAAAAATATATATATATATATATTTTTAATCACAATCAGGTGCATGACATCTATTATGTCCTGTGACTTCTCTGTCTAATTTGCATGATATTGTGTAACAGGTTGGATGAGCTCACCTCAGATTGTCTTGAGCTGAATAGACTGAATGATACATTACAGCTTGATCTAGCAAAACAAGAAGATCAGAATAAGACTTTTAAGAAGGTGATTGTCCCTTTTCTTCCTAATAAGTCTATCTGAATGATATAGCTTTTTCTTGGGTGATATCAAGACTCTGTGTAGATCCTCCTCAGGCATACACACGGTGCATTTTTGGTTACAGTTGGGTGCTTATCAGTTTAGCAAGACTAACTGGATTAGTTAGGTGGTGGTTCATGTTCTGGAAAATTTCACCTTTGGCTTAAAGTAGTTGTGCCTCACGTGTTGGAACAGAAAAATGTTGGTTGTCATGGTGACCATAGATGCCATTTTACCCCATTATTGTACCTTTGGTATCATTATCTCCCAGGCTTCTCTCCCTTGGTTTATGATTTACTTATAAATAGGTAAAGAAAAAATGGAAAAGAAACAGAAAAAATATATATGTGCTTACTATTTCTATAAAGAAAAGAAAGCTGCCAGGAAGAAGCTGTTATCAGAACCACCTCTCGACTATCATTGTTTGATCTCTCACTTGTCTCCTGCCTATACTTTTGGTTGATTCTTTAAGTTTGGGTGATGAAGGTTATAAATTTAGCAGTGGCATTTCTTTTGTACATGTCATACATAACATTTTGCTTACTTAAGTGCTTGTAATCCAAAATGAGTATGTACACTTTCCAACAAAGATGATTGGATTTTTTATATTCTATTCTTTGAAGGTGTTTGACTCGTTAAACTGCCACTGGATAACTAAATATTGAAGATCTACTTTCTTCTTATTCATGAGAAAGCTTGAAGTTGACACTTAAAGATCTTCTAGGATGTTATGTATGTCTTTTGTGATATAAATTGTTTATATTTGTTGCTTAGTTTAGTATGAAAGTGTGGCTAACATGAAGCCTATTTTTGATAATCTTACTTCTAAAATGGTCTTTAGGTCAAACATTTATTTCTTCCCTCATCACGAGGAAGAAAAGGTAAGGTCATGGGTTAAGTTGATTAGTCTTTGGTTCAACTAATCAAAGGAATTTTCGTCCTCATTAGACAAGTGGTGGAGGGTGACTGCAGTGTGATATTATTATGTTCGTTGCAAATAATGAATAAGTAATTATGTTTACCTCTCAGGATAGCTATATGATTCTCATTTTCCTACATGAATGTGCCTCCTTCTCATTTTATCTTGTTGTTTTCTTACTGACAGAGTTTATTGTGTAAATCAAATTCTGAAATTGGATCTGATTTTCTTTTCTTCAACCATTTTTAGTGCTTATGAAGACATATTTACTTTTACAGGTTGTAGACAGATTTTACGAGATTAGGCAACAATCTCTCAGAGAATTTGAGGATTTAAGTTGGGAAGACAAATGTGCGTGTCTTTTGCATGATCCCCCAGAAATGTGGAGTTTTAATGATACTTCCACTGCCAAATACATTGTAAGTTTCGTGGATTTTAAGTTGCAATTACCATTCACTATTGACAATAGATATCTTTTGGCTGGATAGCAAGGTCTCAAATCAGATAAATCATGATGAATATAATAGATATATGGCTTGCTGATATTTCTCACGTTTTCTTGGGTTGTATGTCAGATTTAAGTTTCTCTGATGCACATAATGATCTGCAGAAACCTATTGTTGAACTGTGCATAAGCTACTGATATTCACTCTCTTTTCTAACTTAGCTGTATTTGTGAATTAGACACGTTTCTATATTACTCATCCTCCTGACTGGGTTGCGCTTCGTACTACCTCATAGTTTATCTGGATTCACCTTAATCACATCAAAATGGGTGGTAGTAAATGCAGAACAGTGAAATAGCTGAGAGTATACATGATAAGGAGTATGGAAATTACTAAATTGAAGCAGTGTTTGTTTAATACTAAACTAAATCGCTATGAGAAAATGTTAAGTTAGAAATTATGAATAAAATCCACAAATTCCTACAAATACGTGCATTGTGTCAGAGAAGACCAACCCAAATTCTGTTTGTTGTTGTTTGGGTTTATGGTGGAGTTGGGGAGGAGGTGGTATAGAATATCAGAGCTCAAAATCCAATTCTTCTGAACCCATGATAACTGAAACATGTTGTGCGAGGTCAAGCAAATCAAATAAATGACTCTTCCCAGAGAAAGAGAATGAAAAAGAAAAAGGAAAACAATGAGCTATATTAACTGAACGTTCTGATGTTCTACTGAAGTGATCTGGGTGTCTGACGTGTTAGAGCCCAAATTGAATAACTTCAGAGGAATTGAACTACACCAAGCTGAGGAGGCCACATCGGTTAAGTTCCTTGTAATGAATGGGCACCCCAAGAATATTTTTCTAGTTGTTAATGTCAAATGTTGCATAACGGCATTGTTCCTGTTGTTTTAGAAGTTTAGATATAGGAATATTTGATACTATTGCATAGGTCAGGCCCAAGTTTACCTTTCTTCTCCTGTACTGGTATTGATCTCCTTGTGTAATATGTAGTAATTATGCACTGGTGGGATGAGATATACTACTGGAATTTATGTGCATGCGTATCCTTTATGTATCCTGGGAACCAAAAATACATTATAACCTTGAACATGTATATTAACTGGAAATGCAAAGATAGTCAAGTTTCCATTTGATTGAAAATTTATTTTCTATCTGCAACTCGAGTAACTTATTCCTCAGACAGAGTACATTAGAAGAAGAGGTCGAGACACTGAGGAAATCTGTGGATAATCTCCAAAATAAGCTGTGTATGGTAAGGATTTAGTTCTGTCCATTGTGGCTTTTTGCATCTAACAAACTGAATAATTGGCTGCATTAATGGAATCTTCATTTTCCTGCTATCCACAGGGGTTGGAAATTGAAAAGCATCTAAAGGACAAAGTTCGTGAATTGGAAAAGAAGAGAGTGAGTTTTTTGTTGTCTGTGTCTTAAGATATAATTTCTATCCATGCCCCTGTTGCGTCCACACTTCTGCCCAGCAGAAAGGAAAAAAAGAAAAAAAAGTAAGAGAAAGCATAAATTTTGACTCCTAATTTCTTTTGTTTGTTTTTGAACTAATTGCATGCAGGCGTATGCAGACAGAATTAGCAGGAGTGGGATAACAGGGCTGCGTCAATACCATTCTCAGCATAGAGTTCAGATCATGAATTTACTCAATGAGGGAAAATCTCAAATGAAGTCTATTGTTTATGTGATAGAGGAAAAGATCAGGCAATTTGAAGTGGGTAGAGTACAAAACTTGGGGCCTCCTAAAGGAGATGAAAAACCTGAGGAATATGAATGTCGGGATGTACATATGGCTACTCATTCCGGCTCTGACTTGTTATCTAAGGTTTTGTCACTGCAAACTTACGCTATAATTTTTTTTGGTTTTCTTCCCTCTCTCTCTCTCTCGCTTTCTGTGGTATATTTTGTAAGTGTCTTAGTTCCACATTGGCTTTGCCTTTATTCCCGGTTCTTTTCCATCTAAAGCTTGGGAATCCCGCACGGAGGGGGAGTGGGGTGGTTACATATGTAGTCATTGCATGACATTTTTGTTACTTCTGCTTATTCATAAGGAGTTATATATTATAAAGTGCACAAGCTTACGGGAGTGGTTGGAAAAGAAAAAACTACCATGGATATTTTACTTTGCAACATATACAAGTTGGGAAATCGACTTTGTCCTTTCCATCACCTTTCCTTTGGACATCTCTACAAGCCTACATGTGAAAGCCAGTTGTTTCTTTCCTTCCAAAGACATCTGAATGAAAGAGCAAGTGACAACTGCTATTTCACTTTGTTTTTGTGATTGAGAGTCTCAATATGCTAGCTATATTGATGACGGACTGATAAATTGAGGACACAGCACATCTTGAACTAGAAGTAGTGCGATATTCCAACAACCAAACATAATGCTGTTCTCCTTGTCTATGGAAGCATACATTATATATCTCACTTTTGTCGTAGTTTCACACCAAATCTGCTCTCATCGGAAGTAACTTGAAGGGAATGCATGTACATTGAAGAAAGAATTGAAGATCCATTTGGGGGTGAACCATATCCTCTTGGATTTCTAATAGTTTCGACCTACTATGTCAAATGAGTAACATACAGGTAGCATACCTTTATCATCAATTTAAGTAAAAGCTCAGAGGTAGTCCCATAAAAGTAGCTTGCCTCCAAATTCTTCATAAAAGTTTGATCCAATATCCAGTTCAAATTGAATAAGGTGAGGAAGGGAGGCTGGGTAACCTACCTAAGAAACTTCTGGTAAGTCTGTTTAACTCTCTAATCCAAGTAGTCTTAAAAAATAAAACTTCGTTGAGTCTGATTTAACAGACTCCCTTTCCCTCTCTTTTTGCTTTTAGTTCCCTGCTACACTTGCTTAAGATTTTAGAATGCTGAAAGAAATTGAACACCCAGAATCTTCAAGCGTTTTGTTTATAGAGCTCAACTCCTAGACAACTGTTACCTTTTTCAGATCTTTTCTACTGTCAGATGGTTCATCTTAGATGCCTGACCTAATGGGTGAGATGATTCATCTTGGATGCCCGACCTGATGGGTCAGATGGTTTGCTGTATTATAGATGGTTGTAGCAAACATTTTCTTTTTATGTTCATATTTCACATGCAGCCTTATTGTTGATATTTGGTATGTTCATATTTTTTTGTGCAAAAAGGTTGTGTGGTAGCTGTACATCTTATAAATAACTATTTTATCTGAATTTGAGGTCTGATATTTATTTACAGGATAAGGAAACCACTATCATATCCAATAGAATTATAGTTTTTAGTCACAATGTATGCACTCGATGACATTGTTGAATCTTCTTCTCTGCAGCTTTTAATTTTAATATTACTTTGTCCTCTTGGTGTTCAGAGTTATGGTCCTGGCTTACCAGATGTTACAGTTGATGGAAAAGGAGATTCCTCTGAAGCCCTTGCACAGGCATTGCAAGAGAAGGTTTTTTTCTTTTTCTTTTTCGGTTATACTTGCATTTATATATACTCTCTTCTTTCTCTTACTTTCTCCCTTTCTCTCCCTTCCCCCCCGGTCCACCCACACCAATCCAATTCTCTGATTATTATTTTCCTATGGAGTATGATTGGTGCTTCTTATATGTAGTATCTTTTATGTCTTTTATTCTTTAAGCTCATGTATAAAATCTATGTTAGGTTGCAGCATTGTTGCTTTTATCACAGCAGGAAGAAAGAGATTTACTGGAGAGAAATGTGAATTCAGCTCTTCAAAAGAAAATTGAGGAGCTTCAAAGAAACTTATTACAGGTAATTTAAGCAAAGTGTTTTTTTCTAGCACTTTATCCCATGATTTTAACAACATGAAGCCCATAAATACTTTTAACATTATGTGCTTCAGGCTATTCCCAACTCGATGTACAAATTTTCTACATGGTTGCGTGCAGAAAATATTTGATTTGATGGGCATATTAGCAAGTACATAATATTTTCACCACATGAATGTCAAGTCTTATTCATATTGATGTGTTACCTTCCAACTAGTCATCTTTTCTGTGTGTTGATTCTCTCCCTCCAAACACCAAACGAAAAACAAGGAAAGAAGATGTTCTTTGTTTCAAACATTGGAAAAAAGATAAACAAGAAAATGTTCCAAAGCTTTTTGTAAACTTCACTAGCATGGCTCTATGATGTATATTTTGGATTTTTCTTTAAAAAGTAAGAAGCTTTTCTGCTGCTAATTGATGGATGGGTTCTTATTTATTTTATGGTGTGAAAATACTCAGTTATTGCCTTTTTTTTATGGCTTTTTTTTTTTTGGGAGTTTTTGAAGTGGATTAAATCTAAAAAGTTGATCACGTTTTTTTCTTTTTTTTTTTCCTTCTCTCTCTCTCTCTCTCTCTCTCTCTCTCAAGATAGTGATTCGTTAATAAGGTATCAAAATAAGAAATTTTTGAAGTAAAATTTGATAAAGTCACAATCGAATTAATTAATCAATACATCAAAAACACTACAAAATTCCAGAAGAAACTATCTATTATTTCTAAATGTAAAAATATTCGTGGCAGAGTCTATCTAGCATAATTTCGAAAAGATTTTGTGAAAATGAGAAGTTTTCATGAAATCATTTCTTTTTTGAAGTTTTTTTGGTTGATTTTAAAAATAAAAAATAAAAAATCGAATGGAAGGAGAGTAAGGTACAGTACACGATTGGTATATACCAAAGTCCACTAAAGATGAAGTTTTCTATTTTAATGTCAACCAAGCAGGTTGCGGTATGGTTAAATTATTTTGAGCTCTATGTTAAGTGCAAACATGGTAAAGAGGCTGAGACATTGGCGTGATATCTTATACTGTATTCTATCTGAATGCACAAGCATATGACTTGAGTGAGATAAAACTAAGGTTGGTCATTCAACATCGGGATTATCTGTGCACATCTTGCTTTCATTTTGGTTTCTTTCTCTTATTTTTCTAAACCACCTGATTCAATTGAATGCTTTTATGTTTCAATTAGCACTTTGTTTTTTTCCTCCTTTAAGATGAAGCCCGTAAAAAAATATGGTCAAAATGCTTTCTACCTACTTGTCATGTATATATTTCCACTATCACTCTCTTGAAAAGTGAAAAAGCAAGCCATTGCAATATGTAGTGAATGAAAATGATTAGGATTTTTGTCGAAATTTGGGAAATATGATTCTTGGACTTTTTGGTAGTGGAACATATTTGGGATGGCCAAAAGTAGAAGTGTGGAATGGTATTGCAAACAGAGAGAGTATCAATCTTGAGGATTTCTGAGCCTTCTTGGACTGGTAGAAAAGTTTTTCTGTACTTGGAAAGATTCGGAAAATAGAGAAGTATTAAATTCTTGCCTGAGCAACCAAATCTGTTTTGAGGTTGTTATGACTTTATCTAGAGCTGAAGTCACCTATAGGGCAGATAGTGGTGCAAGTGATGCCCGGTGGGTAGTCATTGGTGAGATGGAGCAACACCTCCTTGCTCAGTCTGGGACGCTAGCTTCTAATTTGTAGTTTGATGTGCTGTTATGCACATGAAGTCTTTGACGTCATACAAAATTCAATTGCCTTTGCATTTCTTCTTGAGCAAAGCTATGTGACTGAGCAAGATTGGCTTTTTGTTTCATTTAGGTCTAATAATTTTCTGTTAGATTTATTGATTGATTCTGAAATTCTCTTATGGTACAGGTTACCAACGAAAAAGTAAGAGCTCTAATGGAGTTTGCTCAGCTAAAGCAGGAATATCGACTACTTCAGGAGTACGGTTAATTTTCTTTCAGAATCTTTACACCACCAGAAGTAATTGTTGTTTCTTCTTTACTGCTTTGCTTGCTGGTGAGGAGAACTTGTAACATTTCATTGTTGCAAGTTCTTTCTTGGAGCCTAAAATGACCAAATAATCATTAGTGGACCCTGTTTAACTCGTAATGTCTCAATAGTGACTTGTTTCTGAGATTCTACCAGAGTTTTGAATGTGTCCTGTGCAATTATTCTATTTTTTCTATCTTCTTCTTCTTCTTCTTCTTCTTCTTCTTCTTCTTCTTTTCCTGGGGTGGGTGGAGGTGTGGGGTTGGTGTTTAACTTCATCACTTTGCCTATGTGGACAATACAGGGAGATTGTATATGAAGGTGTTGGAGTGGTCTGTCACCGTTGGAGGGATTTGTCTTTTCTTTTGGCCACTTGGTAGAATACATGAATGTCTGAGTGGAGTCTTTTTTGTACAACCTGAGTACTTAAGTTTCTACTCATGTGAAGAGAATTTTTTATTACATTATGTATGAAAAGCTGGACAATCCTATGATGTAGCCATAGTTATTTAGGATGATAATGCCCTATGCTATAAACATTCCTTTTGTCCTTGTAGGTCCTTGCAACTTTAATCTCTTTTCTTATCAGTGGACCAGTCATGACCAATCCATCTCATTTACATACCTCTTTCTTGTAGTCTACTAGGCTACATGCAGCTTCCCCTGATGTATTCTCTGTTTTCTTTTTTTCTTTTTTTCTTTTCAGTTCTTGCATTGCCTTCCTTTTATCTTATATCTTTATTCCTGCTGTCCACATGTTTTGACACATACGTTGACATCCTTGCATATATTGTCAGACTCATTGTGGCCTCAAAGACAACTGATTTAGAGGCATTAGAGAGTAAAGTATCATCTCTTTTACCGTCAAATGCACTATTAGACCATCTTGTTCTCTCATTCAGTTCTCACGACACCTCATACTATTTTATGGGTACTTTCCTTGTATTTACCTAGCATTCTAGGAAAGAGTTAAAAGGTAAATGTTTTCAAAGTTTCTCTACATGTATGGATTTTAGATTCATTCCTGTTCTCTGATTTTATCAAATGTAGCTGTCATTCTGATGACAGAAGTTAAAGTTAAAATTTTTGGTCTGTTTTGCAAGTTCTATGACAGAAGATAAGAGTTAAATTCCATCTCTCTGAAATTACCTTCTTGTTTGGGTTTTACGCAATTCCGTTCACACTTTTTATTGTTGTATTGTTCATATCCTTGTCAGCCTTTCTTTTCGAAGGCCAACCAAATCTTCTTACGGAATCCTATCAGAACCGCTCTCTCTTTTTCTCTTTAAATTCGTTTTTAATTTGGCATTTAAAGTCTGTCAATACTCTTTTGCTATCTTATTGTCTTTTAAAGTATTTCTAATCTTTCTGTCTTTCAAAACATTCTATCAATTGCTTAAGCAGCTTCTTTTGTAGATTTTTCTTCATCAAAATTTAGATACCACATGGTGAAAGAATGTGTGATACAGTCGTTATGATGGTGCTAAGAATACCAACTGCTTACTCTTATGCCAGAATGAGCCTAGTTAGTCTTCCTATACTCTTGCACTGAATTGATGTTTTTGGGACATGAATGTTGTGGATGTTTTGCTTTTTGAACAATTTACAGCTTTGGCAATAGTGGGTATTAATGGTGATGGGTTATGGCAGTGGTACCTAACACGATATGATGCATTTTTGCAGGAAAATCATCAAGGAGAATAAACAAGGAAAAGCTTTGGCTGATGTTGGAGGAAAAAGATTTCTTGCCGACAGAGATGGAAAGTTAAAAAACTTGCTGAAGAGAACATATCTGGGGCGTTGGATTGGTCCACTAGATGGTAGTGGAGATGAAGCTGAAGTTTACCCAAAGAATGAAGCGAAATTCTTTGGCAGAAGGTCCAGTAGCGTGGACTTTGCCAGGTTTGTGAAATTCGTCACCATTTGAACCACTTGATGCATGGCTCTGGTTCATATGCATGCAATGATATTTCCCATAGATTTGTACCATGACCTGTCTCAATTTTCAAATTTTTACTTACCCTTCCTACATTTTCTACTTATTACTATATTTATTTAACTTTTCCAGAATGAAGGTTGAACATGCAACTCTTAAGGAAAGCATGGAAATTATGGACCATTTGACATCGTCAATTCACAGGCTTCATCTGTCTTTATTAAAGGTATAGCATTCTGATATTTACAAAACAATGGTTACTAGTGCAAGGCATGCCACATGCAATTTCTTTTTCACTCAGACCAGGGGCGAGGGACGGGGATTCTAAAAGCAAACAAATATTTTAAATTGGCACGTAGTACTTTTTGACGAAGGCTTTAGATGCTCGTTCATTGTTCACCATATCGTCAGAGTGTCATATAATTTTTCTCTCCTTTTAGCTTTGAATCTGTTGTCTGTTTGTTTCAAAGCTAGCGCTATGATTCTAATTACCTGTGTAAGGTTAATGTGCTTTATGCCTGTGACATCATTTATCTTGTAGGCCAAAGAGATGGCTTCTGAAGGTACAGTTAATAGCACTTCAGAAACTCTTGATGATATTATAAACGAGGCAAGACTTGTCAAGACTGCTCTTGGCAGCTCCCTGCCCATTAGTTGGTCAGCTGAGGGAGATGGTTCCCTAGATGAAAACATTGGCAATGATCTCATGGATATATATGGGGACCCCAGCGGTGAGAAGATAGATTCTGTTTCTGCTGCAGGATTTGAGATGGTGGATCTCATCATACTTGCGGCTCAGATATTGAAGAACAATACGAGAAATGGTTCATGATATAGACGGCAATCTAGTTCTTGCATTGTCGGGTCTTGGTTCTGTGTTTGATTCCCCTAACTGGTAGTGAATGCTAGTAGATGGTAGGAGGAAAATGATACGTGCTTTGCAAGAAAGGGGAATTGTGTAAATCAATAAGTTGTCATTGTACAGTCATGTGCTTTCCAAGGGTGTATCAATGGGTTGCTCGCCTGATGTACAGTAACATTTTGATTGGCTTCACATCATAAATCCAATTTAATAGTGCTCTGATGTTTGATGATCATCTGTTTATTTGTTGGAAGTAGCCTGCATCTTGGAAGATTGTCGTAAGAGAAAGTCGCCACCAAATTTTCCGTCTTTTACATGAAAGAAGGTATCACATGCATCACTTCACCTGCTTCTTGTAGATTTTACTAGTGTTAACAAGTAATTCATATGCACCATGACTTGGCCTGCATGTTTGTCTAAAAGTGTTGAAATGCTGATATAACTAAAGACACGGATAGAAATCTTTCAAGATGCAGTATATTGAGAATGTCATTTCTATAGTATAACATTGAGGATGTCATTTCTATAGATACGTCTAAGTTACATTAGCAATTCATAATTACTATTGACAGAGTCTTAAGTGGTCGGAGAAGAGCCTAATATCTTGTAAACAAGTTAGTTTCATGGTTTCCTACTTCTGGTGTCTGTGGGACACCAGATGTTGTGTAGTGCCTAATAACTTATGATGTTGAAACCAAGACAACGAGCAGTTGTGTGTACATGCTGGATAGGGGTTTAATAGCAGAAAGAACAGCAGATAAATGCAACTGATGAACTTCAGAAATTAGTTGTTCTTTGACCAAAGTTTTTTGATTTTAATTTATGTGGAAAAGGGAAGTGAAGGTGGAAAAATCTTACATGTTTCGTGCCAAGCAAGAACTTAAATGCAGATGCTGAAAGTATGAAACACATTCTTTATTATGAACTCTACCTTTCAAAGCAAAACACACAACAGTGCATCAGAACGTCCATAAGTTTCATCACTTGAGTTCATAAAACGGACCTTATTTAACAAGACAGCATTATAAACCATAGGGTAACGTAGGATCTACATGAGAAGTTGTGAAATTTGTTATGATTCAGCAGTAATTTCCACAGCAGCGATGTTCTCAGACATAAGGTTCTTCTCTCGGTCGCTTTCGAGTTGGCTGTAGTTCCCTTTCTCCTTGAAGAGCTGGATGTGGTGGTGCTTGCAATAGAGCTTTCCTTCATGAGCAATGTAGTTAGATGGGCTTATGGTGCAACCTCCTCGAGTGCATTTAAAGCAGGTCTTGTGGTAGGGAGTACCATTAACCGTCACCTTCAAGGAATTAAAAAAACCATTATTGTTAATATGTCATCACCGTTTAGTTACGAATAATGTGAAGCATCCTATATTGTCTAAATCTTGATTGAGAATTATCTTCAAAATTAGGTACAAGTCCTCTTGGATGATGTCTTACAACCTATGCTAACTATGAAGAGATATGTTAAAAATGATGTAAAAAATATCTCAGATTACTTAAATACTATTCAAGAATCATTTTTTAAATGAAATATATGTTATTTTCTTATAATTTAGCTTGTAAGAAGAAATCAACTTTCTTTAACATGTTCAATCACATTTCACTACCATTTTGGTTTTGAATGGAACAAGAGGATCTTGTCCTCAGATCTTGAAAATCCTTTTGGAGTTCAAAACAATTATGCATGATCATCAAAAGTTTAATCACAGAGGCAGCTATTTCTTTGATTAAGGCTTTAGGTACTTCAGATGTAAAACTTAAACGCTGATCATTGTTGAAAGGTACTCTATGGTTGTTACCTTCTCAATTGGGTAAACAGTCTTATTGCACCCCACACATTTCTCTCTGGTACCCCCAAACATATTCGAGACTGCCTTTGCATTCTGGTAACATCCATCTCAAGTTAGTTGCAAGTAGAAAACTTGGTAAATTTGCAATGACTGAACAAGCATCAAAGCTATTACCTCTGCAACTTGTTTTTCAGGTCTCACGATTTTGGGTGTTCCTGAAAGAATATGTAGAAGAAAGAAGAACAGACTGAGTATCGTGATAACGTAGTGCAGACAAGTCGAATTTATTTGAATCCAGAAGAAAAACTTCACCTTCAAAGCTCTTGTCCAGGCTGCCGGTTCGCTTGAAGAGCTGATCATAATGAGGCCTGCAATATAGGACCCCCTCGAAGGAACAGTAGTTGCTTAGCTGCAATGACAGAAAACAGCATAAATGAGTTATCCTTCAAATCACTGGGTTAGAACCGAGAATTTAGCTGCTCTTTTACGGGACTGGCATAACTTTTCCACCTTTAAAAGGAAAAGAAGATCTGAGACTTATTTGAGCTTGAATTGTTTTGAAGACTAAGCTTGCTTATGTGCTAAATTCTTAATGTGCATGTCTACAGTCTGCTCAAGATATTATAGCAGATGGAGCTACAGGTGGCCTTTCCTCTCTGGAGTGTTCTTGATCTTGTAAGATAGTTTAAATCTTTACAACGATGGAGATGAATGAATCTTCTTACAGACATTTCAAACATTTCAAACATTTTCCCTTCCTTTCATCTTTCCAGAGATCTTGCGAAGGGAAAAAGGAAGCAAAGGGAAGCTGATTCAACATGAGAATTTAAGAAGGAAAATTTTTCAAAGGAACATATATTAATCCATTGTTGATGCTTGCATCGATCGCTGGCAATGACTCCGTCGTTGTACTTGCGTCTTTTTTGCATGTGTTTCTCTCGTCCTTCCTCTCCTTGCCAAATCCATTTTCCACAAGTGTGAGAGAATTTGTTTTGCGATTCTTCCCATCCTTAATCAGTCACCAGGGTGATCCCGCATGGCACAGCGGTCAAAGTAAATGGATAAAACATCGGAAAGAAAAGTATACATGATCCAAGCAGGATGATGATCTCTTCTGTACATTTTCCATGTTACTTGTTACGAAGAAAGAATTCACAAAAAAAAAAAAAAGTGACAATTTTTAGATGGTATCAAAGCCTAAGTTTAGAACTGACGACCTTCATGCACAGAGTATGGTTAATGAAATACTCGAGTCTGTTAGATAAGATCAGCCTAAACTTATAAAAGGGAGTATCTTAAAACACCATGAATGTCAAAATACCTGTAAAAAAATTTAAATTATAAATGTCAACGTGCCAATAACCAAGTAGTTAGTTATTGGACACCAAGGACCCAAGTACAACCATACCCCAAATTTTTTTTACTTGTAAAAAAAGATAAGATTATGAAAGCTTTAGCTGGTGTTACCTTGAGGGTACCTCTGCAATGGTGGCATCGGAAACAGGCCTTATGGTACACCCTGTTATCGGCGGCTAACTTGTCAACCAGGTATACTGTCTTGTTGCAGGCCGTGCACTTCTGTGTGGTTCCTGCGAAGGTGGCCATGGCTTCCTATCCACCCCAACCCTTGGGAAGGAAGAGCAGGAGAGAGCAGCCTTATATTTCACCTTTCTTCTTCTTCCTTGGCTCTACCTCTGCTTCTTTCCCTATCTGTCCTGCCACATTATGAATGGCTAGAGATGAAAAACAGAGGTGAGAAACAGTGGGAATGAGTTGTGGGTTGCAGTGAATTGCGGGTGACGCCAAACCAAATTTATAGAGGAATTGATGGGTGTGCCCCTTTGGCAATCATTTTGTCCACAATTAAAGCAATTTAATGCTAAAGAGCCTTGTTTACAACATAGGCTCCTCCCCACCTTTTCTTTTTTTTTTCTTTTTTTTTTCTTTGATCTGTGAAATATTCACATTGGATCCATTTTTTTGAAACTAATGGCACTAAAGTTGTTAAACATGTTTAACTTTAGCATTTTTGTGATGCTTCTAGTTCGTACGATGTGATAGATTGACTTTTACTTTTTCTATTGATATAAGAGTTTGGATGTATAAGAAATTCAATTTATTTTTTAAACTAGCTTGTAAGAAAAAGTAATACTTCCACATAGAGCATATAATGGCTTAATATATTAATAAGGTGAGACACATAAATAGATTTTAACATCTCTTTAAACTAAGCATGGAAAAAATTTAAACTTTAATAT
Organism: Casuarina cunninghamiana; assembly: GCA_028551485.1. Classification (NCBI taxonomy): domain Eukaryota; kingdom Viridiplantae; phylum Streptophyta; class Magnoliopsida; order Fagales; family Casuarinaceae; genus Casuarina; species Casuarina cunninghamiana. The sequence continues at coordinate 5,414,169 of CM052371.1, forward strand.
TATATTAGAAATTTTTTTTTTTTTTTCAGAAACTAGCTTGTAAGGAAAAGAATGTTTTCACATATAAAAAGTATAATATTAATTATTAGTAAAATGAGACACATGTCAAAACAAGTTAAGTTGGCTTTATTATTGGAGATTGAAAAAAAAAATTCGGTAGACAAAACTTACAAGATATTAATGAAATGGTGTCAAATGATGGGATCTTTACTTTGTGTGTAATTATTGGTTGCATGGTGACTTTTATTATAATCATGACAAAACTCCTTTAATCATAGCAAGTTTTTACAAAATAGGGAGACCAGGAAGCTCCTCTGTCCAACAAAATCAGCAAAAGAAGATTTTGGAGCTTATTTATCGTGAACTTTTGTTCCTTTTATTAGTAGATAATCAAGACTGGATTTTCTTTAGCAAAAGGTGTTACGTCTATGGCTTTTGGTTGTTTAACTTCATCATGACGTGCCCATCTGGATTCCCGTTTGGTTGCCTCCTTTCGTACTTGTTACTGCAACATTACTCGCAGCACGCATGCTCTTCTCTCTCTCTCTCTCTAACACACACACACACACACACACACACACACACACACACACACACACACACACACATCTTAGGTTCTTCATGATGGGTTTCCATGATTAAGTGGTTTAGGCATCTACACAATGGGAGCATAAAATGCAATCACTAGCGAGCTTCACCAAGACATTCTTTTATATGATGTAATAGTATTAGCAAGCCTGCCATGTTCGCCCCTCCTTTTTATTGAACTCAATTTTTCTTATTCAAAATATATGTTCATAGATAAAATATTTTATTCTATCTATGGGGTGACTTTCTCTTTTATTAGTCATTTTTAAAGAACGATTATTTTATAATGTGATATCAAAGTTGAGCTAATATTTAAACTTGACACTTCTTCACTGAGAACAAAAAGGCCATGAGTCCCACATGATCAAGATGATGAGTTGTATTGAAAATTGATAAAAATCACATATTATTTATATTTTGGTTTAAATAGATGTTTTTAAAGGAGGATTGAATTTTTTTTTTCTGGCTTGGTTCAAACTTTTTTATTTTTTTTAGTGGCATTTAGTGAAATTTCTGCATCAGTGGCTTGGTTCCAACCCCCTCCTCCCCCAATAAAATCCCTCCTCCCCTCCATCCCGCACTCCACTTGAGTTGCAGGGAACTAAAAAGGATTGGGCTTTCTAACAATAAAATGGGAAAAGAACTACAAGAGAATCCTTTTTAGTGTTGGGCTGCAAATAAGGAGAGCAAAATCATCAACAGGAATACTTAACGACCCAGATTGCAAGACGTTGGGGACACCTAAATGAATAAGTAATGATAGATTTCACCAAATCTTGATATCAAGGAAGTGGAGAGGAAGAAAACTCATAATCTGTCATCCTCTTAAAAGTTGAGGGGTTCATTTACCACCAAAGATTGTCATTCTTAGATAGTGGCATTTTGGTGATGATTTTCATTTCACCTAATCGTCCTCTTACATCACTCCTTCAAATACAAGGCTTATTGCATCACAACAGATCATAAACCTCTGCATCAGAAAGCTAAGTAACAAGAAGCACAAAACCTTGAAATTGCATAATGTTGTGGGCAAAACATAACATTGCTACGTATCATGTGATATAAGAGGTATTCGGAGAGGGCGTCTCAAATGTTTAGGCTCTAGAGAATGAGAATATCATGGAGTAATGTTGAGATTTGGCTGAAAGTACAGATTCTGCGTTGTAAATGAGTTCAGCTTTTCCAACCCACAATCATAGCAAGCTTACCCTTTGGTTAAACCACAAATTCCACCAACATTCTAATGACCTCAGCAACCCATACTAACTATAGCTTAGCAAAAAGGAGCCAACCTTTACGAATTGAAAAGACGAGAGAAAATTTTGGCATGAATTTTTAGATACTTATTTTACTCCAATTTGCAGGCAAACAAACCGAGATTCAAGCAAGAACAGAGGCACCAATTGAGATGCCTAGAATGGAGTCATCTCGAGACTGAAATCCAAAATGCAGAGCATAATAAAACACAATTCATCCATATTTGTTCAATCTACCTTTAAAACCGTACTCAAATTTTATTTTTTTTGTATTTGAAACCTGCTTTGTGGTACAAAAATAAGAGCTTTTTGTATATGTATGGTCTCGTGTCTTCGCAGGAACACAATTACAAGCATAAGAAACAGAGAAAAAACAAAGCCAAATATTATCACCGAACAGGGGAGACTACTTGCCAGAAAGACTTCGATCTAACGTAGATAAAACTCAGATCGTCATTCAACAAAAGCAAGAACATTCAAACTTTTGATGGAAATATTCAAACATACAAGTAGTCAGACCAATATAAGTTGCCTATGTTATGCTATTGACTCAGAAAATCTACTAAAATTGTAAATTTGGAAAGGCCACTTCCTTTATTAACATTGGAAAATACAAACATCATTACATAATGACCATCTAGTGATTGTCAAGCCACGGTTGATAGGCTAAATGGTTAAGGTAGTTTGATTCGGTCAACAAATCCATCTAAATCCCAATTGATAGAGCAGCAGCCAATAAGTTCATATTCCACTCAGTCAAAATACATCAAACCCCATCAAAGAAAAAACCTGCCAGAGATGAATAGCTAAAGCCGCTAAGAAAGAAAAAAAATAAAAGAATAAATGAAGACCATTATTCTGTCCACAACCAAAAATAGATTTGTAGCATGTTTACATAAATAATACACACCAATCATAATATATATACAAGAAATTCCAATCATTAGGTTCTCACATCAAGACAACCTGTACCAGACCCCAGATGTTATTTAGATAATGAAACTGCAACCGAGTAGGGAAAAAGATGGTCAGACTGATCAACAAACCCAGTTAGAGAAAGCAGCAGAAACACGTCTTCTACCTTCAAGTTCACTCTTTTCGATTCTGATGAATGACAACGTCAGAGGCACAAGAGGGTGACACTCAATTCTTTGATTTGGAATGCTTCACAAGCCAATCAATAACTGTATCAATGTTGGTAGAGTTCTTGCAAGAAATCATGAAGCAGCAAACCTCCCTATCAGTAATTGACTTGAGGTCCCTGCCACATGGAACAACATTTTCAATACCAAAGAGAAGACAAAAATATCTCCCTTCTTCGGAGTCTAAGAACAGGTTATATTAGTTTTGAATGAAATGGACCTACATGCAAACGTGACATGAGACCAAGCAATTTTTTTTCCTTCTTTTTTTTTGTTTTGGGTGGGGGGGGTGGGGGGGGGCGCGCTGGGGTTTCAGCACGAAATACCAATTATGAGTGGCCCAGTAAAACAGATTTTCTAGCTTCTGCACTTACATTTGCTCCGTCAGTTCCTCTTTAGACAAAGCTCCTGGTTTGTCAATCTTGTTACCCAGTACCAGCAGGGGAATGCCATTAAGTGAAGGCTTACCCAAAAGGTCATGCAGTTCACCTCTTGAGACAGATACATTCTCATAATCAGCGGCATCTACGACATACCTGTAACAAGCAAAATTCAAGGCAAGAATTGTTGGAAATAAAAAGGCACAACTGGTTGCCAAGCTATCATCTAAACTAATTAGTTACAAAAATCCACAGAAAAAATGAAAAAAGAAAAAGAAAAAAAGAAGCAGATACCTATTAGCCATGAATGGTGCATAGCCATGTAAAGCATCTTTCTTACATCAAGGATTCTAAAACTTAAATATGCATTTACATTTTGGTTACTGATAGACTCAATACACATATAAGCAGACACTGACTATTCACACAGCAGCCATGTTACCCATGATAATACTGGCTACATCCACCAATTGCAGGCCACGATGAACCCTCTTGGTAGCCATAAAGAGATACAGTGAGAGAGAGAAAGAAAGAGAGAGCATGAAGAGGGTGGGCAGAAAGTTATAAAGGCTCATGAGGGAAGAGCATATTTGTCACTTCTGATTCTTACCGAAAGTATTAGGAAGGTCCAAAAGGAAAAGGATCAGAAAATTTAAACAAGTGACTTCCACAAATGGGTGAAAAAATGAGTAGGAATCGAATTTCAAAGTATCTTAATGTGGTTGTGAACTGAAATCTAAATGACAAGACTTGGAAATATGATGAACGGAGCAGATGGCAACTCCTATTGACTACTTCTACTGGTCTCCAGCAAATTTCGGCTTGTCAATTCGACACTGGATTTTCGTCAATGCCACAAAAAGATAGCAGATGAGCTCGTTGGTGGTCTCAGAGATGCTGAACAAGAGAATGACCATGCCTGCCTTGAGGATCGTGGGGATGCACTGAGAGCATTTAAAAAGGAGAGGAAGGTGGACTAGATGTGGGGTAGATCTTGTCGGCAAAAAAGCTACACTAGCTAACTCTGTAGGAAATGGTTTTGGGGGCGAGGAGAAGGTTCGAGACAAGGCTAGAGTTTTCAAGTTTAATGGGGGGAAAGACAGAGAGGGCAAGGGGCAGGTAGTGTTGGTAAGAGGTGACTGAGGGAGGCAAACCCATCAATGTGCCTTCCTCCACTAAGCAACATTACTCCATATCACTGAAAGAAAGAAAGAAGGAAAGAAAGAAAGAAAGAAAGAAAGAAAGAAGGAAAGAGTGTTTAGAGAAAACAGCGTCGGCTGGACAAGTATAGGCTAGTTTTCACACCCAAAACCAACCCTTGCCAACACCATGTCAGGTTTTCATTCCGCTACCAGATCCTGATCCCCATCTGACTGGCACTGAAAGGTCAGACAGTTTCTGGTTGGCATCTTTATTGGATTTTCAGAAATTTGAGGCAGCTCTACATGATAAGGCTTAAAGTGTGAACTCGGGTACAGGGTGGGTCTAACCGACGAAAGTGCTCACGGTAGGGGTGTGTGAGAAGAGAGCAAAAGCAAGTAAACGCTTGCTAATTTTGCTAGAAATTTCCATTTATCTGGATGATTTATAGAGTTTTCCTTGTAAACTCAGCTAGAAACTAAAACACTAACGTGGAAAATTTACATTTAAAAGCTGCCACTGGACATTAACATCTTACAGAAGAGTTGCAAACAAATTTCCTTGTTAACAAAACGAAATATCCCATTTTTAGTATTAGCCAGAACTCAGCTTCATTAAGATGTCTTTTGTGAAAAGATTAAACAAAAAGATGAATGTGCATGTAACTGGATATTAGGAATAGAACAATCCAGTGTCATCCAAAATTTTAAGAGAAGTACCAACAGAAAGCTTGTAGGTTCACAAGCAAGGTTAAAGGAAACGAAAAGGGACATACACAATAGCTGAAACTGCACGGCAGTATCTCTCCCACATACTGCGAAATCTTGGCTGACCTCCAAGATCCCAAAGCTTTATTGTGACATTTCCTTTAGTTACTTTCTTCATATTAAATCCTACCTGTGGATAAAGAGAAATGTCTAGAGTGAGATGTCTAAAAAGATGATTAAACAAAAATTGTGGCCACACAACGGAGAGCTTTCAGAGAGATTGAAATCTTCTGCAGAAAACGTAAAAGCAAATAATAATTCAAAGAGAAAGATGACACACCGTTGGAATCATATCTTCACTGTATCCACCAGTCTGGAAATACGTTACAGAAAAAAAAAAAAAAAAAAAAGTCACACATCAGAATCAAACCGAGAGAGAGAAAAGTAGATTAAAAAACATATTCACAACTCATAATTAGTTTACTTACAGCAACAACATTTACAAGAGACGTTTTTCCAGCATTCTGAAGGCCTATTAAAGATAGCTCCATTTCTTGCTTGAAGAAGAGACTAAAATAACAAGGAAAAAAGAAATGATTGCATAAAGCTTTAACAATGTAAAGGAATTATTGAATTAAATTGTAAAATATTCCACAGAACATTATCACATCAAGCAGTTCCGTGCATAAGGCAGGCTGGAAGCAAAATGTAGACAGTCATGCCTATAATTATACTAAGCCATTAGGTCAAACTACACAGTGTGCAACAGATAGAAACTGGCACCGAAATCAGAATATTATACAACTCATTGAGGCAAAAATGCAAGTGAGAATAACAACCTTTAGAAGTTTATGGAGCTGCTAAATTAACAGCAACCTAAAACATGCTTGTTATCAAAAGAGGGGCAGCAGTTAAACATTAATCAATTATCTGAAATACTGAGAGAATAAATAAATAAATAAAGAAGTACACTAATTGTGCAGATATTAAAGAATTGAGTCCCTGGCCCAAAATTTCCCTCATAGATTACTCCCAATTTTATTGTCATCTTTACTAATTGTATTTTCCTCTCACATAATAATGTCTCTTGCCCCAAGTTCCTTGGCGTTCACTCAAAAGGAAGAAACATCTGTCACTCTTAAAATACCAGGAATCTTTCAGATGATCAATAGTAACCCACTTCAACTTTCCATCCACCAGTTAGCATTAGAATCTACTTCACAGTAACTGCATAGACGCCTCCTTCAAACCATGAATGCTCTCATAATTCAATTCTCCAACACCATTGCCCTTAAACATGGCAAAGAACGAAGTTCTAATGGCAAAATCATAAAAGTGCTTAGAGCCTGATAAAGTGTACTCCCAAAGCCACTTCCGTTACTCAAGTTGCAAACTTCCTAATTAACTCAGCTCGGCAAGTCAAACATGCAGTCATGTAGCTACCAAAAACCTTCTCAGCTACAGAAACCAATGTTCGTACACCGCCAAGTTATCATGACCGCATCTCTATTCTCGACTAAGGTTAACAAATCCACAGCTTTATGCAAAGGACATTCATGAAACAACGACGAAGGTTAACAGTAAATAGCAATCACATAGCCAATAACTTCCTTTATTATCCTATACCAGCAAAACTATCTTTGTTATAAGTATCCACTCTGATTTTGAAACAAAGAAACAGAATATCAAGAAACACTTTGAACCTCTTTTGCGTCAATTTGAAAATTCAGCTAACCTAAGGGGCCAAATAGTTGTATTCTCCAAATCTAATCGAAACCTTTCCTATTTCTCAACAATTGCTTTACATCTAAAACAGAGTATATAAACTATTCTTATTGTTCTTCTCCCTTCCTCTACTATCTTAGCAATCAAGCACAACCCAAAGCTGAAATCATGACAAATTCAAACTTAAACCATGTCCTTCCATCCCCCCACCTCCCCAGAAAAAGAAAGCCATAGGAAAAAAGTGAAGCCAAAAACCAAAAAAGAAACAAAGAAAAAGATCATCAACCCCACAGCCTCATCAGTTCACGACACTAAATACCAACTGAGTAAAGTAACAATCTTCTCAGCTCCCAAACAACAAATACTCCACAATTCGATTACTCTCTTGTTTTCCCACACTCACTCAGCAGCCAAACACAGAAAGCGAGGAAACGAGGCTCCTTACCTCCGTAGCCAATTGAGAAACGCCTCCCACAAACCCATGGCGAGCGAGGAATCAAGCAAAACTCGAAGAACAGCTTAGGGATTCGATTGCGGAATTTGATCTCAGATGTGACAGACTTCAATTTGATCTCTATCACAACGAGAAATAAACGGAAATACAATGATTGTATTTCCCAAACGAAAAGATAAATGCTAATTATTAAAGGGAGACAAACTGAAGAAGTTTCCCTCCAACAGTCCACGCGCCTAGTGGGGTCTTGGATTCCCTTCACCAATGGCGTTAGATCTGTTCCATAAATTACGCGTCGGTGATTGGCGTGGTTATTTAACGCGCCAGCTGAGGATGGTTTTGGCTTTCAAGCGAGACAAAACAGTGAGTTGAAAAGTCCTAAAACGACGTTGTTTTGACGCTTTGAGATACGGTGCAGGTCCTGAGTTGTACCTTCCAGGTTGTCTGTGGGTGGGTGGTGCCGACCCTAAAAGCTGGCGGCTTGTTACTGGTTGAATTATTTGAATTAATAAACGCGCTCCGTAGGGCAGTGGGTGCTCCTCCACCAACAGCGTTAGATTTCTTACAGAAATTTCCGGCCCGTAATTGGTGAAGTAACTGCACGCGCAGGGTGAGGCTGGTTGTGGGTTGCCACTGAAGACAGAACAGTAAGTTCGGAGGCCTTAAAACGACGTTGGTTTAAATGTTTGAGATACGATGCAGGTCCTGAGTTGTACCTTCCAGGCTGTCTATAGGCGGGGGGTTGCCGACTATAACAGCTGTCAGCTTATTACTGGTTCAATTACTTGAAGATTACGACGTTCTTTTATTCCCTCCTATTTATCTCAATCTCGTTCGACTTTGATTATATTTGAATATCTAAGCGGATTAAAAAAATATACCCAATTCTCCAATTTAAGTGTTCTTCTAGAATATGCAATTCAAGGTAATTCATAATACACTTAAAAGATAATAACTGATTGAAAAATTTTCAATCATCGTGATCTAAAAAGGTAATTTAAAACTACTCAATCAACTTTGAAAAGATAAGCAATTCAAAGTATCAAAGTTCATTTTAAATACTACAAAAAAGTTAAAAGAAGTTAGAGTCCTAACAACTCAATGACGTCTATAGGCTCTACACATAAAAGGTTAGGGTTTGATCCTCCCTTCTCTTGATTAATGCCCTTATTCCCCTATCCCATCCCTAATTAAAAAAAAAGTTAAAATAAAATAGATTACTTATTTGAACAATAGGTAAGAAAGTCTCAATTTTTTCGTATTTTTATTGCTTCCCTCAAGTAATCAAGAATTTAAGATGTAGAAAAACACACAACAAATGTTTTATCATCTTTTGACAAATTTTTTATTGGGAAAAAAAAGGCATTAAAAATGAAAGCTTACAATAGTACATCTATGGAAGGCAACAAGGTATGAACATCTATGGTTCTCTTTTGCTTTTCTGTTGGGGTTCAAGATCTCGTATTAGTTACTATGGTTAAGATTTATTTATTGTTGTGGTTAATAGATAAAACGAATGAAAGGTATGTTTCTCTCTTGTTGGAATAAGACTTGTATTTTTATATTAATGATGGCAATTTCTAGGAGAGAGTACAAAGATTAGAAGCTTCCAAAAGGACCTTTTTGGAGGGGAAAAAAAGGAATTTTTTGGAATGTTTTTATATTTATTTAAACTTCAATGTCAACTCCGTCTTTCAATTTGCGACTTCCATATCTTAGTTCACACAAATTTCAAGATCAAGACCCTTTGGCACTTCATTTTAAATTAATAACTAAAGAAGATTTGATGCTTGCGGCTACCCTTATAAGACAACCACCTACCTAGAGTAGGATGTTTAGCTATTACTAAAAGAGGAGAGGGCGACTTCATTGCTTTTTCTTTTTGGGATTTTTTTAAAGTTTTTGAAAAAAATAATATAAGAGTTAGAAGCTTTAAATTTATAACTTATGTGAAATTGGATATTAAAATTATGACATTGACAGATATCTAAAAGAAAAGTGAGAAAAGACGCATATAAATTTTTTAATTTTTCTTTATTCATATCAAATTGATGTCCTTTTTGGTTTTTTTTTTTTTGCTTTTATTTAGAATAGACTAAACGATCATCATAATGTTTATACACAATCTTTGACTTCATATTTTCTTTTTCTTTTTTCTTTTTTCTTTTTTTCTTTTTTCTTTTTCTTTTTTTTCTTTTCCCTACAAAACTCTTCAAAAGAGGAAAAATATAAGCCAAAGTTGTAACAAAATAATCATCCGAAAAAGAGATCTGAGGACTTTACATATAATTCATGAGCGATCAATTTAAAATCTGTTGAAGTATTTCTTTGTTTCAATTAAGGAGCTAGCGATTTCAAAACAATGGACTTGTCAAAATTGTCCATGAATATTTTCTTTTTCTCTTATCCACATCCATAGAGAACTGCAATTTGGCCTTATGATGAGTAAGTGTTGAGGGAAAAAGTTTCATATTAAAAGATATAATCCTTAGGTAGTGTTTAATTATAAAAAAATATCATTTCAATTCATAACTTAGATTTTGGATTGGGGACTATAACTTTTTTTGTAATATGGTATCAAAGTTCAATTTGATCCACTTTAAGCCTTTAAAAATATATTTTCTACTTATTAAAACTTGACCTCAAGATAGACTTAATGTGTGTAAGAGTGTTGAGTGTGAGAGTTTCATATTAAAAAAAATATAATTCTTGGATAGTGTTTAAACATAAAGAATGTTTATGAATTAACTTTTGAGTTAGATTACAAATTTATTTCTAATAGCAAACAATCACCTTTTGGACTTGTTATTGTGTTGACCCTATGGAATGTTCAAAACTTCCTTCAATGTGGTATTAGTACTTCACAACCCTCCTACTAGCGTATTTTGTGTCTATTGTGAAGCTTCTCTTGACCCAGCCATAGTGTATAATACAGGATTTTATGCTACTAGAATAAGAAAATAAAAATTATATCTTCGTTATCATTTATAGCTTTCCTTGTAATAGTATCACTTGTTCTTCTAAGGATTTTCAAGCACCATAATTAGGCCAAAAAGTTGATAACTAGGGTGTAACTCTATTATCTTAACTTATTAATGCATTAGTTACCCACTTGGTTTAGGCCATTTGGACCAACCCCACACCGGCCTACTAAGAATCCCTTTTTACAGCTTACTATTGGTAGCGCAAAACCTCAGTATTAATCAGTAGGTAGACATGAAATGTTAGATCTAACTACATTCAAATACAAAGATATTACTAGGTTTCAGAAACTCAACAGTTGTAACCCGTATATTTCGTCGGGTAATGAATCCCGACCATTTGAATGGGGTCGGCTTTAAGGTCAATTTGAATGTCCATTATTGTATTTCACGAAAAAGAAACAAAAGAAAGAAGTTGCCAATATCGTTCCATGTGGTAGCCTCTTGTCGTGGCAGCATCCACAACATGTGTCGCACTCGACCTCTGGCAAGAAAACTCCAAGAGAACACGACTTCTGACAAGTACAGAACTAGGGACCCTCCCTTATTGATATGGCGAAAAGAAGACGAGAAAGGAAGGATCGTGGAAGCAGCAGAACGTTTTCGAGAAAAGCAAAACCTCAAGCTGTTTTTTAACTCTTTGCCTTTCACTCACTGTATGTCTCTCTTCCAGCTTTGTACTAAGTTCTCTTTGATTTTCTGTGTTTTCCGGTTCTTTGTCTTTCTGTTTACAACCTCAACGGTGGATGGCGTTCTTGCTGGAGATCTTCCACGGGCTGCGACTCTGTGTTTCGACTCTCTGGGATCTGCAGGAGATGAGATACTCGGCCATCTTTGATGATGTAAGTTCTGTTGCAATGGCCATTGTAATGGCCGCTGTGTCGTGCTTCATTGCTGTGAGGAGACGATGATTTGAAGTTTTTGCTCATTACCTGCTGTTCTGTTCTGCATTTGTCTTTAAATGTGTACAGTTTTGTCATCAAAATCGATGATTTGAAGTTTCCGCCATTGTTAATATCGTTGCTAGAGCTTCTTATGCGCCTGCTACATTTACGTGCTTTTGCTTCTTTTCCGTACTGTAAAATCTCTATACCACTTGAGAAAGAAGAATGATTATTATTGCTAAATCTCCTCAAACGTTTTCTGGGTTTCTTAATCGGCCCACCTTCTCCTGCTAAGCATAGTACAAGCGTCGAACGTTTGAGACTTTGTCCTTGAATGTCTCAGCAAGCACTTCAAATGGGCTTCTTCCGTTGTCTAATCATTCAATTTCAACGTTCCACAGTGTGATCTTATGATTGAAATATAAGGTATTGAAGGTTTTCGTTCGTTATCTGTATTTCCGTATAAAGTCCTAATTCCACAGTTATGCTAATCCAGATTGTTGGGAGCCAAAGCTCTTCCAGGGAAATGTAAAAAATGTCATTCTAACTTGTGAGTTACCTTGGAGTTAAACTTTGAGCCTATTTAACTCAAATAAAATCCTAGAACCAAGCTTATAGATGACAAAAGTAAATGCAAACAAAATTGCCAAAAAGAAACATCCACTAAGAAACATATTATTGAGAGTTTTTATAAGGATATTGAAAATTGGAGGTCATGTTGGCTTAGAAGGCCTAAATGACATGCTTTTGTAGAACAAACACAAAAAAGAAGGCACAAAAGTAAGTTCGATAAGTTATTTTTAAATGCAAGACCCATATGTTGTTTTAGCTTGACAAGAGAACTTATATATGGCCAAAAATATATGAAATGGTAGAACAAAGCTTATAATTGTCAAGAAATAAATGCAAACAAAGTGATAAAAAAGAAACATTGATTAAGAAATGCCTAGTTGAAACTTTGAATAAAGGATGAAATGGAATATCCTTTAAATGGAAACCTAAATGTCATGTTGGCTTAAAAGGCCTAAATGACATGTCTTTGAATTACAAATACAAAAGGGAAGGCAAAGAAACAAATTGAATAAGTGATTTTTAAATATTCATTCACGTGTTGTTTTAACCTGATGGGATAATCTACATGTCATTTAACAAGTCAAGTTGAGCCTTCTGTTTACTTAGTTTCGTGTTAGCCATAGGATTGTCCGTAATATTTTCCATGCACGTGCCGCCCATAAGGCCGCAGTGGCCATGTCGGATGCTATTGAGGTATCAAGAAGTGGAGGGGTTAAAGCTCTTATGAGAGCTGAACTTAGTAAGGGAACGCGGCAGACATTTTGCAATTCAAAAGTAACCTATTGAGGTTTTCTTTCCTTCGATTAAAACATTTCCCTTTTTCAGTTCTTAGCTTTCTATCATATAGAAATTTAAACCAAATTTATGGAACATGCAATAATATGAACGTACATATCTAAACACAATTGATTTAAGTAAGTTCAAACTAACACAATAATCAACATTTTCCATGGATACTTCTTGTAGATTTTTTCTCACTTTCCCACTATCTAAATGGATAATATTTCAGGGGATTCTCTCATACCCAAAATTCACACGTCAATCATCACAAACTTGTGGGACTCTTACAGCCAAATCCCTAATGAGTCTCTCTCATAGAACCAACCAAGTTTTTTTATAAAGTAAAATTCTACTTTCTATAATTACATAAATACCTTCACTCAAAGTAGGATATAACAACTTTCTAATTACCCAATTATTCTACTAATCCTAATAAAAACTACTTCTAAAAGACCCATGCCCTCCTTATTTTGGCTTCCATCTTCCAGCCGTGCGCCTCGAGATCCAGGTTCCTTACTGGGTCTCTTGGTAAACTGCACAGAGAATGCCCACTAAACCAATGGCTTCCTCAGTCCCTACTTCTTTCAAAGTTAACGTCCATGAAAGGTGAATTTTTGGGCAGGCTACCTCGACGACAGGAGCTCATCTTGAGTACTTGGGCGTTTGTGATCTATTGACATAAACAATGAGACAACTTAATTTTTTGTTTTTTTTTTTAATGCAAGCTTTAATATTATCGGTCTTGAGTTGCCAAAAAGTCAAGCTTATAACTTCTCAGTGGGAGAAACTAAGATTGTCAACAAGTCAACAACTCAATAATCAGCTATTTGTTGCTCAGAATCTAAATCCTAGCTCGACAACCTGTACCCTAAAACTCTTTTACCCAACAACAAAAGAAAAAAAAGTTTGTCAAGCAGCTGTCTCCCTGGTTTATAATGGGATGAGTGTTCTCCTGGTGGCTTCTTAATCGGCCCACCTTCTCCTGTTAAGCCAAGTGCAAGCATCGAACTGGATGCAGTGGCTGCTAGAAATAGTTCTTATCATCGAACGTCGCAGCAGACTCTTTAAAGGGACTTCTTCCTCTGTCTAATCATCGAGTTCAACGATCCACGTTGTGAACTTACGATTGAAGTAAAAGGTACTGAAGTTCTTCTCTTTCACACCAATAATCTTGGGTGGAAGCAATGATTATGCATTTCACAAAGGTTTTGATTCGTTATCTGCATTTCGTTGTACTGTCCTGATTCCAAAGTCTTACATTGTTGGGTATGGAAGTATGGCATCATAAAATATGATTCTTAAGTTAAATACAAAAAAAAAAAAAAAAAATTCTTAACTTATGAGTTAGTTTTTAAGTTAAACTTTAAACTCATGTAGAGGAAATTTTGACATCACGACCAATATCTTCGAACCAACGTTATTTCTTTTATCATGTCTTACGAGATTTTTTATTTTTTAAAGAACTCATATTTTACTTCCAAAAACGTAGCGTATAATAATGTTGTCAATCCTTTAAGACTAAGTAGGTTACACACAATATTTCGACACTGATAGCTGCACTAAAGTGAAAGAGTTTCACTTTATTATTACTTTTTTTTTCTTGAAGACATACAAGTTCAGGCTTGGATTTGAAAATCGATGGTTGCTTTTGGAATATCTTTTGTAACCCTAAAACTCAGAGTGGTGGAGGAGTTGACGTCAGGGTGCTGCACAGTGACGTTGTAGTCTCCATGAAATAGCAAAGCATCTACAAATCCCTTATCATCGGTTTTGAGCTCCAGTTTCTCAGACACCCATTCAGCAAGTAGCTTATCCACAACATCTCCAGCTGGAGTGTTTCCAAAGCTTGCATCTGCCAGGGGCACATCCTTAAAACCCGCTATTTCTGGGCCCATAAACATGACAATTCCTTGAACAGCAGGATGAGAATATCCCTCTCTTAGTATTTCCTCCAAATATTGGGCCTGGCAAGAAACTGGTGTTAGCATTTACCTTTTTACTTACAAGAATTTTTTATTTCTGGAAAATTTTATTAGGAAAGTTTTATCTCTTCCTTATAAATTGGCTTGTAAAGATTTTAAAAATCATTTCTAAGTAAGATTTGGTCAGTATGAAATGTTCTTTGCATTGTTCTTAATAGGACTAAATGTTTAATTTCACATTGCTAAAGTGTGAATTGAAGTTCTTGGTTTTATGTGAGTTTGTCTTTCGAATTTTTGAGTTGACTTTAAGATATATATAGGATTCTTTACATAGTATTTGAGTTCAGATTCTCCTTTAATATCCCTATGGATATGAATAAGCATAAAGTCTATACAAAAAGCAGCACCATAAGATGATTCAAGTTAGACTATTGTGGTGAGATGGTATTACTAGTGTGAATATTTAATCTCACATTACTAAAGTGTGAGTTAAAATTTCTTATTAGATGTGGGTTAATCCCTCAATTTCTTGAACTAACTTTTGTGATATTAAAAAAAATACCTGATTTGGATGTTTCTCAACGCTCACTTCCGTAAGCCATATGGGCAGTCCTGTGGAACCCAAAATATCCAACGAAGATCTCATGTAAGCAAGGTTTGGTTGGCCAGAGCCAAAATGGCCTTGTACACCAATACCCATTAAGATTTCATCATTTCCCGGAAACTGCTGGATCTCCTGGAGTTTCTTCCTGTAGTTAACTGCACTTGCCATCTCATCCCCACTATATTCAATGGTGTTATACTCGTTCATGAACATCCTTGTGCTAGGGTCAAGCTGGTGAGCTGCGGAGAAGATTTCTGCTGAAGCATTTTCTCCAAGCTTATCTTCATAAAACCTGAAATGGAGATTCTCGTTGACAACATCCCAAGCAATCAATTCCCCTTTGTATCTTGAAACCACTGAATTTAATCTCTTTGCTGCTGCTTCTCGTAGATCCTCAGGCGAAAGGGATTTGACCCAATCAGGCTGGTACACCTGATTGTCCCAAAAGATGTTGTGACCTCTAATAGAAATTCCATTATGCTTGCAGAACTTGACCATGGCATCTGCGACAGTGTAGTTCTCTTGACCTTGTATTTTCTCAGTGCTGTACCACTTCATCTCGTTGGTGAAAGTGGTAACATGGAACCTCGAAGCAAACCAGTTTTGATAGTCGGTGTATTTGAGGATGTTGTAGTTCATAGCACACCCAAAAGGGAAATCTGACTTCAATTGCTTGATAGAAACTAAAGCACCCTGCATTGCAGTTTTATTTGCATGAGTTACTTGGAACCTCACCTTGCTCTTACGCACCTGTAAAATGGAGATGAAAACTTTAGTTTAGTATACGACAATGGAGTTATAGAATTGCTATTGGGATTGCTTCTGCATATATCACTTGGGCATTATTAAATTTTTGGTTAGTTATCATTCAAGAGGAAGCAAAGTTGAATCAAGATTGTAGTTAACGTAGCTTCATCCATTCTTGCTACTGAATATCCTTATTTAATTTTAAGGATCAAAAGCTTTTCATT
Organism: Casuarina cunninghamiana; assembly: GCA_028551485.1. Taxonomy (NCBI): domain Eukaryota; kingdom Viridiplantae; phylum Streptophyta; class Magnoliopsida; order Fagales; family Casuarinaceae; genus Casuarina; species Casuarina cunninghamiana. The sequence goes on from CM052371.1 coordinate 5,430,276, forward strand.
TATTAAAGATAGATTATCTAATGAGTTAAAAAGTTTATTCGTACATAAAAGTTGACTTAAAAATACTTGTGTCTTTTCTCCTTATAGAAAGGATTCTATAGATAATATCAAACCTTGACACTTTTACTATTTATTCTTTAACATATAATCTCATTGTTAATAACAATTATAAGTTTTCTCCCAAGAGTATATAAGCCCTTGCAAACTACTTGTCATACAAGATAAGAGTTTTTTGAACTTAAACTTTCATATTATACTCAAAATCAATTTAACAGAATGCGATCATTTCCTTTTTTTAAATAGAATTTTTAAACAAGATTAAGATAATATGAGATTTTAACCACACCATTTTTAACATCTTACTTCAAAAGTTTTTAAATAAATGAAAAAAAAACAAATTTTAAACTACAACTCTAAACCACCTTAATTTCCTTGTAGAATTACAAGTTCAGTTAAAAATATGAATCATTTTTATGCATTAAAATTACCTCACTGATTCTTTGCTCTTGATGGGATCTCCATTGCTCCTTAGTGAACGGTTGTAACGATACACTATCAATCCATATTTCGACTCTTGTGTTTTGGCTCTTCATTGAAATGAGACATACATTATCAATAGTTCCAAAAGAAATTAATAAAAGAATTAGATTTTTTGTTATTAATATTTAAATATTAACATGTTTAAACAAAGAAAGCAGAAATAATTCACCTCAAAGAGAATCTCCATAGGGCTTGAGAAATTTGCTACTATTCCACCTTTTAGGAGAGACCAGCACCCTTGCTCTGCTATGGCTTTACCGCCATTCATCAGTTCACCATCAGTAGTTCTAAAGACAACAGAAACCGGTTCTCTTCCTTCACTAATTTGAATCCAAGCTGAAAAGGTTTCACCTTCATTTGGTTAAATGCTCGTAGGAAGCCATAAAACTTGTATAGATTTTGTTAGAATGTTCAGTCATATCCAGAATTGGACCCAAGAATAGAGAATCATTTCTCTTTTAGGTGATGTGAAACTTCTTTACCATATCATCATCAACACTTCCCCTTTGCAATTAAAATAAACCGAGGGTTTCATGTCTTGTCATCTTTATTTTTTTTTAATAACTCATATACTCTCATAAAGATAAACTTAAGATCAAGTCCTAAGTACACATGTTTATCACTGAGTTAAGCATTTCAACTTTCATGTCAAACTTTATATACAAAGAATATATTATTTTTAACTTATGTTCTAATATTATATTAGATAATTAATCATATCTAAAAGTAGACTTAAAAGTAAAATGTTATTTATTCATATGTATAGGATTTTCATGTAATGCAAAAAATGTTAACACTTCCTTCTTTAACAGATTTCAACAATTTGTATTATGAATAGTAATGTTCTTTGCTTCTTTCCCTTAACTTAGCCACTTACCATCAAAACGACTTTCACGGCATTTGCATGAAGTTAAAAGTACTTACCGGAAAAACTATACAGCTTTCCTTTCTCAAGCTGGACCTCCTGAGACAAACTATCTAATGGGTGTCTTCTGTTGTTTACTACAATGAATCTGTTGCCTTCCGTTGAAATACGTTCTTCAACTTCTCCTAACCTGTACGCGTTCCACCCCTCTAAGCTGTGATCAAAATCTGGATTCACTATTATTCCTCCTCCATTCTGAGCTCTCTGGGGCTCTACTAGGCACTGTAAATCAACAGTTAGCAAAAAGATCTTGAGCACTGAAATGGTTTTCTGACAGAACTTGGGTTTTGCAAAGATAGTGAATGATTTTCGTATATCTCATGTTTAAGCATTGCCTGCATTCGTTTTATATGAAGATCAACGTAAAAGAACTCGAGTTATGTCTAATAGGGTTTCACTGAGAAACTTTTTCTTGCCTTTGTTATTGCAGAATAATCGTACAGGAAAGCGTTGATGCTCTTCTCTGCATTAGATGAAAGGAAAGCATTAGCTAGAAGTTATGCCTACGCATTAATATGATATACAATCAATAGAGAGACATATGCGCAACATGTATATTTAAACAGGGAACTACATAGAGCGTTTTCAACGATGATCGTGAGACAGAGAGAGGTACCCGATGCACGTTCTTCAACTTCGCCTACTCCGTCCGCGGCCCACCCCTCTACGCTGTCATCAAAAGCTGGATTCACTATTATCCCTCCTCCATACTTGGCTCTTTGGGGCTCTACCGGGCACTGCTAAATCAACAGTCAGCAAAAGGATCATGAGCAGTGAAATGGTTTTTTGACAGAACTTGGGTTTCGAAATGCTTTTGCAAAGATAGCTAATGGTTTTCGTATATCTCATGTTTAAGCAACTCCTGCATTCGTTTTATATAAAGATCGACGTAAAAGAACTTGAATTATTTCTATTAGGGTTCTGCGTTACTGTTCTGTGTCATAGAGGAACTCTTTCTTGCCTTTGTTGTTGCAGAATAATCACCCGAGAAAGCATTGATGCTCTTCCCTGCATCAGTTGAGAGGAAACATTAGCTAGAACTTATGCATACCAATTATTCTGATATACATATATATGTAAACAGGGAACTGCGTAGAACGTTTTCAATGAAAATCGTTATACAGAGAGAAGTACCCGAAAGCAGAACAATGCTTGAAAGCCAAAAGATGCAAGTGTCTCTGAAAATCCTCATCTTCTTCACCAGAGAAGCCTCTTTCCGAATTCACAAAGCTTTAAGAGGTACTGGCAGATTCTGAGAGTATAATTAGCTGCCGTCTTCGGATCCACAGCAAAAAGGATATATATCACGCTTGCTAATAATTCAATCTTCCTTGTTCTACATTTGTATTTAGGTATACAGCTGAAATGTTTTTGTCAGACAGCGATAGCCAAATTGTCCTACCAGTTTTGACGTATATAATTGGCATGACCTCAGTTGCTTACCTTGCTAAACGAATTTGGACTAGAAGGAAAGTTTGTACGCATGCCCACTTCCCCAACGTGTTACATCAGTTAGGTGACAAGTTCATTTCTTAAAAATCTCTGGAAGAGGGGTAAAAGAAGAAAGACAGGCATAGACGAGGAGATGATTCCTGCAGACTGCATAATCTGAGGCGACAGGCATAGACTAGGAGATGATTCCTGCAGACTGCAAGATCTGAGACGAGCCATGTATGGGGAAACCATTGATCATTGGATTACAACAAGAGTAGTTGAGGCGAAGACAGTGAACTAGTTTCAAGTTGCCTGGTTTAAAGTGGGAAAGGTCGGTGGAAAGAAGAGAAAACTTGACTTTGAAGAAGTCCAGCCCTGAAATCTCCTCACGCTCATACTTTTGGTCATTTCTTATGCAACAGGAAGGGAATTTGAAGCAAGATTGTACCTAACGTAGCTTTCAACCATTCTTGCTACTAAATATCCTTATTTAGTTTTGAGGATCAAATCTTTTTCCTTGATTAAAGATAGATTTTCTCATAAGTTTGAAAATTTATTCTTACTTAAAAATTGACTTAAGGATAGTTATGTTTTTGCTATATTATTCTTAATATATCCTCTTATAATTACTGTGGGTTATAGGTTTTGTGCCAAGAGTATGTCTTACAAACTACTTTGGCTATGGCCTTTGTACATAGGGATGCTGTTTCTTAAATTAAAATTTTTGATATCATGATAGAAACGTTTTCTGATAGCAAAAGGATCATATGCAGTGAAATGGTTTTCTGCCAACTTGGTTTGGAAAAAGCTTTTACAGAGATAGCAAATGGTTTTCATGTCTCATGTTTAAGCAACTCCTGCACTTGTTTGTATAAAGATCAAGAAGGAATGTGCGTTACTGTTCAGTGTCATTGAGAACGTTTTCTGGCCTTCATTGTTGCAGAATAATCGTACGAGAAAGCAGCGATGACGCTCTTCCCTGCATCAGTTGAAAAGAAAGCATTAGCTAGAAGTTACGCGTGCCCATTAATCTGATATGGTCGAGGCTTCCAAATGGCTGGTCCAAAACTCCAAACCCAATCTCAGCCGTGGGATCCTAAAAATCAAGCAAACCAACGTTGGGTTCTAACGACGAACAGCAGCCACAACCATGCCCTTGAAATGAAATACAAAGCCGTGCATAAAACATCACGCGTTGAGCCTACTCTTCCACTGCGACCACAACCTCTTCCTTGAGACCACCTTCTTCCAAAGATCGCAACCTGTCAAGTCCTAAATTGAGCGGGACCCTTTTGTTTCCTAACTTCCTTGTAGCCGTAGGATTGTCCGTCATACTCTCCGTGCTGGTTGCCGGGCCGGCCATGAGGCCGTGGCCGTACCGTAGGGTGTTTAGCTAACAAGTACGAGAGTGGTAAAAGATCTTACAAGAGCTGAACTTGTAAAAGCGGTTAGACTTTGAGCCTACGAAACACAAGTAAAATCTTAGAAGAAAACTTGGACATCACAACTAAGTATGTTCAAACCATAATCACTTCTTTTAGCCCATCTTAAATTAGCAGGCTTAGGACCTCTTAGTCATAAGTTTGACACATGGACACGTCAGTTGATTATAGGGTTTTTCATTTTTTTAAAAACTTATTTTTTTTCTTCCAAAAGCTAGCTTATAATAATGCTGTCAATCCTATAAGATTTATGCAGGTTATGCACAATTTTCATCACTAATAACTACACTAAAGTTAAAAGAGTTCGCTTTATTATTTCTTTATTTTTTTCTTCAAGACATACAAGTTCAGGCTTGGATTTGAACGTCAATGGTTGCTTGTGGAATATCTTTTGTCACCCTAAGACTTAGAGTGGTGGACGAGTTGACATCGGGTTGCAGCACAGTGACATTGTAGTCTCCATGAAATAGCAAAGCATCTATGAATCCCTTATCGTCTGCGGTGAGCTCCAGTTTCCCAAACACCCATTCAGCAAGCAGCTTATCCACAACATCTCCGGCTGGAGTGTTTCTAAAGTTTGCATCTACAAGGGGCACTTCCTTAAAACCAGCTATTTCTGGGCCTACAAACATGACAATTCCTTTTACAGCAGGATGACAATATCCCTCTCTTAGTATTTCCTCCAAATACTGGGCCTGTCGAGAAGCTACTATTAGCATTTACATTTTTCACTTCCAAGAAATAATCTTTTTTTTCTTGGGAATAAAGATGTAGTTAAGAAAGTTTATTTCTTCCTTATAAGCCAACTTGTAAAAAAGAGACATATTTTATTAAGATGATTCCTAAACAAGATTTAGCTAATATGAAATGCTTTTCATACTGCTCTTAACAAGTATAGGTGTTCAATGTCACATTTCTAAGGTGTGAGTTGTAGTTCTTGATTATACGTGAGTTTGTCCTTCTACTTCTTAAGGTGGCTTTTGACATGGGTACAGGCTTCTTTAAATGGTTTATAAGATCAAGTTCTCCCTTAATAAGCCTAGAATTAATACCAAAAAAGCACCACAAGATGATCTAGTTATGACCCTTGAGACGAGCAGGCATATTATTGGTGTTGATGTCAAATCCTATATTGATATGATACGAGTTGAAATTCCTATTTATGTATGGACTTGGTCATGTACTTCTTTAGCTGACGTTTGAGGTAAAACATAAACTTTTCACAGGATGCAAGTATGTTTGTCATTGAGATATACCTGATTGGGATCTTTATCAACACTTACTTCTGTAAGCCATACGGGCAGCCCTGTAGAACCGAGAATATCTAAGGAAGATCTCATGTAAGCAAGGTTCGGCTGGCCAGAGGCAAAATGGCCTTGTGCACCGATACCTAGCAAAATTTTATCATTGCCTGGAAACTGCTGAATCTCCTGGAGTTTCTTCCTGTAATTAACTGCACTTGCTGTCTCGTCCCCACTATATTCAACGGTGTTATACTCGTTCATGAACATCCTTGTGCTAGGGTCAAGCTGGTGAGCTGTGGAAAATATTTCCACAGAGGCATTTTCTCCAAGCTTGTCCTCATAAAACCTGAAATGGAGATTCTCGTTGACAACATCCCAAGCAATCAATTCCCCTCTGTATCTTGAAACCACTGAGTTAATTCTCTTTGCTGCCGCTTCTCGTAAATCCTCAGGAGAAAGGGATTTGACCCAATCAGGCTGGTATTTGGGATTGTCCCAAAAGATGTTGTGACCTCTGATAGAAATTCCATTATGCTTGCAGAATTCGACCATGGCATCTGCGACAGTGTAGTTCTCTTGACCTTGTATTTTCTCGGTGCTGTACCACTTCATCTCGTTGGTGAAAGTGGTAACATGGAACCTCGAAGCAAACCAATTTTGATAGTCGGTGTATTTCAGGATGTTGTAGTTCATACCACACCCAAAAGGGAAATCTGAAGTCAATTGCTTGATTGAAACTAAAGCACCTTGCATTGCAGTTTTATTTGCATGAGTTACCTGGAACCTCACCTTGCTCTTACGTACCTACAATATTGAGATGTAGAGGATTTTAGAGGTAATGTTGGTCACAGGTTTGGTGCCAAGAGAATGTAAGTCCTTGCATATTACATTAGGTTATAGGTTTTGTATACAGGAATATTGTTACTAAAATTTTGATATCATGCTAAAAAGTTCATTTATATTAAAAAAATGAATTAAAAGTATATAAGTGTTTTCTTTTCATAAAAAATATTTTTAAATATGATTTAGACAATATAAGACTTTTGCCAAACTGTCCTTGTCATCTTACTTCAAAAGCCCTTATCACCTTACAAAAGTACAAGTTTAGTTACAAACATTAATCTTTTTTTATGCATTGAAATTACCTCATTGATGCTTTGCTCTTGGTGGGATCTCCACTGCTCCTTAGTGAATGGTTGTAATGATACACTATCGATCCATATTTCAACTTTTGTGTTTTGGCTCTTCATTGGAATGAGACATACATTATCAATAGTTCCACAATAAATTAATCAAAAATTAAACACTTCTACCACTAATATTTAAATATTACCAGTTTTAATAAAGAAGGTAGAAATAATTCACCTGGAAGAGAATGTCCATAGGGCTTGAGAAATTTGCAACTATTCCACCTTTTAGGAGAGACCAACACCCTTGTTCAGCTATGGCTTTACCGCCATTCACCAGTATACCATCAGTAGTCTTAAAGATAACAAAAACTGTCTCTCTTCCTTCACTGATTTGCACCCAAGCTGCAAAGTTTACCTTCATTTGGTTAAACTATTGTAGAAAGTCCTAAAACTTGCATTGGTTTTGCTATAAAGCCTAATTATACCTAAAAGTCAATCCAAAAATAAATAGTCCTTCTCTCATATATATAGATATAGAGGATTTCAGATCAAGATTTAGGTAATGTAAGACTTTTTAGCCACATTATTCATCTCATGCCCTCTCACTGCCAACGTGGGCTATGATCTCTATGTTACTTCATACATGGGAGGAGCCACTTCTAAAAACTGGACTCTATTATTATATTGGAAAGCCAATCAAATCTAAAAGATGACTCAAGATTAAGGGTCATTCCTTTACATATAGAAAATTTTCAAGTAACGTGAGATTTTTTATCATTCTGTTCTTAACAAATTTCAGCTATTTATACTATCAAAAATATTTTCCCTGTATTTGCGTTAAGTTATAAATATTTACCGGAAAAACTATACAGCTTTCCTTTCTCAAGCTGAACCTTCTGAGACAAACTGTCAGGTGCGTGTGTTCTGTTGTTTACTACAATGAATCTGTTGCCTTTCTTCGAGGCTCTTTCTTCAACTTCTCCTACCCCGTACGCGGTCCACCCCTCTAAGCTGTAATCAAAATCTGGATTCACTATAATCCCTCCTCCATATTTAGCTCTCTCAGGCTCTTCCAGACACTGCTTAATCAACATTTAGCAGCTGGGTCATGAACAGAAAAGTCGTGTTTTGGGAAAAGCTTTTAAAAAGATGGAGAGTGGTTTTCATATTTTCATGTTAAGAAACTCCTGCATTCGTTTTATATAAAGATAAACAAAGAACTTGAGAACAGACGAAAACATTTTGGAAGGGTAATGTACTGTCCCATCGAGAGGCTTTTTCTTGCCTTTGTTGTTGCAGAATAATCGTATAAAAAAGCATTGATAATGCTCCTCCCTGCATTAGTTGAAAGGAAAGCATTAGCTAGAACTTAAGAATATCCATTAATCTGATATATAATCCACAAATATTCATATATGCAACGTCTATATGTAAATAGGAAACTATACAGATCATTGAGAGAGAGATACCTGAAAGCAGCAAAATGAGTGAAAGCCAAAAGATGCTTGTGGAAATCTTCATCTCTTCACGAGAGAAGCAACCTTTCTCTAAATTTACAAGGCTGTGAGAGGTAAAGGCAGATTCTGTCAGACTAAAAAGCAGAAAAAGCCACTGTATTATCACGTACTGACAACCATGCACCGGACTTCCATGTTGTCCCGTGAAGGGTCTAAAATGGTAAATAAAGTTGTAATGTTATTCAAATGTTGAAAGGAGGGATTCATTGAATGAGCTAATATCCGTTCGGAATGTTAAACAAAGATTTAAGAGATACATTCGGTATGTAATGAAATAGATAATATCATTGCTGCTTAAGAAAAAGAAAGTTAGCAGAAAAGTGATAGCAAGTTCTTTTATTAATACTATTTACCATTCCAACAAAAAAAAATATATATCGAAGCATAAATATTGGGCAGAGAAATCAAAATGGTTTTTCTTTTGAGTGTTCTTCTTATTCTACATTTACTTCTTTTCTATGTTGTTTTGTGATATGAAAGTTTAGATTTAAAGTGGGATACATCTTTACTCATGAATTGTATTTCTACCAAAGTAGTTATCCAACACATTGGATAAGAAAGCATGTTAAAATTCAATGCATACAACATAGTGTTGATATATTGACTTGTTTTGTTTCTTATATATAAAAGTGTTACATTTTTTTATAAGATAATTTAAAGAGAGAAAGTGAGCTCTCTAGCATAGTATTAAAATTCAAATTTCAAGTGAAACCTTGTTGGAAGTGTTCCCTGTACTTGAGGTAAGGGGGTGTCTTGTAATATGGTGTGTATCCCAAATTATCGATATACTTACATGTTGTTCTTTTATACTTAAATATATTCTTCTTTTTCACAAACCAATTTTAAAGGAAGAAATAAGCTTTCTAGCAGTTAAACTATATGATATATTCTTTATTATTAATGACATGTAGAGTTGAATGTGGATATTTAAGTTGAGAACCTAGCAAACCTATCATCAGGCACTCTACCCAAATCTAACCCATGAAAAAAATTTATCAATAGCTTACGTCATCTCTCACAGGCAAAAATGTTTCCTTTTTTCTCCCTCCTTAGGGTTCAAGTCTTAATTGACTCTACATTAAAGTAGACAGCAACAAGCATAATGATCTGTTCCCTGTGCTTGAAAATTGATTTCTCAGCTTATCAATGGGAGTATTTACATGTTGCTACATAGCAACGATAACACACCAGTAGTGCACCACTAGCCACCCTTTCTATTTGCTTACTTCCTTCCCTTTCTTTTTCCCATTCATATTAGGCCATCACAATGAAAAATGTCTCTAGTCAGTGACAACTGATTCTGCCACTATCTAGAAGGCTTGGTTGGAGGAGGGGCATGCCGTGGAGGAGTGAAGGAAGGCAAAGCAAGTTATTGACATCGATTGACGCTGTTATTTCTAAGTGGAGCAACCACAAGGAAGTTGTCAAACATGTTGCATGTAGCAGGACAATACCATCCACCTGCACGATGTTAACACTTACGTCTTCAACGACAAGAGTTACTGCAGTCACTTTACGATGCCCAATGCAGTTTGGATCATGTTTAGAAACTTCACCATCCTTGCCTTAGTGACATCGACTTAAAGAGTGTAATGCTTTTAAGTACCGGAAAATTTCCTGTCATACTATTCTTAACCTATTTTCTGGCAACTAACGTAGGATGCAAAATTCATACAGGAGGGCCACATCATGAGCCTGAGCTTAGATACAATAGTAAAAAGTTTACTTCAATCCAAAAATCAATTCAAGAATTAAAAAACTTCTTTTTCAGATATAAAAAATTTTCAAATAGAATTTATGTAATATAAGCCTTTTTCAAACATTACCATCTGCGAATGGAGATATCTGGAGCTTTGGCCTGGTGACGAAATTGTACTCAAAATGATAGACAAAGAGGAGTGGACAGGATCAAGGTTTCGACATTTAGAAGGCAATCCATGTGAGATATGATGCTTTTCAGAGTAGACATCATTTGTTGTAGTGGAGGACAGTTGGAATAACGTCATGGCTTCATTTTTAGTCTATTCTTCATGCATCCACAAGGAAAAAAAGATGATATCAACCCAAAAAAGAAGAGAAAAGAAACACATACATGAATGAAGGAACGTGGAGCAGAATCCTTTGCTTGATTGCAATTGAAGGAACTAAGAACTTGTCATCTCCTCAAGAAGTCTACCTTTCTGTATCAAAACTTCGGCTTTTCGCTTTCTTTTTGGGACTAAGTCTGATTTATGTAGTTTCCGAATTACTTCATAATGAAATTGCAGATTGCAGAGTTTCGTGGACATGTTAGTCTGGCCTGAAGCGTGTTAACTCATGCATACTCCACCCCTTTATTTTGGGCAACACAAGATGGCTGATGAGAAATGAACGCAGCCATTCAAGCTACATTTTCTTGCCTCTGGTTTTGTTAGGTATGACTTAAAAAACTCTGGCTTTAATGGTTCACATCCTCATGAACCTATAATTAACCCCAAGAAGCTTTTTTTTCTTTTTCTTTTTTTTCCTCCTCCTTTCACACCAGCACCCAAACTCAAATATTCAAGTATTGAACCTCTGATTAAGAGGTTTCAAACAACACCTACTTCTAACTAAACCAAGTATATGTCAACCAAAGAGGCAAAAAAATTACGGCAAACACCAGTTCGCAGAGCAATTTCACCATATTACTTGCAATGAAAAATTAATCAATACATTCATGAACCAAACTAATTAATGAGGTCAACCGATCAACTAATTAATGAAACTCCTTTGCTACAATTGGTGTACTGTAAAACAACTTAGAAAGACAGGAGGAGAGAGCCACTTCTTTGTTATGCCTGTAGGAACCCCTTCTCCTCCAGGTAAGAGAGCACTTTTTCAGCCATTTCACTTGGAGAACCACCCACTCCTGTTTTGTGCTCTAATATTATCTAAGGAACAAAATATTCCAATTTAAATTTCGGATAAAGCAAAAGCAACAAAAACAGAGAGATAAAAGGCCCAAGCATTAGATATATCAGCATTCTTTCAGAAGGTAAACCGTAATACATATTACTGTAGATAAACAAAAATCAGTGACAGCAGTAGCGCATATGATTATCTAAACTGTCCCAGCAAAATTTTTGATTCACTTGGTAGTACGTGCCTACAGATAAAGCAAGCAAATGCATCTTAAAGAAAATACTTGTGAGCCAATTCACGGGAGAAGTATGAAATCCTAAAAAGGTCTTTATCATGTTATTACTTCATTGATTCAGCCGCTTTAGATTAGATTCTAAAAGGTATTGCTGTTTAGATATAGCATTAGGAATCACTATAATTCCTTAGTTAACATTAAAAACTACAAGAAAGTAATATTTTGTAAATGAGTTAGAACTCCACGAGATTCATTCAAGCATTTGTGTTTTTATATCTCTCAATGTTTAAGCTTATCCGAAGTGTACCACTTCTCAGGAAAATGCACATACCTCACAATTTAATGGTGGCTCATATGGATCATCAATACCGGTAAAGCCTGCAAATTTCCCATTTCATGTTAGATTCTTAACAATTAACAACAGAATAAAACTTGCCAGCATGCTGCAGAAAAAATCCATGTAAACGTGAATACAATATGTATCGTGGTGCAACTAGATCATCTTTTCACATCCAAAGCACTTTGGAATATAAGTTAAGACACTGATCATCTGCACCACTTTAGGCTGGGTCAAGCTGTCTAATAACATATTTCGAAGGTTTGTGTAGCACCGTTTTCATAGGCACAGTTACTCAACTATATTTCCTCTCAGCCCAAATAACTGATAATGTATTTCGTGTTGGGATTCATCCATTAGCACATGGCTGTCTACTACCATATGCCTATACCATGCAAAGTGAAAGGGTCCATAGCAACAGGCCCAAGTGAGAGGCAATAATCTTCCTGTTCCTCTCAGTGTGAGTAAAGCACCAGACACAGGGGCCTGGTAACATAAAAAATTCCAAACCTCTTCAGCCCTAAACTTACCGGGATTCATGTATAATACTCTCAGTGTCAGTGGCAGAAATGACTAGGAATAATTAGAATAAGAACATTATCATGACTCCCACAAACTATTTTGCACACATCTGGTATCAATATTAACTATAGCTACTTTTGTAAACAAACCAACTTCAACTTCAACCGGTCTCTCTTGGTCTCCACCAAACACCAAAACTCTTTCTTTCTCTCAACTAAAGCATCACAAAAAATAGAAAAAAAAAAAAAATAACTTTGAAGTTTTCTAAGGGTTGGACCCTGATATCTTTACAGGCATTTGTCATGCGCAGAGCATGTTGTGGTTGGCTAGTCCATAATCGCATGAAGCATAATTTTCCCATAAAGGACAAGTTAAGCAAAAGCTAAGCTCAACGTCAAGAGTCTGAAAATTAAAATTTCAAGAAAGAAATTTGGAAGTATTACACAGGCTGCCAGAATGCGAAAGCCATTGATTAACCAGAATCGAAACATTATCTTACAGTTACCTTTGATCTTTCCTGCACGGGCAAGCTTATATAGGCCTTTCGAGTCCCTTGCCTCACAAACATGTAGTGGCACATCCATGAAAACCTGTAATACTAAGATTTTGAGTTTGATTGAATACATGGTAACAATTTTCACTCAGACTTTGCTATCACTTTCCGGGGTTCACTTCCCCGCAAGCAATTGGAATATAACTTCTGGCTCAGTTCAAAACCAGTCATGAATTCAAGAATCAACAACCTCAACAAAATCCCCATCTGGTAATCGTGCACGACATGCATCCCGATCCCTTCTGTATGGAGAAATCAAGCTAGCAATGCATATAACTCCAGCATCTGCAAACAGCTTTGCCACCTCACCTATAAGATATCATAAGTGAAAAGAAATTAATTGAGAAAAGTCATAAGCCACATCTTATAGGCACTGTTTGCATTGGCAACTTATCAACTACAAATGTTATAAATCCTACAACCTTTTTCAATTAATTCTTTAAGAAACTGGAAGTAGAGCCACTAGAGCAAGACTTACCAATCCTCCGTATGTTCTCTGCACGGTCTTCTGCCTTAAAACTAAGGTCGGAATTCAGGCCATGCCTCACATTGTCCCCATCAAGAACATAGCACAGTTTACCCCTACGATACAAATTCTGACTCAAAGCACATGCCACAGAGCTCTTCCCTACAAGATAAATGATAAAACATTAGAAAGGAAACATCCAAGTTAAACAGAAATCATACAACAGAAACTTTCAACACGACATGGTTACATGCCACAAAGAATCCAAGTGGCGTTATAAAAATTGAAAAACTTTCCAGGTCTGCAATCAGCCTCACCAACAAAACAATCTTCCGTCTGAATAAATTTACGGAAAAAGAATGATGAAGTTGCTGACATTTGCAAGATCAAAATTCACAAACTTGAAGTAGACTGTGTCTCCTTTTTAAGGATTTTAATCATGCACTAAGCAATTTCAGATAAAAAGACAAGTGAGAATCTTTATAAGCAACTAAACAGACCAGGGAATATGCTCCTAAGTTACTGCACTTAAGTTTCTTTTCGTTAGTAGAAGAAACAGAGTCCAGATCTGCTAAAAACTGAGTAGCATTGTCTGCTCTCCAGATACTGTATCCCTAGATGATGTTTCATTGTTTTTATCCCTTAAGTTGCCTCTTACCTAACTATAATGCTGTCAGACTATGCCATCACCATGTTATTCCGTTTAGAAGTTATTTGTCTTGATGTGCTATTTGGCCTAAAAGAATGTTGTTACCTCATGTTATTGAATATCTCTTGACAAAGATCAACTCCTACAGGACAAATTCCAACAAAACTTTAGTTTATTTGGTCTTAAGCAGCTTATACAATCTTATTTAAAAATGCCATGATACTAAGCCCCACAATTTTGGACAATATACGAAATTTATCGTGTTTTCTGAATTTTTTTTTTAAAAAAAAAAAAAAGTTGACTGCAATCAACAAAGTTCCTCATGAAAGGATCTGATCTTCAACTCCAAACTCACATTAAAAGATTTACCATGATCCTATTTCTTCATGGATACAACAGACTTGATCCATGATAATAGGAAAAAACCACAAATCCGGACAAATCTGAAACATCTAAACTTAAGAAAAACTATATAGTCAATTACCAGTATCTGAAAACAGGGAAAGATTGGCATGTGTACAACCATCAGCAGTTACATGGAGGACCTATCCCTAGGTGCAACTTTGTAAGTAGGCTAAAAGGACATCAGATCAATACAAACCATAATACTAAGAGATCCATGAACCACCTTCATCATAAGCATTATATCCAACTTTAGCCAATGAAAAATGATAACAACGAACCTGAACCGCTAAGACCTGTGATCCAGATGACGCATCCTTTCTGATTGAGTAAATTCTGCCGATCAACTTTTCCAACTGAACATTCATGCCACTTGATGTTTGTTGAGCTCCCAATGGTAGATAACTGGCCACTGTTTCTCCCTGACAAGAGGGCATATCAGAAACCTGGATCAACCAATACAAAGCTACCTTCTAGATTCGTATGCACATTACAGTTCAATTCACAACTTTCTTTTCCTTTCTTTATATCCTTTCATTTCTCAACAACCCAACACGCCAGAAAAGCAGCTTCGACCAACACTTTTTGATATAAGAAAAAACCCAAATTATTTCGTCCCCAAAATAGAGAAAAGGCTACACTTTCCAACATTGTCTCAAACTTTCTAGCCGACCAAACAAACAATCAAAGAAAACAAACATCCACAAAACCCAACGCACAGCTTCGACATTACCCGAATTACCAGCGTGCCCATTCGTCGACTTGTCTTCCGAATCCTCCACCATCCCCTTGAAGCTCACCTTCCTCGACCCCTCCGCGGCCTGAATCCTTAAAGAGCCCCTAGATCTCAATTTAACTCCGGAACCGCCACTGGGTACGCCGGCGAGCACGAACCCTAGCTTTGGCGACGACGAGGGCTCGAGCCCCTTCGCCGTTATAAGCCCTGTCGGTGGCTTCCCTCCAATACTAACCATATCTCCCACACTAAAGATACAATTTTTTAACCATAAACAATAGCCAAACCCACAGACGTCCACATTTATACCCAGAAATAGAAATTCAGTTCCGGAGAGATTCTGTGGCGAAAGAAATTTGGGAAAAATCAATGGCAGTGAGGGTGTTCAAGGCTGCGGATAATCCGATTAAGGTGACCGTTGGGCTCAGAAGTATCATGGATGAATCTGAATCTTGGGGATGAAGATCCTGAACGTTATAATGGGAAATTACCATGAGCGGTGACCGACCATTTGGATCCATCAATGCTGCCTCCTCGCTCCCACGTGTTTACCATTCTTTTCTGAACAACAACGTGGGCCAAATGAAGAGGTATTTTTCCATCACATAGTTGTGTTCCGGAATTTGTCATGTTTTCCCACCCCAAATCTATCGGGGTATTATATGGAAGAAAATATAATAAAATACGAAAGATCTTGATTGATTGTGACTGCAATGATATGCTTGTGTCTTCAAGCAACGACTGATATAATAATTGTTTTCTCTTTTTTAGCTTCTTTTATAAGTGATCAATCATCTTCCCTCCCTTTTATATGCAAGCTAAATTATTAGTTTTATAAGTAATAGTGTAAGCATCTATATACTTGAATTCTCAATCATAATATAACTTCAACTATACATTATAAATAATATGAAATCTTAGAATTAGGTGAAAAGAGATAACAAGAAAGATATGAAAGGTGATAGATTAGATATGAAAGGTGCTTTTTGCGTTATCTGGTGCTAATCTTGTCATATCCCACTTTAGGCAATGCTGTGATTATATTATAAGTATTGTTGGTTACCAAAGAAAAACATGTAAGTTTATCTTTCAAGACTAATTGTAAAATTATTAAGAAGTTTATTAAAGATTTTGTTTAAATGTGGAACGATATCATTTGTCTTAAAATTTTAAAATGAATATAAGTTTCTAATATAATATTAAAGCTTTGATTTGTGCTCACATCTGAATAAATAAAGTAGAATTATTGTCTCGTATATTTTTTTCTTTATTATTGGATAGAAAAAGGGAGTTGGAGATTTTGGCGTCATGAACCTTGTAGAGCTCCAGTTGCTTGATTCCAACTAAAAACGTTGTTTAAATATGGAAAGACAATATTTTCTTGTCTTAAAATTTATAGATGAGTAATTTCTATGATTATTACAAAACAACCATTCATTGATTGCATAGAGAGAACCCCTCATCCGGAAACCTTGAAAAGCAACGGTTTTCCCTTTAATTCACCTGCTGGTGAAACCTGAAACTTATGAGTGAGGTTGGAACTTGCCATAGCTGGATGATTGATGTTCACTTCATAGTCTCCATGAAACAAGGAGGCCTCGAAGGATCCATCAGAGCCTGTTGTGCCAACCATGGGCTTGGAACCCCACTCCTGCAGCAACTTGTCCACGACATCCCCGGTTGCCAAGTTTTTGAAATTGTTGTCTGTCAAGCACATTCTGTAACATCCCGATGGCCCCCATGCTGCCCATACTATTATGCCATGGACCTTCGGATGGGCGTGCAGTTCCCTTAGAACTTCTTCCAAGTACTTTGCCTGTGCCTGCGTGCATAGTCCAGGAAACAAGAACAATCAGTGGCATGTTGGATAAGAACACTCAAGATGCTCTAGAGTTACAGAATGGAATAATACCTCTTCACCAAGGTGGCTTGAGATATCCACTTCTGTAATCCAAATGGGAAACCCTGTGGAAGCGAGTTTATCAATGGTAGCTCTAACGTAAGCAAGGTTCGGAGGGTTGCTGAAATGACCCTGCAGCCCGATCCCCAGTTTCAGACCACTGTTGCCGGGAAAGCCTTGAATCTCTTTTATCTTCCGGAGGTAGCTTTCCGGGCTTGACACACCATCGCCAGGCTCCTCTATGGTGTTGTACTCGTTCAGAAACAAGGTGGCGGTTCCAGCAAGAGTTTTCGCACGGTTATAGTACATCGCCGACGCATCCTCTCCGAGCTTGTCTTCGAAGAAGGAGTGGTGCATGTTTTCGTTCACGACGTCCCACGCGATAACCTGTCCTCTATACCTCGACATGACGGAGTGGACCCTCTTGTCGGTGGCTTGCCGGAGATCGCTTCCCGAAAGGGAAGAGACCCAGCCCTGAATCATCTGAGGATCGTCCCACAGGACGGCGTGGCCACGGACGGGGAGTCCCTGTTGTTTGGCGAACTGAAGCAAGGCGTCGGCGTCGGAATAGTCCTCCTTGCCGGGGGATTTTTCGGTGGCGTACCACTTCATTTCGTTCTCGAACACTGTGACTGTGAACTTCCTTGCGGTGAACCAGTTCCGGTAGGCTTTATTGGTGAGGATGTTCTCGTTTATCGCAGCGCCAAATGGGAAATGGCCTTTCTTCTGATTTACTGAGATTGTTGCATTACGTATGGGTTTTCCTCGTCTATCAACTACGTGGAATTTCACCTTTCTCTTACGCCTCTGCCAAAAATGAAATTGGTATTACAGATTCCAGGGTTCGGTATATGTTCTACATTATTAATATAATGACATACTATGTCTCTCATATGTAAAGGATTTAAGAAGTTCATCTTCACTAAAAAATTGGCTTAACAACTGAAAAAATATATCCATATATGAACAAGTATAAATAATATCATCTTAACAACGTGAGATTATAATTGCATTGTTAATGTACTTCCTAATAGTAATAGTCCGACTTGAACCAATTTGGTGCCTCAAAACTACATGAATTCTAGACTAATTTATATTTATAATATTGTCAAAAGAGAAGTCTAAGTTTTGATATTATATTAAAATGTTTATATCTACTTGTAAAACTGGCTTAACAAATACAGGTATGCACACATGCATGTAAATAGACATAAATACTTACACTTTAGTAATGTTTTCCTACAACAAGACATCAACATTTTCTTGCAAATCAATATTAAGATAAAAAGTAAGCATTCAAATATAATATTATCATATTCTAGATACTCAATCACTCACGTATTGGAACTTCATAAGAATTATTTTTACATGCACATGATTAATGCATTAGTTTATTGTATTTCTTATATCTAAAAAATATTATCCTCTCTTATAAGCCAATTTTAAAATTAGAAAAGAAGTCCTTGCTTATAAACATTGTGATTATAACATAAGCAGATTGAAAAGCTCAGCATTTTACCATCTTGATGTTTTGATCTCGATGAGCCTGCCACTCTTGTTTGGTGAAGGGTTGTAATGAGACACTATCAACCCATATCTCAGCTGCTGAATTCTCGCTCTAAACAGATCATCACATGTAAGCTTGGATTATCTAATGCTAAAGCTAGATTTTAAATGTATTTGAAAAGACAAAGTATGAAACAGACCTGAAAAAATAGATCAGCTGGGCCTGATGCATCCGCGGAAAGGCCACTCTTAAGCAAGGACCAGCAGTTTTTCTTGGCAGCTACACTACCGACGGATTTGAACCCACTGGCTGTTTTGAGAACTGCTGTTACAGGCACATTATCCCCATCGTTCACTTGTACCCAAGCTGCGGTAAACTAAGCAGATTAGTGAAACAGCAGAAAAGATTTTGTCCCCTTTTGAGAACAATCTTGTGAAGATGAAGAAGACATCTGGTAGACATTTCGGTACCAAGTCAAAAGCAAGAAACATGCATGTCCGCGATTAATATGTTCGAAAACTCATTTTTTTCTCAGAACCAACTAGTAAGAACGGGGCACACTTTTCATTTGAACAAAAATTTCTTGAATAAGATTTGAGTAATATGGGACAACCAGCACTGTTCTTAACAAACATTATCAGTATGAATTTGAGTTGAGGGCTATGCTGAATGTGTCTGATATCTCCTTACAAATTACTTTGGATTACAAATTCGACCTGGGGGTTTTCTCATGAACAACAACTTCGATACCATATTTAAGAAATTCATTTTCTCTTTAAAACCATGTTATAGGACAGGACATGTATTTCTTTTTAAACAAAATTCTTAAACAGGTTTTGAAATGAATTACTTTTGACATAGTCATTCATTGTAAAGTTGTATCGATGATCACAAGTATGACAAATTCGAAATGAGTCACGTTTAGCTTCGCCTGCCAAAAACAACCAAAAATCAAAGTGCGAAGCAAAGTACCAGCGAGCATGTAGAGCTTGTCCTTTTGCAACTGAAGCTTCTGCGAGACACTGTCATGGGGTTGGTATCTGCCTACAGCTACTATGAATTTGTTGCCTTGTGATTGTCTTTCCTCTATTTTTGCGGCCCCGAATGCAGACCATCCTTTCACCCCTTCGTTCACTTCTGGGTTTACGACGATTCCGCCACCATAATGAGCTTTGGGAGGATTCGGCAAACACTGAGGTCGTCAACCAAGAAGAAGAAGATGCTCTTAGATGTTGTTTACTTTCTAGATATGTTTAATGGCAGGAAAGCCTACCTGAGTAGTGGCTCTAGGATCATATTTTAAAGCATTGGCTTCATGCCCTGCAAAAGAAAATTCTCATTTTTAGTTTTGAATATTTAGCATGAAAAGAAATAAGTATATATATTAACAATAGTGTGGTAAAAAATTTTATATTACCAATGTTTTGTTTGAAAATCTTATATATAAATGAAAGTTTGATATTTCAATATTTTTACTGACAAATGCTTAACTTAGTTGAAAGCAAACTCTGCCTAGACTTTTTAATCTTAAGTACGTTATTGAGTGTATATATAATATCTATATTTATATATATGATTTATCTAATCTTAAGTTAACTTTAAAATATACAAATATGCTTTTTGACATGAAATTAACATTTAAGTTTAAGAGTGGCACCTTTCATGTACGAAATCTAGAATGAAGCCTATAACCCACTTCTATAAGGTATATTAAAAATGATATGGAAAAACAAAACTTCACATTACTTCATATATGGAGAAACGACTTCTGTACTTGTGGATTAATTTCTATATAAAAATAAACTTTTCAACAATATAGAGTAAATATACGTGTTTTGCATGCAATTGCAATATTCTTTCGCTTCTCGACATAATTATAACATGTGTTAGCGTGGCAGCAAATGCAACGTCCTGTTTTGTAGCTACATTCCCCGTACAATTGCAAAGAACATACGCAAAAACACAAAAAAGCTTGGGCAAAATATCCCAACTTATTTGAAAGCTGTCTTCCTTTTCAAAACAGTCTCTTATGTTATCTGTTTATGGATGCTTCCGAAGTACATGACCGAAACAGTAACACATCCTGAAACTATCCGAATTATGTTACCGCTACTCAGAGATGAAACACCACTACCTGCAAGAAGGAGACAAGAAAACAGCAGATGCAGAAACATTGTTGGTATCATTCCGAACCACGCAGGAGAAGAAAACAATCCTGCGAGAGAGAGAGAGAGAGAGAGGGAAGGAGAGGGCCTTAAGTTATCGCTGAAGGGATGGAAAAGCAGAAAGCAGATATATAGTGAGAAAAGAGATGCGTGAATTATAGCTTCCTCAAAGATAGCCACGTTTACCAGAAACGTAAAACCGGAATTAACTCCTGACAAACCATACTTAAAGAGAGACAGAAGGGCTTCTAGATGTTAACCAAAAGTGGAACTTTTATTGATGCATGATTAGGGTTCTACGGTTTCATTAGCTCAAGAAGTTTCCAACCTTAATACGAAACTCGAATGGAACAGACTTGACTGGCTTGAACCTTTTTCTGCTATAATAATGCTATCATTGCAATCTCTTAATACTCCACTTCCAACTCTGTTACTAATAATACTGGATCGATCTATGTTTAACTTTAGCATTCCATTCGGAAGAGTATGCCATTTAATCCAACTTCCTCTTTTAATAGCAACTTGTTTCACCAGAATCCTTAGAAATGGTGAGATGTATCTAGTTTAGGAAACGAAACTTCTTTGTGTATCTATTTTGAAGAAAGCGGAAAATTGTATCAACCAATGATTTAAGTCATTACTGATTTTACTAATGGCCATGTGCTTTGCATTACGTTGTATTCTTAGACATCTAAATTCCTCATGTAATAACACTCCCCAATATTGCTATTGTCGATCTTCTTTCGTTGTTCCATGCTGTTTCTGCATACCAAGACGTTAACAATGAGGAAATCAAGCTGAATTGCACTTGTGCCCACATCTCCTAACAATAGCGTTGTCCCTATTAATAGATGTACTTCCAAGTATCATTTTTCTTCCACATCTTCCTTAGATTGGTATAACAAACTATTAAATTAGACAATACTGGACATATATTAAATTTCAATATACCTACTTCCCATAAAAACCTAAATTTCAATATACCTACTTCCCATAAAAACCTAATGCATGAATGAATGGGTGCCTTATTTGAAACTTATATTTTGATACTATATTAGAAGAACAAATTTCTCCCTTAAAATGAACTTTTTAAGATAAGGGAACATATTCATATACAATGAGCATGATAAAAATGGGGGGCACACATTGGATTCCTATGCTTTATAGTAATACAACACATAAAAACTTCCTTAAGTTATTAGTTCGTGGTGTAGATTTACTAGAGATTATATTACTTTCACCTTCATCAGAAACATCTAAGTACCACAATATGTGACTTGAGAATTTGGTTATTGAGGTGCATAATTTGCATAGGCATTAAGTCAATGCAAGAAATTCCCATGAGGAAAAAGAAAGAAAATTATCATTATTATGTAGCTATTTTCATTACTTACAATATCATATCATGTTTCACCAAAAAAATAAGAAAAAAATACAATTAAGATACTGAATGTTATAATGGAAAATTATCCGTATGTAATTTCTTGTAATAAAACTTAAATAAATGAAGTATTCTTTTAATCTTTAAGTTAGTTTTATTGTGTCTTTTGAACCTTCTAATAAGACACAGCTTCCTAGTTACCCGAATCACCCATGTGCCCATTCGTGGACTTGTCTTCGAAAACCTCCACCTTCCCGTTGAAGCTCAACCTCCTCGACCCCTCCGCGGCCTGAATCCTTAAAGAGCCTCTAGATCTCAAATTAACCACGGAACCGCCACTGGGTATGCCCTAGATTTGAAGACCGCGACGGCTCGAGCCCCTTCGCCGTTATCATCCCTGTCGGCAGCTTCCCTCCAATACTATCCATATCTCCAACGCTAAAGATGACATTTTTTAACCATAAAACAATAACCAAACCCCACAAACGTTCACATTTATACCCACAAACAGAAATTCAGTTCAGGAGAGATTTTGGGGCCTAAGAAGTTTGGGAAAACTCAATGGCAGTGAGGCTAGGGTGTTCAGGGTTGCGGATAATTCTATTAATGTGACCATTAGGTTCTGAAGTGTGCATGAATGAATCTTGGGGATGAAGATCCTGAATGTTATAATGGGAAATTATCATGAACAGTAACTGAGCTTCTGGGTCCATCTGTGGGGCCTCCTTGTTTCCCACGTGTTTTCCATCCTTTTGAACAACAACGTGGGCGAATAGAAGAGGTATTTTTCTATCAAGTAGTTGTGTTGTTTTGTCAGAATGTGTCCAACGCCAAATCTATCCCTTTCGGCATTATATGGAAGAAAATATAACCAAATATGGAAGATCTTGATTGATTGAAACATGGAGCGATATGCTTTTTATGTCTTCAAGCAACGAGCGAGACAATAATTGTTTGTCTTCTTTGGCTCCTTTTACAAGTAATCAATCATCTTCTCTTCTATTAACATGGTGGGTTCAATTATTCTTGTATACAATCATTAACTATGCCTTATAAGCCTAACACCACTAGCCTTGGTGACTACTTCTAGGTTCCCTCATGAACTCCTCTCCCCCACAAGCTAGTGGCTACTTCTTGGTTCTTTTCTACCGTTCAAACTTGAGATGTAGAACTTACTTTTGATGTCAATTATAAAATAAATAAAAAATTCATACACCTAATTATAAGTTATAATTTTATTTTATTTATTCTAATTATGAGCAGTAAAAAATTGAATTGTTAAAAATAAGGCAACTTTTGTTATATTATAAAGAAGTTAACTATATATCACAAGTAATATGAGGTATTCTAACAAACATTGACTATGACTATGTATTGGATTTTCCTATTTCAAGTGCAAGAGACATGAATCTAGTGCCATATGATTAGGCATTCAAGAAGATAAAGCTAGAATTAGGCGAAAAGAGATAACAAGAAAGATATGAAAAGTGGTTGGTAAGATTTCAACGTGATGAAAAGCTAGTCATTTTAGACTTATGTGATGCTAATCTTCTTGTACCCCACTTTAGGCCATGCTTTGATTATATTACAATTATTGTTGCCTACCAAAAAAACAAGTAAGTTCATCCTTAGTAAATAAATTTGTTATCATATTGTGAAGGAGTTAATTGAAAATTTGTTTAAATGTGAAAAAACATTGCATGTCATTGCCTTAAGATTTTAAAATTGATATAAGTTTATAACAAAATATTAGAGCCTTGATTGGTGCTCATATCTGAACCTCCATGATGAGGAGATGCATTAAATGAAGTAAAGTTATTGTCTCACATTACTAAGAATTTATTTGAATCCTTATATTAAAAAATAAAAATGAAATAAAAACCTTTCCTAGATTGCCTATTTATCTCAACTTTCGTGAATTTTCCAACTTCTCGATGAAACAAAGAGCATACGGCTGAATAGAGAGAACCCCATCATGCTGAAACCTGGAAAAGCAACATCGTTTCCTCTAATTCACCTGCTGAGGAAACCTGAAACCTTCGAGTGAAGTTGGAAGTTGCCATCGCAGGATGGTCGATGTTCACTTCATAGTCTCCATGAAACAAGGAGGCCTCGAAGGTTCCAACAGTGTCTGTTGTGCCAACCACGGGCTTGGAACCCCACTCCTGCAGCACCTTGTCTACAACATCCCCGGTTGCCAAGTTGTTGAAATTGTTGTCTGTCAAGCACATTCTGTAACATCCCCATGGCTCCCATGCCGTCCATACTATTATGCCATTGACCTTCGGGTGGGCGTACAGTTCCCATAGAACTTGATCCAGGTACTTTGCTTGTGCCTGCATGCATAGTCCAAGAAACAAAATCGATGAATGACATGTTGGATAAGAAAACTCAAGATGCTCTGGATTTCCTAGAATATTGCCACAGAATTGAACTAATAAACTTTGATTATTTAAAGTTTGAAGAAATTCATGCCAAAGAAAGATTGTGACCCAAGACTGTCAAGATAATACTACAAAAAAGTTCATTTTGTCTTTAAAACCAACTTGTAAAGAAAAAACATGTCTTTCATTATAAAAATAGTTCTCAACAAAGATTTACACAAATGCGTGACAACTACAATTTACATTGTTATAAACACATTCATTTACGTTTAATATCAAGCTTTGAATGTACTAAATTGTTAGACAAAGGGATTGTTGTGTTGGGGTGCTCGGTTCATTGAAGCTCTTACCACACCAACGCTGTTTGCGATATCCAGTTCTGTAATCCAAATGGGAAATCCTGTGGAAGCAAGAGTATCAATGGTAGCTCTAACGTAAGCAAAGTTCGGAGCGTTGTTGAAATGACTCTGCAGCCCTATCCCAGATTTAGATCACTATTTCCGGGAAAGCCATGAATCTCTTTTATCTTCCGGAGGTAGTTTTCCGGCTTTGATGCGCCGTCGTCACTTTCCTCTATGGTGTTGTACTCGTTCAGAAACAAGGTGGTGTTTCCATCAATGGCTTTCGCACGGTTGTAGAACTTAGCCGACGCATTCTCGCCGAGCTTGTCTTCGAAGAAAGTGTGGTGCAGGTTTTCGTTCACGACGTCCCACGCGATAACCTGGCCTTTATACCTCGACATGATGGATTCGAGCCTCTTGTTGGCGGCTTTCTCAAGATTGCTTGCCGAAAGGGAAGAGACCCAGCCCTGAATCATCGCGGGATCTTCCCACAGGACGGTGTGGCCACGGACGCGGAGTCCCTGTTGTTTGGCGAACTGAAGCAAGGCGTCGGAGTCGGAGTAGTCCTCTTTGCCGGGGGATTGTTCGGTTGCGTACCACTTCATTTCGTTCTCGAACACTGTGACGGTGAACTTCCTTGCGGTGAACCAGTTCTTGTAGGCTTTATTGGTGAGGATGTTCTTGTTTATCGCAGCGCCAAATGGGAAATGGGCTCTCTTCTGGTTTATTGAGATTGTTGCATTAGATATGGGTTTTCCTCGTCTATCAACTGCGTGGAATCTCACCTTTCTCTTGCGCATCTGCAAAAGATGAAATTGGTATCAAGGTTTGGTGTATGTCTTAGGATGTTAATATATTGGCACGTAATCTCTTCTGTATAAATACAATCACATTGTCAACATACCCGTCACAGAACTGTCTCACTTGAACCTATTCGGTCTTGCAAACTACGTGTATTCTAATCTAACCCATATTCATAAGTGCCAAATGAAAACTTAGGCTCTAATACTATATTAATTGTTCATACTTGCTTAAAAAAATGGATAAACAAGTGAAGGAATACGCCCACTTATAAATAGGTACAAATAATCACATTGTCAATACCCTTTTTTTATAAGTCTATTTTAAGTAAGAATAATATCATAAGAGTATGGATGCTTATTCACTTTTGTATTAAAACTCTATAAAGTATTTTTGCATGCACATTATTAATGTATAGTCTATTATATTTATTATATGTGAAAGTATTATTCTCTCTTCTAAGTTAATTTTAAAAAAAAAAAAATGAGTCTTTTAGCCATTTGCTTATATACCTTATAATTATATCATAAGCAAGTTGAGCAGTTCTTCATTTTACCTTCTCGATGCTTTGATCTTGGTGGGACTTCCAATGCTTTTGGGTGAAGGGTTGTAATGAGACACTATCAACCCATATCTCAACTGTTGAATTCTTGCTCTGAACAGATCATCACATGTAAGCTTAGTTATCTAATGCTAAAGCTATATTTTGAAGTGTAATTGAACCGAAAGGTATGAAGAATACCTCAAAAAAGAGCTCAGCTGGGCCTGACGCATCCACGGTCAGGCCACCCTTAAGCATGGACCAGCAATTTCTCTTGGCAATTACACCACCGGCGTATTTTAACCCACTGGCTGTCTTGAAAACTGCTTTTACGGGCACATTCCCATCGCTCACTTGTATCCAAGCTGCCGTAAACCAAGCAGAGTATTGAAACAGCAGAAAAAACCTTGTCCCATTTTGAGGACCACTTTGTTAAGAAGAAAACGATACGTAGGGGACACTTCGTAACTAAGTTAAGGCAAAAAAATGCATGTCCAAAAACTTATTAGTACCAACATGAGTTGTGGGTTATGTCATAAGTATTATATATCCTCTTGTAAATCACTTAGGATTGCTAGTTCTATGTCGAGGTGTCTTCGTGTATTGACACTCTGATATCATATTTAAGAGATGAATTACATTCATCAACATAATCATTCATTGTAAAGTTGTATCTATCATAACAAGCATGAAAAATTGGATATGAATCACTTTCAGCTTCACCTGCCAATACAAACCAGAAATCAAAGGGAGAAGCAAAATACCAGAGAGTGTGTAGAGCTTGTCCTTCTGCAAATAAAGCTTCTGTGAGACACTGTCATTGGAATGGCTTCTTCCATGAGCTACAATAAATTTGTTGCCTCGTGATTGTCTTTCTTCTATGTTTGCGTCCCCGAATGCAGACCATCGTCTCAACCCGTAGTTCATCTCTGGGTTTGTGACGATTCCTCCACCATACTGAGGTTTGTGGGGATTCGACAAACACTGAGGTTGTCAACCAAGAAGAAGAAGAAGCTCTTAGATTTTTTCTTTACTTCTAGGCATGTCTATAATCAATATACAGATCAGGATGATAATTAATAGAAAGAAGCTTGCCTCAACGGTAGCCGTATGATCATATTTTAAGGCATTGGCACCTAGACCTGAAAAAAATAATTCTTATTTTCAGTCTGAATATTTGGCATGCAAAGAAAACAATATGTAAGTATATGTATTAAGAACAATGTGGCAAGAAGTCCTATATTATATGAAGGAAAGGTTTATATAATCCTAAATTGGTTTTTGGATAAAAATAAGCTTTGTAACATAGTATCAAAACTGAATATTCAAGAGGCCATAACCTTTACATGTAAAAGAACTTTTCAACAATATAGAGTAAATATATGTGTTTTCCGTGCAATTGCAATAGCATTGATTTTGTTTTTTGGATATTTCATAAATGTGATACAGTTAAAGTTATACTGCCCATACAATTCGATGCAATATACTCAAAAACACATAACGCTCGGGCAAAACATCCCAAGTTATTTGTAAGTTGTCTTCCTTTTCAAGACAGTCTTATGTTATTTGTCTATCCATGCTTTCAAAGTACATTAAAAATCTTCAAAAAATAGAAACAAACCTGCGAGGAGGAGAGAACAAAACAGAAGCTGCAGAAACATCGCTGCAATCACTCAGAACCACGCCGGAGAAGATGCATACGGTAGAAGAAAACAGGCCTGAGAGAGAGAAGGAAAGAGAGAGTCTTAAGTTGTGGCAAAAATGGAAAGAAAAGCAGAAAGCAGATATATATATGGAAGAAGATGCGTGTATTATATGAATGGAAGGTAGCCTCCTCAAAGATCGCCATGCTTACCAAAAACGTAAAACCGGAATTTAACTCTTCACAAACCAATTCTTAAAGAGAGACAGAAGGCCTACCGGATGTTAACCAAAAGTGGAACTTTTATTAAGGCATTGATTAGGGTTCTACGGTTTGATAATCTCAAGAAAATTTTCAATCTAATATGAACCTCGAATTTCTTTTGTGCTGTGTTCTTTTGTTTTCATAATCACATAATGCCTTTCTTTAACCACTTTACAAAGGGTTTAAAGGAATTACGACCAACACCAAATACCGACTTCAGATTCAATAGTGTAAATAAATAAGGAAAAGACAAAGATAATTAGAGAAAATAAAATGTGCCGTAGAACTAATCATTATGTGCAAGAGAGAGTTTTATTCCAGAGAAAAAAATTGGTGAAGTGAAATTTAAATACAATAATATATTTTTTTAACCATGGTTATGTTATGAACCTATTTCTTACATGGTGTTAAAATCAGAGACTGTGTGTGGTGTGAAAATCCTATAATGAAGATTTTAAATAAAAAATAATTTTATAATTCATGAGTTAACTCTTAAATTAAATTTTTAAACTTTTTTAAACAATCAAATTCACTTAGAAAAAATAATTTGATGCAATATATATATCTTGAAACAAGTAATATTAGGCTAATATACCTGAAATTACAAGTTTCTTTGGCCCGCAGACTCCGAAAAGATAAAGAAAATTTTCATGAAGATAAGAGTCCTGGTTTATATATAAATAAAAATATGTACACGCTTTCTGTCTTCAAGCTTCCCGCCCAAGCGTTCTGCATATAAATGTAAATTATATATGAAGCATATAAGCTTTTCCTCTTCAATCTTCCAGCACAAGCGTTTGCAGAGAAGGGACAATGGAGAAGATGAAAAGCACTTCAGGCGACGGTACTCGGCCATGGCAGTCTTGCCGCACCGTTTACACCAACGCTAAAGCAGGAACGTTTGCATCATTGAAATTGCCCTTGATTTTTTGAGTGTTTGCTACTTCTATCCACTAATTGAACTTCTGTTAAACCAATTAAGCGTTTTGAGCGTGTTCGTTGGTTTGATCTTCATGTAAATTAGGTTAACTTCAGGTTCAGTGAATGATTTTGCTGAAAAGTCGGTTTTTATTTGTTTAGCTTTTTGAAATTCTTTTGTGTGGAATGTGTTGTAGGTATGGACGGGGTGGCAAGGACAAAGTGCAGAGAATGGTGTAAAAGACGAGCAAAGGATCTAAGTATTTCGAGAATGAGGAGTTCAAGGAGGCCTTTACGAGGCAGAAGATCGAGAACATGCGTGCTCAGTGTGCTAAGCTCACGCCGGGAGGGATATGTCTCTATCAGACGGTAAAAGACTGCATTCAATGATATTCTATCATCAATTATTTTTCTCGAGCACTTAGTATTTATCCAAAAAGGAATGACGTATAAATTTTTATTGAAATGAGACAGATTCTTCAATATTAGGTCTTATAGATAGAGTACATGTTCTGGGAGTAAATTTCTATTGCCCATAAAGCTCTTCTTTTATGTTCTATGACTGCGGCGAAGCCTGGAGAATTTATTTCAAATTCCTTTTTTCCCGCCTATATTTTCTATGTTTGTGAGATTTGATTCGGCAGGCAGTTTCTGATTAAAGGTTTACCTTTTCGAAGGTGGCGGAGAAAAGAATTGTAGATCTGGAAGCTACACGTGACTTTTCAAGGATTTGGTTGCATGTAGATATGGATACTTTTTATGCTGCTGTTGAAATAAGTAACCCATCATTAAAAGACAAGCCAATGGCTGTTGGCGGCACGTCTATGATATCCACAGCCAATTATGAGGCTTGGGATGCATACTGAAATCTTTAAAGGGGATCATATTTGACTAGCCCGTGTATGCTTCTTGTCATTTTGGACATTTTAAATCTTGCGATTGGCTTGCAAATCCCTTTTTAAAGTTTTGATTGCCTTTTACCTTTTTATGATTTGAAATTATCCAGTCATCCATCACCTTTGATGTATTAGATTTGTTGCTTTGGCTGGAAATCTACAAATGTAGAGCATATTGCATCAAGTATGGTTGGGGAGGAAAACTATGAATTCATTTTTAGGATACATAATTAGAAATTATTAAAAACTTTCATAGCAGTACTACTCTTAATCCTGCAATTTCATTTCTAGTTCCTGGTAATGACTTAAGGATGATCAGTTTTTTTTTTCTGGCATAGTTTATTTAAATGTCACGCTTGCTAAAGCACACAAATGTATGCTTGTCAGAGAAAATTTAAATTAGAACTCACTAGTGCTGATTGGGGTTTGGCTTCCGTCAGGATGAAAACCTATTTGTGTTTGTTATCTCTTCTACTTTGATAAATTGATGTTTCCTAAGTTATTGTTCCATCTCTATTATCTTTGCATTTGTCGTAATCTCTCCTCATAAGTTGCAGATGTTTGGGAAATTACATTTCCTTTACGTGAACTTTTGATTTTTTTTTTTTCTCTCTTTTGAACCAGCCTACTAATTTTCTCTTCTTCTGTTTTTTTTCCCCCTTCTGGTAAGATATTTTGAACTTGTCACATCCCTGTGAAAGAATTTGTTCATAGTTGCATTTCTTGCCGCATATGATGTAATGTATCATTGGTTGCTAAACCTTTCATGATGATCATAGCAATATTTAGTAAAGTGCTCTTGAAAGTATATTATTTTTTGTATCAGAAAAATCTGTGGAATGCATGGGTCACAATCTCAGAACGATGGCACTCTGTCACTCTTAAAAGAATCAAATTGCTATTTCTGAGGCAAAAACTGAAGCTAAATTCCATCCTCAGGGGACAGGTAAGATTCAGGGCTTTTCTGTATTGAAAATCAGTTCTATGTTCATTATGCATTTGACTCTTAAATATCCATTGACTTTGGACAGAGGGCACACCTTAACAACCTACCTACTTGTTCGCTTCTTTAAACTGTAGAAAGCAGATTAATCATACACTTCTATTAGTGTAGGAACATTTGCAGCACTATTTTTGGTGGACTTTCACGGAAGTGAAAGAGATTAGTGTTGCGTTTCTTATATTTTAGCATTGTTGCTTTTTTTAACTTAGACCAGTGCCTTAACGGTTGTGAAACAGGAAGCTTATAAGTATTAAAGCATCGACAGCTTGAAGTTAAAGAAATGTCTAATGCTAGTGAAGCACAAATAAGACTTCTTACAAATGATCACCCCCTCTTCATAAAGGTTTGATATTATGTGATTGTCTGACTTGGAGTCGGATGAGAGCAGGGACACGAGGATCATATTTGATGATCCTTCTTTTTTCTGTTATATATTTAGTAGAAAACTAGATGCTCTCTCCTATGCATTTAAGTTCATTACTCTTAGATCACTTCTCAATCTCGTTACTGATTTAGAGGCAGCATCTTATCCTCTCTTTCTCAGAAATGAAGGAGGCAAGAACTGCAGCTGATAGAATGAGAAACAAACAGGACTACCTTAGGCAGTTTCCTTTCTTCTTTCTTG
Organism: Casuarina cunninghamiana; assembly: GCA_028551485.1. Taxonomy (NCBI): domain Eukaryota; kingdom Viridiplantae; phylum Streptophyta; class Magnoliopsida; order Fagales; family Casuarinaceae; genus Casuarina; species Casuarina cunninghamiana. The sequence continues at coordinate 5,461,659 of CM052371.1, forward strand.
ACTGAAGCAAACATGACTACCCCTATGAACTTGAATCTTGTCCTTTTTTCTGAGTAAGGATGACAGCGACAGGATAGACTGAAAACAGAAACAGTGGCATTGGAGATTTCTATTTCCATACCCTAGTTTAAGTCATAGTGTTGCTAGACCACCAGAAACTTTACCAACATCAGGTTATTTGCTGTCATTAAGGAGCTGTCAATGATCATTTGGTGGCTTTCCATCAGGTCTTTTATCTACATTCAGGTTTTGACATGCAACAATCAAGTTACAGATCGGTTATGCATCTTTTCTCTTTTTCCCTTTTTCTCTTTTTTTTTTGTTTTTGTTTTTATTTTATTATTTGGTCATACAATGGGCATTTATACATTTACTTAGCTCCAATTCTCAGAACTCAAGCAACCAAAAGTTGTACTTAACTTCAGCATCTCCATCTCTCCCTTGGCCATATGACAGCCGATTGCGCACCTCCAAACCTCCACTATCAGAACTTAAGCAACCGTTGTAACATGGCCAATGTGCTTTATTTAAATTTGTACCTCCTCCTCTTGCAAAGTTATAGTATGCATTTGTTCTTTAAAGACCACTTATAAGTTACCAGTCAAAGGAACTGAGAGGTTTTATAGTTTGATGCTGAAAGTGAACTAGATGCCTTCAAAATCTCCTAATTACAATCATTTATTCATTGTAGAACCTGCTAGAAGTTGGGTCGGTTACAAAGTTGCCCTTATTTTCTTAAGTATCTGGAGCATACCTTGCAAATTATATGTTATATATTTACATATTCCATTTTTATGGAAGCATGCATAAGTGAAAAACTATATGTTTTCCAGAAGTATGATCCAAATTTTCATGGCTACTTGTCTGCATGAAGCGTTACTTGATATAACTAATGGGTGCAAAGAAAGGGGCATTACCAGTGAAGAAGTATGTTAACATATACAATTGATTTCTTGCTAACTTTGTTCGCTAACTTTTACGTAGCTTCATTATCTTCATCAAATTCATGGGTTATTAATGTTAAACCTCTTATCTTGGTACTTTGCCCCTGTCCAAATTGCTGAAGAACTCAGACTGCATTTTATTCTGAGACTGGTCTTACGTGTAGTGCTGGGGTGGGACCAAGCCGCTTACTTGCTAAGGTTCTGCTGGCTATTCCCTTGATATTCTCTGAGTCTATCCCCATGGAACCCCCATCTATGCCTTTTCAGCAACAAAAATGAATTGGAGGCATGAAACAAATAAACAGAGTGGGAGTTCTCAACTTAGTGTCAGATAACTTCACATTCTTTATTGCAAATAAATGTTATTTTACTTCGTGTGGAAGTCCATTGGAAGGAAGTTATGTGAAGGGTATCTACCATATTTAGGTTTGGTGTAAAAGATGGAAGGATCTTCTTTTTCATGTTGAGGCAAGCAATGGCCTTTGTACTGGCTAGAAAGTATTCCAGTTAAACTACTGGCAGTCCTTACAGCAAACAAAAAAATGTCTGCCTCTCTCGTATAGGGTTCACTGCTTTAAGATCAAGAAAGAATTTTTAGAGGTAAGGAAAAGCTGTGATGAGCTGCTAAACTGGGGAAGGAAAGATAAAATGAAAATATTGTTAAGACATGCTTTCTGGAGTTGGTGGCAATTTGTTGCTGTCATGTCATTAAGTCTCGAGGATAATACCCACAGTGTGGTGGTATGCTGACTGGTAAAACCATAGAATTGAGGAAGTCAGATTTATCATATGCAACAACTAATGATTCACATACATCCACACTGCATTTATGTCACCTTTAATTATATCTCTTATCTTTATACTTGCATAGGGTTACAATTAGGTGAAAATGACAGTTTGTGTTACTAAATGACCATACGAAAGGTACATTTGTGGTTTTTGGATATATCACAGTGGAGTTCACGGGATTTTTCTATTTTTTTTCAAATATATATTTAGAGATTGCAGATCAATTTGTTTTTTCATTTTGTGCATAGTTATACCACATGGCAAATTTTCTTTACAGATTGGCGGCATTGGTAAAGCCACTGAGCATATTTTCAGGGATGTGTTTGGAACTAATACATGCGAGGCTATGTTGCAAAAGGATGGTTTTCTTTGTGCACTGTCTTCTCGTTCTACATCAGGTTAGAGCATTGGTCCGTGCTTTCTACTTTTGCCCTTGGTTCCCAGGGAACATCTACTTTTCATGTATCTATTATATAGTTCTGAAAATGTAGTAATTACACTAACATTTAGTTACCCTACATTTTATATGATTACAGGACCTCGCCTCAGCTAAAGATCTTCGTCCTTCTTTGGTTTCCACCTCCCTTCCTCTTTATCAAAAGTTATGTAAGTGGTTCTACCTTTTTTTCTCATTTCCTTAAGCCTAATGGTATCTTTTTATATTTCTTTTAAAATAAGGCTTGCATTTTACTGGGCTTAGTTTGGGTTGGGATTTCTGACTCTAGACCCCTGGCCAGACAATTTTTGAGTGGAAAAACACGCAAAAGTTGTTTTTAACCAAGACTTAATATTTTCAATAATTAGGTTGGGTTGTGTTCACATATGCCAAATTGTACAACATCATGAAATTATGTTATTGATGATCATAATTTGTATAGGCAATGAGCCAATGCAAGAAATTCTACTGAGAAAGGAAAAACGAAAATATAGTTATTATTTAGTTATTTTCGTTAATTACACTATAATACCACTTTTCCTAAAAGATAAAAACTACATTAATTTAAGGAAAATAGCGATAATAAATTATCTTTAATTTAACTTAAAATAATGGTTGCAGTATTTTTTATTAATTCTTTTAAAACAACTTAGGATTAATAAACTGACTATTTACGCATAATTACGAGTTGATCCAATTGTTTAGTTTAAAATTATTTTCTAATAAAAAATGATGTGAAATGAAAACAGAATTGATATTATATAATACTTACGGATAAGAACCAATTTAATTTTTTTACACTTGTCCACGAAATTATGATTTTTTAAAATATACGAAATATAGTTGAATTTATTGGTCCCACGGTAAGAATCAATTCCTAGGCTCTAGTTGCCTCGGGTAGCTTCCAGATGACACGTGGCAAGATCTGGGACCTCCAGAGCTCCAGGTCATGTTAGAAAATCCCGAATATCCCGGTCATAATTAGAGTCATAATCAATTCTCAGGAAGTAGTGGCCTCGTGTAGCTTCTAGGGGACACGTGTCGATATCCGGGAGCTCTGATCTCCCGGTCATAATCATAAAAATCTTGGAAGTATTTAAGTATATCTCCACCTTCGCCAAATCCAAACAACACTGTGATTTCTGTTCCAAACGGGTTTTCTGCCGGAAAAGCTTCCAAACGCGTTTTCTGAGAGAAAAGCTTCGACGACGAGAGAGCGCTCTAGCTCCGTCTGAACTTGCGTGTTGATCGTTGGAAATACGAAATCTCGATGGCCGTGTCTTCGGAGGGGAAGGTGATCAGGTTGGTTTACGAAACCTTTCTCGTTGTTTATTTGAGTTTTCTTTTGTGTTCTTTATGCGTTTCTTTTTCTGGGTTAGGAGTTCTTGCTTTTGGTTCTGTGTTGTTCAAGTTGGTTACTTGAGGGTTTAAATGGGGGTGGGGGTTTAAGGGGAGTAGCGTAGAGGTGAACCCCCACCAGACTCCGCCGCGATACAGAACTGTACTCTTTTTCCATTACTATGATTGGATATGTAGCTTTTATTTAGTATTACTTTGGTTGGTTTATTGGGGGAGTGGGAGTCGAACCCCCGCCAGGCTCCGCCGTGATACAGAACACTATTTCCGGTATTACTCTGTTTGGATGCATAGCTTTTATTTAGTATTACTCTGTTTCGTATTACTCTGGTTGGTTTATTGGGGGAGTGGGTGTCGAACCCCTACCAGGTTCCGCCGTGATACAGAACTATACACTATTTCTAGTATTAGTCTGTTTGGATACGTAACTTTTATTTAGTGTTGGTCTGTTTGGTGTTACTCTGGTTGGTTGATCGGGGGAACGGGAGTCCCCTCAGGCTCTGCCGCGATACAGAACTATACTCTATTTTCAGTATTACTCTGTTTGGATGCGTAGCTTTTATTTAGTATTACTCTGGTTGTTTATCGGGGGAGTGGGGGTGGAACCCCAGCCAGCCTCCGCCGCTTTTAATTAGTGTTACTCTGTTAGTATTACTCTGGTTGGTTTTTAGGGGGAGTGGGGGTGGAACCCCCGCCAGGCTCCGCAGCTTTTATTTAGATTACTCTTTGTAGTATTACTGTGGTTGGTTTATCGGGGGAGTGGGGGCGGAACCCCAGCCAGCCTCCGCCGCTTTTATTTAGTGTTATTCTGTTTAGTATTACTCTGGTTGGTTTTTAGGGGGAGTGGGGGTGGAACCCCCGCCGGCTCCGCAGCTTTTATTTAGATTACTCTTTGTAGTATTACTGTGGTTGGTTTATCGGGGGAGTGGGGGTGGAACCCCAGCCAGCCTCCGCCGCTTTTATTTAGTGTTACTCTGTTTAGTATTACTCTGGTTGGTTTTTAGGGGGAGTGGGGGTGGAACCCCCGCCGGCTCCGCAGCTTTTATTTAGATTACTCTTTGTAGTATTACTGTGGTTGGTTTATCGGGGGAGTGGGGGTGGAACCCCAGCCAGCCTCCGCCGCTTTTATTTAGTGTTATTCTGTTTAGTATTACTCTGGTTGGTTTTTAGGGGGAGTGGGGGTGGAACCCCCGCCGGCTCCGCAGCTTTTATTTAGATTACTCTTTGTAGTATTACTGTGGTTGGTTTATCGGGGGAGTGGGGGTGGAACCCCCGCCAGGCTCCGCCTCTTTTATTTAGTATTACTCTGGTTGGTTTGTCGGGGGAGTGGGAGTTCCCATAGGCTCTGTCGCGATACAGAACTATACTCTGTTTTCTGTATTACTCTGTTTGGATATGTAGCTTTTATTTAGTATTATTCTGTTTAGCATTACTCTGGTTGGTTTATCGGGGGAGTGGGAGTCAAACCCTCGCCATGATTTTCTATTTTCTCTTTTTGGTTTTTGGATTTTTGCTTCCTACCTTTACTGCAGATTCCAACTGTTCTTTTATCAGGGCAATACTTTATTGTAATTTATTTTTCATTTTACTGTCCAGGATAATTGAGCAATGATTATGGACAGAGTGCTGACTTGATGTCTCTTCTTGTAGGAAAAGGAAGTCACGTAATGGAGAAGACACAACTCTACTAGTGGCTGAGACGCTTTCCAAGTGGAAGGAGCATAATGCCCGGCTTGAAGCTTGCACTAATGAGGTTAAACCAGTTCGTAAGGCTCCAGCCGTGGGATCAAAGAAGGGATGTATGAAAGGAAAGGGAGGGCCTGAGAACTCGTTATGCAAGTATAGAGGTGTTAGGCAAAGGACATGGGGAAAATGGGTTGCAGAAATCCGTGAGCCGAATGGGAAAAGGCTTTGGCTCGGTACTTATGCAAAAGCAACTGAAGCGGCCTTTTCCTATGATGAAGCTGCAAGGGCAATTTATGGTACTCGTGCCCGGCTTAACTTTCCAGATTGCTCACCATCAACCAGCTACTTGGCAGCAACACCGCCAAGTTCTGATTCTACAACTGCACCAATTCAGTCTGAAGTCTATGTAACTGAGAGTGAAAGCATGAGTCTAGCATCCCCCAACATAAGAGACCAGGACGAGAAAGCCGAAGTGGGAAATGATGTTTCACATGCTCAACTCACCGAAGCTGCCATGCTGGGCAGTACGTCACAGCCAGAAGCAAATACTGAACTATCCGACACCAAAAATGATTCTGCTAGTGTTCCAAATTGTTTTTGGCATGAAGAAGGGTATTCCATGGATGAAATATTTGATTTGGATGAGCTTAATGCACTCTTGAACAGTAGTCCTCAAAGCAATTTGGATTCGGTAATGGGTTTCGGTTGTGATGCTTCTCAACCTTGGTTCCCCTTTAACTAGCGTATGAAGACATCTGTGATCTGTTATGGCATTGGCAGCCGACACTTCTTGAAGTTGATAGTTTGTAGTAAATAGACAGTGCAGAATCTTTGATTAGTAGATTAGAAATTAGTATATACTTTGGCTGTGGACTTATTTCCACATTCTGAGTGAGCTCATTTTTTGTAAAGCTGAATGTCTAGAGATAACATTTGTTTTAGCTGACTCAGATGATTCTTTGTAAGTATTAGATTTGGGGAATTGACCCCTTATGTTCTTTGAAATTAAACCATTTTTTAGTGCAACTTGTTCAACAAAATGATACATAAAGTTTTGGTTATGCATGATTTGTAATTCAGAAATTGTCTTGGACTCTCTTCTTTTTCTACTTCTCTACAGTTTTGATTAGCTTTATATATAAATTTAGAGTACTATGAATTTAATGATGTGTAATCAGAATGCCATGTGAAACAGAATTCTCTTAGTAACTCCTGGCATGGCACTTTAGATGTAGATGTTGTCTTATAAGAGAAATCTTATGATAAAAAAGGACCACTAAGAATTGGAGGTCTCAACAGATTGGCAATTGGCTGTAGTTGTATAGTACTTGTAGAGTTTCAACTACCTGAAATAGGGGATTGTAGGCAATGGGTTAGGGTTCTAATCCTGTGGGGTGCATTGTGTTCAGTAAGCACAAAAAAGAAAGAAAGAAAAATGACTACAGAGTTGGAGGCTAATAGTGTTGTGGAAGGAAAATTCTTTTCCTGATTCTGCTCCATCCATAAGCACCGGAACAAACTTGTTGGAGTCATTCCCCAGCCTGTTTTATTACCCTTGTTTCCAAACTAACCTTTCAAGGAGGAAATAAGTGGACTTACCCCAGTTCCGGAAGAATCTTAAAACATCCAACTGCTGGAAATATAGAACATCACCCTTCTTACAAAGACATCGCAATAAAAAGTAGTTTGCTGATTCTTTGACTTGTTTTCATCAGCAAAAGTTGCAAGGAGATGTGATTCATGGGGTAATAAGATTATAAAATAGCCGAAGTCCTAGCTAAGACTTTTCAGAAGAACCTGAGAACATATCAAACATCTTTTCGATGGAGAGAGAATCTACAGCATCTGTTGGGGCTGTATTTTTCACTGAATAAGATTAATTGCTTAGCTTCCACTGAATGCACATGTTGCATGCATGACAAATCGGCTATTGTAATGCTTCACCTTTTCCATCCATGGTTGCTTGCCCAGTATCCAATGTATTGGAGATCTCCAGGACTTTCGTTGAATGGGACGGTTTATATGACTTACAACACATAAATGGCCTTAAAATCACTAGTCCCATGCATCATAACTATACCCAGAAACAAAAATTGTATTGAGAATGTTGGCCCACCGACCATTATTTGTGCCTTTGGGTTTCCAATATCTTACAACTCTAAATGATTCAGTAGACTGCTTTTAGTTGTAATAAGCATTTGATCTAAAAACTGACATGTTTGAATCCTCATTATCTCCCTAGAAGGATAATATTTCGAGCCAAAGCAAGTGTTAAAATGTAGAAAATCTCTTCAAAAGACAAGGGATACATTGCGATAGATCTACTAGAACTTTTGTAATCTATTTGTTCTATTCTTGTATGTAGTTGTGCATACAGTAGGAAAATCCAACACGTGATGGCAGATACTATAAAAGTGTACCAAGGAAATAAAAATTAATTTATGCAGAATATTAGAAAGATCTATACAGTTCTAGTGAAAATGACATAATGTGATAATTTTGTCTTAGTAATTATGGTTTTAAAGTAAGTTTTTGTCATGAGCCAAAAGAAAGAAAAAGTCAAGAAGCCAAGTACCTTTAATTGTATTTAATATGTAATGTTTTACTATATACGTTGTTATTATTATTATTAAATAACCTTCAACCTTATTCCGTGGCTTAAATTAGAGAATAATAACCTATCTTAAAGTAATTAAGAAAACTTAAACTGAAGATCCTTGTTTTATAAAAAATTTCATATGAGTTTCCCTTATCATCTTGATTACATTTTTAAAATTTTTATCATTATTTATATAAAACTAATTTTATAATTTTTTATACAATAATTAACTTCATAAAAAAAATAATAATCTAACCATATGTAATGACATAATATATAATCACAAAAATCCATCGATTCTTAGACTCTATACCATAATTTTAGTCGATTTCAAAATAAATATGCACACATGCTTAAATCATTTATTTGCAAAAAAACGTTATTTGATCATATTTCCTTTTTAGTAATTAGGTGTACTTTCAGATTCCATACTGCTTGATTGAAACGAATGAAAAAGACTCGTCTCCTTATTTAAAACAAAATACAAGTGAAAATCGAAGAGGATTTGTCCATTTTCTCAAAAGAAAATTATCCTTTAGAATTAAAAGGAATTTCAGCACGTCCTCCGAGTCGTCTCTCAGCCGGAAGAACTTTCACTGATTATCCGACATGGAAACAGTAGGCTTACTTCCAGGTTCTTCATGTTCTTTGGCACGCCATAATCATCTCAGGCTCCCCACTAGAACCCAAATCACACCAAAATTGCAGCTGAGCTCCCTCCAGAACGGCGCCTTCCGCCATGAAAGCAGAAAGGGTGAGCTTGAGGCTGCCATACCAACCATGTCAGAGATATTGAACGCATCAAGAGCCCAGAATCTGGACCTACGGCTCCAAACTCTAGGACCCTTTTTCAGAATCACAGCCAAGAGCTTGGAGACCCAGAACGAGCTTGGGAAGGCCGAGGGTCTGATAAGGGTCTGGCTGAAAGGGAGGATTCTCCACTTGGAGTCAATCAGATTGAAGAAAGAGACACTGGGCATGGAGAAATCAATCTTTGGTATCGGTTTGTTCATCGGAGCTGTTGCCGTCAGGTATGGATATGATTGCGGTTGCAGGACGGCTGAGTTACTGGCTATCAATGACTTTGATCTTTACCATTCTAAGGTTCTTGTCTTTCCTACTATCTTTACCTTATCCAAATGGTTTCTTCTATCAACCCAAAAAATGTATCAATATTTACAAAATTTAATTCAAAAGTTAACTAATAAGTTAAGAGACCCAAAAAATGTATCAATATGTTCAAAATTTAATTAAAAAATTAACTTATTAGTTAAGAGATATATCCTACATTTAAATATTATTCAAGTATCTAAGCTTTTTAACTTGTCTTCATTATTGTAATAGTTCAGAAGTTGGCATGAATCAAACGCAAATTACTTGTGTTTTTTTGTCTTGGTTCTCTTGAAAATGAGGTGTTTCTTCGATGTCCCAGCTTGTTAGGTTCTACACCAGAATTGGGTTCAAGACTATACATGAAGTCACGGGCTCCACAGTTGGGGATTATGCCCACATGTTGGTTTGGGGAGGCATTGGTACCAGAATGGATGCTAATGTTGAAGAGCTTCTTATAAGATGGTGCACCAGGTTCAAATCTCGGAATTGACATCACAAGTGGGAACGTGTCTTCTGAAATTTGCTTGCAGAAAGTGGAAAATTGATGCCGATATTTGAAGTTACTGGAGTTGAGGATACATGCTATCCAGCTGCACTAAAGATAAAGATTCAAAGATTTCAAAGCCATTAGATTGAGCTGCAAATCAATTGTTAGCTTGGACTGCTGATGGGGCAACCTTCATTTGGTATATAGTTCTGATAATATTGGAATCTATTGTTCTGCAAGTGTCCCTAAACTTCTTTTAGTGGGCATCTTGATCTTTGTTTCACCTAGATCATGTTCAAGAAATTCGACTATAAACGGCCACTAGGAGTGTTAGAATTCAAAGAATAATATCTTATTTTGCCAAAGTTTCTAGTAATTCCAATATTTGTTTGAGTTCTTCTTGGCTGTTCTACTTGGCAAACTTTGGCAAATTCCGCCAAGAACACGGCCTTTGGCTGAAATACTAGGGAGAAACAAAAGTATCTTAGTAACTTTTGGCATGGCATTTTAGATGTAGATGTTGTCTAAATATTCAAAGGAAAAAGTAAAACTAATATCTTTCTATTTCCTTTTTCTTTTTCTGTTGGTTAGGTCCATCTTACAGGAAGATTTTTTTTTTTTTTTCCTTATGAAAAAGAATCGCAGAACTTATGAAGAAAATGAAATAAATTATCATGCGCACTGAAAATCCCTTACGGATATAAATGTACAAAAATTTTCAGTGTTAAACTGCTCATAAGATAGTTGAGGATTTTGTTTTGTGAAATTGGATAAAATATTTTTAGAAAATCAATGGCTAATTAAGTTGATGCCATAAACTTACTAATTTTGAACAAGTTGATACAATTACGAGATTAAAGCCAATCATATCTTAGAAAAACAAATTGCTATATTTTATTCTTGTAAAATGAAAATATAGTCTATCAATATAAAGATTCTTTAAACAAAACGAAGCATCCTTAAGTAGCTTAAGTATTAAATTTATCTAACTTGGTTATTTAGAGTATTATTTTTTTTTAAAATTTGATTCCAATATGTTTATATTTATTTTTATTTCTCACGCGACAGTTTCAAATTTTAATGAGTTTATTCTAAATTTTTAAGGTCTCAAAAATTACAGAAACTTGTATTCGTAAATGATCTTTGAGAAGACTTTTCAAAAGTTGGTAAGTTTAAGACTCTCCATATGGAAAAGAGACATTTATTTTGTTTGTTTGACCTGATATAACAAAAATTTCAAATTGTTAATTTGAAAACGCCATATTTTTTATTATATTGAATATTTTTTATATTCTTCATTATACTGAATATTTTTTTACAAAGTGTCCATTTTGTAGCTGATTTTTCTCTTTACAACATAAAGCTTCATCCTCAATGTTTTTCGTTACATGTCTTGTATTTATACTTATACATATTAAAAATATATTATCAAAATGAAACTATACGTGTATTTAATTATTTCAAGAAAATTTTTTCCTTTAAAATTAATTTTTAAGATTACATAATATCTTATTTTAAATAAATTTCTAAAATAAATTTTATGGAATACATAACATTCTTCTAAACATTCTTAATACATCCTAGAATCAATCTAGACTGTAGCCTTATCACACGTGTAATCTATCCCCTTTCCCATATATTAGCAAACGAGCAAAAGAGAAAAACAAAGAAAAAGCAAAGATAATTGAAAATAATAAAATGGATTATAGAACTAGTAATTCAGTATAGGACAAGAATTTTACACTAAAAGAAAAAAATTCGTGAAGTAAAATTTAAACAAAATAATAATCTTTCAATCCAAGAACTAACTGTTAGGTTAGATTATAAACCTATTTATGATATGGTATCAAAATTAGAGTGTGTATATGACAAATATCTCATGTTAGAAAAAAATAATAATCTTGGATCGAAATTTAAATAAAAAAATAATTTTGTAATTTATAAGTTAGTTTTTAGGTTAAATCTTTAAAACACTAAAATCAACTAAGAAAAAATAATTTGATGCAATACATATCCTGAAATTACAAGGTTATTTTGGCCTCCGGACTTCGAAAAGATGAGAAAATTTTCATGAAGATAGGTGTCCTGGTTTACATATAGATAAATATATATACATGCTTTCTCTCTTCAATCTTCCCGGACAAGCCTTCTGCATATATGTACAGATAATATATAAAGCATATAAGCTTTCCCTCTTTAATCTTCCCGCACAAGCGTTTGAAGAGAAGGGATGATGGAGAAGACGGAAAGCACCTCAGGCGACGGTCCTCGGCCATGGCAATCTTACCACACGGTTTACACCAACGCCAAAGCAGGCACGTCTACATCATTGCAATTGCCCTTGATTTTTTGAAGTTTTTGCTACTTCTCTCCATTAATTGAACGTCTGTTACACCAATTGAGCGTTCTGAGCATGTTCGTTGGTTTGATCTTCATGTAAATTAGGTTAATTTCACGGTCAGTGAATGATTTTGTGGAAAAGTCGGTTTTTGTTTATCTAGCTTTGTGAAATTCTTTTGTGTGGAATGTGTTGTAGGTATGGACGGGGTGGACAAGGGGAAAGTGCAGAGAATAGTGTACGAGATGAGCAAAGGGTCTAAGTATTTCGAGAATGAAGAGCGCAAGGAGGCCTCTACGAGGCAGAAGATCGAGAACATGCGTGCTCTGTGTGCTAAGCTGACGCCAGCAGATATATCTCACTTTCAGACGGTAAAAGACTGCACTCCATGATACTCGAACAACAATTGATTTTCTCGAGCACATAGTATTCATCCAAAAAAGAATGACGTATAAATTTTTATTGAAATGTGACAGATTCTTCAATGTTTGGTCTTATAGATAGAGTACATGTTCTGGGAGTAAATTTCTATCGCCCATAAAGGCTTTTCTTTTATGTGCTCTGAATGAAGCGAAGCTTGCACAATTTATTTCAAATTGGCTATGTGTGTGAGATTTGATACGGCATGCAGTTTCTGATTAAAGGTTTGCCTTTTTCAAAGGTGGCGGAGAAAAGAATTGTAGAGCTGGAAGCTACACGTGACTTTTCAAGGATTTGGCTGCATGTAGACATGGATGCTTTTTATGCTGCTGTTGAAACGTTAAGTAACCCATCATTAAAAGGCAAGCCAATGGCTGTTGGCGGCATGTCTATGATATCCACAGCAAATTATGAGGTTTGGGATGCATACTGAAATCTTTAAAGCGATGTATACTTCTTGTCATTTTGGGCATCTTAAATCTTGGGATTGGCTTGCGAATCCCCTCTTAAAGTTTTGATTGCCTTTGATCTTAATTTTTTTCTTCTAATTCTACTTCAAACCTCATCTGATCACCCTACAGGCCCGGAGATTTGGGGTTCGTGCTGCAATGCCTGGTTTTATTGCGCGCAAATTATGTCCGGAATTAATTTTTGTGCCTGTAGATTTTAAGAAGTATACTTATTACAGTGATTTGACGAGGAAAGGTTAGATGTTTGAAATTCAAGGAAGATTTGTGATGCAGTTAGTTCGTTTGTTAGTTGCTGATCATTACTTTTGCTTGTATCTTTTGTTGTCAGTTTTTCAGAAGTATGATCCGTATTTCATGGCTACTAGTCTGGATGAAGCATACCTTGATATAACTAATGTGTGCAAAGAAAGGGGCATTACCAGTGAAGAAGTATGTTAACATATACAATTGATTTCTTGCTTGCATGTCATGATTGCTAATTTTTACATAGCTTCATTATGTTCATCAGATTCATGGGCTAGTAATGTTAGATCTCTTATCGTGGTACTTTGCCTCTGCACAGATTGCTGAAGAACTCAGAACTACAGTTTATTCTGAGACTGGTCTTACCTGTAGTGCTGGGGTGGGACCAAACCGCTTACTTGCTAAGGTTCTGCTGGCTATTCCCTTGATATTCTCTTTGAGTATATCCCCATGGAATCACCATCTTTGCCTTTTCAGCAACAAAAATTAATTGGAGGCATGAAACAAATAAATAGAGTGGTATTTATCAACTTAGTGTCGATTAGATAACTTCACATTCTTTGTTGCAAATGCATGTCATTTTACTTTATGTGGAAGTCTATTGGGAGGGAGATATGTGAAGGGTATCTACTATGTTTAGGTTTGCTGTGAAATATGGAAGGATTTTCTTTTTCATGTTGAGGCAGGCAATGACCTTTGTATTGGCTAGAAAGATTGTTCTGATAGCATGTGTCCTAAAGTAATCCAGTCAAACTACTGGCAGTCCTTATAGCAAAAAAAAAAGAAAAAAAGTGTGCCTGGCATGTATAGGGTTGACTGCTTTAAGATCAAGAAAAACTTTTTAGAGGTAAAAAAAAAGCTGTGATGAGCTGTTAACTGGGGAAGGAAAGATAAAATGAGGATATTGTTAAGACGTACTTTCTGGAGTTGGTGGCAATTTGTTGCTGTCGTGTTATTAAGTCTCAAGGATAGTACAAAATCACATTCATGTGCCAACAGTATGGTGGTAAGCTAACTAGTAAAACCATAGAATTGAGGAAATTATATTTATCATCTGCTAAAACTAATGATTCACATACATCCACGCTGCCTTCTCTCTGTTTGTCTCTCTCTGTGTGCAAATCTGTGTTTGTGCCACCTTAACTATATCTGTTAACTTTAAACTTGCATAGGATTACAATTTGGTGAAAGTGATTAAGATTGTCTAAGAAAGTCACATATTTATGTCTTCCTCCATATATTTGTTTTCACAGGTCTGTTCAGATATAAATAAGCCAAATGGACAGTTTGTGTTACCAAATGACCGGATGGCTGTCATGACATTTATATCCTCACTTCCCATACGAAAGGTACATTTGTGGTCTTGAGATATATTACAGTAGAGTTCACATGATTTTTCTATTTTTTTCAAAAATATATTTAGAGATTGTAGATCAGTTCCTTTTTCATTTTGCAACATAGTCATGAAGTCTCAATTTGATTTACTTTTCTTGGTATACCACATGGCATATTTTCTTTACAGATTGGGGGCATTGGTAAAGTTACCGAACATATTTTGAGAGATGCTTTTGGAATTAATACATGTGAGGATATGCTGCAAAAGGGTGGCTTTCTTTGTGCACTATTTTCTCGTTCTACATCAGGTTAGAGCTCTGGTCAGTGCTTTCTACTTTTCATGTATCTCTTCTATAGTTCTGAAAACGTAGTAATTACACTCACATTCTAGTTACCCTGCATTTTATATGATTACAGGATCTTGCCTCAGCGAAAGATATTTTTTTCTTCTTTGCTTTCCCCTTCCCTTTCTTTTGCAGGAGTTTCTGCTCCTTTGGCTTGTTTTATCCTTTTTGGCAAGACAAGTGTTTGTTTCTTTGGGAGTGGGGACGGATGGGGGTTGTTGTATTACCTATAGAATTCATTTTCATTTAAAATCCAATTCTGTTTTTTGGAGTTCATTATGCAGCATACTTCTGTAAACAATTACGAGGACCAGTTTATAAGGATATTTGTTGCTTAATCTTCTTCTTGCAGTGTCTTATCTCAATCCCCTTTGACCCTGGTCTGTTCTTGTTCATTGTCATTTGTTTATTTATTTGGAGTATCATCTCAGTGATCACATAGTTTATTGATGGCAGATTTTTTCCTATCTGTGGCACTGGGGCTTGGGGGAACTAAGACTCCTCAAGTCAAGTCACGGAAGAGTATTAGTAACGAGAGAACATTTGCAGCTACGGAGGATGAGGCATTACTTTATCAGAAGTTATGTAAGTGGTCCTCATCTTTTTTCTTATTTCCTTGTGCTTATTAATATCTTTGTGTATATATATATATATTTTAAAATAAGATATGCCATTGATTGGGCTGTTTGGGTTGGGAGTTCTGACTCCAGATCCATGCCCAGGCAATTTTTGAGTGGAAAAACGCAAAAATTGTTTTTAACCAAGACTCACTATTTTCAGTAATTACGTTGGTTTGTGTTTGAATCTGCCAAATTGCACTTGTTGTCCTTATTCCTTGGGTTTTGCTTAAACCTTTAGTAGAGCCTCATGAAATTATGCTGACCAGAATCTAAGTTGTCTATAAAGGTGCTAAACTTGTTAATTAGTTTTCAGTATTTTATAGCTGATATGTATGACTGCATGAGGAAGTTGAATAAGAAATTAATTGGAGACTTGTTTCCTGAAAGTAACCTTGTTAAGTCATGTTGGCAGCCGATCTTGCAGAGATGCTTTCTTCTGACATGCAGAAAGAAGGTCTTTCTGGCCGAACACTGACTCTTAAACTGAAAACAGCCTCTTTTGAGGTACTGTCTTATCCTCTATTATGATTGTTTCATAAATACTATTCCAACTTGCAACATTTGAGATGTAAATTTTTTCTGTTATAGTTTCTTTTGGTGATTATACTTAGCATCTGTGTACATTTGCAATCTTTCATTTAGTTGCTATTTTGTTAGAAGGCAAGAATCATGGTTAATGCGTGAGTGATGGTCTATTTTCTTTGTGACAATTTTATCACTTATTTACCTTGTTGGTTTCTTCTTCTAATTTATTCCCGCCTATTAATGTGGTCCCTAATTGGTAATCCGTGTTTACTATGTCTATCAACAGCTTAGAACCAGAGCTGTGACTTTGCAAAAGTATATATGTACAAGTGAGGATATTTTGAAATATGCTTCGAAGCTGCTAAAGGCTGAACTTCCAGTCTCGTTGAGACTTATAGGTACTAGATTTTGTGCTTAATATTCTTCTTTAGGAAAATAGGGCAGTGTTTATTATTTTTTTCCTGTAGGGGGAATGTGGGTGGAGAAGGGTGTATAATAAATTTCAATGTTGTAGCTTGAAGACCTTAGAGTATGACAATGAAGTTACATTTACTTATTTCAGGGCTGCGGTTGTCTCAATTTAATGAAGGCAAGGCGGGAGCTCCATCTGAAGCTACACAAAAAACTCTCACCAATTTTCTTATGTTGGGAGATGCATCTCGGAAAAGTATCAGCGATGATAATTCCTTGGCCTCAATTTCTGATGGCCGTGAGATGTCTAGTTTTGATGGTACAGATTTATTGGACTGCAACCCCCTGCCAGAGCTGGAAGACAATCACACTATTGGGGATGCTGGTGGGATGGAGAAAATTTATGAGCCATCAAACAATGAAGCAGCAATCGAGGTATGATAGAATTTTAAGACTGGTCCATCATGTGATTAGGAAAAATTTTGTTTAATATTTTACTTATAATGGTGAAACTCATTGAAAACCCGGAGCGGGTGAACCCCAAAGTGCTCTACATTAATTCAAGAGAAACCTTATCATAAAAAAGGACCGCTAAGAATTGGAGGTCTTAAGAGATTGGGAATTGGCTTTAGCCGAATAGTTCTAGCAGAGTTTCACCTGCCTGAATTATGGGATTGTGGGCAATGGTTTAGGGTTCTAATCCTGCAGGGTGCATTGCGATCAGTAAGCGGAAAAAAGAAAGAAAGATAGAAAGAAAAGTGTCACGGGACACTTTGGAAGCAATATGGTATTGTGGAAGGAAGCCAAAGTTCATAGCAAGGGTTCACCGGAAGTGATTCCCTAAGCTCACTGTAGAAAATTCTTTTCCTTTAGATGATCTTTGATTCTGCTTCATCCATAAGCGCCAGAACGAACTTGTTGGAGTCATTCCCCAGCCTGTTTATTACCCTTGTTTCCAAACTAACCATTCAAGTTGGAAATAACTGTACTACCTTAAAGCAACCAACTGCTGGGAATAAAAAAGATCATTCTTCTTTACAAAGACAGCGCAATTAAAAGTAGTTCGCTGATTCTCTGATCTGTTTACATTAGCAAAATTTTCAAGGAGGTGATTCATGGGGTAATAAGATTATAAAGCAGTTGATCCTAGAAAAGACTGTTTTCAGAAGAGCCTAAGAACATATCAAACATCTTTGCTATTGAGAGAGAATCTACACTATTTGTTGGGGATGTATTTTTCTCCATCAGCCTTTTTCGTTGAAGCAATTTGCTCAAAGAAAAGTAGATGGACAATTGCATTCTAGTTTATAACTTTTGATTTACTTTAAAAAAAATTTATCCTCTTTTCTCTAATGGATTTTTCCATATCTCCAGGTGAAGACGCCAGACACAAAATCTCATCAAAATGCGGTGTCTGGATTGTTGGAAGCAGATTTGTCTTCTATGGCGCCTGCATGTAGCAGCCTCGATGAAGTGAACAAGAGGCTGGATGATAAGGCAGCTTCTTCATCTAATCAAGGGCTTTTATGGATAAATGATTACAAGTGCTCGCTATGCGGGTTTGAATTACCACCAGGCTTCGTTGAGGAGAGGCAAGAACACTCTGATTTTCATCTTGCTGAGAGACTTCAGGAGGAGGAATCTCGCAATGAGACCAGTCCTGTTATGCCAAGGCACAGGTATTGTGAAAAGTACATTGTGAATTTTACAGAGATGCATAAACTGGTTGGCTTGATTGTTATGTAGATAGCTTAGTTGTTTGTGATAAAATATGCCGCTTACATTATTTGCTTAGATTTCACTTCATAGTTTCCTAATTCACTAAATACACATGCTGCATGGCATGACAAATGGCTAGATGTAGTAAATCGTCTATTGTAATAATTGGCCTTCTCTATTCATGGTTGCTTGCTCTATCCAATGTACAAATTTTGGGGTTCTGCAGGAGTTTGGTTGAATGGGATGGTTGATAGGAGATTACAATCCAGAGTCAATGCATTTAATTTACACTAATGCATGACTTATAACACATAAGTGGCCTTAAAATCACTGGTCACATGCATCTTAATTATACCTAAATTTAAAAAAAAATATATATTGAGAAGGTTGGTCATCCGACTATATTTTTTCTTTGTGCCTTTGGTTGCCAGTATCTTACGACTCAGATGCATGCCTCTGAATGATTAACTGAGCTGCTTTTTACTTAATTCTTACCTATGCTTTTAGTTGTAACAAGCATTTGAAACTGACATGTTTTAAACCTCAGCAGGTTTCCCCAGAAGGATAATATTCCGAGCCAAAGCAATCGTAAGAGGCAGAAAATCTCTCCAAAAGATAAGGGCCACATTCCAATAGATCTGTTCTTTGTCAAGAGCTGTCAGAATTTTTAGCACTACAATCTGTTTATTCTATTCTTGTATATATTTGTGTATGCCATAGCAAAATCTAGTACATGATGGCAAATAATGTAAAAGTTTACTAAGGAAATAAAAATTAATCTGTGCAGATATCAAAGATCTAAAAACAACAGACCGTGATAATTTATTCTATTTATATAAGAATAATCTCTATAATTTTTTTTATGTTAATTAATTTCATAAAGAAAATAGTAACCTAAGTATGTACAATTACATATTGTGTAATCATAGGCAGATGAGTGTCTAACTTATAAAGCCTACAATATTAAATCTTTCATTTTCATTAATATTCTATAAGACAAAAATATCAAGGTTGAAAATATGATGTTCAGATAATTTTTTTCCCAAAGAAATGGGGTAAACGTATGTGTAGATTTATTTTTTAATCAACTAAAGTTACAATATAGATTATTCTTTTGGAATCTAAGAATCAATAAATTTTCTTTTAAGAAAAGAATATTTCCCTTTTTTTATTTTTCTTGCTTAATGGTTTCATTGCTCTATTTTTATATTTTCATTTCTCTCAATTTTTATTAATCAGGTGTACTTCAGATTCCATATTGCTTGATTGAAACGAATGACGAAGACTCATCTCTTTATTTAAAACAAAACAAAAAAAGAAGTAAAAATCCAGGAGGATTTGCGCAATTTCTCATTGACAGAAGAACTTTCATAGATAATCAAACATGGAAACAGTAGGCTTACTTCCATGTCCTTCATGTTCTCTGCGATACCATAATCATCTCAGACTCCCAATTAGAACCCAAATCACACCAAAAGCGCAGCTGAATTCCCTACAGAACTGCGCCTTCCGCCATGAAAGCAGAAAGGTGAGCTTGAGGTCGCCATACCAACCATGTCAGAGATACTAAACTCATCAAGAACCCAGAACCCGGACCTCCGGCTCCAAACTCTAGGACCTTTTTCAGAATCACAGCCAAGAGCTTGGAGACCCAGAATGAACTTGGGAAGGCCGAGGGGCTGATAAGGGTCTGGCTGAGAGGGAGGATTCTCCACTTGGAGTCGATCAGATTGAAGAGAGAGACACTGGGCATGGAGAAGTCAATCTTTGGTATCGGTTTGTTCATCGGAGTTGTTGCCGTCAGGTATGGATATGATTGCGGTTGCAGGGCGGCTGAGTTACTGGCTAATCAATGACTCTGCTCTTTACCACTCTGAGGTTCTTGGCTTTCTTACAATCTTTATGTCATTCATGGTTTCTCCGGTCAATCCAAAATTTGAATCAATAAATGATAGGATTAGTAAGAAAAATTCTGGTTTTTATCATTTTAAAACTATAAGATTATACTTTAAACTTCAGCTGAACTTTGGCATAACACTGAAGGCATGGGTTGGGGTTCATTTTAAGTTATCTTGTTAGGATCAAAACAACATATATAAGTACAAACAAAGGCAATCACATGGAATAATGCATCATCGTAAGGTGATTCATGCAACTTGATGAATAAGTTTGAAAGTCTTTAGACACTATTTGTTTGTAACAAATGGACTGCTATCACAACAATCATACTTCTTATAATAGAATTTTATTACAAAGACGAATGGCGTCACATAAGTTGTGAGCTCCAGAATTAAAACCATGTACGTTTTGGAGGCCAAAAATACGTATAAAAACAGTTTTGTTTGGACTAAAGGAAACTTAGAAAGGGAAGGAGGATCAGGATTCGGTCTTCCCTCAAAGTTCTTCACACCATTTTGAAACAAAATGGTTTCCTTCCTTCTTGATCAATATCCTGCCATATCTTCCCAACAAGTTACCTTTGTTCTCTGATGGAAATTCTGTGATTTTGGATGGGAAGGCAAGCTGTCTGCAAAGGGAGGATAAGCCCTACAAAAGCCCAACCAAAAGGGGTGTAGGACACACGCGTTCCTTAGGATTTTGCAGGGAAAGACGCTTGAAGAAATCATAATGATACATGCAAGACTTGATGAACAGTAAAGAAGACTAAAAGAAACAAAGACGTTCCTTTATTCTAAAAAAACAGAGCCTAGAAAGTGGAAATCGGCTACTGCAGCTGCTTTGAACTGAAGATGAAGATGCAGATTTTGAAAGTAGCAATCTGTTTCATGAAGTTAAGTCTTTTGATTAGTTGAGCATTTAATTGTATTTTTCTTTTTGGTTTTTTCAATGGATGTAAGGCGTGGAATGTAGAGCAGAGTTGTGAGAGCAGTTGAAAACTCGTGTAATCGTTCTCTTCTTGTGGGATGCTGTAATTTCTAATCCATTTCGGTTTTATGTTAGTTCTTTGAGCATAAGAGTTTTACTTGGGTAATTCTTTTTTTTGTCTCTGTCTAAGCTTAAGATTCCTATAAAAGTGGTGCTATCAGAACTTTTTCATTTGTTTTCTAAACCAACAATCGGGCAACAACTCTCATCTCACACTTTGTACATATTGAAATTATGTGCATCATTCATCCGAAATCCCTTGATTTAAGTTTGTATATATAAAGATTTGCGTTTGTATAGGTTATTTGAGCAAATAGGAAATCCAAGTTTTATTTCGGTTTCTACCCTGCAAATTCAGATTGTATTTTATGCAATCAATATAAGGGGACCTTTTGGCTTGTTGCTAAAGGAGGTGGACTTAGGTACCACATAAGTTGATCTGAACCACATAAAACAACGAGTTTCATGGTGTGATTGTTTAATTTGCTTTCATCCAGAGCCACAACAATCTTCGAGCTTCACTGAGCTACCAAAAGCTCTACCTTCAAAAGGATGCTTGCTGGTACTTGGTGCGTTGCTGACAACCTTCAACTTTCCATGTGCCCATGGAGGAACCGGAAAAAAGGAACCTACCGTTCCTCGAAGTCAAATTTATAATGCTAGACATTTCATTTACAGTGGTTTGGATACCCTTCAAGACGGCCAAAGTCTCCACTCCATTCCTTGCATTAAATGGTTGAAAATCAACCTGAAAAAACCCCTTAATGTCCTCTTCCAACTCGCAGAGCTTGCTCCCATAGTCAGCTTTCATGTAAAAGTTCCACCATTTGACTTCTGAGCACTTCCTAACGAGCTCGTTGCCCTCCTCCATTTTTTGTATCAAGCCCCTTGTTTCCTCTTCGGAGTGACCTGCTATTGTGTTTAATTGTCTTATCTGTTCAACCAATGGCTACCAAGAATCTAGCGTAAATTCCAAGCGTATAAGAAGGGGTTTTAACATATAAGCTTTCTTTGTCGCATTTTCAACTATTTGATATAATTCTGAATATGCCAATCCAAATGGTGCTCCTGTAGCAGCCCCTTCAACCAATGCTTCTGCCATTACTGTACCTCGTCAACAGACCCTAAAGCTCTTATATGGACTTATGACCAAAGAAGTCCCAAGTTCAATACCCGGCTGACTATATGCATGTCGACAATTTTCATTAATCAAGGGAATAAATTTTATAAATTATAATAAGTTTTTATAAGAATTTTAAAATTTATCAAATATAATTTTTGAATATAAATAATATTGTAATTGAAAATTTTTATATTTATTTTAGTGATATATAATGCTGACTTTTTATCCCCAAAAAACAAAAGCTCCAATATGAGAGTAGAAAATAATCTAAAGGTTTCTAGACCAATATTGTTTCGAGTTCCCTAATTTTTCCTCTCTTTTATTTTTAAGCTGCTGATGAGGGTAACACAGCAAAAGACCAAAATAAAAGTAGAGAATTAGATGGAAAGTAAAGTTCTATATGCGGTACCTTTGGAATTTAAGAAGACAAGAACACACTCTTGTGCAGCTGGGGGAATGACACAAAATATGAGTAAATACACTCTTGTGCTGGGGATAGCAGGAAACTGGACAATCGGAGATAAATTGAATCATAGTGGCTCTGCAAATAAGCGCTATATACTGAGGAGCACAATTAGCTTCCAGGTCGGCTTCTGCCGGTAGCATCACAAAAAGCTATACCTACCAAACATGCGGATGCCTTTGCTGTCACTGTCTCAAGTCTCATCCCTTCGCGTTCTCAACAAGGCCATGTAAACTAGATAAACTACGATTTTAGAGCATGTTTTGTAATTTTGGTACAGTGGTTTAAATAACTTTTAGACTGTAATACACTGTCTGAGACTTAACTAAAATTCCTCTACTTTTTCTCTAGATCCTTAATTTGTTGAAAAAGTGTTGAATTGATGGCTTCTGCTAAGTGGTTTACATTAAAACACAGTAATTGTTGTCTCTTAATAATGAGTTGCTTCGTAATTAAGTTGAAGCCCCCCACGCTCCAAATGTGGGGTTCAAAAGTCTGAATCAACCTGAGGAAATTAAGATGACATTCAACATTGTTGATGTCCACGCGCTCGAATTGCGGGGTTTATAAGTCTGACTCAATCTGTCTACATCAACCCGTAAAAGCTGAGATGACGTCACCAATGATGAAGACCCTGCGCTCTAATTGCGGGGATCATTATTCGGTCAACCTGTCTGCATGAACACGAGGAAACCGTCATGAAATTCAACGTGGTGAGGAGACCAAATTCAACCATTCGGGGCTTACTGTACCCTTCCTCGTCAGTCCGAGGAAACTGAGATGAAATTCAAGAGTTCCAATAAAAAATTGATCTCCGACCAATGTGGATTCCATAATAACTTCTGAGAAACTGTGTGTTGACCTATTGTAAAGTGAAGCGGATAATCCCTCTCTCAAGTCATGCTGTAAACTTTTGGATAATAGAATATTGTGTTCGGAATACTAGTATATTTAAGTTTCAAACCATTTTTTATTTGCTTCTCGTAACATTGGAATATAAAGTAAATACAAGGTTGAGCATTCTTCTAATCTCTGTGTATATATTCTTCTTATCATAGTATGAAGAGCAATTTGATCTTTATTTCTTGCCTCACCATTTTTTTCCTCACTGCCTCACCATTATTCCTTTTTTTTTTTTAAATCTTTTTTTTTCACCGTTTTTTCCTTATGATTTTTATTGAATACCTTGCACACCCCCTGTTTTTGCTTCCTACACAGCTGCTCCAAACTGTGTTCTTGATCACACCTTGTTGATGGATGCAAGTAGCGATGAGGACAGAGCATGAGGAAGATCCACTTGTGCCACTCGATGCCAGCCACATGGCAGAGGCTACCATTCTCCGCCGCCCATTTCAAAACAACCCCTTGCTATTGCACTAGTGCGACAGAAGCATCGTCTATTTTTACATTTTAGTGATGCCAGAGTGCTCATTGTCACCGGAAAACCCACTAGAGCCACCAATTTTGTAGCTTAGAGTAAAGATATATAGATGGCCTTATTAAGGAAGAACAAAAATTTGGACTAGTTAATGGTTCTTTCCCAAAGCCAACTCTAAATTTGTCCTTATATCCACAAAAGGAGAGATGCAATGGAGTTGTTCTTTCTTGTTTGCTAACCTCTCACTTACTAGATCTTTACAAGAGATTCACTTATGCCACTAGTGTCTAGGATGCTATGGTCTCATTTGAACAAGAATTCTCAAAAATGGTCAACAAAATTTTCAATGTATTTTTTTATGTCGTTTGCTTATTGTGGAACCACTTGTTACTCTAAAGAATGATACTATGAGCATATTGGCCACTCATAGAAAAAGAAGGTCTGTAATGTGTTTGATGCGGACATCCCATTGAGGAGAGTGGCAAGCTTCTCATAGTCATCTTAAGTTTTAGGTTCTTCTTGTCATTGGAGACTATAGTAACCTAACTGGTAGATGTTTGCTTGTCCACCTTCTTGTTATCATAGACCTTCTTTCTTTGCAAGTAGCATAAACTTAGAGCATTTTTTTTTAAGTGACTAACAGTTCCACAATGAGCACATGACATCAAACTTGCTAATAGTTTAGTTCTTCATAATAATAACAATAATAATCATGTTGGCTAAAGTAAGGAAAATTGTATGAGGGAGAGCTTATTGTTTCAAAATATAAAATCCTCACAAGGAAATATCATTTTGAGTGAGATTAGAAGGCTTCCAATCTCTATATTTTCATAATTCTTGTAATTTTAGGGTATGCCCCTATGTTTTTTATACTATTCCTTATTAATGCACATTTACATTTCCACAAAATAATAATAATAATAATAATAATAAAAATAATAAAAAACCAAATACATAGAAGTGGTTTGTCATTTCATACATAAGAAGATAGCTATGGGAATCATGAAGCATGTTTTGTCACAAGATCAACCCATGGATATCTTAACAAAGGCTTTAGGAATTTCATAACACCATTTTCTATTAGGCAAGCTAAGCATGTATGCCTTATGTTACGCACTAGCTTGAAGAGGGATGTTAAGAAAATATGTGTGGACCTATTGTATAGTGGATAATAGCCTCATCCTAATCATGCTATGGACCTTTGGATAATAGAATGTTGTGGTTAGGATACTTGTGTATTTGAGTTTCAAACCATTTTACATTTGCTTCTTGTAACATTAGAACACAAGGTAAATACAAGTTGACCATTCTTTCAATCTTTGTGTTTGTGTTCTTATCAATAACGATAAGTTTTTTTATAATTCCCAAGTCAATAACATTGCTTTTGACATTTCCCTTTCAAGTTGGTGATGCATACAAATCAAAGGTTACTAGCTTGTCAAGAAGGAAGTGATGCTACCATATATCAAAGGCTTTAATGAATAAATCTACTAATTTTTCCTTGGTTTCAATATGGGAAGTGTGAATAATTTTACTTGTAATATTTCACGTACAAAATGACAATCATTATCAATGTGTTTACTTCTCTCATAAACTATAGGATTCTTAGTTATCTTTATGATAGTTCCATTATTACAAAATGAAGAAAAAAGTTGGAAAGATGATAAACCATTAAGAAGTCTCAAAACTCAAATTACCTCTTCAAGAAATGACTATCATGGCATGATACTCAACTTTGTGGAAGTTTAAGATGTTATTTCTTGTTTTTGCATCTTTAGAAAGCCAAGGAGCCATCAAGTTTGATATAGAAGCCCATGATTGACTTTTACTCATGAAGAATCTCCCATAATCAAAACCAAAATAAGGTTGTAAGTCTAACTTGCTATTAGATTTCAAAAGTAATCCTAAGCTTGGGTAATGCTTAATGTGATACCTTAGAAGAACATATAAATTGACTCAATATCTATGTAACATATATTTAACCTCATGATGGTAAGATAAATAAGTTTTTTGATAAGTTGTTGATATCCGATGATGTCTTGCAGTGGCGGATAATTCACATCTTCAATAAAAGCATTGTACTCAAGTGTAGTGAATTTGTGGTCTTGTTTCATGGGGTGTTCATAGGCTTGCATCTAGATAGCCTACACTTTAACATAATTTCCAAGGGCATATTTCCTCTAATTGAGTAGTATCCCATGATTCAATCTTGCAAACTCAGTCCGAAGGAAGTATTTGATGATATTGAGATCTTTCATGTGACATTTTGAATGCAAATAAGCCTTGAGCTTGATGCTCCATCACCCCTTGTATTAATCACATTTTCCACAGATATAAAGATAATGAGAATGCTTCTTACCGTTATGAAAAAAAAAATGGTTTCCTTCTTTCTTGGTCAACTTCCTACCGTATCTTCCCAACAAGGTAACTTTTATTTTTTTTCAATGGAAAGACAATGATTTTGAATGAGAAGGCAAGCTGTCGGCGAAGGGAGATAAAAAGGCTACAAGAGCCAAACCAAGAAGGATGCAGGACACATGGATTCCTATGCATTTTGCAGGGAAAGGCACTTGAAGAAATAATAGTGGGATGCAAGGTTAGATGAACAGTACATAAGACTAAAAGAAATAAAGATTGTCATTCCTTTCCTTTATAGAAACAAAGACTTAGAAAGTGGGCAGATGAAAATTTGAATGCCGCAATCTATTTCATGAAGCCAAGCCTTTTGATTAGCTGAGCAATTAATTGAATTTTGCTTTTTGGTTCTTTAAATAGATGCAAGGTGTGGGATGCAGGGCAGAGTTGTGAGAGGAGTTGAAAACTTTGGTATAATCGTTTTCTTATTGTGAGATGCTGTATTTTTTGATTTGTTTAGTTTTTGTGTTAGTTCTTTTAGCACAAGAGTTAGTGTTTGGGGAACTCTTTTTTGTGTCTTTGTCTAAGCATGAGATTCCTGTAAAAGCAGTGCTATTTGAGCTTTTCATTTATTTGTTTTTTGAACCAACAATTGGTGCAACAATTATCATCACACATTTTCTGCATATTGAAATTTTGTGCATCATTCATCCGAAACCCTTTGTTTTAGGATTTTATGTGTAAAGATTTGCACTTGTACAGATTATTTGAGCATATAAAAGTCCGCTTAAAGAAAAATTTTTCTTGCAAAGAGAAATTATCTGAGAGACCAAGAAATGATAAATGTGATAGCTAAACCATGAGAAAGTAAATCCCAAATTCTGAAACAATACCATCAATTATGTCGATGTGAAAATTGGTTATTCCTTTTGTTCCTTTTGCTACTCTTCTGTCGCAGAAACTCCAACGTACCTTACTATTCAGAAGCACTAAAATGACAACAGTAAATCAAAAGAATGAAGCAAGATTGGCGATGGCTATCCATGTTTATACAGCGTTGGCTAAGTTGGCTACCTCATGACATAAGATTTTTTTTGACGATCCTTCAGTCGTTATGTGCCAGTGGAACAGACCTAGTGACTGGTCATTTGAGTATTGAGTCGTTGAGGAAAATGTAAATGAACCTCTCTTCTTACCATCCACCTTGGCTAGATTAACAAGAAGGAAGACAGAAAAACAGAGCTTTGGAAGCCGCCTCCTAGCTTTTCATTGCAAGAGTCTTAAGAAAAGTTACAAATGATCCACTTCCCATATACAAGCTATCCTTCCCATAACGTCTCTGTTAAGGTTAGCGATAATTCTGAGGACTCAAGAAGCAAACTTACAGACATTTGCTGTCCTAAGGACAGAGTATCTAGACTCAGAATTACACATTATTCTACCATACCCTGCACAAGGACTCCTACTACAGGTTGACTCTATCTACTACTAATTTCTCCATATGCTAATTCTCACGCTTCGCGCTTCACTGACCTACCAAAAGTTCGACCTTTCAAAAGGATGCTAGCTGGTTCTTGGCGCCTTGCTGATGCCAATCTGACCCGTAACGTTACCCTTGCAAAAAATTAAAGCCTCAGTGCGAATGCAATGCCATTGATTTGGGTTCAGAACAAAAAGACAGCATGCTAAGTGATTTTCTTTGACTAACCTCTTACGGGTTTCTGTTTAAGAGAATCCACATACTAGTTTAGAGATTTCATAAAACACTGGCTAAAAGAAAGTAATTATACAGGAAAAGGAATTGGCGATGAAGTACCTTATTGAGCAGCTGCATTTTCAACTTCTCTATTTGCACCTGGAGGAACTGAGGAAAATAACGTACCGTTCCTCACGCCCAGATTTATAACCTCAGACATTTGCTTGACAGTGGTTTGGATATCATTCAAACTGGTTTGGACACCCTTCAAGACGGCCAAAGCCTCCACTCCATTCCTTGCATAAAACAGTTGAAAATCAAGAAGAAAAAACTTCTGAATGTCCTTGTCCAACGTGCAGAGCTTCCTCCCATAATGAGCTTTCTCCAAATAGTTCCACCAATTGACTTTTGAGCACTTCCTGACTAGCTTGTTGCCGTCCTCTATTTTTTGTATCAGGCCTCTTGTTTCCTCTTCCGAGTGACCAGCTACTATGTTTAACTGTCTTATCTGTTCAACCAATGACTGCCAAAAATCTAGCGTGGATTCGAGACGTTTGAGACGGGAGTTGAACATGCAAGCTTTCTTTACCACATTTTTAACTGTTTGAGACAATTCTGAAAACGCGGATCCAAGAGCAGCCCCTCCAACAAATGCTTCTGCCATGACTTTGGTTCGTTAACGGACTCAAAAGCTCTATATGAGCAAGAACACACTCTAGACACCTATGTCAAAAATGCAAGCCAACTTATATCTCAGGTCTTCTCTTTTTCTTCTCACTTTTTTTTTTTTTTTTTTGTGCCGATGAGGGAATAGTACAGGCAAACAATCACAGATAGCAGGATGGATTCACATTTAGCTCTGCAAGTTATACAGAGCACGCAATTTGGACGGTTGTTCCTTTTGGACTCTCCATATCTCAAAAAGTTCTGTGCTTTCAATGTTCCTGATGATATTATTCCCACGTTGTGCCTTTACATCCAAAGCCGTTGTCTTAGGCCCATCCAACACGTTCACGGTCTCACCAGGCGCGTGCAGTACTGATACACTGCAATTTTAGAACATGTTGTGTAGTTTTTAGTTTGTTCTACAAACGCTTTTCGGGACATAGAAGCAATGGACTGTCCATTTTGTATGAATATGGATTTTGTGTGCTTAAATCTTATACGGAATATAAGAGTCTTATATTAAAAATTAAAAATTTTAAGGTTAAGTATAAATTAAAAGAAAATATTTCAATTTTTAAACTAACTTTTAAATTAAATTTTAATTTTTTTAATTTTATATTCCATCTCATGATTCTCTCTAAAACATAGGCAAGGTGGATACAAACAGCAACTGTTGTTCCCTAGTAATGTCTCTGCTTCGTCATGAGGCTACACTGCACGCTTTTCTGGTTCATTTTCAGTAGCCGCCATGTCAGCTTCCAGTAGGAGTACAGCGGTTGATTCAATTTGGTCCTCCGTCATTTTTGGGTATGCCTGTCTCAAGAATTGACGCTCCCACCAAGCGCGTGTACAACATATACACTACTCCTTTATAGCATAGTGTCGTTTTTAATCTGTTCTGCAAATGCTATTCGGGGCTTGGAAGTAAATTGACTCTACATTTCGTATGGATATGTAATTTTTGTGCATAAATCTACTAAAATTCCAATTTATTTTTCTTCCCTAGATCCATAATTTGTTAAAAAAAGTGTCGAGCTTGACGATTTCTGCTAAGTTGTTCCCGTTAAAACATAGGTAAGGTGGGCACACACAGTAATTGTTGCTCCCGAATAATATGGCAGCTACGTGATTTAGTTGAAGCCCACGTGCTGACTCGAAATTCGGGATATGATGCTTTCCATTTTTAAGGCGTGCCATCTAAAGCTTCGTGGTTTGATTGACTTGTTGGCAGATATGCGTCTTTCTTTTCTTGGGTTCGCATTTGCAGAAGGATACAGAACTGACAAAGCCTCGCAGTGCATGGAAAGCAACTATTCCCAATCGTGATACACGATGATGACATAATGTCTAATCATAGGAAGACGTATCTAATTTATCAAACTTAAAATATTATATCTTCCATTTCATTAGTGTTCTACAAGACAAAAGTATAAATTTTTAAATTAATTAAGTTATGATATAGATTATTCTTTTGGAATTTAGGAATCAATGGCTTTTTTATGAAAAAAAATTTTCCTTTTTTTTTTCATTTTTCTTGCTTAATGGTTGGTTGTTCTTTTCTTTTCTTTTTTCTTTTTAATCTTTTTAGTACTTAGGTGTACTTCATATTCCATATTGCTTGATTCAAACGAATGAAAAAGACTTGTCTCCTTATTTAAAAGAAAAAAAAAAAACACAAGTAAAAATCCAAGAGGATTTGCCCATTTTCCCAGAAGAAAATTATCCTTTTTACTTAAGGAATTTCAGCACGTTCTCCGAGTTGTCTTTCTGTCGGAAGAACTTCCACAGATAATCAGACATGGAAACAGTAGGCTTACTTCCAGGCTCTTCATGTTGTTTGCCATAGCACAATCATCTGAGACTCCCAATTAGAACTCAAATCACACCAAAAGCGCAGTTGAGTTCCCTCCAGAACGGTGCCTTCCACCATGAAAGCAGAAAGGGTGAGCTTGGGGCCGCCGTACCAACCATGTCAAGATACTGAACTCATCAAGAGCCCAGAACCTGGACCTCTTTCTCCAAACTCTAAGACCCTTTTTCAGAATTACAGCCAAGAGCTTGGAGACCCAGAACGAGCTTGGGAAGGCCGAGGGGCTGATAAGTGTCTGGCTGAGAGGGAGGATTCTCCACTTGGAGTTGACCAGATTGAAGAGAGAGACACTGCGCATGGAGAAATCAATCTTTGGTATCGGTTTGTTCATCGGAGATGTTGCCTTTAGGTATAGATATGACTGCTGTTGCAAGACGGGAGTTACTGGACTATTGATGACTCTTATCTTTACCATCCTAAGGTTCTTGTCTTTCTTATTATCTTTATGTCATCCATGATTTATTCTGTCAATCCAAAATTTGAATCAATAAATGATAGAATTGGGAAGAAAAATTCTGTTTTTTTTTAATCATTTTAAAACCATAAGATTATAATTCAAAGTTTAACCAAAAAGCAAATTCCTGAATTGAGAAAAAATTTACTTTATTTAAACATTATTTAAGAATTATTTTTTATATCATTTTTGTCTTTAATGTTCCCCAATAAATATATTTTATAATAAAAGTTAAATAGGGTAGAGTGGATGCTCTTTGCCTATCAAATATATTTTAAAGATTTAATATTAAATGAAAATTACAATAAATCAACTTAAGCTTGATATTATGTTCAAAATATATTCAAAATTTAACTTAAACTTTACTTATGATTTAAAAAATATTTTTTATATTTAAATACTATTTAGTGATCATATTTTTTCAATGCATAACTTTTATCTCTAGTACTTTAGCACCTTCTATTTCAATATTTTGACTTCCAAAGATTGAAACGATCCCTCCATTAACGTACGAGTTCAGAATTTGGCATGAATCAAAACGGGAGTACTTGTTTTTTTTCTCTTGAAGCTGATATGTTTCTTCCATGTCCCAGCTTGTTAGGTTCTACACCAGCATTGGGGTCAAGGCTGTGCATGAAGTGACAGGCTCCACAATTGGAGATTATGGCCACATGTTGGTTTGGGGAGGCATTGGTACCCGAATGGATGCTGATGTTGAAGAGCTTCTTATCAGATGGTGTACCAGGTTCAAATCTCGTAATTGACACCACAAGTGGAAAGTGTTTGCTGAAATTTGCTTACAGAAAGTGGAAAAGTGATGTCTATATTTCAAGATACTGGAGCTGAGGAGACATTAATCCAGCAGCCTGCAGTTAAAGGGGGTGAATCTCGTATAGTTCTTTCATGGTGGTCGCTACACTAAAGATAAAGATTCAAAAATTTCAGAGCCATTAGATTAAGCTGCAAATCAATTCTTAGCTTGGACTGTTGAAGGCGCAACCCATATGTACTACAGTTCTGATAATATTGGAACCTATTGTTTTGCAAGTGTCTCTAAACATTTATTTTCAGGGGGCATCTTAATCTTTGTTTTAACTAGATCATGTTCAAGAAATTGACTATAAGCAGCGACA
Organism: Casuarina cunninghamiana; assembly: GCA_028551485.1. Classification (NCBI taxonomy): domain Eukaryota; kingdom Viridiplantae; phylum Streptophyta; class Magnoliopsida; order Fagales; family Casuarinaceae; genus Casuarina; species Casuarina cunninghamiana. Next base: position 5,493,518 of record CM052371.1, read on the forward strand.
GGTTAAAATGGGTTACGGTAGATGGGGTTGCTTTGATTCAAAGTCTCGGTCTAAAAGATTGTTTTACTAATTTCAAATGACTACTCCTTTAAATAAAAGTAATTTAGTTTTAACATTTTGAAAAAAGGAGAGTAGAAATGGAGGTAGAGAGCTAATGGGAATTCTTTGCTGCAAAAATGACTAAAAAGTATATGATGCAAATTTTTTGTTAGTGCCTTGATACATAACAATTCTATTTGGTGAACATTAAAATGGAAACCATTCAAGCTACGAGAGTAAGGTATCATGGGTTTGAGCTTTGTTTTAAATTGTTAATTTTAATGAAAGGAGTAGTCAAACTTTTTTATTTGACTAAAAATCAACATTCTCATTATTGATATGAAAAGAAGTATAGAGACGTGACATTCTTTTCTACTTAAATTTAGGTTGTCCTAGATGACTAGATTTCCTTTGCCTATCTTGGTGGAGCACTTGGTCCTAAGACACTAGGTCAAGTCATGGATTAGCCCTAAGATCACTTGTCATGGATTTAGGTTCTATTATAAAAAGGTTAACTTTAATGAAAGAAATAGTTAAGTCAATTTATATTGCCATAATATCCTACTCTTCTTTTCGATGTAGGAAGAGGTCCTTCTTTAGATGGTCTCACCTATAGATAGTTAAGGCATGTGTTGGGGTAAGGATTGGGGTTTTTCTTAAGTTGTCTTGTCAGGATCAAAACAACACACACACATCAGCGCAACTAAATGGAATCACACGGAATAATGCAACAATGGAAGGTGATTCATGCAACTTAATGAATAAATTTGAATGTTTTCGAATACTATATTTATTTGTGACAAATGGACTATAGTCATAGCATTCGTACTTACTACAAAAACAAATGTCGTCACATAATTGAGTTCAAAATTAAAAGCATATCGAATCATACATTTGGGAGGCCAAAAACATGTATTGAAACAGTGTTGTTTGTACTAGAAAGGGAAGGAGAATCAAGATTCGGTCTTTCTGAAAATTCTTCTCACCATTTTGAAACAAAATGGTTTCCTTCCTTCATGATCAACATCCTGTCATATCTTCCCAACAAGGTAACTTTGTTTGATGGAAAGGCAATGATTTTGAATGAGAAGGCAAGCTGTCGGCAAGGGGAGATAAAAGGGCTACTAAAGCCAAACCAAGGAGGATGCAAGAGACTTGGGTTCTTGTGGGTTTTGCAAGGAAAGATATTGAAGAAATAATAGTGAGATGCAAGGCCAGATGAATAGTAAAGAAGACTAAAAGAAACAAGCCGTTCCTTTATTCCATGTAAATATAGAGCTTAGAAAGTGAGACATTGACTATTGTCACTTAGCTAGTTAGCTTAATAGTGAGCTAATAAGAACTCTAATTATGAAGGCTGGAATTCGATTCCTCTTATGTATAAGTTAAGTGCGTGAATTGCTTTCAATTAAAGATGAAGATTTAGATTTTGAAGGTTGCAATCGATGCAACAACTATCGCCTCAAATTTTGGTTCTTTTGAGTTTTTCAAGGTTGTATTATTGAGTTATCTGTGAATATTGAAATTTTATTAATTACTCATCTGCAATCCCTTGTTATTGGGTTTGATATATTTTGGAGATCTCTTGCTTTAGGTTTGTCTATGTAAATATTTACACTTACATAAATTATTATAACAGATAAAAGTCTCATATTGTATTTCAAAGAAAAATTTCTCTTGTGAAAAAAAATTAACTAGGAGACCTAGAAAGGATAGATGTGATGGCTAAGCCATAAGAAAGTAAACCTCAAATTCTAATATAGTGCCATCAATTGTATAGATGAGAACATTGGTTTTTCCTTTGGTTTCCTTTGTTACACTTTCTATGGCAGAAACTCCAATGTACCCTACGATTCAAAAGCACTAAAATGACACCAGTAAATAAAAAGAATGAACCAAGATTGGTGACGGCTACCAATGTTTATACAGCGTTGGCTAAGTTGGCTACCTCATGACACAAGATTTTTTTTTACGACCCTGAGTTGCTTGTTATGCGCAAGTGTAACAGACCTAGTAACTGGTCATTTGAGTATTGGGTCGTTGAGGAAAATGTCAATGAATCTCTTCTTCTTACCACCCACCTTGGCTAGATTAACAAGAAACAAGACAAAAAAACAGAGCTTCGCTTGAGAGAAGCGGTCTCCTAGCTTTTCATTGCAAGAGTCATAAGATAAGTCATAAACTATCCATTTCCCATACACAAGTTATCCTTCCCATAACGTGTCTGTTAGGGCTAGCAATAACTCAAGAGGACTCAAGAAGCAAACTTACAGACATTTGATGTCCTAAAGACAGAGTATGACCCTCACAGATGTCTAGACTCATAACTACACATTGTTCTACCATACCTTGCACAACGACTCCTACTACAGATTGACTCTATCTACTGCTAAATTCTCCATATGCTAATTCTTACGCTTGGCGCTTCACTTAGCTACCAGAAGCTCTACCCTTCAAAAGGATGTTAGCCGGTTCTTGGTGCCTTACTGATGCCAATCTGACCCGTAATGTTACTCTTGCAAATTATTAAAGCCTTGGTGTGAATGCAGTGCCATTGATTTGGGTTCAGAACCTCTTATTGGTTTCCTTTTAAAAGAATTCACATACTAGTTTAGAGATTTCATAAAGCACTGCCTAAAAGAAAGTAACTATATATGAAAAAGAATTGGCAATAAACTACCTTTAATTTGCCCATCCTAACAAACATTCTCACCAATGTCGTCATGTGGCATCCTCCTGGAGCAGGTAGTGCAAGCACCAAGACCTCTTTCTTGAGCAGCTGCAGCTTCAATGGTATCATAAGCCCTTGCAGGAACTGAGGAAAAGAACATACCATTCCAAGGAAATAAAACCTTATTTGTGCACAATATCAAAAAGATTTATTCATTTTTTGTGAAAAAACAAACCATGATAATTTATTCTAATAGTTATGGTTTTAAAGTAAGTGTTTGTCAACATGTTAAGTAACTTTAATTGTATTTAATATGTAATATCTTACTATGTACATTTCTATTACTTTTTTTTTTTTTTAATAACCTACAACCCTTGGCACACATTGTTTTGTGGCTTAAATTAGGGAGCAGTAACCTATCTCAAAGTAATTTAGGAGATTCTAACTTAAGATATTTATTTTGTAAGATTTTTCATCCAAATCTTTCTTACTATCTTGATTATATTTCTTACTATTTATATAAGAGTAATGTTTATAATTTCTTATATGATAATTAATTTCATAAAGAAAATAGTAACTTAAACATGTATCATAACATAATATGTAATCATAGGAAGACAAGTGTAATTTACCAAACCTAATCACCTAGCCTATTAACTTAGTGGTGAGTTAGTTGGTATTCCAACCATATAGTCTAAATTTAATGCTCCACTTGCATGAGTTGTAATAAAAAAAAACTTTAAAAATAAGTTATCAAACCTAAAAGTTGTATCTTACATCCCATTAATATTCTATAAGAAGAAAATATCAATCTTTGAAAACTTGATGTTCAAAGAATTTTTTTTCCCCAAATAGTGAGGGAAGCATATGTTATATTTATTTTTTAATTGACTAAAATTACAATATAGATTATTCTTCTGGAATCTAACAATCAATAACTTTTCTTTTAAGAAAAAAAATATTTTCTTTTTCTTTTTCATTTTCTTGCATAATGGTTTCATTGCTTTGTTTTTCTTTTTTCCTTTCCCTTATTTTTAGTAATTATGTGTACTCTAGATTCCATATTGCTTGATTGAAACAAATGAAGAAGATCCATCTCCTTATTTTTTTTTTTTAAAAAAAAAGTGAAAATCCAAGCAAATTTGCAAAATTTCTCATTGCCAAAAAAACTTCCACAGATAATCAAACATGGAAGCAATAAGCTTACTTGCAAGTTCTTCATGTTCTTTGCCATGCAATAACCATCTTAGACTCCCAACTAGAACCTAAATCATACCAAAAGCACAGCTAAATTTCCTCTAAAATGGTGCCTTTCACCATGAAAGTGGAAAAGGTGAGCTTAAGGCTACATACCAACCATGTTAGGGATATTGAATGCACCAAGAGCCTAGAACCTAAACCTTTGGCTCAAACTCTAGGACCCTTTTTGATAATCATAGCTAAGAGCTTGGAGACCCATAATGAGCTTGGGAAAGCCAAAGGGTTGATAAGGGTCTAGCTAAAATGGAGGATTCTCCATTTGGGGTCAATTAGATTGAAGAAAAAGACACTGATGTGTTAATGAATATCCAATTGCTACTATTGTTATAAGAATTGGCATATTCCTTGTATATTTTGTGTAATCTTTCCTTGTAATATTTGTCATTACGTACATTCTATATTTGGTTTATGGCCTAGGTCTATAAGTACAAATGCTATATTGTAAATTTTATTATCTTAATATATAGCAAATCATTCCCACAATCTCTTTGGCTTTCTCCATCTTTTCACTTTCCTACATGGTATACAAAGCCTTTTTTTCCTTGAAACCTCAAATTACTTCCACCATTTTTTTCCTAAGCTATCATTTAGAGATTGTTGCTGTTATTATTGTTGAAAATTCCTACAATGCTTTCACCAATTCAAAACCCTAACCTTAACCCTAATTGTCGCTGCCTTTTTTCTAATTGTCATGACCGTCGACTATAATGACAACCCAAAACACCGATTTCACCCCACCTTTGAGGCCTAGTATTGTTGCATCCATTTTGTTAGCGACTCAAGACCCTTATTTCTTTTATCCTATGGATTTTCAAATCATAGCATCATCTCCACCAAGCTCATTGGTGAGGTGAATTGGTAGGTTTGGAGTGACCAAGTTTAGACTGTCTTTCTTGCTTGGAACAATATGGGATTTTTGATCAGAAACTTGCCTTACCCTATCGGTAATGGCAAAGATGTGCTCCACTAGGATCAATGCCATGTTGTTGTTAAGACATGGCTCACCCACTTAGTCCAACATTTACTAGAATTGATGATCTCTTGGTTGACCATTGCTAAAATCTAGAGCATGTTGACGGATAACTTTGCTTAAATCACTGAATCCTAGAAATACTCCATCAAGTAAGTGATTAGTGACCTCATTCTATCCCCTAGTGCCTTTGAAGCCGACCTCACCACTTTTAATGTTCAGTTGAAGGACCTTTCGAGCAACCTCGAGACTTATCAACACTATATTCACTATGACCACGATTGGTTCGAGTTTGACTTCAATGTGACACTTTATTTTTCCAATGTCAAGGACATAGCAATGAAATTCTTGCTTGCCTTATTGGAGGACTCCAACACGCTCTAGTTGAATGTGCTATCTTAGGAGGAGCTTCCTTCCCTTTAGAAGCTCCATGTGTTTGCCAAGCAAGACATTCACTAGTGCACCTACGACCATGTCTTTGTTGTTAGCGACAACAACACCTTCACTTCATGGCATGCTTGCACCCTCCCTATCTCTACTAAATAAGCCCCTACAAGGCCCTGCATGGCTGGGCCTAAGATGGGTTTATTAGCCCATAATAGGCCACACTTTCCCTTGGGCTTGGCAAACCTTATTCTGCTAGTAGTGTTGTTAGGCCTTCTAGCCTATGCATTCTCTACAATTGTTGTAAAAGCCCGATCACTTCTGTGAATTTTGCTTCCTTCTTATGGGTTACCCAACTAATTGGAAGCTCAAACACAAAGGCTTTTCCAAGAAGAAGCCTTTTACTTCTAGGCCTTTAGCCTATTATGTTGCAACCACTGGCCTACCACCTTTTATTGGGTTTGGGCCTCCAGTCCTTTTGGATTTGGACCCTAATACTAACCTTTGGAGTCCTCTAGAGGGCGCTCACTTATTTTACTAATCCATCTTCTTATCCTACTATAGGTTTGTTGGGCTCACCCACCCTTAACCTTTGCAACATTTATGAGGCTTACCTAGGCTTTAGCTCATTGCAAATTAACAGAATAAGCTTGTTACTCTTTTGAATCAAGTGAACCTACTAACCCACGTGCCAATCTATCAGGTACTTCTCTTCCTTCTACACTTGTTTCATCAATTTGGATCATTGACTCAGGGGCTAGTGACCATATTCCATGCGATTTGCATATTTTAGATTCTTTTTTTTTTCCATGTGTAACCCTTATCTCTATAACCTTACTTGACAAGTCTTATAATCCTATCACACACATAGGTAACTATCATCCTTACCCCATTTTAAATCTCTATCATGTTTTGTTTACCCCACAATTTTGACATAATTTATTATCCATCAAAAAACTCATCCATGATAATAATTGTGTGGCAATTTTTTTGATGATTTTTGTGTATTTTAAGATAGTATGACTAAGGCTCTAACTAAGGCTCACCAAGGTTAATTGAAGACTATAATTTCTTTGTTTGTCCATTCTAGACTCATTTTATCATGTTTCAATGTTATTTACTTTCCTTAAAGAATATTTCATGTATTCTACATATTTTGTCTTGTTGTAATTCAATTTTTTGCAACAATATTAGTTATGATATTTGGCATCATCAATTTGGGGAGTTGTCTTTATAATTTTATCACACAAATACATAGTCAATTTCTTATCCTTAAAATTTTTCTTGCCCAATTTGCCTTTTGGCAAAGCAAACACACAATGCCTTTTTGGTTTACACCACTGCAACTAGTTTCATTTTTGAACTTGTTCACATGGATGTTTGGAGTCTTTTATCGACCCCAACCCAAAATGGTGCTTGATATTTCCTCATGATTGTCAATGATTTTTCTCATGCTACATGACCTTTCTTTTGCATTCTAAATCCGAAGTTGTTTCCAAAATCCAAAACCTTCTCTCTATGATTTACACTTAATTTAGTTTAATTGTCTAACACATTCATTCTAACAATGGCACTAAATTTTTCTTGATGGAATGTCATTCATTTTTTACTAGTTGCGGGATCATTCATGAAAGTTCACATGTTCATACCCTGTAACAAAATGGTGTGGTTGTACATAAGTATCATCATTTGCTAGATGTTGCTCGAGCCTCTATGTTTCAAGCCTACATTCCACCCTACTTTTAAGGTGAATGCCTTCTCATAGCTACTTACCTTATTAACTAGTTTCCATCTCCATCCATCAATAACATTACCTCATTTGAAAAACTATTTGGTAAACCCTTTCTTATATGTCATCTTTGCATATTTGGTTGTTGTTGTTACACCACCACCTTAGGTGAACATGAAAAATTTAGTCCTCATGCCACCCCTTCCATTTTTATAGGTTATCCTTATTCTTATGAGGGTTATCGTTTATATGATCCAATCCTTGCCAAATGTTTTGTCAATCGTGATGTCATTTTTCAAGAAAACATTTTTCCTTTTTCTACTTCATCTTCAACACTCCCTAGGTTGACTTACCAACTTTGGTCACTCAAGCTATATGGTTCGATGATTCCTATACTTCATCCTCTCTTTTCACGAGATTCACCCATATACCCTGATACCCTTTTAACCTCATACATTATACTACTTTTAACAACTGCTCCCTTTGGTTCCTCTTTGGCATTGCCATTAAAACCTTCTAACCCCACCTTTGTTCCTAAATATACCTGCCGAACCCCCCTTGCATCAATCCAATCACCCCTCTCACCCTCTTATTTGGAACTTTGATTATCTTTATCTTATTTTAATTTATTATCTACCTCTTATGCCAACCTTTACCCCATTTTGATTATGTCTCTCTAAATAATTGTTACCCTTACTACCGGCACTTCGTGGCCTTTATCTCCACCATCCTTGAGCCTGCCACCTGCCATAAAGCCGTCATTGACCCCCACTAGGTCATTGTCATGGAATTGAACTTGCCACCGTTGAGGTAAATTATACTTGGTATGTGATTTCCTAGCCCCTTAGTTATTGTCTCATTGGATGTAAATAGATTTATAAGGCTAAATATCATGTTGATGGCATGCTAGATTCGTACAAAACTCACCTTGTAGCAAAGAGATTCAATAATAGGAAGACATTAACTATCAAGACACTTTTTCACCTACTACTAAACATGTTACTACTATAAAGGCAATAACCCTAACAAGTGGCAAGCAAGTGGGAGAAGATGATGCTAACAAAGAGATTTTCAAAGATACAAAAAAGGATGTTAGCATACAACTAAAGGAGGCACGCAAGAGCAAAATCGTTCCAAAAAATCTTAAGCCCTATATGCCTCCAACTCCATCTCCCCAAAGACTTTAGCAACATGAAAGAGATAAGAAGTTTTCAAAAATCAATAATATATTTATAAAACTACACATTAACATTCCTTTTGCAGATGCTCCACCTCAAATGCTTAATTATAGAATTTTTTTAAAAGAGATACTAAAGAACAAAAGGAAGCTAGAAGTGTTTGAGATAGTTAGGTTAATTGAAGACTGCTTAACTATTATACAACATAAGCTATCTCCTAAATTGTTGGAATTTAATCCTCCTTGAGTAGCAACATCGAAGATACTTTGACTAAAAACTATAAAGCAAGTGCTTCTTGGGAGGCAATCCAAACATTTTGTTAGTTATTTTATTGGAAGCTGTCATCACATTTTCATCACAACTATACGTTGACAAACAATTAGGAAAGTTTCCTTATTTCTTTTTTATTGTTGTTTTTTTTTTCTTTTTTTGTTGAGAACAATGCTTTACTCGAGTTTAAGGGTGTTGTCGTTATTGTTAAGTTGTGTTGAGATTATGTTTTATGGTAGTTGTTATTGTGTTGGTTATGTGTTAGAAGTGTGTGAAAGTGTATCTTATGTTGTTAAAAGTTGTTGTGTTAGAAGTTTGTTTTGTGTGTGAATTTTTTATTTTTTTATTTTTGTATGTTGGATCATGATTGTCATGATTAGATTCTTTATTGTGAGTTCTTGGTAATTCTTAAAGAGATATAGATTTTGTTCAAAGTTGCAACTGTGGTGTAAGGTAAGTGTGATTTTGATTATTTTAATTCACTTATTGAGCACTAAAAGTCTACATTTTTTTTTAAAAAAATTGTGTATATTTCTAAAGAACATTGATGTGAAGTGTGTTATTTTCTTGAATCTCACCTAAATCTTAGAATTTGCTTGATTTTCTCTTCAGGTGAAATCCTAGGCTGTATCTAACGAAGAAAATAATTTAGGCCATCTTTGGATCAATTGAGCCTTTCAAGGCAACCTTGTTTACTTATTGCCAATCACCCTATTGAGCCTTGGTTCTTATCTTGATTTTGTTGAATGACACCTACATGTATATATCTTAGCCTTGTGACAAATTTATCCCAATGTCCCACACCCATGAATATATTAACTTATGGTATACAAGTTTATGTGAGCATAAGAGAAGTTGAGGGGAAGGATGGAGAATGGGAAGAAATTGATCGCAATGAGTGTGTGTGGCATATTATGTCACTTTTGTAAATTCAAATGCAACACAAAAAAAGAGAAAAGAAAAGCATTTGCTTCAGGATAAAATTATCCCATCATCTGTTGTTAGATGCAAGTCACATGGTCCTCTAAAATAGATCTTTGAGCATAGTAATTGAATACCATTAGTAGGAGAAGATTAAGTGGCTAAATTTAAACGTGCTTTTGCTTTTACTTTATTGTTGCACACATGATTGTGGCTTTTATTAATGTCAAATTCCAAGCAAAATCAAGCAAGCTTAGATAGGAAGAATGAAAATAAATGGTGGCAAAAAGATTATCTTTAAGAGTTAAAAGGTAGAAAGGGGTTGGAGTTCTAATGGGATCCTAGAAATTAAAGAGTTCATGGGTAATTTGAGCTTAAATGACTTCTATCTTACCATTAGCCTACCTTAGATTACAAGTTCATACAAGTCTTATTGATTCTTGGTTAGATTCGTAGCTTACATTAGTAGAGAGAGGAATGAAAAGCAAACCTATGAGATTTGGTTAAAGATTTTGAGAGGTTGCATACCAATGTGGATCTATTTTGAGTGCATGTAATTGAGAAAAAATGTAAATTCACACATACACATAGTTGACATAGTTAAGAATTTATATTACCTTATAAACCAATTACAGTGTTTGGATGAAAGTTATGTTTTTATTTGAATTGTTAAGTTGAGCAATTAGGAGAATATCATGAAGGGATTGGTTATCAGTAAATGTTGTTTAGTGCTTTTGCACAAGGATGAGAAATTTTTAAGTTTGGAGGTGTTGATAACTTTATTTTGTATAAAATTATTTTGACTACTTTTAGGCATTATATAGTATAGTATTTGTGAAATTATATTTAAATTTGTCTATGTATCTTCATATGTTGTTGGTTAATGCAACAAACCCAAAATAGAAGAAAAATGAAGAAAGAAGTAGCAAACCAAAAGAAAGAAACAAAACACACATAAACAAAGGAGGACAGTTGGACATGTAATACGTGAGAAAAAACAAAACAAAAGAAAAAGTGTTTTTCAAAAGTCTAGTGTTGTCCACCAAGCAAGCCAAAGAAAAGGAGTGATTGTTGAGTTAGGTAGGAAAGAGAAAATAAAGAGAAGAGAGAGTGGAGGTCAGGCTATTGCCAACTAGCCAGGACACAAATGGTGAGGGAATCACCAAAAGTTTCACTGCATATAATAGCATAGGTATCTAAGAGCACCCAATGTTTGTGTGACAACTAACTATCATGTTCTTTTCTAGTGAAGAACCTGAATCTGTACATTTCTAAATTTGAGCTAATTTCTAGCCAATCTATGAGTTTCCAGGCATTGGATTCATTCCTAATGAGTTTTGTGCTAGTTTCAAGTGAGCCAACATCATTTTTTAATGGCAGATAGCCAATGCCATCTGTGTTTGATTTTTGACAAAGCTAGACAATTTCCTATCATTTTGGGCTTCTGTGTGGCATATCTACATGGCTTTTCAATAGAGTTGCATCTTTCATCAGTTTCTGGTAGAACGATAGCAACACATGGCAACATATGGTGATTGCACATGGCAGCGTATGGTAGTGCATGGTGGTGGTGCATGAGAGCATGTGGTAGTGTGTGATGATGTGAGTTTCTCCACTTTTTTTAGACAAACTCTTTTCTTCTCCCTAATGTGTAGGGTTCTGTAGAACTTTCTTAAAATGGAAAACAATTTGGTGATAGCTTAATTATTTTTTAATTTAAAATATTTTGTGTAATTTTTCTCATTGTTTATGTTTGTGTATATATTATGTTTCAGTCTATATTGTTAAAGATATGATGTAACTTAATTACAATGGTATGATTTGTATAATTGTGATGTTTTGTAAGACATTGTGTTTATGTGAAATTGTATATTACTATGTTTAATGCATTTAAGTAATTAGCTACCATTTAAATGATTTAATTTACATGTTTGAGACAAATAAGAGATGATGTGCAATTGCTTCCTATAATGTGCAACCATAGATTAATATAGATAAACATATACCATATGGTTTATGTGGTTTTTAATGTAAACTAGGAATTTTCATAAATTCTAAGGCACTTGGTTTGTTTCAATTCACATATAGAGATCTAGTGAATTAATGAGCTAAATAAGTTTTCTATACTTAGACATAGGATAATGAATAAATTAGGAAATTCTGCCATCACATGTATAATGTCAATCTTGCAAGTATAAATAATCAGCATTAATACCTAGTCGTTATAATGGAATTAGAGGCTCTAACATGTTTCACCTATTAATTTCTTTTAATTTTAATTAGTTAATCTATGTTCTATCATTTTGATTTGATAGATAAATTTTAAGGTTATTCACTATTTGTAATTAGTTAGTTTAGTAATCACTAATATTTGTGGGACAATATCTTTCTCATCATTGTATTACTTATTCAAAATGTCCACTTGCATGAAAGATTTCACTGAACATAAATACTTTTTTTTTTTTATTGTTTATGTTATAAATATGTTCAAAATCTAGTTCAAAAGTTAACTTATAATTTTTTTTATATTTAAATACTATTCAATGATGTAACCTTTTAATGTAACTTTTGTCTCTAATAGTATAATACCTTTTATTTTAATTTTATGAATTTCAAAGACTAAAATGATTCTTCCATTATTTTTCTAGTTAGAAGTTGGCATGAATCAAATGCAAATTACTTGTCTTTATGTTTTGATTTTCTTGACAATGAGATGTTTCTTTGATGTCCTAACGTGTTGGGTTCTGCACCAAAATGGGATTCAGGCCTGTGCATGAAGTGATGGGTTCCCTAGTTGGAGATTATGGCCACATGTTAGTTTGGGGAGGCATTGGTACTTGAATAAATGATGATGTACAAAAGCTTCTTACTAGATGGTGCACTAGGTTCAAATCTTGAAATCATCCTTAGTGGAAAAGTGTTATTAAAGCAACCTACTTCCACACACTCCACCTATGTGAGGACACACGTGCTTGCCACATCAGCATCTATGACTCGAGAAAGTGACTTGGTTCTAATTTGATCCAATAGTGAATTGTGCTCAACCTGCACATGACCCAATGCAGACCCAAAGCATCTATGAACTTTAGCTATTGCTAATTGATAACTTTAGCTAAAATCTTCGTTGGATTCTTCATGTAATTGATATGATTTTGTTACCATTATTTTCTATGTGTAAATCTATATAGAAACCATAATGTATTGTATGTAATGACTGATAGAGAAAAATCATCAATTGCATAGAATTCCTTTCTAACTATGTTCATTGTGTTATTCACTTAATCTACGTTTTTGGCAATTTTTTTCTCCTCTTTCTCAATTTCTTTCATAGTACCCAAAGTTGAGAAGTGTTAGTGTAGGGTTGTTAGGGGCAAGAATATGGGTTGACCAAGACAAGTCAGGCCTACAGGTTAGGTCGAGTGTATGCCCCCGAAGGCTTAGCCTGCATATGCAGCAAATGCGGTTGCGGAGGACGTTGTCGACCAACATTGACATTCCCAGCCCTTGTGGGCAAGAAGGACCCTATGCAAGGCCTCCTGATTAAAGGTCTTGGTTTACATTTGAAATGTCGAGATGGAGTTGGCGAGGCTATCAAAATCATCACTAAGGCCACGAAGAACCTACAACTAGTATTCTGACTCCAATAAGTTCTCACTAATCGCCTCGAGCTGGTTAAGGATTACCATGAAAGAAATTGAGAAAGAGGAGAAAAGGAATGCTACAAACCTAGATTAAGTGAAGAACATGATGAACATGACCAGAAAGGAATTCAATGCAGTTGATGAATTTTCTCTTTTGTTCATTACATATAATACATTAAGATTTCTATATAGATTTACACATAGAACAAAATGGTAACAAAATCATATCAATAACATGAAGAATTTAATGAAGATTTCAGCTAAAGTTCTCGGTTAACGGTGGCTAGGGTTTGTAAATGCTTTAGATCTGCGTTAGGTCGTGCATAGGTCGAGCACTGGTCACTATTAGGTCAAATCAAAATTGGTTCACTTTTTCAAGTCATAGTTGCTAACATGGCAAGTGCATGCATCTCACATGCCATGTAATGCATGGAAGTAGGTTACTCTAACGTGCACCCGTAAGCTAAAAGGGTAGGATGCATTATTAGCTTAGAACAAAGAGTGCGAAATATGGCAAAGGATAGACCTTTGGTGAAAATGTCAACAAGTTGATTGATGGATGAGATAAACTAAAGATGAAGCTGACCATAAGCAAGGCGTTCTTAAATGAAGTGTAAGTCAATCTCAATGTGTTTGGTGCATGCATAGAAGTCTAGGTTGGTAGTGAGATAAGGGCCGATAAGTTGTCACACTAAAGAGTTGATGGTTATGGTGGAAGGGTGTAAAGATCACGGAGGAGATACTTAATCCATATAAATTTAACAGTGGTGTCAGAAAGGGATTTGTATTTTGCTTCGACGTTAGAACGAGCCTCTATGTTGCTTGCTAGAGCTCCAAGAAATGAGATTGTTGTCAAGGAAGATGTAAAACCCACCAACAGAGCAACAGTCATCACGGTCACTAGCATAACTAACATAAAAAAAAGGCATGAAAGAGAGTGGAAGGGTTGTGTGTCAGGAGTAGACTAAGCTAGGGAATGTTAGCTAAGTAGTGAAGAATGTGTTTCACCACTTGCCAATGGTCTGAAGTGGGGCGGTGAAGAAACTAGCAAGTAGTGTTGACAGTATAGGCAATATCTAGCCAAGTGAGGGTGAGGTACTAGAGAGCCTCGACAATTCTGCAATAAAGGTTAAGATCGACGAGAGGTTCTCCATTCCAACGGGAGAGGGGCTCATTAGTAGTGCAAGGAGTGGATATAGCCTTAGTAGTAACCATTTTAGCTCGAGCAAGGATGTCCAATGTGAACTTGGTCTAATGAGGAATAAGGCCATAAGGAATGGGTTAAACTTCAATGCCAACGAAGTAATGGAGAAGACTAAGGTCCTTGATGGAAAAATCCTATTGCAAGACATGAAGGATTAAAGATAGGGGAGCTTAGGAAGAGTTAGTGAATATAATATTATTCATATATACAAGGAAAAGAAAGCTATATTGAGGGTTGTGGAGAGTGAACAAAAAGGTGTCAACAGTAGAGGTGATGAAACTAAGGGAAGTCAAAAAGCTGCTGAGGAGATTGTACATTGCTTAAGGTCCTTATTTCAAACCATACAAAGAGCAATGGAAATGACACACATAAGTTGGCCAATCGTTATTAACAAAGCTTGGGAGTTGCTCCATGTAGACAACTTCAGAGAGGTAACCATAAAGAAATGCATTAGACACATCAAACTGATGAATGATCCAACCATGGGAGTATGCAAGAGAGATGATTGTGCAAATGGTCACCGGTTTGGCTACTATGCTAAAGGTCTTAGTGAAATCAATGCCTTCTTGTTGATGGAAGCCTTTCGCAACAAGGTAAGCCTTATAGCATTCTAAATAGCCATCGGTATGGAACTTAACCTTGAAAATTCACTTGTAACTAATCAAGTGAGCACTAAATAGAGGCAAAACAATGGTCCAGGTGCCATTGCAAATGAAGGCAGTATACTCAATGGCCATAGCCTCATGACAATAGGGATTAAAAATAGCTTGGGTGAAGTAGGTGAGTTCAAGATAGGGATGTGCATGGGCATTGAGGGTAAAGGTGTGTCAGTGAGTGAGGATGTGATGCTGAAGAGTGTCATCTTGAAGGTAAGTAATAAGGTGTTGAGGGGGAGGGGGAAAGGTGAGGAAGAAGGAAGGAATGTAAGGGTGTTAGGAGAAGGGAGTAATGGAGGCAAAGGTGGCCCTAAAGTGGGGGGAGGCACAAAGGGAGTAATGGAGGCATAGAGGGTCAAGTGGGACACTAGGTAGGGGAGGAGGGGAGTGGTAGGGGAAAACATCCTCACAGAAGGTAGAATCAGCCATAGTGAAGAATTAATAAGTTTCAGGGTAATAGCAATGATACCTATGGTAGTTGGTGGGTTGCCTAAAAAGACACACGCACGGGACTAGGGGGCCAATTTATGAGGGTATAAGACCAAAGATAAAGGAAAACGACATAACCAAAAACAAAAAGGTGGGATAACAATGGAGGGTGATGGAAAAGAAGTTTCCAAGGGAAATGTTGCCATTAACGGAGGTAAGGAAACGATTGATGAAAGGGAACATCTTAAAGGCAAAATCCCAAAAGTGAAAGGGAACATCAGCATGATGAAGTAAGGCAAGGCTAGTTTCAATTATGTGCCGATGTTTGCGTTCAATAGTGTCGCAAGCCTAGAAGGTGGTCAAGATAAATTCTGAGGCACCGTCACACTAAATTACTAGTAACCTGCATTGAAGTTGAGTTTCCACAAGGGTTTAAAAAGAAATAAAAATATGCAGAAATTGAGAGCATGAAGAAAAAGTGTAGAGCTAAGTGAAACAAAAAAAAATCATCAACAAAACAAACATAGAATTTATTTTCGTCTAATGACATGACAAGAAGGGGGCCAAGGACGTAGACAAAGTAAAAGGTAAGGATAATGATAGCTTTTACTAGTAGCAAGGAGGACATGACATAGAGGAGACATGGATGTGGGAGGACTTCAACAACTAAGCAAGCACTTTAGAGGAAGGATGACCTAAACGGTGGTGCCACAAAAGGTGAAAGTAGGAACAGATAACTGTGAGAGCACGAGGAGAAGGTGGAATGTTAAAGGCAAAAACTTGATAGAGAACATAATTAAGGGTGCCATGGAGAATGATTTGACCTGTGCAACAAGAGATGACCCAAAAGTGATTTGTAAAAAATAAGAAACAACTATCATTGTCAAAGGAATTTTGAGAAACTAACAATAAAGTTATAGTAATAGATGGAACAATGAGGACATTGGATAGATCAAATGATGGAGCTTGAGGAGTACTTGTATGGGTGATGGGAAGGGACATAGCATCACCTATGGTGAGCTATTGGGAGTTAGTGTGGGGAGAGACATTGGATAAAGAGGTGGTGGAATTAGTGATGTGGTGAGAAGCACCAAAGTCAAGATGCCAAGTTGCAAGATCAAGGGAGGAAGGAGGGGGCATGGGTGGATTGTAGGAACTAATGGGGGGGAGGAAGATGACTATATTGGGCTTAAGGATATGGGATTGGGTTGTAATAAGGTGGGCCGAGGTAGGCAAACTAGGCCTGGGGAGAATAGGTAACAGATCAAGCTTAATAGGCTTGGTTAGTGGGAGGGTTGAAGGCATGGTTAAAACACTCACAATAATTGGCTACATGATAGCCTGGTTTGTGGCATAAGTAACCATAGGGTTGATTTCGACGAGGCCCACATCTATTTTCATGAGTTGGCCAAGGTTGCTAAGGTGGGTTGGGAAGAAGCCCATCATGTAAGGTTTGGCCCAAAGTTTAGGAATGCTAGTACAAGGTTGTTGGGTGCAGGCTTATGGGCTAACAAGGATGGGTTAGGCTTGCGAGTTGGGTCTAAGGCATGCCCTAGAGGCCTAGCCCGCATATGCAACAAATGTGGCCAACATTTATGTTCTCGGCCTTTATGGGTAAGAAGGAGCCCATGGAAGGCCTCTCGATTGAGGGTCCTAATTTGCATCTGGACTATCGAGATGGAGGTGGCGAGGTTATCGAAATCATTGCGAAGCCACGGAGAACCTACAATTAGTACTCTAACTCTAGTAAGTGCTTGCTAATTGCCTTGAGTTGGTAAAGGATGGCTTTCACTTCACTGAGGAATTCGGTCATGTATCGATTACCATGAGTGAGAGTCTATAATTCCATGAGGAGGGCAAAAGAGCAAGTTGTCAATTGGGTGGTGTAGGTGCACTTAAGAAAGGCCTAGGCTTCAATGTAGGACTAAAGGCTTATCAATTGGGTCATGACAACATTGGTGGAGGTGACCGTCAACCAATAACATGTCACTTGGTAGCAAACATGCCACATAGCATAAGCGGGGTTAGGGGTGGTGGTTTTGTCAAAGAAGGTTAGAGTTTTGGGCAATGTGAGTTCAAATCCATCTAGAATGGGAAGTCAGCCATAGGAATCGAGGCATGGGGTCAAGTGAGTTTTCCATACCATATAATTTGAGCCATTGAACCTTTTGAGTGAATTGAGGGAGGAACAGGTGGGGCGGGAAAGGTGGTAGGAATGAAAACAAACTTACTAATAGAAGAGGACAACACCATAGGTAGATTCAAGAGTGAAATTGGATAGAAAGGGTAAGAAGAGATTTTCAATGAAATGGCACAAGCCCTAAGCTCTTAATACCATGAAAGAATTTGAGAAAGAGGAGAAGAAGATCACTAGAAACCTAGATTAAGTGAAAACACAATGAACATAGCCATAAAGGAATTCTATGTAATTGATGATTTTTCTCTCTTGTTCATTAAATACAATACATTCGGGTTTCTATATCGATTTACACATAGAAAAAATGGTAACAAAATCATATTAATAATCCAACAAAGATTTTGGCTAAAGTTCTCAGTCGGCGGTGACTAGGATTCGTAGATGCTTTAGGTTTGTATTAGGTTATGAATGGGTAAAGCCTAGGTCACTGTTGGGTCAAATCAAAATTTGGTTGCTCTATTGGGTCATAGGTGCTTACATGGCAAGCACATGCGTCTCACACGTGGTGGAATGTATGGAAGTAGGTTGCTCTAACAAGTTTTTTCCTGAAATTTGCTTACAAAAAGTGGAAAATTGATACATTATTTGAAGTTACTGTAGTTTAAGACACATTAATCCAATAGCTTGCAATTAATGAAGCTAAATCTTGTATGATTTTTTCATGGTGGTTGTCTCACTAAGGGTAAAGATTCAAACATTTCAGAGCCATCAGATTGAGTTACAAATCAATTCTTACCTTGAAATGTTGAAGGGGCAACCTACATTTACTATAGTTATAATAATATTGGAACCTACTATTCTGCAGGTGCCTCTAAACATTTCCTTTTAATGGGCATCTTAATCTTTGTTTTAACTAGGACATGTTCAAGAAATTGACTACAAGTAGCCACCAGTTAAAATGGGTTACTGTAGATGTTGTTTCTAGGGGAGTTGCTTTGATTTTAAGTCTTGCTCTAAAAGATGATTAATAATTTTAAATGACTACTCCTTTGAATAAAATCTAATTTACTTTTAACATTTGGGGAAAAGAAGAGAAGAAATGGAGGTAGCATCTTCATAGGAATTGTTTGTTACTAAATGACTTAAAAAACAAGGAGAATTTCTTCTTGTGCCTTGTCCAAAAAAATCCATTAGTTAAACATAAAATAGAAACCATTCATTCAAACTATGAAAGTGAGGTGTCGTGGGCATGAATTTCATTTCAAAGTTAATCTTAATGAAAGGAATAGTTAAATTTTCTTATACAACTAAGATCCTTACTCTCATTATCGATGTGGAAATAAGTTTAGGGACATGACATTCTTTTCCACTCAAATCTACATTGACCTAGATAAGGCTTATCTTTTTTGTCTATTCTAGTTAGCATTTAGTCTTAAGACACCAGGTCAGGTAATGAATTAGCCCTAAGACTATTTGTCTTGGGCTTGAATTTTATTCTAAAAGGTCAACATTAGTGAGAGGAGTAGTTAAGCTAGAATGACCTAGAAGTCCTGCCTTCTAATGTAGGAAGAAGTCCTTCCTTAGAAGGTCCTACCTATAGGATGTGACAAAAAGGCCAAACTAAAAAAGGTCTAGTGAAAGCCATCAGTATAAAAGACTATTGGTATCACTTAAATTTTTTAAAAGCTTAATTTTATTTAAAAGTTAATTTTAGAGTTAAAAGATTTTTATAATTTTCATAAAGAAATTTTTTAAATAAGATTCAAATCATGTGAAACTTTTACAATACTATTCCTCTAATGTTCACCATTTTCTAATATTTAAGAGGACAACAAGGTCCTCTAATAACAAAGATGTTTTCATATGTAGACAAAAGTCAGGTGACTTCTATTACTATAGCAGCCTTTTGGTTGCTTGCTCATTACACGCAAGAAGTAACATTTATCTCCCTTTCTTGTTGTTCTTCTAATCACAAGTAGAAAAAGATTACATAAAAGCAAAACGACGAAGAGCTAATAAGTTAAAACCAATCACTCATATTGTCTTGCCTTAGTGTTGATAAACAAAGGCTCTAAGTAGTTACTCAATTTTGCATTGTGGCAATTTTAAACTCCTGTAAACGTAGCTTAACTTTGACATAAGAGTGAGGGCATGGGTTTAGGTTCATCTTAAGTTATCTTGTTAGTATCAAAACAACACACATAAGCATAAACAAAGGCAATCACATGGAATAATGGATCATCATTAAGTGATTCACACAACTTGATAAGTAAGTTTGAATGTCTTTGGACACTGTTTGTTTGTAATAAATGGATTGTTTTAACAACAGAAATACTTATTATAACTAAATTTTGTTACAAAGACAAACGTTGTCACATAAGTCATAAGACAACCTTTTGTTTTTAATAAATATTTTTGGCCTCCAAACCGTACATGGTTGTAATTTTGGACTAAAGAGAACTTAAAAAGGGAAGGAGGATTGGGATTTAGCCTTTCCTCAAGGTTCTTCTCACCATTTTGAAACAAATGGTTTCCTGCCTTCTTAATCAACATCTTGCCACATCTTTCCAACAAGTTACTTTGTTTTGATGGAAAGTTTATGATTTTCAATGGGAAGGCAAGCTATTAGCAAGGAAAGGAAAAAGGCTACAAAAGCCAAACCAAGAAGGATGTATGACACACGGGTTCTCTGTATATGTGTTCTTATCAATAATAAGAAGTCTTTTTATAATTCCCAAATCGGCAGCATCACTTTTGACATTTCCCCTTTAAGTTGGTGATACACACAAATCAAAGGTTACTAGCTTGTCAAGAAGGAAGTGATGCTGCCACAAAGCTTTACTGAATAGATCAACTAGTTTTTCTTAGTTTAAATATGAGAAGTTTGAATAATCTTACTTGCAATATTTCATGTATAAAATGATATTCATTATCAATTAGTTCTATTATAAACTATAGGATTCTTAGTTATCTTCATGATAATTTCCTTATCACATAATGAAGAAAAAAGCTACAAAAATGATAAAGCATCAAGAAGTCTCAAAACCCAAATTACCTCACAAGAAGTAATTGTCATGGCATGGTACTTAACTTTTGTGGAAGATTAAGATGCTATTTCTTGTTTGTGCATCTTTAGAAAACCAAGGAACCATTAAGTTTGATATAAAAGCCCATGACCGATCTTCTACTCATGAAGCATCTCTCATAATCAAAATCAAAATAAGGTTGTAAGTCTTAGACTTACTATTAGATTTCAAAAGTAATCCTGGCCAAAGTATGCGTAATGTGATACCTTAGGAGTATGTATAAATTGACTTAATATTTGTGTAATGTATATCCAGTCTCATAATGGTAAGAATTTTTTTTTTTTATGACTTATTGATATATGATGATGTCTTGCAGTGGTGGATCATTCACATCATCAATAAAAGCATTGTACTTTAGCCTAGTGAATTTATGATCTTGTTCCAGAGGGGTGTTCAAAAGCTTGCATCTAGATAGCCTACACTTTGATATAATTTCCAAGGACATATTTCCTCTAATTGAGTAGTATCCCATGTCTTGATCTTGCAAACTCAGTCTTAAGGAAGTACTTGATGATACCGAGATCTTTCATGGAAAAGTTTGAGTGCAAATAAGCCTTGAACTTAATGCTTCATCACCCAATATAATAATCACGTTTTCCACATATATAAAGATAATGAGAAAGCCTTTACTGATTTTTTTAATAAATAATTCATAATCATTATAAGAATGATGGAAATCATTGACTATCAACACTTTTATAAACTTTTGATACCACTATCTAAATGCTTGCTTTTATATAGTGACTTATGTAATTGGCATACCTCATTGCCTCCTTTTGTTGGATTTCTTTTCAAATCCTCGTGCATACTTCACTATCAAGATCACCTTAAAGGATAGAATTATGAACATCTATTTGATGTAATTTCCACCCATCTCTAGCAACAAGAATTGAAAGAGCCATACCATCTCCATCTTCCCCATGGAGCAAAATGTCTTATGGTACTTAATGCCCTCCATTGATAGATCAAACGAATAAATTTTAATGTTTTTGGATACTGTATTTATTTGTGACAAATGGACTATTGTCAGAACAAGCATACTTGCTAGAACAAAGTTTTGTTATAAAGACAAATATTGTCATAAAAGTTGAGTTCCCGGATTGAAACGATCTGGAATTGTTCGTTGCGGAGGCCAAAAATAGGTATTAAAACGGTGTTGTTTGGACTAGAGGAAACTTAGAAAGGAAGAAGGATTGGGATTAGGTCCCTCCTCAAAGTTCTTCTTACCATTATGAAAAAAATGGTTTCCTTCCTTCTTGATCAACTTCTTGCCATATCTTCCCAATAAGGTAACTTTGTTTTGATGGAAAGACAATGATTTTGAATGAGTAGGCATGCTGTCGGCAAGGTGAGATAAGAGGGCTACAAGAGCCAAACCAAGAAGGAAGCAGGACACTCGGGTTCCTGTGGATTGTGCAGGAAAAGACGCTTGAGGAAATAATAGTGAGATGCAAGGCTGTAGTTCCTTTCTTCTATAGAAACAAAGAGCTTAGAAAGTGGGGAATCGGCTACTGGGAGTGCTGTCAACTGAAAATAAAGATGAAGATTTGAATGCCGCAATCTGTTTCATGAAGTCAAGTCTTTTGATTAGCGGAGTAGTTAATTGTATTTTGCTTTTTGGTTCTTTAAATAGATGTAGGCGTGGGATGCAAGGCAGAGTTGTAAGAAGAGTTGAAAACTATGGTATAATCGTTTTCTTATTGTGAGATGCCCTTTTAAAAAAAAAAAAAAATTCATTTGGGTTCTGTGTTACTTCTTTGAGCACAAGAGTTAGTGTTTAGGGAACTCTTTTTTCATTTTTTTCCTAAACCAACAATTGGTGCAACAATTATTATCTCACATTTTGTGCATATTGAAATTTTGTGCATCATTTGTCTAAAACCCTTCGTTTTGGTATTGTATGTGTAAAGATTTACACTTTTATAAATTATTTAAACATATAGGAGTCTACTTGAAGAAAAATTTTTCTTGTGAAGAGAAATTATCTAAGAGCCCAGAAAGGATAGATGTGATGGCTAAGCCATGAAAAAGTAAATCCCAAATTCTTAAACAATACCATCAATTATATAGATGTGAAAATTGGTTATTCCTTTTTTTTTTTTTTCTACTCTTCTATCGCAAAAACTCCAATGTACCCTACCATTCAAAAGCACAAAAATGACAATAGTAAATGAAAAGAATGAAGCAAGATTGGCGATGGCTATCAATGTCTACACAGCGTTGGCCAAGTTGGCTAACCTCATGACACAAGATTTTGCTCTAACGGTCCTTCAGTTACTTGTTACGCAACAGACCTAGTGTCTGGTCATTTGAGTATTGAGTCGTCGAGGAAAATGTCAACGAACCTCTTCTTCTTACCACCCACCTTGGCTAGATTAACAAGAAGCAAGACGGAAAATCAGAGCTGCGCTTCGGAGAAGCGATCTCCTAGCTTTTCATTGCAAGATTCATACAAAAATTTACAAATGACACACTTCCCAAATACAAGCTATCCTTCCCATAACGTGTCTGTTAAGGTTAGCGATAACTCAGAGGACTCAAGAAGCAAATTTACTGATATTTGCAGTCCTAAAGACAGAGTATGACCCTCACACATGTCTAGACTCAGAACTACAGATTGTTCTACCGTACCCTGCACAACGACTCTGTTACGTGCATGTCAGAAGAAATCCATCCAAATCCAGAAAAGGATCTTTTGTACACCAACTCCCTTATTAGCTATGTAAGAGTTGGTAAGGGCTATGTCCCTAGCTTAAACCGGAGAGGTCATGAAGGGGTTGCTTGTGTAAATAGGTAAGACAGGGTAAGGTGGACATTGCCTTTGGTAGGACTAGAAGCTCTTTATATAGAGCTGGTCGTGTAAATAATGGGAGACTAGAAAATCTATGAAAATGGTTTGTTTTCCCTTTTGAAAACAGAGGTAGGAAGTGTCCCTCCAATGATGCTTAAATCCCCATTCATCCTTAACCATCCAAAACAGTCCCAAATGAGCGTTAATCTATCCCTAAAAGAGTCAGTTACGTGTTCACAAAATTGTGCACGTAACAATTGGTATCAGAGCCAAGTCCTGGCTACCGAGTGGGATGAAGTTAGCAACAGCTTGAGAAAAATCGAGAAAGAGCTCATAAGTTGTATGGAGAACCTACAAGAGTTTCTCTGCTTGCGGCTTGATGAGTTACAAGAGTTGGTGTCCAGAAGAAACGAAAAAGAAGAAGGCAAAGGAGTGGTTTCAACCGAAGCACTGGCTGAAACTCTAGTTTCAGTGTTGGAGAAGTCACTAAAAGCCGACGAGGTTGGTTTGCAAACCTCAACCGAAGCACTGGCTGAAACTCTAAATTCAGTGTTGGAGAAGTCACTAAAAGCCGACGAGGTTGGTTTGCAAACCTCTTTGCCGGCACTTACAAGGAAGAAGTCACCGGTTGAGTTACAAATCCCTTTGCCCGCGCATACGAGGAAGACGTCACTGTTAGGAAGGAAGAAAATCAACCAGTCTTTTGACTCTTCACCAAAAGATAACCGCTTCACACACCTTGGCCGACCGCCGGAGGAGTATCGGACATCCTTGCTGTTGAGAGACCGTAGCAACAGAGAAAATGATAATGCACAACCTTGAGGACAAGGTTGTCCATATGGGGGGAGGTATGTTACGTGCATGTCAGAAGAAATCCATCCAAATCCAGAAAAGGATCTTTTGTACACCAACTCCCTTATTAGCTATGTAAGAGTTGGTAAGGGCTATGTCCCTGGCTTAAACCGGAGGTCATGGAAGGGGTTGCTTGTGTAAATAGGTAAGACAGGGTAAGGTGGACATTGCCTTTGGTAGGACTAGAAGCTCTTTATATAGAGCTGGTCGTGTAAAGAATGGGGGACTAGAAAATCTATGAAAATGGTTTGTTTTCCCTTTTGAAAACAGAGGTAGAAAGTGTCCCTCCAACGAATGCTTAAATCCCCATTCATCCTTAACCATCCAAAACAGTCCCAAATGAGCGTTAATCTATCCCTAAAAGAGTCAGTTACGTGTTCACAAAATTGCGCACGTAACACGGAGAGTCTTGCTGCAGCTCTTCTGAGAATTATGGAGGATAGGAAAGGCCAGGAAAATTTTCAGCTGATAGTGATTACCCATGATGTGCGTTTTGCTCAACTAATAGGCCAACGGCAGCATGCAGAAAAATATTATCGGGTTGCTAAGGATGACCATATAATTGAAGCCCAGGAGATATTTGATTGAAGCCCTTTTTTTGGGGACGAGTCTTGTACGGGTTGTCATTTATGGATTTGGTTTTGGAGCTTATTCAAAAGATTTGAGGAATTTCAGTATAATGCTCAAAGCCACTACCTCAAATCTCTCTGGGACAAACGTTTGTCCGTGGACATAAGAGCTTCTAATGTTGCGAATTGGCAAAATCGGTTGAGGTACCATCGAAACAAGCGAATTGGGTTTAAAGCTTATTCAAAGATCCAGACATCTATAGGTTTTGCAAATTAATCAACAACCTGGAGGGAAGGAGATCAAAAGCTGCATGGACATTATTAGAAGAAAGTCAAAGATTGGACAAAGGAGTATATGAACGTGATGCCGCTAAGAAAGATAGGTAAAAGGACGAAGGAGATAGGTAAAGTTGAGTGATGGACAAGTGATGGACAACTGCATTGAGTTATCGAGGGATTCTGGCCTAGAGTTGGTGAAAATGGCAGTATTGAGACAATTGGGACATTTTGGTGATGAAATAGTCATGGGTGATGAAACTGAACTTCATTGTCACCATCAACTTCAGAATCTAAACAATTCTCCCAAAGCAATTAAGCTCCAAGCAAATGGAGAAAGGTTAAAGCTGCTATTCACTTTGGTACCTCCCATTTTTTTATGGAGGAGCATAAGGAGACTTTGCTTGGTATCTTTGGTGATCAGGTGTTTGAGCCACTATGGCACAGAAAACAAGAGCTCCTCTTGAAGATGCTTGCCATTTGACACTCTGTTATGACAAATTGAACCAAGAAGATGAGGCCCAGGAGGATGCTAAGAGAACATATCACCAAAAGGTCCTTGCAATTTTAGAGAAGCTACATGCTGAGAGAGGACACGGGGAGATGTTTATTATTAGCAAGGGCATGATGATGTTGATTCCAATAGCTCCGGTGATCATGAACACACTATTAAAAACGAAAAGTACTCTATTACAAAGGATGTACATCCATTTGATGCCTAAATCTAAGAGGAATGAAGCCTACCCACAATGATTATGTTCTTGTTCAGCTGGTGACTTAAAATGGATGATTTGAAGGAGAATGCAAAGGCAAGGCTGGATGGTTTCCCACAATGTACGTAGAAAGGCAGGAAAAAGTACTAGGAAGCAAGTTACTGGAAGCAAGTTCAGAACTGTGTTTAGAAGAATACCCCCATTAGAAAGCTATGCAGTCGTCCCTTCTATATTATGCTTCCCTAGGCCACAACATTTGCAAGCTTCGAGAACTTCTGACATGCACGTAACATCCTACTACAGATTGACTCTATCTACTGCTAATTTCTCCATACGCTAATTGTCATGCTTCGCACTTCTCTAAGCTACCAAATGCTTCACCCTTCAAAAGGTTCCTAGCTGGTTCTTGGTGCCTTGCTGATGCCAATCTGACCCGTAACGTTACCCACGCAAAAAGTTAAAGCCTTAGTGTGAATGCAACGCCATTGATTTTGGTTCAGAACAAAAAGACAGCATGCTAATTGCTTTGCTTTGATTAACCTCTTACGGGTTTCTGTTTAAAAGAATCCACATACTAGTTTAGAGATTTCATTAAGCACTGGCTAAAAGAAAGTAATTATATAGGAAAAGGAATTGGCGATGAACTACTTTCTAGGGCAGCTGCACCTTCAACTTCTGCATTTGCACCTGGAGGAACCGAGGAAAAGAACCTACCGTGTTTCTCACGCCCAAATTTATAACCCTAGACATTTCCTTCACAGTGGTTTGGATACCCCTCTAGACGGCCAAACCACTACATTCCTTGCATTAAATGGATGAAAATCAACCTGAAAAGAGGTCTTAATGTCCTCGTCCAACTTGCAGAGCTTCCTTCCATAATGAGCCAATAGTTCCACCAATTGACTTTTCAGCACTTCCCAACTAGCTCGTTGCCCTCCTCCATTTTTTGTATTAGGCCCCTTGTTTCCTCTTCTGAGTCACCAGCTACCATGTTTAACTATCTTATATGTTCAACCAATGACTGCCAAGAATCTGCCGCAGATTCGAGGCGTTTGAGACGGGATTTGAACATATAAGCTTTCTTTACTGCATGTTGAACAGTTTGATACAATTCTGAAAATGCTGATCCAAATGGTGCTCCCAAAGTAGCCCCTCCAACCAACATTCCTACCATTACTTCGTCAACAAACTCAAAAGCTCTATATAAGCAAGAACACACTCTGGAAACCCATGCCAACAATGGAAGCCAACTTATACCTCAGATCTTCAATTTCTTCTGACTTATTTTGTGCTGACGAGGGAAAAGCACAAAATATGAGCAAGAACAATTTGAGATAGCAATATGAACAAACAAGAACATATGCACCTTAATGAAAGGCTAAATAAATTGACGAATACCTGGCTCTCCAATCATGCATTTATGTAGAGTAGAGATCAATTTTTGGATTGTTCCCGTATATCAAAGACTTAAAATTCTATGTCGTCCCATATATCAAAGACTTAAAATTCCATGTCATCCCGCATATCAAAGACTTCAAATTCCACGTCGTCCCGCATATCAGAGACTTAAAATTCCGTGTCGCTGTCTTTGGACTGTTCCTATCCAAAAAAGTCTTACACATCAACCGTTGTCTTTGGTATCTTCACGTTCTCACCAAGGGCGTGTGCTCCAGATACACTACAATTTTAGAACATATTGTGTAGTTTTTAGTTTGTTCTACAAACGCTATTCGGGACTTGGAAGTAAATTGAATCCCCATTTTGTATGAATATGAATCTTATGTGCATAAATCTACTAAAATCCCCTCTTTTGTTTCTCTAGATCCTTAATTTGTGAAAAAAAAAAAAGTGTCGATCTTGAGTGTTTCTGCTAAGTGGTTTTCTTTAAAACATAGGCAAGCTGGATACAAACAGTAGCTTTTGTTTCCTAATGTATTTGTTTCGTAATTAAGTTGAAGCCCACGCGCTCAAATCGAAATTCGGGGTTGCATGAAGCTACATCTGAATGCCTTTTTCACATATATGTCTTTCTTTAGCCCGAGGAAACCGAGAGGAAATCTGTTGAATGGTTAGAGGGTCGAAAAATTGGTTAGATTAACTTGTTATGAGATACGCGTCTTTCTTTTCTTGGGTGTCAACGAAACTGGATCCAATATTAAACAATCAGTTTAAAGGAAGGCTGAGTTCTGTGTGGGAATGGTGTACTAATCGAAAGATACAGAACCAACAAAACCCCGCAGGGCATGAGAAGCAATTATTCACAATTATTATACATTTGTGTTAATATTTGAATTTCACACCTAAGACATTGTCATATTTTGCCTTGATTGTATGTTGATATTAGGTAGAATATTATGTAATTATTGTAATAATCACATTTTTCCTTATATAGATTAGGTCTATAGCCTATAAATGTCTCATTGTAAAGAATTATCTTAATACAAATAGAGTATTCGTTCACTTGTTCGCTTTTCTCCCTATTATTTCAAATTCTTACAATTTGTTTGTTATATGTGGTTGGTAACATTCATATTATACATAGCCTAGATATTTGACAACCTTTAATATTTCCCCTCAATATTTAAGTCTTATACATACTAAAAAATACCAAACTTGGTAATTTAGTGAATTAGCCCTTTTTGTAAGTTGACTCCACATGACACCTTCAAACTCCTTTTAAGGTTTCTAAATTACGAAAAGTTCCATCCTTAATATTGAGTAAACTTATTTGGTACAGTTCTTATGGTATTGGAACCTGTTGTTCCGCAAGTGTCTCTAGACATTTCCTTTTAGTGGGCATATTAATCTTTGTTTTGACTAGATCATGTTCAAGAAATTGACTATAAGCAGCGACAGGTTAAGATGGGTTACTGTAGATGGGGGTTGCTTTGATTCTAAGTCTTGCTCTAAAAGATTATTTTACTAATTTCAAATGACTACTCCTATAAATAAAAGTAGTTTAGTTTTAACATTCTGGGAAAAAGAGGGCAGAAATGGAGGTAAAGACCTAATGGGAATTCTCTGCTACAAAAATGTCTAAAAGAAATATGACGAGAATTTTTGTCAGTGCCTTGGTACACAACAATTCTAGTAGTTGAACGTCAAAATAGAAACCATTCAAGCTATGAGAGTGAGGTGTCGTGGGTTTGAGCTTCCTATCAAAAGACCACTTTTAATGAAAAAGATAGTCAAGCCTATTTATATGACTAAGATTTAACATTCTCATTATTGATATGGAAAGAAGTCTACAGACGTGATATTCTTTGCCACTATGTTATGATGGAAAAGGCAATGACTTTGAATGATAACACAAGCTGTCGGCAAGGGGAGATAGAAGGGCTACGAAAGCCAAACCAAGAAGGATGCAGGATACACGGGTTCCTTTGGATTTTGCAGGGAAAGGCTAGATGAACAGTAAAGAAGACTAAAAGAAACAAGCCGTTCCTTTATTCAATGGAAATAGAGAGCTTAGAAAGTAAGAAATTGACTATTGTCACTTAATAAATTAGCTCAATAGTCAGTCAATAAGAACCTAACTGTAAAGTTTGAAGTTCAACACTTTGTGCATAAATTAGATGTCTGTAAAGATATAGATTTTGAAGGTTGCAATTGGTGCAACAAGTATCATCTAAGTTATATTATTGAGTTATTTGTGAATATTGAAAATTTGTGCATTTCTCATACAAAACCATTTGTTATAGGGTTTGATATATTTTAGGGGCCTCTTGCTTTAGGTTTGTATCTATAAAGATTTACACTTGAATAGATTATTTGAGTAGATAAGAGTCTCATGTTATAGTTCAAAGAAAAAAATTTCTTGTGAAGAGAAATTATCTAAGAGACCCAAAAATAATAGATGTGATGACTAAGCAATGAGAAAGTAAATTCTAAATTTTGAAACAATGCCATCAATTATATAGATGCAAAAATTAGTTTCTCCTTTCGTTTCTTTTGCTACTCTTCTATGGCAAAAGCTCCAATGTACCCTACGATTCAAAAGCATTAAAACGACAACAGTAACTAAAAAGAATGAACCAAGATTGGCGATGGCTTCCAATGTTTATACAGCGTCGGCTAAGTCGGCTACCTCATGACACAAGATTTTTTCTGACGACCCTTCAGTTACTTGTAATCCGCAAGTGGAACAGACCCAGTGACCGGTCATTTGAGTATTGGGTCGTTGAGGAAAATGTCAATGAAACTCTTCTTCTTAAAACCACCTTGGCTAGATTAACAAGAAGCAAGACAGAAAAACAGATCTTCGCTTGAAAGAAGCAGTATCCTAGCTTTTCATTGCAAGAGTCGTAAGAAAAGTTACAAACGATCCACTTCCCATACGCAAGTTATCCTTCCCATAACGTGTCTGTTAGGGTTAGCGATAACTCGAGGAATCAAGAAGCAAACTTACAGACATTTGCAGTCCTAAAGACCGAGCCGTATGCTAATTCTCACGCCTCGCGCTTCACTGAGCTACCAAAAGCTCTACCCTTCAAAAGGATGCTAGCTGGTTCTTGGTGCCTTGCTGATGCCAATCTGACCCGTAACGTTGCCCTTGCAAAGAATTAAAGACTCTGTGAATGCAATGCCATTGATTTTGGTTCAGAAGAAAAAGACAGCATGCTAAGTGATTTGCTTTGATTAACCTCTTACGGGTTTCTGTTTAAAAGAATCCACATACTAGTTTAGAGATTTCATAAAACACTGGCTAAAAGAAAGTAATTATATAGGTTGGCGATGAAGTACCTTCTTGAGCAGCTGCACCTTCAACTTCTCCATTTGCATCAGGAGGAACTGAGGAAAAGAACCTACCGTTCCTCACGCCCAAATTTATAACCTGAGACATTTCCTTCACAGTGGTTTGGAGATCCCTCAAGACGCCCAAATTTATAGACTCAGACACTTCATTCAAAGTGGTTTGGATATCCTTCAAGACGGACAAAACCTCCACTCCATTCCTTGCATAAAATGGTTGAAAATCAACAAGAAAAGACTTCTGAATGTCCTTGTCCAACTTGCAGAGCTTCCTCCCATAATGAGCCTTCTCGCAATAGTTCCACCAGAAGAAAATCAAGATATTACGTACCACACACAGAGAACGTACTTAATATATTAGATGCAAAAGGTGGCTATAGAAGCCTTACAACACTTCTCACTAGCTTTTCGTGAGTTTAGGCATACAACACACTCCTTATTTATAGAGTTTACACGACAACCATCATAGGATAACTTGGAGTGACTAGCACGGCTTCAGAGAGCACAATTCAGTTTCTTCTTCTTGTAACGTTGACCACCGTCCTTGCTGGAAGATGGCTCTTCTGCCATATCATTAATGTTCCGCACAACAGGACCAGAATAGCCGCCTAGGTAGCTTGATGAGCAAGTGACATTGCCATAGTTGAGATCATGTTTCGATCCTGCAGAGGTCAGATATGATGTCACGGTCCCTCCTGGTTCATACCTTGTGAAGGCTGACGACAGAAAGGCTTGTCCTTCGTTTCCTTGGGCTCTCATTTTGTTGGGAATTTGCCGGCACAATTCCCCCACAATGGATCAAAGCACACATACGCACACACGCCAACACAAGAGATTTTAAGGGTTCGGACCAACAATGTCCTACTCCCTCTTCTTCCACTAAAAGATTCAACTATTACAACTTCAGTCTTTTGACAGAGAAAAGACTGAGAAACTCTCTCAACCTTAGCTTTGTAATACTCAGCAAATAACCCAACACTTGGTTATTAGTATTACCACTTAGGTTCTTCTATATCCCCTAGGGACTACATAGACTCCTTTTTATAGGCCTTCTAACTCCCACAAGTTGGTTCTCTAACCAATGTGGGACACACTATTATTCTCTTCTAATTTATGTGGGACAGGAACTTTTTCCTTTCCCAATCCATGTAAAACATGGACTCCTAAATCATGCGAAACTCCTTTGAGAGTTCGAGTCGCATTCAACAATTCCTCCCTCGACGAAGAAATCTCAAACACCTTCACATCTTCAGAAAACTTCACGCGCTTGTTTTCTTTGGTCTTCTTGTGCTTGGATAGAATTCTCGTCGGCTTCATTGCTACGTTGTCTTCACTTTTCTTCTGAATAGCTTGAGCATCAAGAAAATAAATATTCTTGCCTCTTCTCTTCCTACCTTGAAGAACAACTTTGCCGTCCTTGAATATCTTGAGCCAATCACCTCTTCCAGTGTATGAATACCCACGTGTAGCTAACTCTCCCATAGCTATAACATTGTAGCCACAAGATGGTACATACCTCACATTCTGCAAACTCTTGACATCACCATTATGAAGCTTGAATCTGACAGTGCCAACACCTTCAATCTTCATCTTCTCTTTGTCTCCCGCAATGATGTTGCCAAGATCCCCTCCTTTCTTCAAGATATCAAAACAGGCTTCTTCCCTACATATATGAGCACCTGCAGCGGAATCCAACAACCATTTGTCACTCGTTATATGTGACCTCCCATCTTCCAAAGGCAATGGAAGAATCTCAGAATCATCTGCAGCACAGATCTGTAAGTTCGAGTCCTCATCTTTCAACTTCTTAAGCTCTGCAAGATCTTCTAGCATTTTCCTACAATTTCCTCTTATGTGACCCTTCCTTTTGCAATAATAGCATTCTTTATCTTCATGAGGGTTTCTCTGCCTCGACTTAGACCTGTCTCTCGAGCTACTTCTACCCCTTGGAGTCCTCCCTCGAAAAGAACTCCCTACAACCAACACTGATGCCTCACGATCTTCATTCTTTTCTCCCATTAATCTCTCATTATCACGTAATAATGTAGTCACATCATCCATCGTTAGTGTTGTCTTGCCCACCAACAAAGATTGAACAAAGGACTTATACGATTTTGGCAAAGATGATAATAAAAGTAGAGCCTTCTCTTCTTCTCTCATCTGTTCTTCACTACTTAACAAATGAGATAATTTTGCATCTACCTTTTCAAAATTATTCACATGATCATGGAGATTCATACCTTCTTCCATCTTCAACGAGTAAAGCTCCATCTTGAGACATAGCTTGTTCGTCAACGATCGCGATGCATAAACACTCTCCAACTTCTTCCATAAATCTGTAGGTGTCTCTTCATTCAACACCTTGTGCTTGATGTTTGGAGAGATCATCATTCTAATCGTACTTAAGGCCTTCCTTTGTTTTTGCTTCCATATCTTCTCCCCCACACCATCTGGCTTTTCTTCCTCCAGAGCCTCTTCAAGACCTTGTTGTACTAACAGATCTTGTATACTAACTTTCCACAAATTGAAATCACTCTTGCCATCAAACAAAGGAACACCATACTTAATCTCATCCATAATAGCAAATACTTCTACTTCTACCAGATCACTACTCAACAAAAATAAATCCACAAGTTGTGCTAAGAAACACCCAAAATAGATCTGACCTGATAGAGTGACCAATCAAACTGCTGATCGTGTAGAGCACGATCCTCCCTCAACTGTTGACGTTGCGCAATCTGCCTTGACCCGTACCTCGCCTTGCCCAGAGTCTCAACCCAAGCTCCGATGCGAAACTCCTTTGAGAGTTCGAGTCGCATTCAACACATTTACACTGATATGATTATGTAAAAGCCCACGGGTTCCTACTGCATACAGAGCCGTTGCATCAACACCACCAATTG
The DNA here is from genome assembly GCA_028551485.1 of Casuarina cunninghamiana. Taxonomy (NCBI): domain Eukaryota; kingdom Viridiplantae; phylum Streptophyta; class Magnoliopsida; order Fagales; family Casuarinaceae; genus Casuarina; species Casuarina cunninghamiana. Next base: position 5,526,949 of record CM052371.1, read on the forward strand.
ACTTTTGAGCACTTCTTGACTAGCTTGTTGCCCTCCTCTATTTTTTGTATCAGGCCTCTTGTTTCCTCTTCTGAGTGACCAGCTACTATGTTTAACTGTCTTATCTGTTCAACCAATGACTGCCAAGAATCTAGCGTGGATTCGAGACGTTTGAGACGGGATTTGAACGTACTAGCTTTCTTTACCGCATTTTTAACTGTTTGAGACAATTCTGAAAACACGGATCCAAGACCCTACAACCAACGCTTCTGCCATTACTTTGCTTCGTCAACGTACTCCAAAGCTCTATATGAGCAAGAACACACTCTAGACATCTATGCCAAAAATGCAAGCCAACTTATATCTCAGGTCTTCTATTTTCTTCTCACTTTTTGTGTGCCGATGAGGAAATAGCACAGGCAAGAACAATCACAGATAGCAGGATGGATTCATGTTTAGCTCTGCGATTGTACAGAGCGGGGCAATTTGGACTGTTCCTATCTCAAAGGTTTTGAAATTTTGTTCTTTTGATTTTTGGACTCTCTGTATCTCAAAAGGTTTTGCGTGTCCAAAGTTCGTGATGTTATTATTCCCAGGTTGTCTTTACATCTAAAGCCGGTGTCTTAGGCCCCATACAACACGTTCACGGTCTCACCAAGCGCGTGCAGTAGCGGATACACCGCAATTCTAGAACATGCGTAGTTTTTAGTTTGTTCTACAAACGCTTTTCGGTACTTAGAAGCAAATGGACTCTCCATTTTGTATGAATATGGATTTTGTGTGCTTAAATCTATGTGAAAAAGGATAGTCGAAAATTAAAGTTTTTAAGATTAAGTATAAATTAAAAGAATACTTTTGAACCTTTAAACAAATTTTTGGATTAGGATTTGAAGCTTCTAACTTGATATCAAGCTTGGGTTGAATTTATTCTATCCATGCGACTTTCAATCCACTAAAACTTGTTTATGTGAAAAAATAAGAGTCCTATATTTTTTTTTATTTTTTTATTTTTGCTATTACAACTCGGGGAATAGAGGGTATTCGAATCCCTAATTAGGTAAACTCGTTGGTCAGGGATCCTAACTTAGTTATTATGGGATTAGGAAGTCTCTAAGAGTTCTACATTGAAAATTAAGATTTTTGAAATTAAATAAAAATAAAAATAAAAATTTTCAATATTTGAACTAATTTTTGAGTTGTTATTAAAACAAGTGTTGGTTTTCTTCAAAACATAGGCAAGGTGGATACAAACAGTAGCCGTTGCTCCCTAGTAATGTGTTTGCTTCGTAATTTAGTTGAAGCGCACGCGCTCAAAGGTTCATGAGGCTACAGCTGCACGCTTTTTTGCTTCATTTTCAGTAGCCGTCACGTCAGCTTCCCTCATTTGGAATACAGCGGATTCAGTTTGCTCCCCCGTCATTTTGGGATACAAATTATGGATCGATGCTGGCCAAACCGTGGAGATGACTTTGGAGTCTTCTTATCCCAAGTCTTGTCCCATGCCGGTCTTTGGTCTCTTGACGCTCCCACCAAGCGCGTGTACGCCAGATACTCTACTATTCTAGAGCATATTGTTATTTTTAATCTGTTCTGCAAATACTATTCGGGACTTGGAAGTAAATTGACTCTCCATTTCGTATGGATAGGTATTTTTTGTGCATAAATCTACTAAAATTCCAATTTATTTTTCTTCCCTAGATCCGTAGTTTGTTAAGAAAAGTATCTAGCTTGACGATTTCTGCTAAGTTGTTCAAGTTAAAAAATAGGTAAGGTAGGATATGAATATTTTAATATTAATGTGGTAATTGTTGCTCCCTAATAATATGATAGCTACGTGATTAAGTTGAATCCCACGCGCCGACTCGAAATTCGGGAATGATGCTTTCCTTTTTTAAGGCGGGCCATCTAAAGCTTTCTTTGTTGAGGACCGATTTTCTTTTCCTGGTTTAATTGACTTGTTGGCTGATATGCGTGGAAAGCAACTATTCCTGATCATGATACACGATGATGACATAACGTATAATCATAGAAAGAACTTTCTAATTTACGAAACTTAAAATATTATATCTTTCATTTCATTAATATTATGCAAGACGAAAGTATTAATTTTTCTCTAAATAAATGAGGCGAGCATTTGTGCATATTTATTTTGAAATAGATTAAGTAAATGATATAGATTATTCTTTTAGAATCTAAGAATCAATGGCTTTTTTTTTTTTGGTGAATTTTTTTTCCTTTTTTTCCTTTTTCTTGCTTAATGATTTGGTTGTTCTATTTTTTTAAAAAAATCTTTTTAGTAATTAGGTGTACTTCAGATTCAATATTGCTTGATTGAAACAAATGAAAAAGACTCATCTCCTTATTTAAAACAAAAAAACAAGTGAAAATCCAAGAGGATTTGCCCATTATCCCAAAAGAAGATTATCCTTTTTACTTAAGGAATTTCAGCACGTTCTCCGAGCTGTCTCTCCCCGCCGGAAGACCTTCGACAGATAATCAGACATGGAAACAGTAGGCTTGCTTCCAGGTTCTTCATGTTCTTTGCCCCGCCATAATCATTTCAGACTCCCAACTAGAACCCAAATCACACCAAAATCGCAGCTGAATTCCCTCCAGAACGGCGCCTTCCGCCATGAAAGCAGAAAGGGTGTGCTTGAGGCCGCCATACCAACCATGTCAGAGATACTGAACTCATCAAGAACCCAAAATCTGGACCTCCGGCTCCAAACTCTAGGACCCCTTTTCAGAATCACAGGCAAGAGCTTGGAGACTCAGAACGAGCTTGGGAAGGCCGAGGGGCTGATAAGGGTCTGTTTTAGAATGGTAAAGATCAGAGTCATCGATAGCCAGTAACTGAGCCGACCTGCAGCCGCAATCATATCCATACCTGACAGCAACAGCTCCGATGAACAGACCGATACCAAAGATTGATTTCTCCATGCGCAGTGTCTCTCTCTTCAATCTGATCGACTCCAAGTGGAGAATTGTCTTTCTTACTATCTTTATCTTATCCATGTTTTCTTCTGTCAATCTAAAATTTGAATCAATAAATGAAAGGACTGGTTAAAAAAATTGTGGTTTTATCATTTTAAAACCTTAAGATTATAAATACTTGTGCGAGTTTTGTGGGAAGTACGCAACGAAGAGGAAGGCCGTTGGAATCTGTGGTTGCAAGGAATGTGGAAAGGCGAAAGTAGGAGGGGCATACACTGAACATTGCAAGTGTTGTTACTGTTAGGAGCACCATCCGTAGGCTGAGGGAGCAGACCCAGAGTTGAAATCACATATTTTCTTGTTTGATTTGATGTTAGCAATCTCAATTTAGTTGGTGAAAGATATTGAGTTACTTGTGAATATTAAAATTTTATACATCATTCATATGAAACTGGTTATTTTAGGTCTGTATAGATAAAAATTTGTACTTGGATAAATTGTTTGAGCAAATAGGAGACCATTGTTGTATCTCAAAGAAAAATTCCTCTTATAAAGAGAAATTATCCAAGATTGTATTTTTGGTTTTTACCTTGCAAATTCAGATTGTACGTTATGCAAAAGATATAAGGGACCCTTTGGCTTATTGCTAAAGGAGGTGGACTTAGGTACACAAGTTGGTCTGAAACACATAAAAAACGAGTTCTATGATAAGACTATTATAATTAACTTTAATTCGTATGTAAGCTAGATTCTTGAAATCCAGTTCTTGAAGTTATAAAAATCTTTTAATTTGCTATACAAAACACAAACATTTTAAGAAGGGATTTTTATACCAAACCAACAATTTAGAACCTTAAATTCAAATAAGTAGTTGCTCTAGCTGGTGGATTGCCTCATCGTAACTTTGGAACTCAAACTCTCCGTGACTCCTGTGATTAAATAGTTTATCCAAAATGTCCTTCAAGATACTCTCCTTAAATATGCATATCCAAATATAATGTAATCAGAAAGCCGCCACAAAAAGCACAATTCATGTCTAATAACGGTTCCAAAAAGGATAGATATGATGGCTAAGCAGTGAGAAAGTAAGTCTCAAGTTCTGAAACAATGCCATCAATTATACAAATGTGAAAATTGGTTTTTCCTTTTGTTTCTTTTGCTACTTTTCATAGCAAAAGTCATAAGAAATGCGAGAAGTTAAGTCTTTTGATTAGTTGAGCATTTAATTGTATTTTTCTTTTTTGGTTTTTAAAAGGTTGCAAGGCGTGGAATGTAGAGTAGAGTTGTGAGAGCTGTTAAAAACTGGTGTAATCGTTCTCTTCTCGTGGGATGCTGTATTTTCTAATCCATTTCAGCTTTATGTTAGTTCTTTGAACGTAAGAATTCTACTTGGGGAAATCTTTTTGTGTCTCTGTCTAAGCTTGAGATTCCTGTAAAAGTGGTGCTATCAGAGTTTTTTCATTTGTTTTCTAAACCAACAATTGGGCAACAACTATCATCTCACACTTTGTACATATTGAAATCATGTACATCATTCATCTGAAATTCCTTGTTTTAAGTTTGTATATGTAAAGATTTATATTTGTATAGATTATTTGAGCAAATAGGAGATCCATGTTGTATTTTCAGTTTCTACCCTGATAATTCATATTGTATTTTATGCAATCAATATAAGGGGACCTTTTAGCTTGTTGCCAAAGGAGGTGGACTTAGGTACACATAAGTTGATATGAACCACATAAAACAACGAGTTTTATGGTGTGATTGATTAATTTGCTTTCATCCAGAGCCACAACAATCTTTGCGCTTCACTGAGCTACCAAAAGCTCTACCCTTCAAAAGGATGCTCGCTGGTAATTGGTTCGTTGCTGATACCTGGAAAAAAAGAACCTGCCATTCCTCGCGGTCAAATTTATAATCTTAGACATTTCATTTACAGTGGTTTGGATACCCTTCAAGACCGCCAAAGTCTCCACTCCATTCCTTGCATTAAATGGTTGGAAATCAACCTGAAAAAACCTGTTAATGTCCTCATTCAACTCGCAGAGCTTGCTTCCATAGTCAACTTGCATGCAAAAGTTCCACCTTTTGACTTTTGAGCACTTCCTAACGAGCTCGTTGCCCTCCTACATTTTTTGGATCAGGCCCCTTGTTTCCTCTTCGGAGTGACCCGCTACTGTGATTAATTGTCTTATCTGTTCAACCAATGGCTGCCAAGAATCTAGCGTAAATTCTAAGCGTATAAGAAGGGGTTTGAACATACAAGCTTTCTTTGTTGCATTTTTAACTATTTGATATCATTCTGAATTCGCCGATCCAAATGGTGCTCCTGTAGCAGCCCCTCCAACCAATGCTTCTGCCATTACTCTACCTCGTCAACAAACCCTAAAGCTTAATATCTAGATGAATGTGCCTGTTGACAATTTTTATCAATTAGAAGAATGAAACCTATAAATTATAATAAATTTTTATAAAAACTTAATTTGTTAAATGTAATTTTTGAGCATAAATGATAATATTATAATTGAACAATTTTATATTTATTTCAGTGATATATAATACTGACTTTTAATTCCTAATTAAAAAAGACTCTGAAATGGGAGTAGAAAATAATCGAAAGTTTTTTACTCAATATCCTCGGTAGCCACGAAAACAACAACAACACTTGACCAATATTGTTTCGAGTTCCCTAATTTTTCCTCTCTCTTTTATTTTTAAGCTGCTGATGACGGTGACACAGCAAAAGACCAAAATAAAAGTAGAGAATTAGATGGAAAGTAAAGTTCTATATGCAGTAGCTTTGGAATTTAAGAAGACAAGAACGTACTCTTGTGCCGCTGAGGGAATAACACAGTATATGAGTAAATACACTCTTGTGCCGGGGATAGCAGAAAACTGGACAATCGGAGATAAATTGATTCACAGTGGCTCTGCAATTAAGCGCTTATATACTGAAGTTCACAATTAGCTTCCGGATCGTTTTTTACGGTTAGCATCACAAAAAGCTATGCCTACCAAACATGCGGATGCCTTTGGGCTGTCACTGTCTCAAGTCTCACCCCCTCTCGTTCTCAACAAGGGCATGTAAGCTAGAAAAACTACGATTATAGAGCATGTTTTGTAATTTTGGTACGGTGGGTTCAATAACTTTTAGACTGTAATACATTGTGTGAGACTAAAATGTAAACTGACTCTCCTTTCTCCTTTTGTGTGCAAAAGTCGACTAAAAGTCTTTTACTTTTTCTGTAGATCTTTGATTTCTTGAAAAAGTGTTGAACTTATGGTTTCTGCCAAGGGGCTTACGTTAAAACACAGTAATTGTTGTCTCCTAATAATGAGGTTGCTTCGTAATTACGTTGAAGCCCCCCACGCTCCAAATGTGGGGTTCAAAAGTCTGAACCAACCTGAGGATATTAAGATGACATTTCAACAATGTTTATGCTCACGCGCTCGAAATGCAGGGTTTATAAGTCCCCGCGCTCTAATTGCGGGGTTCATAAGTCTGAATCAACCTGTCTGCATCAACACGAGGAAACCGTTATGAAATTCAACCATTTGGGCTAACTGTCGTCCCCTTCCTCGTCAGCCGAAGGAAACCGAGATGAAATTCAAGAATCCCGGATAAAAAGTTGATCTCCGACCGACATGGATTCCATAATAACTTTTGAGAAGTGGATGATACCATCTCTCAAGTCATACTATAAATCTTTGGATGATAGAATATTTTGTACAAAATACTTGTATATTTAAGTTTCAAATTGTTTTCATTTGCTCTTGTAACATTGAAACATAAAGTACATACAAGATTGAGCATTCTTCCAATCTCTTGTATGTATTCTTCTTATCATAGTATTAAGAGCAAGTTAATCTTTATTTTCTGATATGTTTTCCCACTTGTTTTCCCTCTCGCGTCCGCACTATTATTCCCTTTTTTAAAAATCTCTTTTTCACCTTTTTCTCATTATGATTTTTGTTGAATACCTTGCACACCCCAATGTTTTCCCTTCCTAGACAGCCGCTCCAAACCGTGTTCTTGATCACACCTTGTTGATGGATGCAAGTAGCGATGAGGACAGAGCATGAGGAAGATCCACTTGCACCAATCGATAACAACCAAATGGCAGAGGCTGCCGTTCTCCGCTGCCCATTTCAAGAGAAACCCTTGCTACTGCACTAGTGCGATAGGAGGATCTTCTATTTTTGCATTTCCGGTGATGCCAGAGTGCTCATTGTCATCGGAAAACTCACTAGAGCCACCAATTTCGTAGTTTGGAGTAGAGATATAAAGATGGCCTTATCTAGGGAAAACAAATTTGGATTGGTTGATGATTCTTTCCTAGAGCCAACTCCAATTTGCCCTTATATCTATAGTGGGAAAGATGCAATGGAGTTGTTCTTTCGTAGCTTCGAACCTCTCACTTATTAGATCTTTACAAGAGATTCACTTATGCCACTAGTGACTAGGATGTGTGTCTCATCTGGGCAAGAATTCTCCAAAAATGGTCACCAAAATTTTTGACTGCAATTTTTTGATGTCATGTGCTTCTTGTGGAACCATTGGTCACTCCAAAGAATGATCCTATGAGCATATTGGCCACTCACAGAAAAAGAAGGTCTCTAATGTGTTTGATGTAGACATCCCATTCGAGAGTGACAACGTTCTCATAGTCATCGAGATTAAGTTTCAAGGTCTTCTTGTCATTGGAGACTATAGTAGCCACCTAATTGGTGGATGTTTGCTTGTCCATCTTCCTTTTATCATAGATTTTTTGTTTTGGTGAGTAGCATAAGCTTATAGCATTGTTTTTTAAAGTACCTAATAGTTCCACAATGAGCACATAACATCAAACTTGCTAATAATCTAGTTCTTCATAAAAAATAAAAAAATAAAACCAAATGCGTATAAGTGGATTATTATTTCATACATGAGAAGGTAGCTATGAGAACCATACATATCAGTGTGTTCTGTCACAAGATCAACTTGTGGATATCTTGATGAAGGCTTTAGGAATTTCAAAATACCGTTTTCTATTAGGCAAGCTAGGCATGTATGCTTTAAGTCATGTACCATCTTGAAGAGGGATATTCAGAAAATATGTGCAGACCCATTGTATAGTGGATAATACCCTCACCCAAATCATGCTATGGACCTTTAGATAATGGAATGTTGTGGTTAGAATACTTGTATATTTGAGTTTCAAACCATTTTCCATTTGCTTCTTGTAACATTAGAACACAAGGTAAATACAAGATTGACCACTCTTTCAATCTTTGTGTATGTGTTCTTATCAATAAGAATAAATCTTTTTATAATTCCCAAATCAGTAACATTACTTTTGACACTTTCCCTTCGAGTTGGTGATACGTACAAATCAAAGGTTACAAGCTTGTCAAGAAGGAAGTGATGCTACTTTATATCAAAGGCTTTAATGAATAAATCTACCAGTTTTTCCTTGGTTTCAATATGGGAAGTGTGAACAATTTTACTTGCAATATTTTATGTATAAAATGACAATCATTATCAATGTGTTCAATTCTCGCATAAATTGTAGGATTCTTAGTTATCTTCATGATAGTTTCATTATTAAAAAATGAAGAAAAAAGTAGCAAAGATGATATAGCATCAAGAAGTCTCAAAACTCAAATTACCTCACAAGAAATGACTATCATGGCAAGATACTCAACTTTTGTGGAAGATTAAGATGTTATTTCTTGTTTTCACATCTTTAGAAAACCAAGGAACCATCAAGTGAAGAGAAATTATCTAAGAGACTGAGAAAGGATAGATGTAATAGCTAAATCATAAGAAAGTAAATCCGAAATTTTGAAACAATGCCATCAATTATATAGATGTGAAAATTGGTTATTCCTTTGTTTCTTTTGCTACTCTTTTATCGCAAAAACTCCAATGTACCCTACAATTCAAAAGCACAAAAATAACAACAGTAAATGAAAAGAATGAAGCAAGATTGGCGATGGCTATCAACGTTTATATAACGTTGGCTAAGTTGGCTACCTCATGACACAAGATTTTTTCTGACTATCCTTCAGTTACTTGATATGCGTAAGTGGAACAGACCTAGTGACTGGTCATTTGAGCGTTGGGACGTTGAGGAAAATGTCAACGAGCCTCTTATTCTTACCACCTGTTTGAAGATAATCGGTGGTTGGAAATCAAAAACAGAGGTAAGAAAAGTGAAGAACCCTAATCCTTTTTTTTCAAAATTTTCCGATGATACTTATTGCTTTACAAACAATTGATTTATACAAAATAGAATTGAAACAAAAACGGAAAGAAATCAAAGGAACGATTTACACAAAAATTTACACTTTGATTTCGCGTTCAAGGCGATGAAACCGGAAAGGAAATCCGGTGGGCGGCAGCGGCAATCGCGTTTGCGATTGCGCTTACGCGAGGCCGCATGATGACGTGGCCCTAGGGCTGACGTGGCCTTAGGGCTGATGTGGCGGCTGACATGGCCGTCATGGGTGACGTGGCATGTCCATTTAACATCCCCCCGCAAGCTGAAGGGGCAGAATGGACTGTCAGCTTGGACCGAAGAAGTTTAAAGCGAGTCGAGGATAAACCTTTGGTGAAGATGTCAGCAGGTTGATCAATAGTGGAGATGAACTGAAGATACAGCTGACCACGAGCCAGACGCTCACGAACAAAGTGAAAATCAATCTCAATGTGTTTTGTGCGAGCATGAAACACTGGGTTGGCTGTGAGATAGAGAGCCGAGAGATTGTCGCACCAAAGGGTAGGAGGCTGAGGTGGTAGGGCACGCAGGTCACGGAGAAGATACTCAATCCACATGATTTCAGCCGTGGTGTCAGCAAGAGATTTGTACTCAGCCTCAGTGCTAGAGCGGGCAACAGTGCGTTGTTTGCGAGAGCTCCATGAAATCAGGTTGGAACCTAAAAAGATACAGAAGCCACCAACAGAGCGTCTATCATCCCGATCACCTGCCCATCCAGCATCAGAGAATGCATGAAGTGAGGAGGAGGGACCACGGGTGAGGAGGAGACCGAGCCGAGGAGTAGCAGTGAGGTAGCGAAGAATCCGCTTCACAGCTTGCCAATGAGCAGTGGTTGGGCGATGTAGAAATTGGCATGCAGTGTTGACAGAGTAGGCAATGTCAGGTCTGGTGAGAGTGAGATACTGGAGAGCGCCAACAATGCTGCGATAGAGCATAGGATCTGGGAGAGGGTCACCAGAGTGAACAGAGAGAGGCTCGTTTGTGGAGCACGGAGTAGATATAGCTTTGGCTTCCTGCATCTTAGCTCGAGCAAGGATGTCAATGATGAACTTGGCCTGATGGAGAAGAAGACCCGTGGGAGTGGTTTGAACTTCAACACCCAGAAAATAGTGAATGGGGCCAAGATCCTTAAGAGCAAATTCCTGATGAAGGGCCTGCAGCAAGGTGGAGAATGGGGCCTGCGAAGAACCAGTCAGGATAATATCATCCACATAAACAAGGATCACAAGGCTGTACCGAGTGGTGTGGAGAGTGAAGAGCGAGGTGTCTGCCAAAGAGATGATGAAGCCGAGGGAGACTAAGAACGAGCTCAAGCGCTGGTACCAGGCACGAGGAGCCTGCTTAAGACCATAAAGAGAGCGATGCAACCTGCAAACATGAGAGGAGCGCTCGGGGTCGACAAATCCGGGAGGCTGGTCCATGTAGACAACTTCAGAGAGGTGACCATGAAGAAATGCATTGGAGACATCCAGTTGACGAATTGACCAACCCCGGGAGTAGGCCAAACCAAGAATGGTGCGAACTGTGACGGGCTTGGCAACGGGGCTGAAGGTTTCAGTGTAGTCTAGGCCTTCCTGTTGATGAAAGCCTTTAGCAACCAAGCGGGCCTTGTACCGTTCGAGCGAACCGTCAGATTTCAACTTGATCTTGTATACCCATTTGCAGCCAATGGGTTTAACACCAGGAGGAGAGGGAACCAAGGTCCATGTGCCATTGCGAAGAAGAGCAGTGTACTCAGCAGCCATAGCTTCCCGCCAGTGAGGGTCACGAGCAGCCTGAGAGAAGCAGGTGGGTTCAGGTGCAGGATGGGTGGAGGCCGTAAGGGCATAAGTGTGGTTGCTGGTAAGGTGGCGTCTAGTGATGGTTCCGTCTTGAAGACGAGTAGTGGGCCGAAAGGATGGGAGTGGTGGAGGAGGAGAGGATGAGGGGACCGGGGGAGGGTCAAGTGATGGGACCACAGTATGAGGGGGGGGATCAGGGGATGACACCACAGTAGGAGGGGGAGGGGATGTAACAAGTGTAGAGGTAGTTGGTAGGGAAAGAGGTAGGAGAGAAAGGGAATCGGATGAGGGAGAAGGAGCAACTGGAGCTGATGAGTATGGGGGGTGGTGGTAGGGAAAATCATCCTCATGGAAAACAGCATCTGCAGTGAGGTAGATGCGTTGTGTCTCAGGACAGAAGCACCGGTAGCCTCGGTAGCCAGGTGGATAACCGAGGAAAACACAAGTACGGGACCGGGGAGCGAGTTTGTGAGGAGCATAAGGGCGAAGATGGGGAAAGACAGAACACCCAAAAACACGAAGATGGGTAAGATCAGGAGGCTGATGAAAAAGGACTTGCCAAGGAGAGAGATTGGCAAGAACGGGGGTAGGAAGACGGTTGATGAGAAAAACCGCCGTCTCAAAGGCAAAATCCCAAAATCGAGGGGGAAGAGCAGCTTGAGTGAGAAGAGTTAAACCGGTTTCAACAATGTGACGATGTTTGCGTTCAGCAACACCGTTTTGAAATGGAGAATAAGGACAAGACACACGCTGATAAATGCCAGTGGATTGGAGATAGGAGTGAAAGAAAGCAGACATGAATTCAGCAGCACCATCACATTGAATGGCTTGAAGGCGATGGGAAAGCTGATTTTCGACAAATTTATGAAATGTAGTGAAAATTGAAAGAAATTGAGAACGGGTGTTAAAAGTATATAACCAAGTGAAACGAGAGAAATCATCAATAAAGGACACATAATACTTGTTTTTGTTTATTGACTCAACGGGGGAAGGGCCCCATACATCAAAGTGAACAAGTTGAAGGGGCATACTAGACCTAGAGGGAGAAGATGGATGGGGGAGGCGATGGCTCTTACTAAGAGCACATGCCTTACATGGGGGATAAGGGGAGGAACTATAAGGAGTGCGAGTAGAATGTAAAAGTTGGACAATTATAGGTGGAGACGGATGTCCCAAACGATGATGCCAAAGCAGGAGAGGACTTGTGCGGATGGCCAGATGTGCACGAGGAGGGCCATCAGAGGGCTGGACACGATAGAGACCACGATCAAGGATGCCGTGGAGGATGATCTGTCTCGTAAGACAAGAGATGGCCCAAAAATGAGTTGCAGAAAATAGGAAATAGCAATTATTTTCATGTGTGAATTTGGAAATGGATAAGAGATTTTTGGTAATGGCAAGAACAACTAAGACATTACGAAGACAAAAGGATGGAGTGGAGAGAGTACCTGTGTGAGTGATGGGGAGAGTGACGCCATCACCCACGGTGAGTTGTTGGGAGCCTGTGTAGGGGGTGACTCCAGTTAAGCCATTGGGAGAATCTGTGACATGGTGAGAGGCCCCAGAGTCAGGGTGCCATGAGGCTAGGTCAAGGGAGGAGGGAGGGGGATTGGGAGGCCCATAGTGGGAGAGAGGTGGGGGAAGATGTGTGTAGTTGGCTTGGGGGGAATAATATGGTGGGTTGGGATAGGTGTTTGGGTATGTAAGATGGGCCTGGGGATAAGAGGTGTTATTGGGGGGTTGGAAATTTGGGTTAAAGCGTTCTCGGCAATTGGCCACATTATGACCCGGCCTGCGGCATAAATGGCAATAGGGTCTATTGTTTCGGCGGCCCTTATAATTGTTACTGGGCCTAGAGGGCCAGGCTTGGGTAGGGGGAGTGGGTAACAGGCCTTCGGAGTTGGGCTGGGCCGCGGTTTGGAAGTTGCTGGGCGGGGCCGCGTGATTAAAAGAGGGCGTGGGCTGGCGCGGGCCAGAGCGCGCACATGGGCCAGACTCATCGCGAGTCAAGGGGGTTGGGCCCGAGAAGGGGTTCGGCTGGCCCCCGAATTGGCCTGAGGAAGCCGCGAACGCGGCGGGCTGGAGGGGGTCTGATGTGCGACGACTGCGGCCCTCCTGCGCGAGGATGAGGCCGTGGACGGCTTCTCTGCTCAGCGGAGCCGTCTGATTCTGCACCGATAGGCTGGTGGCGAGGGTGTCGTACTCCTCGCCCAGACCCCGAAACACATGGGTCAGATATTCATCATCCGAGACTTGGCCGCCGATAGCGGCGAGTTGATCGAGGATCGCCTTCACATCGTGGAGGAACTCCGTCACCGATCGGGAGCCACGAGAGACAGTCTGAAGCTGAAGGCGGAGAGAGGACTTTTTGGCGGTGGATTGAGCCGCATAGGTGCGCTGGATGTAGGACCAGGCGGCGGCGGACGATCGGATTTCCGTCAGTTGTGTGACGACGGTGTCGGTCGCGGTGGCGAGGATCCACCCTAGAGTGGCCTGATCCCGAACGAGCCATGCCGTATAGGCGGGATTAGGGTTTGAGGTTCCGTCGGCGGCGAGTAAGGTTTGAGGCGGCGCGGGTTCGCGGCCTTCCAGAATCGAGAGAAGGTGGTTGGAGACCAAAAAGGGAAGCAGACGAGTCTTCCAAACCACGAAATTGGTCCTGTCAAAACGGGCGATTGCAGTCGGGGCGGGCATCGCCGGCGTTGAAGAGTTCGCCGGAACAGTGGGTAGAGGAGGGGTGGTGGGAGCGGAAGCAGAGGTCATTGGGGGATTTTCTAGTGGAGGGGCGTTAGCCGCTGGCTCCGATGATACCATGTTTGAAGATAATCGGTGGTTGGAAATCAAAAACAGAGGTAAGAAAAGTGAAGAACCCTAATCCTTTTTTTTCAAAATTTTCCGATGATACTTATTGCTTTACAAACAATTGATTTATACAAAATAGAATTGAAACAAAAACGGAAAGAAATCAAAGGAACGATTTACACAAAAATTTACACTTTGATTTCGCGTTCAAGGCGATGAAACCGGAAAGGAAATCCGGTGGGCGGCGGCGGCAATCGCGTTTGCGATTGCGCTTACGCGAGGCCGCATGATGACGTGGCCCTAGGGCTGACGTGGCCCTAGGGCTGATGTGGCGGCTGACATGGCCGTCGTGGGTGACGTGGCATGTCCATTTAACACCACCCACCTTGGCTAGATTAACAAGAAGCAAGACAGAAAAACAGAGCTTCGCTTGGGAGAAGCGGTTTCCTAGCTTTTCATTGCAAGAGTCATAAGAAAAGTTACAAACGATCCACTTCCCATGAACAAGCTATCCTTCCCATAACTCAGAGGACTCAAGAAGCAAACTTACAGACAATTTCCGTCCTAAAAACAGAGTATGAGCCTCACAGATATCTAGACTCAGAACCACGCATTGTTCTACCATACCCTGCACAACGACTCCTATTACAGATTGACTCTATCCACTGCTAATTTCTCCATATGCTAATTCTCACGCTTCGCGCTTCATTGACCTACCAAAAGATCTACCTTTCAAAAGGATGCTAGCTGGTTCTTGGCGCCTTGCTGATGCTAATCTGACCCGTAACGTTACCCTTGCAAAAAATTAAAGCCTCAGTGCGAATGCAATGCCATTGATTTGGGTTCAGAACAAAAAGACAGCAAGCTAAAGATATTTGCTTTGATTAACCAGTTACCGGTTTCTGTTTAAAACAACCCACATACTAGTTTAGAGATTTCATAAAGCACGGGCTAAAAGAAAGTAACTATATATGAAAAAGAATTGGCGATGAACTACCTTTAATTTGCCCATCATAACAAACATTGTCACCTATGTAGTGTTGTGCCATCCTCCAGGAGCAGGCGTTGCAAGCACCGCGACCTCTTTCTTGAGCAGCTGCAGCTTCAACCGCTTCACATGTTGCCGGAGGAACTGAGGACAAGAACCTACCGTTCCTCACGCCCGAATTTATAACCTCGGACATTTCATTCACAGTGGTTTGGATATCCCTCAAGACAGCCAAAGTCTCCACTCCATTCCTTGCATTAAATGGTTGAAAATCAACCTGAAAAAACCTCTTAATGTCCTCCTCCAACTCGCAGAGCTTCCTCCCATAGTGAGCTTTCACGCAATAGTTCCACCAGTTGACTTTTGAGCACTTCCTGACTAGCTTGTTGCCCTCCTCTATTTTTTGTATCAGGCCTCTTGTTTCCTCTTCTGAGTGACCAGCTGCAATGTTTAACTGCCTTATCCGTACAACCAATGACTGCCAAGAATCTAGCGTGGATTCGAGACGTTTGAGGCGGGATTTGAACATACAAGCTTTCTTTACTGCATTTTTAACTGTTTTAGACAATTCTGAAAACGCGGATCCAAGGGCAGCCCCTCCAACCAATGCTTCTGCCATTACTTTGCTTTGTCAACAGACTCAAAAGCTCTATATGAGCAAGAACACACTCTAGACACCTATGCCAAAAATGCAAGCCAACTTATATCCCAGGTCTTCTATTTTCTTCTCACATTTTTTGGTGCCGACGAGGGAATAGTTAAGGCAAGAACAATCACGTGTTGCTCCTTTGATTTTCGGACTCTCCGTATCTCAAAACGTTTTGCGTGTCCAAAGTTCGTGATGTTATTATTCCGACGCTGTGTATTTGAATCCAAAGCCATTGTCTTAGGCCCCATCCAACACGTTCACGGTCTCACCAGCGCGTGCAGTACCGATACACTGCAATTTTAGAACATATTGTGTAGTTTTGAGTTTGTTCTGCAAACGCTTTTTCGGGACATAGAAACAAATGGACTGTACATTTTGTATGAATATGGATTTTGTGTGCTTATAAATTGAAAGAAGACCTTTTAATCTTTGAATTAACTTTTGGGTTAGGTTTTGAGTCTTCTAACTTGATATTAGAACTTAAATTAAACCTATTCCATCTTGTACAATTTTCTTTAAAACAACACAGGTAAGGTGGATACAAACAGCAACGATTGTTCCCTAGTAATGTGCATGCTTCCTAATTTAGTTGAAGCGCACGCGCTCAAAGGTTCATGAATCTGCTTTTCAGTAGCCGCCACGTCAGCTTTCCATTAGGAATACAGCGGATTCAGTTTGCTCCCCCGTCATTTTTGGGGTTGCCTGTCTCCAGAGTCGATGCCGACCAAACCAGGGAATGACTTTGGAGTCTTCCTATCCCAAGTCTTGTCTCTTGCCGGTCTTTGGTCTCTTGACGCTCCCACCAAGCGCGTGTATACCAGATACACTACTATTTTAGAGCATAGTGTCGGTTTTAATCTGTTCTGCAAATGCTGTTCGGGACTTGGAAGTGAATTGACTCTCCATTTCGTATGGATATGTAGTTTTTGTGCATAAATCTACTAAAATTCCAATTTATTTTTCTTCCCTAGATCCATAGTTTGTTAAAAAAAGTGTCAAGCTTGACGATTTCTGCTATGTTGTTCACGTTAAAACATAGGTAAGGTGGACGCACACAGTAATTGTTGCTCCCTCATAACATGGTAGCTGCGTGATTAAGTTGAAGCCCACGCGCCGACTCCAGGATATTATGCTTTCCTTTTTTATGGCGGGCCATCTAAAGCTTCCTTTGTGGAGGATCGATTCTCAGTGCCGCTTTCGCTGAGGAAACTGAAATCAGATCCAAGAATCGAAGATATGGCGTCTTTCTTTTCTTGGGTTCGCATTTGTACATGGATACAGAACTGACGAAACCCCGCAGGTCAAGGAAAGAAATTATTCCCAAATCATGATACACGATGATGACGTAATATATATGTCCAAATATGTGAAGAATACCACAAAGGTTGGGTAAAACTTGTGTTGATTGAACAAAAAAATCGATTAAGTTATGATATAGATTATTCTTTTGGAATCAAAGAATCAATAGCTTTTTTATGAAAAAAAATTTCCTTTTTTTTTTCAATTTTCTTGCTTAATGGTTTGGTTGTTCTCTTTTCTTTTTCTTTTTCTTTTTAATCTTTTTAGTAATTAGGTGTACTTCAGATTCCAAATTGCTTGATTGAAACGATGAAAAAGACTCATGTCCTTATTTAAAAAAAAAAAAAAAGGGGAAAATCCCAGAGGATTTACCCATTTTCCCAAAAGAAAATTATCCTTTTCACTTAAGGAATTTCAGCATGTTCCCCGAGTTGTCTGTCTGCCGGAAGAACTTCTACAGATAATCAGACATGGAAACAGTAGGCTTACTTCCAGGTTCTTCATGTCCTCTACCATATTATAATAATCTCAGACTCCCAACTAGAACACAAATCACACCAAAATCGCAGCTGCATTCCCTCTAGAACGGTGCCTTTCCCCATGAAGGGAGAAAAGGTGAGCCTGAGGCCGCCATAACAACCATGTCAGAGATACTGAACTCATCAAGAGTCCATGTCCTGGACCTCCGGCTCCAAACGCTAGGACCCCTTTTCAGAATCACAGCCAAGACCTTGGAGACCCAGAACGAGCTTGGGAAGACCAAGGGGCTGATAAAGGTCTGGCTGAGAGGGGGGATTCTCCACTTGGAGTGGACCAGATTGAAGAGAGAGACACTGGGCATGGAGAAATCAATCTTTGGTATCGGTCTGTTCATCGGAGATCTTGCCGCCAAGTATGGATATGATTGCTGTTGCAGGACGGTTGAGTTACTGGCTATCGATGACTCTGATTTTTACCATTCTAAGGTTCTTGTCTTTCTTACTATCTTTATCTTATCCATGTTTTCTTATGTCAATCCAAAATTTGAATCAATAAATGATAGGACCGGTAAAAAAAATTATGGTTTTTATCATTTTAAAACCTTAAGATTATAAATACTTGTGCGAGTTTTGTGGGAAGTATGCAGCGAAGAGGAAGGCCGTTGGAATATGTGGTTGCAAGGAATGTGGAAAGGCGAAAGTAGGAGGTCCATACACATTGAACACTGCAAGTGTTGTTACTGACCATCCGTAGGCTGAGGGAGCAGACCCAGAGTTGAAATCACATGTTTTCTTGTTTGATTTGATGTTAGCAATCCCAATTTAGTTGGTGAAAGATATTGAGATACAGGTTTTGTACATCATTCATATAGATTGTTTGAGCAAACTGGTTATTTTAGGTTCATATATATAAAGATTTGCACCTAAATAAATTGTTTGAGAAAATAGGAGACCCTTGTTATATCTCAAAGAAAAATTTAGCTTATGAAGAGAAATTATCCAGGTTTGTATTTTCAATTTTTACCTTTCAAATTCAAATTGCATATTATGCAAAATATATAAGGGGACCCTTTGGCTTGTTGCTAAAGGAGGTGGACTTAGGTACACAAGTTGGTTTGAAACACATAAAAAACGAGTTCTATGATAAAACTATTACAGTTAACTTTAAGTCATATGTAAGCTAGATTCTTGAAATCTAGTTCTTGAAGTTACAAAAATCTTGTAATTTGCTGTACAAAACACAAACATTTTGGGAAGGGATTTTGATCTATACTAGATGAACAATTTAGAACCTTAAATTCAAATAACTAGTTGCTCCAACTGGTGGATTTCCTCCTCGTAACTTTGGAACTCAAACTCTCCATGATTCTTGTGATCAAATAGTTTATCCAAAATGTCCTTTAAGATATTCTCCTTAAATATGCACATCCAAATATAATGTAATTAGAAAGCCGCCACAAAAAGCACAATTCATGTCTAATAACGGTTCCAAAAAGGATAGATATGATGGCCAAGTAGTAAGAAAGTAAGTCTCAAGTTTTGGAACAATGCCATTAGTTATACAAATGTGAAAATTGGTTTTTCCTTTTGTTTCTTTTGCTCCTTTTCATCACAAAAGTCATAAGAAATGTTACAGAGGATCCTTTTCCTTTATATAAGCTATCCTTCCCATAACATGTCCGTGAAGGTTAGCAATAACTCAAGAGGACTACAAAGCAAACTTACAGACATTTAGAGTCCCAAAGACCCTCACAGATGTCTAAACTCAGAACTACACATTGTTCTACTGAACCCTGCAAAATGACTCCTACTTCAACTTGCCCATCCTAGCAAACATTGTCACCAACTTGGTCTTCCGGCATCCCCTGGAAGCAGTCTGTGGAAGCATCGAGACCTCTTTCTTGAGCAACTGCATCTTCAACTTCTCCATGTGTACATGGAGGAACTGGGAAAAAGAACCAACCATTCCTCATGCCTAAATTTACGATCTTAGACATTTCATTCACAGTAGTTTGTATATCCCTCAACACGGCCAAAGCCTCCGCTCCATTCCTTGCATTAAATGGTTGAAAATCAACCTGAAAAAACCTCTTAATGTCGTCGTCCAACTCGCGGAGCTTGCTCCCATAATAGGCTTTCATGCAACAATTCCACCAATTGACTTCTGAGCACTTTCTAACGAGCTTGGTACCCTCCTCCATTTTTTGTATCAAGCCCCTTGTTTCGTCTTCTGAGTGACCCGCTGCTATGTTTAACTGTCTCATCTGCTCAACCAATGACTGCCAAAAATCTAGCGTGGATTCGAGGCGTTTGAGAAGGGGTTTGAACATACAAGCTTTCCTTACTGCACTTTTAACTGTTTGATACAAATCTGAAAATGCCGATCCAAATGGTGCTCCCAAAGCAGCCCCACCAGCCAATGTTTCTGCCATTACTTTGCTTCGCAACAAACCTAAAAGGAGAACATCAAAGGGAAAGAAAAGCTATACATGCAGTATCATTGGAACTTAAGAAGACAAGAACACACACTGCAGACTTCTATGCCAAAAATGGAAGCCAACTAATACCTCAAATCTTCTTTTTCTTGTCACCTTTTTGCGCCGATGAGCGACTAACACAAAATATGAACAAGAACAATGGGAGATAGCAGGAAATAAAGAAAAAAGAATAAAGCACATTAGTAAATTGATTCATATTGCTCCCCAATGAAGCATTTATACACGCGGAACTCCAATTTAGTAAGAATTTGATAGTGGTACGACCAATTCCCTCGAGCCAATTCAACGGAACCATGCATTTTTGCTTTCCTTTTAGCGAAGTAGCATCTAAGCTTCACCGTCTTGTCTTTTGACCGAAGGAAACTGACATGAAATTCAAGGGTTCGGATCAAAAAATTGTTCTCCACTGTTACTGGTTATGGTTATTTATCTCATCTGTTCAAACGAATGACGGCTAAGGATCTAGCGTGGATTCGAGGCGTTTGAAAGAATCTAGCTTTCTTGACTTCACTTTTAACTGTTTTATACAATTTATAAAAATGACGATTCAGAAGTTACTCCCAGAGTAGCCCCACCAACCGATGTTCCTGCCGTTACTTTGCTTCGTCCACAAACCCAAAGTAGAGAATAAGAGGGAAAGAAAAGCTCTATCAACACACTCCGGACACCTGTGCGAAAAATGGAAGCTTGCTTATATCTCATATCTTCTAGCAAGAACAATCAGAGATAGCAAGAAATAGAACCAGATACACTACGATTTTAGAGGATATTGTGAAGTTTTTAGTCTGTTCTGCAAAAGCTGTTCCGGACTTAGAAGTAAATTGACTCTTTATTTTGTGTGGATATGGATTCTGCGAGCATAAGTCCTCTGGAAGGTCTAACACATGGACGGGATGAAGGGGCCAATGATGAGAACGGTGATAAAAAATCATTTGGGGCGTAACAAAAGGCCAATGTTAGAAAGCATTTTCCTTCTGAGGCTATGCTACTTGTCATATGATGAAAATGTTGTTCCATTCCCACTTTTGAAGTTTGAAACTAACTTTCTTTCTTTAATTTCATATGATCATGCTTACAAAAAGGCCTAAGGGATCCAACACTTTGAACCCTTTTGCCATGTCAAGGGCATGGGTTAGGCTTCATCTTAAGTTATCTTGTTAGGATCAAAACAACACACATGAGCATAAAGAAAGGCAATCTTCATAGAATAACGTAGGTGATTCTAGTAACAAATTTTCTACATCTAGTAATTGGGTGCGATAAAATTTAGGATTTTTTCTTTTTCTTTACTAATTGTTTTAAAAAAAATTCTTATGTTTTCTTTTGGTTTAATCACAACCATGAAATACATTATAAAGTCCATAGACAACATGAAATTGCATGATTTTACAATAAAAGAAAATATATAAGAATATCTTTGAAAAATAAATGATTGCTAAAAGTTAACTTTAGAACAATGGATAGAGCAAAAGTAGCTGCGTCATTGAAGCACTAAAATTTCTTTTGGAATAGATTTGAAAAAATGCTTATATAATTAAGTTTATAGGTCTTGTAATAACACATCATTGAAAAAAAAAAAAAGTTGAACAAATGAAGAAGGCATTACCTTCAAGGTATAAACCAACATTTACTTAAGCAAAAGTCGTTCTTTTCTCCTTTTATTGTGTAGATCTAAGGGTATTGGGTTAGGACTTTACATAAAGTACCTATATTTAATATATATTTTTCATGAAAATTTGTATCCTTTTTTTGTAATTCTTATAAATTAAAATTTGCTAAAAAAAATGAATTATTTGAAAATTCCGAGTTCATAATTTCATATATATGGCAAACAATGAGGATAAGATCAGAGATCAGATGGGGCAGAATCAAATGTGAGAGTCTCAACAAATGGTTAATCGTGCGGCCAGTATCACATCTAATTGCATACGGATCTTTCTTTTCATTGTTATAAGGATCTTTGTTTTTTAATCTTCTTCTTGCATTATCTTATCTCATTCCCTTTTGTTCTTAATCTTTCTTTTCATTGTTATTTATTTATTTATTTGGAATATCATCTCAATGATCATGTAAGTGGTCCCACCCTTTTTTCTCATTTCCAGCAAACTTCTTAAAAAAAAAAAATATATATATATATATATCCAAATAATAAAAATTTTCCTAAAAGATAAAAAATTCAGTACAGAAGAAGAAAAATAATTCATCTAAAGAACGAAAATAGTGATAACAAATTATGTTAACATCTAATTTATAACAATGGCTTGCAGTATTTTTTCAATTTATTCTTCTTTTAAAACAACTTAGGATTAATAAAGCTTTCCAAGCAAATTAATAAATTACTATTAACCTCAATAACAGTTGATCCAACTGTATACTTTAACATTATTGTTTTAAAAAAAAATGGAGTGTAATAAAAGTTGGAATTGATATTATAAAATACTTCACTGTTAAGAATGAAATGCATTTTTTTTTAACACTTACGGACAAATTATAATTTTTTTCTTTTAAAATATACTAAATATAGATGAATTTATTGGTCCCCCGTTAAGAATCAATTGCAACGTGGCAAGACCTGGAACCTCCCCAGAGCTCCAGATCATAATTAAAGAATCCGGATTATCCCGGTCATAATTAGAGTCTTAATCAATACCCAGGCTGGAGTTGCCTCGCGTAGCTTTCAAGTGACACGTGGCGGTATCTGGGAGGTCATATCTCCCGATGATAATTAAAAGAAATCCCGGAAGTATTTATCGTCTGAAATACGTAATCTCGATGGCCGTGTCGTCGGAGGGGAAGGTGGTCAGGTTGGTTTATCGAAACCTTTCTCGTCGTTTATTTGAGTTTATTGAACCTGGGGTTCCATCTCAAAACACTAGTGCAAAGAGAGGAGTAGCCCAGGCCTATATAAGGCGCAAAGTTGCGCGCCACGGTACCGATGTGGGACTGTCTTCCCAACACTCCCCGCAATCACACATCACGTGGGCTTAGGCCATGGCAGTGAGAGGTGGGTCACATCACCACACGGACACGTGGGCTGGCTCTGATACCATATTGAACCTGGGGTTCCATCTCAAAACACTAGTGCAAAGAGAGGAGTAGCCCAGGCCTATATAAGGCGCAAAGTTGCGCGCCACGGTACCGATGTGGGACTGTCTTCCCAACAGAGTTTTATGTTTTTTTTTTTGTTTTCTTTATGCGTTTTCATTTTCTCGATTAAGAATTCATGGTTATGGTTCCGGGATGTTCAATTTGGTTACTTGTGGGTTTGAATTGGGGTTGGGGGGGTGGAGTAGACGCGAACCCCCGCTAGACTCCACCACGGTACAGAACTGTACTCTATTTCCATCACTGTTTATATTTAGTATTACTCTGTTTAGTACTACTCCGGTTGGTTTACTGGGGGAGTGAGTGGGAGTCCCCCATGCTCTGCTGCAATACAGAACTATACTGTATTTTCAGTATTGCACTATTTGGATATGTAGCTTTTATTTATTATTACTCTGTTTAGTATTACTCTGCAGATTCTGAACTCTTTTGTAGTCAGGGCAATACTTTATTGTAATTTATTTTGCATTTAGTGCCCAAGATAATTGAGCAATGATTGTGGACAAAGTGCTGACTCGATGTCACTTTTGCAGGAAGAGGAAGTCACGGAATGGAGAAGACACAATTCTATTAGTGGCTGAGACCCTTTCCAAGTGGGAGGAGCATAATGCTCGGCTTGAAGCTTGCAATAATGAGGGTGAACCAGTTCGTAAAGCTCCAGCCGTGGGGTCAAAGAAGGGATGTATGAAAGGAAAGGGAGGGCCTGAGAACTCGTTGTGTAAGTATAGAGGTGTTAGGCAAAGGACATGGGGGAATTGGGTTGCAGAAATCCGCGAGCCAAAAGGGAAAAAGCTCTGGCTTGGTACTTTTGCAGATGCAATTGAAGCCGCCTTTTCCTATGATGAAGCTGCGCAAGCAATTTATGGCACTCGTGCCCGCCTCAACTTCCCAGATTGCTCCCCCTCAACCAGCTATTTGGCAGCAACACCACAAGGTTCTGATTCTACAACCACATCAATCCAGTCTGAAGTGTATGTAGCTGAGAGTGAAAGTATGATTCCTGCTTTCCCCAACTTAAGAGACCAGGACAAGAGAGCTGAATTGGGTGTTGATGTTTCACATGCTCAAGTCACCGAAGCTGCCATCCCAAGCAATATACCACAGCCAGAAGCAAGTCCTGAATTGTCTAACACCAGAAGTGATTCTACTAGCGTTGCAAACTGCGTTTGGCATGGACAAGAGTTTTCCATAGATGAAATGTTTGATTTGGATGAGTTTATTGCACTCTTGAACAGCAGTCCTCAGAGCAATATGGAATCTGTGCTGGGTTTCGGTTGTGATAATTGTCAACCTTGGTTCCCTTTCAACTAGTGCACAAAGCCATTTGATTTGTTATGGCAGTGGCAGCAGACATCTTCTGAAGTTGATAGCTTTTAGTAAATAGATAGTGCAGAATATTAGATTAGTAGATTAGTAAATTAATGTATAGCTTGGTTGTGGATTTATATTCCACATTTTGAGTGAGCTCATTCTTTGAAGAGCTAGATGTCTAGACCTAATGTTCCTTTTAGCCAATTGAGATGATTCTTTGTAAGTTCTAGATTTCGGGAATTGACCTCTTCTGTACTTTGACATTATACTATTTTTTGGTGTCTCCTGTTCAATTGATGATCCATCCAGTTTTGGTTATGCATGATTTGTATTTAGAAGCTTTCCTGTGTCTCCTTTTCCTGCTTCCTTTCTATTTTGGTTAAGTTTATATAGACATTCCAGCCCATTATAAAGTCAAGGAGGGGTAATTAGAATGCTGTGTGAAATAGAAATATCTTATTAACTCTTGGGATGTCATTTTATGAATAACTTTTCATGGTTCTGAGTATAAATTGCTTCTCTATCTCCGAAGCAACCTAAATTCAAAAGGCGAAGACTTCATCCTCAAAAGTGTTTCATGGACCTTGGTTCATTTCTAGAGGACCAAAGGACCCCTATTGCTGGCCGCATTGATATGTGATTAGAATTACACGAACTAGATGAAAGGTGGTATCCATGCCAGTGCCAACCTGCAAGAACTTGCCATCCGGAATCTGGCCATCATGTAGACAAAAGGTATTGTTGCTTTGTATTTGTATCATGCCATTTCTCACTAGGCGGATTTCTTTGTACATTCTCTGCTAGTCACTGAGTTTTAATTTGCGGTTGGGTGTTAACAGGACCAATATATTTTATCACTTCCTACAGCTGGATGAGCTTTAAATTTAAGTGGGAATATGTTATGGTTCATTAGAGGTGTTGACAGCCAAAGCAATATTTGCCATATGAGCCTATGGATCTCCATGTGTAAGGCCTATTACGAGAGAGAAATAGAACAAAGGACATGCTATACCAACTAGAACTTATAGAGAATTTACTTCACGTTCTTTACCTTTTGTGTAGTTTGTCTCTATCTTATGCTGGTGGGTTTATGTGTGGAATGCCTAACATTTGCTTTTCCTATACTGTTACACAAGTACTTCTTTCTGTTGTGCTACTACATTGCTACACCTTTTCCAAGTATGTTGCTTTTCGTATGTTTGTGCTGATGACAAAAAGGGAGAGATAGTATTGTTTGTGGTTAATAGTACTGGATCATCAATTTAGATCATTGACTTAGGGGCCAATAACCACATTAAATGTAATTTGCATCTTTTAGATTTTTTTTTTTCATGTGTAACCCTTATCTCTATAACCTTACTTGACAAGTCTTAGTCTTATCACACACATAGGTCACTATCGTCCTTACCCCATTTAATCTCCATCATGTTTTGTTTGCCCCAAGGTTTTAACATAATTTTTTATCCATAAAAAAACTCACTCATGATAATAATTGTGTGGCAATTTTTTCAATAATTTTTATGTATTTCAAGATCATATGATTAGGGCTCTAATAAGGCTCAACAAGGCTAATTAGGGGCTATACTTTATTTGTTCATCCATTCTAGACTCCTTTTATCATGTTTCAACGTTATTTACTTTTCTTAAAGAATACTTCATGTATTTTACATGCTTTGTCTTGTTGTAATTCAATTTTTTACAATAATGTTAGTTATGATATTTGGCATCGTGAGTTTGGCCATTTGTTTTTAAAATTTTATCACATAAATACACGATCAATTTCTTGCCCTTAAAATTTTTCTTGCCTAATTTTCCTTTTGGCAAAGCAAACACACAATGCCTTTCTAGTTTGCACCACTATAACTAGTTTCATTTTTGAACTTGTTCACACATATGTTTAGAGTCATCACTGGACCCTAACCAGTTCACACATATTTCCTCATGATTGTCGATGATTTTTCTCATTTTAAATCCCAAGTTGTTTCCAAAATCCAACACTTTCTCTCTATGATTTACACTTAATTCAATTTCATTGTGTAATGCATTCGTTTTGACAATGACATTATTTTTTTTTTTATGCAATGTCATTCCTTTCTCACTTGTTGTGAGATCATTCATGAGAGTTTGTATGTTCATACTTTGTAGCAAAATGGTATGGTTAAACATAAGTACCGTCATTTACTCAATGTTGCTCAAGCCTTATGTTTAAAGTCAACATTCCACCCTACTTTTGGGGTGAATGCCTTCTCATAGCCACTTACCTCATTAACCAATTACCATTTCCATCCATTAACAATAGTACCTTATTTGAAAAACTATTTGGCAAACCCTTTCTTGTAAATCATCTTTGCATATTTGGTTGTTGTTGTTATGCTACCACTTTGGGTGTACAAGACAAATTTAGTCATCATACCACCTTTTGCATTTTTAGAGGATATCCTTTTTCTTAGAAGGGTTATCAACTCTATAATCCAATCCTTACTAAATGTTTTGTTAGTAATGGTATCATTTTTCAAGAAAATATTTTTCCTTTTTCTACTTCATCTTTAACACTACCCTAAGTTGGCCAACCAACTTTGGTCACTCCAGCTATATGGTTAAATGATACTTATACTTTGTCCTCTATTCTCATAGATTCACCCATATACCCTAATACTTTTTTAACCTTATACATTATACCATTTTTACCAGCTATTCCCTTTGGTTCTTCTTTGACATCACCATTAAAACCTTCTCACCTCACCTCCATTCCAAACACCTTAAATATACCTGTTGAACCCCCCTTGCCTCAATCCAATCACCCTTCCCACCCTCCCATTTAAAGCTTTGACTATCTTCGTCTTATTTTATGTTCTACCTCCTATGCCAGCCTTTACCCCATTTTTTATTATGTCTCGGTAAATAATTGCCACCCTCACTAACAACACTTTATGGCCTTTATCTCCATCATCCCTGAGCATGCTACTTACCACAAAGTGGTCATTGACCCTTACTAGGTCATCATCATGAAACATGAACTTGCCACTCTTAAGAAAAATTTTACTTGGGATATGGTTCCCTAGCCCCCTAGTTGTTGTTTCATCATATGTAAAAGGATTTATGAGGCCACATATCATGTTTATGGCATGTAGATCAGTACAAAACTCACCTTGTAGCAAAAAGGTTCAATCAATAGGAAGACATTGACTATCAAGACACCTTTTCACCTACTACCAAACATGTTACTATCTGTATCATCATCATAATTGCTAGCATTCATGGTTACCTCTTTTCAAGATAGATGTTCAAAATGCCTTCCCACTCAATGATCTTTCTAAGGAAGTTTATATAGAGCTTTCTCTTGGATTTTGCACTTAGGGAGAGTAATCAGTATGTCCACTACAAAAATCTTTATATGGGTTGAAGCAAATATCTCGCCAATGAAAACTAAATTTACTAGTGCCTTGATGAAACCTTAATTCAACAAAGTTTTCATCAATCTCACCATAATACATGAAGGCTTAGGATAACTCCTTTATAGCATTACTTATTTATGTTAATGATATACTAATCATAAGAAATAGTCGAGTTGGAATCAATACTCTTAAGTAGTATCTCAATGCCACATTCTTTATAAAGGATCTCGAGCACTCAAAGATCCTTCTTGGCCTAGAGATTACTCAATCACCAAATGTCATTTCCTTATGTCAGTGCAAATACACACTGGAATTAATCTTAAAGGTTCGACTAGCTAGTTCTAAACCTATAATTATTCTTATGGAACAAAATAAGAAATTCACGTGAAATATGATGTTAGATTAAAGGAGAAAATTGATGATCCACTTCTTGAAGATCCTTTAGTATATCAGAGATTGATTTGTTGACTAATCTACTTAACCCTCACCAAACCTGATATCACTTTCCAAGTTCAACTTCTTAGTTAGTTCATGCACAGTCCTAAGCAATCCCACATTGAAGTTACCCTAAAGGTGATCAAGTATTTAAAAAGTTGTTTAGGTTTTGGCCTTATGTTTCTAGCATCTTTTACGTTTGAATTATGGGCTTTCTATGACCTTGATTATAGTATGTGCCTTATGACAAGGTAATCCACCATTAAATTTTGCATTATGTTGGGAAATTTTCTAATATCTTGGCATTTGAAGAAGCAACCTACTATATCATTCTCCTTAACTAAAGTAGAATACTAAGCGATGCAAGTTACCACTTGTGAGATAGTATGGATCATAGGCCTTCTCAAAGACTTTAGTTTCCACACAGGATAGCCTGCTTTGCTTTATTGTGACAATAAAACTACCAAGAGATAGCCATAAATTTAATTTTCCATAAGCATACAAAACACATTGAAGTTGATTATCACTATGTGAGAGAGAAGCCTTAATGGGATATCATTATGACATGTCACATCTCTACCAAGGAGTAACTAGCGAATTTGTTAACCAAGAAACTAAATAACAAACAACTTTGACATCATTTCTCCAAGCTTGGAGTATTTGACTTGTTCAAATCTTCAGTTCAATAATGAATGTTAATGAATACCTAGTTATCAATATATAGCCGTTATAGGAATTGGCATATTCCTTGTATATTCTGTGCAATCTTTTCTTGTAATATTTGTAATTACATAAATTCCATATTTGGTTTATAGACTAGGTCTATAAGTACAAATGCTATGTTGTAAAGCTTATTATCTTAATATACAACAATCATTCCAACAACTCTTTGGCTTTTTCAATTTCTTCATTTTCTTACACTAGGTAAGGAGAAATCCATCTTTGGTATCAGTTTGTTCATCATAGTTGTTGCCATCAAGTATGGATATGATTGAGTTATAGGATGGTTGAGTTACTGGCTATCAATGACTTTGATCTGTACCATTCTAAAGTTCTTGTCTTTCCTATTATTTTTATCTTATCTAAATTGATAACTCTATTTTTTATAGGATTAATTTGACTACTTTAGGCATTATATACTATAGTATTTATGAAATTATATTTAAATTTGTCTATGTATATTCATATGTTGTTGGTTCATGTAGCAAACCTAAAGTAGAAGAAAAATGAAGAAAAAAAGCAATAAACCAAAAGAAAAGAAAGAAAATAAACACAAACAAGAGAGGACAACTAGACATGTAACACGTGAGAAAAAAGAAACAAAAGAAAAGTGTGTTTTCAAAAGTCTAGTATCATGCAACAATCAAGAGAGAGAAGAAAAGTAATTGTTGGGTTAAGTAGGATTTTATTTCCATTCTGGTCAACGTTCCAGTTATGAGCCTTCTATGATTTAGACTATAGTACATGTCCTATGACAAGGCGATCCACCACTGGATTTTGCATTTTGCTTAGTGACTCTAATATCTTGGCATTCAAAGAAACAACCCATAGTGTCACTTTCATCAGCAAAGGGAAAGTACCAAAGCTATGTAAGTTACCATTAGTGAAACAATATGGATCATAAGACTTCTAAGGGATTTTGGATTCGACATGCAAAAACTAGCCATACTATATTGTGACAATGAGGTTGTAGGAAAAATAGCAGCAAACCCAATTTTTCATAAATGTACTAAACACATTGAAGTTGATTGCCACTACGTTAGAGAGAAACTCCAGCAAGGCATTATTACAACACGTCGTGTATCTACCAAGGAACAACTAGTTGATTTGTTGACAAAGGCATTAAGTAGTAAGTAATATTGGCATATTCTCTCCAAGCTTGGAGTATTTGACTTGTTCAAATCTCTAACTTAAATGGGAGTGTTGATAAATATGAAGATTTTCCAATATATTGTCATTATAGTGTGCAATATTCCATATAATATTCTTAGTATAATATCTTGTAATTAGTTGTATTCCATATTTAGAATAAGGCTAAACTCTATAAGTTCATGCTTTACCATTATACAAAAATATATCAAAATATAGAATTGCTTCCCACACACTTATTGTCTTCCCTATTCTCTTTTACTTTCTTACAAGAACCTACTATGTTCCACGTGCCTAAATTTGTAACCTCAGACATTTCCTTCATAGTGGTTTGGATATCCCTTAAGATTGGCGTGGCCCATCCTACACCAACCTAAATGCCTAATAGTAATAAATCTGAGGAAATAAGTCTCGCCACACTAATTAGAATTGATATCCAAGGATTCTTTGCCATGAACAACTAAAAGTATTGATTACTGTGACTATCTTGGGAACCTATAAAGTTTTTATGATGTATTGATTACTTTGACTATCTAGGGAACCTATAAAGCTTATTTTGACTATCTTGGGAACCTATAAAGCTTTTATGATGTAATTACTTGTCTTTGACTAGCCACTTGGAAATAGGAGAATCTCTCCTATAAATAGCCACCCTCTTATGTAATGAAGTAGTTTATGAGTGTGAGATTAAGTAAAAAGCTTTAGCTTTCTTACAAAGTTTTGTATCTCTTTGGCTTTTTGTTCCAAGAATGATGAATGTTCTTACCTTGTATCTCTTTAGGACGACTTCCCAATAGAGTGGTGGGTGTTTATCCTTGAATTCTAAGGTGGTGAGTAATTTATGTCCTTAGTTTTCAAAGATACATTTGATCTTTTACTTTCCTCCTCTTTGTCTGGCATCAAAGACAGCCAAAAGTCTCCACTACATTCCTTGCATTAAATGGATGAACGTCAACTTGAAAAAACATCTTGATGTCCTCGTCCAACTTGTAGAGCTTCCTCCCATAATGAGCTTTCATGCAATAGTTCCACCAATTGACTTTTGAACACTTCCTAAATAGCTAGTTGCCCTCCGTTTTTTGTATTAGGGCCTTGTTTCCTCTTCTGAGTCATCAGCTACCATGTTTAACTATCTTATATGTTCAACCAATGAGCCAAGAATCTAGCATAAATTCAAGGTGTTTGAGACGGGCTTTTAACATATAAGCTTCCTTTACTGCATTTTGAATAGTTTGATACAATTCTGAAATGTTGATCCAAATGGCGCTCCCAAAGTAGCCCCTCTAACTAACGTTCCTACCATTACTTTACTTCGTCAACAAACTCAAAAGCTCCATATAAGCAAGAACACACTCTAAAAACCCATGCCAACAATGAAAGCCAACTTATATCTCAGATCTTCAATTTCTTCTGACTTTTTTTTTTGTGTTGATGAGGGAATCGCACAAAATATGAGCAAGAACAATTTGAGATAGCAATATGTATTGGAGTAGCTATAGCAATGATAGAGCAAGCTGAAAGAAGTCAGAAAGAGGCTGAAGAAAAGGGCCATAGGGCCTTAACGATGTTGTTGAACTCTCTACCAAACCCAGCTCCTTCTTTGCAAAAGTATGGACCAATTGGAATGTCATATGAGCCTGTGTATGCAGCCCAATATGACTACAACTACCCATAGGAAAGCATACAACGTGGTATCCAGAGAAGCAACCAGTCAGCATTCAGAGCCTATTTTCCATGAGAATCTCCTATCCAAGCAATACCACGAGTAAGTACACCACCACCTCTTCATCCAAGGAACAAGGTAAGGAAAGGAGGCACCATCCATGGAAGTATTCAAGTGAGGAAGTCAATGTTACTTAGGGACGAAGATAGTGATGATGGGGCCGACCAATCGGCCATGTTGAAAATGTAATGTGAAAACTCTTTGTTAGAGGGGTTAGCTGACTATATATATGTCAATTGTATTTAGAGTTTTGTGTGCTTGTATTTGCTCTAAATACTATTAACTAAATAACAAAGCCCTTCTCCTATGTGCCTTAGCCTTATTCTAGTTTTTCAAATTGGTATCAGAGCCAACATTATGGTACAACGAGCAAATACATATCCATTTCCCAATTCCATCAATGTGAGCAACTTTGTAACAATCAAGCTCGCGGAGGGAAATTATCTCTCTTGGATGACTCAAATCAAATCCCTCATGCAAACTCAAAAACTCATTGGTTTTGTCACTAATGAGATACCTAAGCCAACACCTACACTTATCAATAGTGAAACACCAAATCTTGATTATGACTTATGGTCCCAAAGTGATGCATTGGTCAAATCATGGATCATAAGCACACTCTCAGAAGAAGCATTAGGGCATATCTTTGAGCTAGAGACCTTAGCTCAAGTTTGGAATGAGCTCTCCAATCATTTCACTTAGAAAACAGAGACTTGTGAGTTTGACCTTCTTTCTCAACTCAACAATATCGAAAAGGAAGGTAAAACTCTGCCAAATTTTCTTACTGAATTCAAAGGTTTACTTAATCAATTAAGTTCAATTGGTAAGCATGTTTCTGACTCTACAAAAACATTTCATCTACTTGAAAGTTTGAATGAAAGTTATGAATCATTCAAAATTGTCATGTTCCGACCTCCTATACCTGAGTTCAATATTGTAATTTCACAATTGCAAGCATATAAGTCACGTCTCACTAGGTATACAAGAAGTTCAACAAGTTCCCAAAATGAGAATACTGCATTCTTAATACAAAGGAATAATAAAGGAGGAGGTCAAGGATTCTCTAGGGGTCGAGGAACTCAGCAACGTTTTTCATCACAAGGCCGTGGCTTTACCCCTACAGCATACAATAATCGTGGAACATTCAACAAGCCAAATATTGGTAACACCAATACTTCCTTTTCAAATGAAATAACTAACAATTTTCCACAACATCCAATCACTTATCAAATATGTGGAAAGAAAGGACACACTGGATTGGAATGCTGGAGGCGCTTTGATCATTCCTTTCAAGCTGATAGCATACTAAAGGCATTAGTAG
Source organism: Casuarina cunninghamiana (assembly GCA_028551485.1). Lineage (NCBI taxonomy): Eukaryota > Viridiplantae > Streptophyta > Magnoliopsida > Fagales > Casuarinaceae > Casuarina > Casuarina cunninghamiana. The sequence continues at coordinate 5,559,777 of CM052371.1, forward strand.
CCCTACACGTCAATGAACCAAATAATGATGATTGGCTGGCAGACTCAGGAGCCTCTTCACACGTAGTTGACTCTACAGGTAGTCTATCGTCATTTACTAAATATCTAGGTATTGACACAATATTTGTTGGAAATGGAGAATGAATTCCTATCATATAGGAACTTCAAGTCTTAACCAAGGACAAATTAAATTAAATTCCGTTTTAGTAGCACATGCAATTAGACAAAATTTATTATCAGTGTCAAAACTAGTAGATGATAATCTTTGCCTTGTGACATTTGATAAAAATTCCTTTATTGTTAAGGATCTAAACAATCAGGAGATGCTGCTAAAAGAATCTAGAAGAGGGATCTCTATGTGCTACCCATTGAAAAGATACAAGCCTACCTTTCACTCAATCAACAAACAATAGACGGCAACACATGGCATAAAAGATTAGGTCATTCTAATTTTCGTATTTTGAAGGAACTACAAAAACAAAAACTAATATATTTGAAGGGAGAAATACCTAAATTATGTACTATATATTTGGAAACTAAAAGTCATACACTACCTTTTGGAAACTCTAATAATAGATCATATGTACCTTTTGAAAAGATACACAGCGATCTATGGGGACCTACTCCAAAAAGGTCATGTTAGAACTTTCTATATTATGTTATTTTTGTTGATAAATATTCGAGGTTCACTTAGATGTATCCTCTTAAAAGGATATAAGACTTTTTCCAAACCTTTGTTGATTATAAATCAATGATTGAACGACAGTTTATGGCCAAGATCAAGGTTCTACAATCAAATAATGGAGGTGAGTATACAGGTAAAGACCTAGAAGATTATCTTCGGTTTCATGGAATTTTGCATCAAATGTCATGTCCTTATACACCATAGCAAAACGTGTTGCCAAGTGGAAGCATAGACACATAGTTGAACTCGAAAAGTCAATAATGAAGGAGGCTTCAGTTCCACGGAAATATTGGGTAGAAGCATTTTCTATAGCTATTTATCTCATTAATAGACTTCCAACTCCAGTGCTACACTAGAAATCACCCTTTGAAAAAATTTATCACCGATTCCCAGAATATGGCACACTTAGAGTATTTGGCAGCCAATGTTTCCCTTACTTACGTTCTACCTTAACTGATAAGTTATCCTCCAAATCTCTTGCATGTGTCTTTGTAGGATAAAATACATGGCACAAGGGATATCAGTGCCTTCACCTCCCATCAGGTAAATTATTCATTTCAAGGCACGTAATATTTAATGAAAATATGTACCCTTTTGCAAGAAATGATAAGGTACGAACCAACATTAATGAGGAAACGATAGACAATACAATACCAGTGAACACGTTGTAGGAAATTCAACCTTCAATCCTCTCTAGACATCCGATCTTAACCAAGATACAACCATTCGTATCATACAAGGAGAGACATCCTTTGAAGGAGCAAGAAATAAGGAAGCATCAACACCTAGCTCAAGGTACAAAAAGACACCAAAAAATCAGGGAGCTCCTCATGAAGAAAATGTACGAACCGAAGAAAATGCAGCACCCTTATTAAATTCACAAGCTGTACACAGGTCTTTAAATGAAGAACATCCAAAACAAGCAAACAACAACCTTCCACTTCCGGACTCATCCTCACTTTTGCCTATTACAACTTTAAGCCCCGACAAAGAGTCTGAAACATCTCTTCCTCCTTCTCTCCAAACTGATCCAGATTTCCATATAACCGAAACTCCAGCTAGACAACATCCAATGACTATAAGAAGCCAAGTAGGTGTCTGACGTCTTAACCATCGATATGCCTTCCATATTCAAAACACAGTTCCACCAACTCTAACAAATGTAGGTAATGCTGTTGCTCACCCGGGATGGAAGGTTGCTACGGAACACGAAATGGATGCACTTCAATGAACTAGGACCTGGTCACTTGTACCAAGAATTCCCTCCATGAATGTGATAGGCAACAAATGGGTTTTTAAGACAAAACTCTTTCCACAGGGAACACTTGATCGACTGAAAGCGAGATTAGTAGCAAAAGGCTACCATCAAGAGGCAGGAGTTAACTACTTGGAAACTTACAATCCAGTAGTTTGGCCAACAACGATCAGGTTAGTCATTTCATTGGCCATTATCAGAGGATGGTATATTAGGCAACTTGACATTGAGAACGCTTTTCTACATGGATTTCTTTTGGAACCAGTTTATATGCAGCAGCCTGATAGGTTTGTGAATAAAAAATATCCTGAGCATGTTTGTTATCTGCATAGATCTTTATACGGACTCAAACAATCCCTTCGTGCTTGGTTTAAGCATCTCTCTAATTTCCTCATATCACAGTGCTTTCATTGCTGCATGTATGATCCTTCATTATTCATCTATAAGAATGGTTTTGATGAGTTATGGGTCTTGATATATGTTGATGACATTATAGTTACTAGAAACTCACTAAGAATAATTAATGATTTTATGCAAGAACTCGGTGGAGATTTTCTAGTTAAAGATTTAGGACGTTTACACTATATTCTTAGTCTGCAATTTAGTTACAATGAGGTAGGTGTTTTTATGAGTCAATATTAGTACACATTAGATGTACTTCGACATGCTAAAATGGTCTACAGCCGACCTGTCTCAACTCCCATGGCAGTGAAGGCAGAAACTATGTTAAACGGAGAGAATTTCCTTCCTCAGCCCATTATATTCCGTAGTATACTTGGATCCTTGCACTACCTCTCTCAAACACAGCCTAACATTAGTCAAGCTATGCACAAACTATGCCAACAGATGAGTGCTCCATGAGTAAAGGACTTTTATCAACTCAAGCGCATTTTGCGCTATCTTCAAGGTACTACAACACATGGTCTGTAGTTTTACCAATAGAGTCCTACTACTATCTATGGGTTCATGGATGCTAACTATGAAGGTTGCCACCACACTAGAAAGTTAACAACAGGCTTCTTCATGTTCATAGGAGCTAATCTCATCTCATGGTCATCCAGAAAATAGGATTTTGTCTTTTGATCCTCTACTGAAGCCGAATATAGAGCCCTAGCTAAAGGAACTGTAGAAGTTGTTTGGCTATTGAGCTTACTTCGTGAACTAGGTGTAAGTCACTTCTCACTAGTTAACATGTTTTGTGATAATCTTCTTGCCTTGCAGATGACAGTAAATCCAATCCAACACAACCGAACTAAGCATATAGAGATTGATATCCATTTTATAAGAGAAAAGGTGGCACAAGGAACAATAGTCACCACTTTTGTTCGCAAGCAGTTGGCCGACATTTTGACTAAACTGTTACCCAAAGACAAATTTAAAGAACTCAGAAACAAAATAGGTGTAATCCCACCTATTTTGTAGGGGAGTTTGGAGTAGCTGGAGCAATGATAGAGCAAGTTGAAAGAAGTCAGAGAGAGGCTGAAGAAAAGGGCCATAGGGCCTTAACGATGCTGTTGAACTCTTTACCAAACCCAACTCCTTCTTTGCAAAAGTATGGACCAATTGGAATGTCATATGAGCCTGTCTATGCAGCCCAATATGACTGCAACTACCTACCTAAGGAAAGCATACAGCATGGTATCCAGAGAAGCAACCAGTCAGCATTCTGTTCGGTGAAATTCTAAATGCAAGTGAACATGTCAAACAAGTAATATAATGATAACAAAAGTATCGTCACATAGAGATTGGTGATTACTATGCCAACTAATTACTAACGGTGAACAACTCCTAGAATTTATCTAACAAATCCAAATTAATAGAGAATAAACTAATCAACTAAATTTAATAAAACTAAATACGCAAAATATGTTAGAGTATTCGATTTCACCATAACTATGAGGTACTAATGTAGATTATGTATGTTTGCGAGAGGGATAATATTTATGTGATGGTGGAATCTCCTAATTTATTCACTATCCTATGTCTAGGTATAGCAAACCTATTTAGTTCATTAATTCACTATATCTCTATATGTGAATTGAAACAAACCAAATGCATTAGGATCTATGAACATTCCCAGTTTTCATCAAAAGCCACACAAATAATATGGTATATGTCTATCCATATTTAATTTATGGTTACATATTACAAGAAGCAACTGCATATCATCTCCTGTCAGTGTCAAACATGCAAATCAGATCATTCAAGTGGTAGCTAATCACTTAAAAGCATTAAACACAGTAATATGCAACTTCACATAAACAAAATATCTTGCAAAAACATAACAATCATAAGATTGATACCATCATAATTAGGTTACAACGTAGCTCTAACAAAAGTAAACTAAAGCATAAAGAAATAATGAGGAAGAATAATAATAGGAAATAAAGAATGCATCTTGAATTCAAGAACAAGAAGTCTGTCACCCTTTTTGTCTTCTCTTCAAGAAAACCTTGAATTCTTGGCCTCTCTCTTGAGTTGTGCTCAATTTCCTCCTCCTCCTTCGTTTGCCTCTTCTCTTATCTTAAATAGGGTTTAGGTTTAGACCTATCTCCTATCCTAGTAGAATTGGGTTTTAGAGACCTAAAACAATTGGGTTTTGAATTCCTAAATTAATTGGGACTTGAATTCCTAACATGATTGGGTTTTCTAAATAAATAGAAAACCCAACAACAATAAAAAATCTAATAACAATCATCCAAAGCCCAAGCCCATCTTGACTCTCTTGATCTTAATATTACGATTTTGCCACACAATAAGCATCAGGTTCTCCATGTTCATTCCTTTTCTCCTTGCCTCTTTGTGCTACATAAACAAGATAAATTTAGGTAAATAAAGAGGAGTTCAAATGTTTTCTCACAATTATTAAAGTTATTTATTGCCTAAAATAAGTAAAATAACTCTATAAAAATAGAGTTATCAAAACCCCCAAACTTAACATTTTGCTAGTCCTCGAGCAAAAGCAATAAACAACATATGTTTTAGACAAAACCCCTTCATGAAATTTTCTCATAATTGTTCAAACTTAACAATTCAAAGAAAAATATAACTTTCATCCAAACATCATAATTGTTTTATAAGATAAGATAGACTTTTAACTATGTTGACCACTTGTGTATGTGTGAGTCCTCGTCTTTTTAACTATATGCACTCCAAATAGATCCACATTAATATGCAATCTTTTAAAATCTTTAACTAAACCTCATAGGTTTGCTTTTCATTCCTCTCTCCACTAATGTAAGCCAATCATCTAACCAAAAATCAATAGGACTTTTATAAGCTTGTAATGTAAGGCTGAGCTAGGGGTAAGATGAAAGTCATTTAGGCATAATTCACCCATGAACACATTACTTTCTAAGATCCCATCAAAAACTTCTTGTCACTTTCTACCGTCACTTTTCTCATTCTTTTCTATCCAAAAATACTTGATTTCAATTGGATTCTAACACTCATAAAGCCATAATCATGCTTGCATCAATAAAATAAGTAAAAGTACTAGACATGCAATCACTACACTCTTGTCTTGCCAATCATTTCAATTACTATGCTTAATGGTCTGATTTAGAACATTGAGTGGCTTGAACCAGATAAGGAATGATAAGAGGATTCCATTCTAGGGCAAATGTTGTACTTCCTTTCTTCCTTTTTTTTTTTTTTTTTCAAAAATGAAATACTATGCCCCACACAATCATTACAATCAATTTTGTCCATGCTCGATCTTCCTCTCAACCTTTATTCATCTCAAACAAACTTCCATCCTACAAGTCAACATGTTCATGGGTGTGGGATGATAAGATAAGTTGTTCACGGCTTATGGCTATATATATGTAGGTGTCATAAAAAAAACATTCAGAGCCTATTTTCCAAGAGAATCTTCTATCCAAGCAATACCACGAGTAAGTGCACCACCGCCTCTTCATCCAAGGAACAAGATAAGGAAAGGAGGCACCGTCCATGGAAGTATTCACATGAGGAAGTCAATGTTACTTAGGGACGAAGATAGTGATGATAAGGTCGACCAACCGGCCATGTTGAAAATGTAATATGAAAACTCTTTGTTAGAGGAGTTAGCTGACTATATATATGTCAGTTGTATTTAGAGTTTTGTGTGCTTGTATTTGCTCTAAATACTATTAACTAAATAACAAAGCCCTTCTCCCACGTCCCTTAGCCTTGTTCTGTTTTTCAAGTATATGAACAAACAAGTTCATATGCACCTTAATGAAAGGCTAAATAAATTGACAAATACCTGGCTCGCCAATCCTGGATTTACGTGGAGTAGAGATCAATTTTTGGACTGTTCCCGTATATCAAAGACTTAAATTCATCCCATATATCAAAGACTTAAAATTCCATGTCGTCCGGCATATCAAAGACTTCAAATTCCACGTTGTCCCGCATATCAGACGCTTAAAATTCCATGTTGTTGTCTTTGGACTGTTCTTGTCCCAAAAAGTCTTACACATCAATCATTGTCTTTGATATCTTCACGTTTTCACCAAGAGCGTGTGCTCCGGATACACTACAATTTTAGAGGATATTCTCCACGTTCTCATATCTTCTCACTATTTTGAAACAAAATGGTTTCCTTCCTTCTTGGTCAACATCCTGCCATATCTTCCCAACAAGTTACCTTTTGTTTTGATGGAAAGTCTATGATTTTGGATGGGAAAGAAAGCTGTCGTCAAGGGGAGGAAAAAGGCCAAGAAAAATGTAGGACCCATGGGTTCCTGAAGATTCTGCAGGGAAAGGCTCTTGAAGCAATAGTAGTGATACATGCAAGACTTGATGAACAGCAAAGAAGACTAAAAGAAACAAAGACTACTGTTCCTTTATTCTAAAGAAACAAAGAGCTTAGAAAGTGGAAAGCGCTACTAGAGCTGCTTTGAACTGAAGATGAAGACGCGGATTTTGAAGGGCAGCAATCTGTTTCACGAAGTTAAGTCTTTTGATTAGCTGAGCATTTAATTGTGTTTTTCTTTTTTGGTTTTTTAACTGGATGTAGGGCGTGGGATGTAGAGCAAAGTTGTTAGAGGAGTTAAAAACTCCTGTGTAATTGTTATCTTCTTGTGGGATGCTGTATTTTCTAATCCATTCGGGTTCTATGTTAGTTCTTTGAGCACAAGAGTTCTATTTAGAGAATCCTCTTTTGCATCTTTGTCTAAGCTTAGAAAGTGGAAAGCGCTACTAGAGCACAATTAGCTTCCGGGTCGTTTTTGACTGTTAGCATCACAAAAAGCTATGCCTACCAAACATGACGCATTTGCTGTCATTGTCTCAAGTCTCATCCCTTCGCATTCTCAACAAGGACGGGTTAACTAGATAAAGTAGGATTTTAGAGCATATTCTGTACTTTTTTGGTACGGTGTGTTCAATAGCTTTTAGATTGTAATACACTGTCTGAGGCTTAAAAGTAAACTGACTATCCTTTTGTGTGCATAACTCTGACTAAAAGTCCTTTACTTTTTCTGTAGATACTTGATTTGTTGAAAAACTGTTGAACTTATGGTTTCTGCTAAGGGGTTTACGTTAAAACACAGTCATTATTGTCTCTTAATTATGAGGCTGCTTCGTAGTTAAGTTGAAGCGCCCCACGCTCCAAATGTGGGGCTCAAAAGTCTGAACCAACCTGAGGAAATTAAGATGACATTCAACATTGTCGATGCCCACGAGCTCGAAATGCGGGGTTTATAAGTCTGACTCAATCTGTGTACATCAACCTGTAAAAGCTGAGATGACGTCACCAATGATGAAGCCCCCGCGCTATAATTGCGGGGTTCATAAATCTGAATCAAACTTTCTGCATCGACACGAGGAAACCGTTATGAATTTCAACAGTGTTGAAGAGTTCAAATTCAACCATTTGGGCTTACTGTCCCCTTCCTCGTCAGCCCGAGGAAACTGAGATGAAATTCACTTTTAAAAAGTTGATCTCCGAGCGGCATGGATTTCATAATAACTTTTGAGAAGTGGATAATACCCTCTCTCAAGACATGCTGTAAATCTTTGGATGATAGAATATTGTGTTCAAAATACTTGTATATTTAAGTTTCAAATCGTTTTTATTTACTTCTTGTAACATTGAAACACAAAGTACATACAAGATTGAGCATTCTTCCAATCTCTTGTATGTATTCTTCTTATCATAGTATTAAGAGCAAGTTAATCTTTATTTTCTGATATGTTTTCCCATTTGTTTTCCCTCTCGCGCACGCACTATTATTACCTTTTTTTAAAATCTCTTTTTCACGTTTTTCTCATTATGATTTTTGTTGAATACCTTGCACACCCCAATGTTTTCCCTTCCTAGACAGCCGCTCCAAACCGTGTTCTTGATCACACCTTGTTGATGGATGCAAGTGGCGATGAGGACAGCGCATGAGGAAGATCCACTTGCACCAATCGATAACAACCACATGGCAGAGGCAGCCGTTCTCCGCTGCCCATTTCAAGAGAACCCCTTGCTACTGCACTAGTGCGATAGGAGTATCTTCTACTTTTGCATTCCGGTGATGCCAGAGTGCTCATTGTCATGGAAAACTCACAAGAACCACCAATTTCGTAGCTTGGAGTAGAGATAAAAAGATGGCCTTATTAAGGAAGAACAAAATTGGATTGGTTGTTGGTTCTTTCCTAGAGCCAACTCCAAATTTGTCCTTATACCCACATTGGGAGAGATACAATGGAGTTGTTCTTTTTTGGCTTCTAACCTCTCACTTATTAGATATTTACAAGAGATTCACTTATGCCACTAGTGACTAGGATGTGTGTCTCATTTGAGCAAGAATTCTCCAAAAATGGTCACCAAAGTTTTGAATGCAATTTTTTGATCTCATGTGCTTCTTGTTGAACCATTGGTCACTCCAAAGAATAATACTATGAGCAAATTGGCCACTCACAGAAAATAGTCTCTTATGTGTTTGATGCAGACATCCCATTAAGGAGAGTAACAACCTTCTCATAGTCATGGAGATTAAGTTTCAAGGTTTTCTTGTCATTGGAGACTATAATAGCCACCTAATTGGTGGATGTTTGGTTGTCCATCTTCCTTTTATCATAGATATTCTATTTTTGTGAGTAGCATAAACTTATAGCATTGTTTTTAAAGTAACTAACAGTTCCATAATGACCACATGACATCAACCTTGCTAATACTCGAGTTCTTCATAAAAAATAAAACCAAATACATAGAAGTGGATTATCATTTCATATATGAGAAGGTAGCTATGGGAATCATACATATGTAGCATGATCTATCACAAGATCAACCCATGAATATCTCAATGAAGGCTTTAGGAATTCCCAACACCATTTTCTATTAGGCAAGCTAGGCATGTATGCTTTATGTCGTGTACCAACTTGAAGAGGGATGTTGAGAAAATATATGTAGACCCATTGTACAATGGAAAATACCCTCACCCAAATCATGCTATGAACCTTCAGATAATAGAATGTTGCAATTAGAATACTTGTACATTTGAGTTTCAAACCATTTTCCATTTGCTTCGTCTAACAATAGAACACGAGGTAAATACAAGATTGACCATTCTTTCAATATCTATGTATGTTTTCTTATCAATAACAATAAGTCTTTTTCTAATTCCCACATCAATAGCATTGCTTTTTACACTTTCTCTTCGAGTTGGTGATGCATACAAATCGAAGGTTACTAGCTTATCAAGAAGGAAGTGATGTTATTGAATCTCAAAGGCTTTAAGGAATAAATCTACTAGTTCTTCCTTGGTTTCAATATGGGAAGTGTGAATAATTTTACTTGTAATATTTCAAGTATAAAATGACAATCATTATCAATGTGTTTAGCTCTCTCATAAATTGTAGGACTCTTAGTTATTTTCATGATAATTCCATTATTACAAAATAAATAAAAAAGCTACAAAGATGATAAAACGTCAAGAAGTCTCAAAACTCAAATTACGTCACAAGAAATGACTGTCATGGCAAGATACTCAACTTTTGTGGAAGATTAAGATGTTATTTCTTGTTTTTGCATCTTTAGAAAACCAAGGAACCATCAAGTGAAGAGAAATTATCTAAGAGACTTAGAAAGGATAGATGTGATGGCTAAGTCATAAGAAAGTAAATCCCAAATTTTGAAAGAATGCCATCAATTAAGTAGATGTGAAAATTGGTTATTCCAAAACTTTCAGACATTTGCCGTCCTAAAAACAGAGTATGACCCTCACAGATATCTAGACTCAGAACTACACATTGTTCTCATACCCTGAGCAACGACTCCTACTACATATTGCTAATTCTCGCGCATCGCGCTTCACTGACCTACCAAAAATTCTACCTTTCAAAAGGCTGCTAGTTGGTTCTTGGTGCCTTGCTGATGCCAATCTGACCCGTAACGTTACCCTTGCAAAAAATTAAAGCCTCAGTACGAATGCAATGCCATTGATTTGGGTTCAGAACAAAGAGACAGCATGCTAAGTGATTTGATTTGATTAACCTCTTACGGGGTTTCTGTTTAAAAGAATCCACATACTAGTTCAGAGATTTCATAGGGAACTGACAAAAAGAAAGTCACTATATAGGAAAAAGAATTGGCGATGAAGTACCTTCTTGAGCAGCTGCATCTTCAACTTCTCTATGTGCACCTGGAGGATCTGAGGAAAAGAACCTACCGTTCCTCACACCTAAAGTTATAACCTGAGACATATAATTCAGAGTGGTTTGGATATCCCTCAAGAGGGCCAAAGTCTCCACTCCATTCCTTGCATTAAATGGTTGAAAATCAACCTGAAAAAACCTCTTAATGTCCTCCTCCAACTCGCAGAGCTTCCTCCCATAATGAGCTTTCACGCAATAGTTCCACCAATTGACTTTTGAGCATTTCTTGACTAGCTTGTTGCCCTCCTCTATTTTTTGTATCAGGCCTCTTGTTTCCTCTTCTGAGTGACCAGCTAGTATGTTTAATTGTCTTATCTGTTCAACCAATGACTGCCAAGAATCTAGCGTGGATTCGAGACGTTTGAGACGGGGTTTGAACATACAAGCTTTCTTTACTGCATTTTTAACTGTTTGAGACAATTCTGAAAACGCGGATCCAAGGGCAGCCCCTCCAACCAATGCTTCTGACATTACTTTGCTTTGTCAACAGGCTCAAAAGCTCTATATGAGCAAGAACACACTCTAGACACCTACGCCAAAAATGCAAGCCAACTTATATCTCAGGTCTTCTATTTTCTTCTCACGTTTTTTGTGCCGACAAGGGAAGAATTAAGCCAAAGTTCGTGGTGTCATTATTCCCACCTGATGTCTTTGCATCCAAAGCCATTGTCTTAGGCCCCATCCAATTCGTTCACGGTCTCACCAAGCGCGTGTAGTACCAGATACACTGCAATTTTAGAACATGTTGGGTAGTTTTTAGTTTGTTGCACAAATGCTTTTCCGGACTTAGAGGCAAATGGACTCTCCATTTTGAACAAATTTAGATTTTGTGTGTTTAAATCTATGTAAAAGATAAAAGTCTCACGGAAAAATTAAGATCTTTAAAATTAAATATAAATTTAAAAAAAAAATATTTAATTTTTGAATTAATTTTTATATTAAATTTTGAACATTTTAACTCGATATTAAAATTTAAGTTGAATCTATTTTTTTAAAACATAGGCAAAAGTCAATACAAACAGTAACTGTTGTTCCCTAGTAATGTGATTGCTTCGTAATTTAGTTGAAGCGCACGCGCTCAAAGGTTCATGAGGCTGCAACTGCACACTATTAGGAATGCAGCGGATTCCATTTGCTCCCCCGTCATTTTTGTGGGTGCCAGTCTCCGCTGTCGATGCCGTCCAAACCGTACAGATGACTTTGGAGTCCTCCTATCCCAAATCTTGTCTCATGCCGGTCTTTGGTCTCTTGACGCTCCCACCAAGCGCGTGTACACCAGATACACTACTATTTTAAAGCAGTGTCGTTTTTAATCTGTTCTGCAAATGCTATTCGAGACTTGGAAGTAAATTGGCTTTCCATTTGGTATGGATATGTATTTTTTGTTCATAAAACTACTAAAATTGCAATTTATTTTTCTTCCCTAGATCCATATTTTGTTTAAAAAAAAGAAGTGTCAAGCTTGTCGATTTCTGCTTAGTTGTTCCCCTTTAAACATAGGTAAGGTGGGCATGCACACAGAGTAATTGTTGAACCCTAATAATATGGTAGCTACGTGGTTAAGTTGAAGCCCACGCGCCGACTCGAAATTCGGGACATGATGCTTTCCGTTTATCGTGGCGTGCCATCTAAGGCATAGATTTTCTGTGCCGCTTTCGCTGAGGAAACTGAAATGAGATCCAAGAACTGAAGACAAAAAGAGTGATATAATTGACAGATATGCGTCTTTCTTTTCTTGGGTTCGCATTTGTACAAGGTACGGAACTGACGAAACTCCGCAGGTCAAGGAAAGCAACTATTCCCAAGTCATGACACACGATGATGACGTAATATATATGTCAAAATATGTGAAAAATACCACAAAGGTTGGGTAAAACTTGTTTTGATTGAACAAAAAAATGGATTAAATTATGATATAGGTTACTCTTTTGGAATCTAAGAATCAATAGCTTTTTTATGAAAAAAATTTTCCTTTTTTTTTTTCCAATTTTCTTGCTTAATGGTTTGGTTGTTCTCTTTTCTTTTTCTTTTTCTTTTTCTTTTTCTTTTTGTTTTTAATCTTTTTAGTAATTAGGTGTACTTCAGATTGAAACGAATGAAAAAGACTCATGTGCTTATTTAAAAAAAAAAAAGTGAAAATCCCAGAGGATTTACCCATGTTCTCAAAAGAAAATTGTCCTTTTTACTTGAGGAATTTCAGCATGTTCCCCGAGCTGTCTGTCTGCCGGAAGAACTTCTACAGATAATCAGACATGGAAACAGTAGGCTTACTTCCAGGTTCTTCATGTCCTCTACCGTATTATAATCATCTCAGACTCCCAACTAGAACACAAATCACACCAAAATCGCAGCTGAATTCCCTCTAGAAAGGTGCCTTTCCCCATGAAGGGAGAAAAGGTGAGCCTGAGGCCGCCATAACAACCATGTCAGAGATACTGATTTCATCATGAGCCCAGAACCTGGACCTCCGGCTCCAAATGCTAGGACCCCTTTTCAGAATCACAGCCAAGAGCTTGGAGACCCAGAACGAGCTTGGGAAGACCGAGGGGCTGATAAAGGTCTCGCTGAGAGGGAGGATTCTCCAATTGGAGTCGACCAGATTGAAGAGAGAGACACTGGGGTATCGGTCTGTTCATTGGAGATGTTGCCGCCAAGTATGGATATGATTACTGTTGCAGGACGGTTGAGTTACTGGCTATCGATGACTCTGATTTTTACCATTCTAAGGTTCTTGTCTTTCTCACTATCTTTATCTTATCCATGTTTTCTTCTGTCAATCCAAAATTTGAATCAATTAATGATAGGACTGGTTAAAAAAATTATGGTTTTTATCATTTTAAAACCTTAATTTTATAAATACTTGTGCGGTTTTGTAGAAAGTATGATGCGAAGAGGAAGGCCATTGGAATCTGTGGTTGCAAGGAATGTGTAAAGGCGAAAGTAGGAGGAGCATACACATTGAACACTGCAAGTGTTGTTACTGTTAGGAGCAACCATCCGTAGGCTGAGGGACCCAGAGTTGAAATCACATGTTTTCTTGTTTGATTTGACGTTAGCAATCTCAATTTAGTTGATGAAAGATATTGAGATACAAAGTATTATTTTTATTGAGTTACTTGTGAATATTGAAATTTTGTACATCATTCATATGAAACTGGTTATTTTAGGTCTGTATATGTAAAAGTTTGCTCTTAGATAGATTGTTTGAGTAAATAGGAGACCCTTGTTGTATCTCAAAGAAAAATTTATCTTGTAAAGAGAAATTATCCAAGTTTGTATTTTCAATTTTTACCTTGCAAATTCAGATTGCATATTATGCAAAATATATGAGGGACACTTTGGGTTGTTGCTAAAGGGGGTGGACTTAGGTACACAAGTTGATTTGAAACACATAAAAACAAGTTCTATGATAAAACTATTACAGTTAACTTTAAGTCATATGTAAGCTAGATTTTTAAAATCTAGTTCTCGAAGTCACAAAAATCTTGTAATTTGCTGTACAAAACACAAACATTTTGAAAAGGAATTTTGACCCATACCAGATCAACAATTTAGAACCTTAAATTCGAATAACTAGTTGTTCCAACTAGTGGATTGTCTCCTTGTAACTTTGGAACTCAAACTCTCCATGATTCTTGTGTTCAAATAGTTTATCCAAAATGTCCTTTAAGATATTCTCCTTAAATATGCACATCCAAATATAATGTAATCAGAAAGCTGCCACAAAAAGTACAGTTCATGCCTACTAACAGTTCCAAAAAGGATAGATATGATAGCCAAGTAGTAAGAAAGTAAGTTTTAAGTTTTGAAACAATGCCATCAGTTATACAAATGTGAAAATTGATTTTTCCTTTTTTTTTTTTCTTTTGCTACTTTTCATCACAAAAGTCATAAGAAATGTTACAGAGGATCCTTTTCCTTTATATAAGCTATCCTTCATAACATGTCCGTGAAGGTTAGCAATAACTAAAGAGGACTACGAAGCAAACTTACAGCAATTTATGGTCCTAAAGACCTTCACAGATGTCTAAACTAGAACTACACATTGTTCTACCAGACAATGTACATCGACTCCTACTTTAACTTGCCCATCCTAACAAACATTGTCACCAACTTGGTCTTCCGGCATCCCCCGGGAGCAGTCAGTGCAAGCACCGAGACCTCTTTCTTGAGCAGCTGCATCTTCAACTTCTCCATGTGTACGTGGAGGAACTGGGAAAAAGAACCTACCATTCCTTGTGCCTAAATTTACTATCTTAGACATTTCATTCACAGTAGTTTGTATATCCCTCAAGACGGCCAAAGCCTCCGCTCCATTCCTTGCATTAAATGGTTGAAAATCAACCTGAAAAAACCTCTTAATGTCGTCGTCCAACTCGCGGAGCTTGCTCCCATAATAGGCTTTCATGCAACAATTCCACCAATTGACTTCTGAGCACTTTCTAACGAGCTTCGTACCCTCCTCCATTTTTTGTATCAAGCCCCTTGTTTCCTCTTCCGAGTGACCCGCTGCTATGTTTAATTGTCTTACTTGTTCAACCAATGACTGCCAAAAATCTAGCGTGGATTCGAGGCGTTTGAGAAGCGGTTTGAACATACAAGCTTTCCTTACTGCACTTTTAACTGTTTGATACAAATCTGAAAATGCCGATCCAAATGGTGCTCCCAAAGCAGCCCCACCAGCCAATGTTTCTGCCATTACTTTGCTTCGTAACAAACCCAAAAAGAGAACATCAGAGAGAAACAAAAGCTATACATGCAGTATCTTTGTAGCTTAAGAAGACAAGAACACACACTGCAGACTTCTATGCCAAAAATGGAAGCCAACTAATACCTCAAATCTTCTATTTCTTGTCACCTTTTTGTGCCGATGAGCGAGTAACACAAAATATGAACAAGAACAATGAGAGATAGCGGGAAATAAAGAAAAAAGAATAAAGCACATTAGTAAATTGATTCATATTGCTCCGGAATGAAGCATTTATACACGCGGAACTCCAATTTAGTAAGAATTTGATAGTGGTACAACCAATTCCCTCGAGCCAACTCAACGGAACCATGCATTTTGGCTTTCCTTTTAGCGAAGTAGCATCTAAACTTCACCGTCTTGTCTTTTGACCGAAGGAAACTGACATGAAATTCAAGGGTTCGGATCAAAAAATTGTTCTCCACTGTTACTGGTTATGGTTATTTATCTCATCTGTTCAAACGAATGACGGCTAAGGATCTAGCGTGGATTCGAGGCGTTTGAAAGAATCTAGCTTTCTTGACTGCACTTTTTAACTGTTTTATACAATTTATAAAAATGACGATTCAGAAGTTGCTCCCAGAGAAGCCCCACCAACCGATGTTCCTGCAGTTACTTTGCTTCGTCCACAAACACAAAGTAGAGAATAAGAGGGAAAGAAAAGCTCTGTCAACACACTGCGGACACCTGTGCTAAAAATGGAAGCTTGCTTATATCTCATAACTTCTAGCAAGAACAATCAAAGATAGCAAGAAATAGAACCAGATACACTACGATTTTAGAGGATATTGTGAAGTTTTTAGTCTGTTCTGCAAAAGCTATTCCGGACTTAGAAGTAAATTGACTCCTTATTTTGTGTGGACATGGATTCTGCGAGCATAAGTCCTCTGGAAGGTCTAACCCATGGACGTGATGAAGGGGCCAATGATGAGAACGGTGATAAAAAAATCATTTGGGGCGTAACAAAAGGCCAATGTTAGAAAGCATTTTCCTTCTGAGGCTATGCTACTTGTCATATGATGAAAATGTTGTTTCGTTCCCACTTTTGAAGTTTGAGACTAACTTTCTTTCTTTAATTTCATATGATCATGCTTACAAAAAGGCCTAAGGGATCCAACACTTTGAACCCTTTTGCCATGTCAAGGGCATGGGTTGGGGTTCATCTTAAGTTATCTTGTTAGGATCGAAACAATACTCATGAGCACAAAGAAAGGCAATCTTCATAGAATAACATAGGTGATTCTAGTAACAAATTTTCTACATCTAGTAATTGGATGAGATAAAATTTAGGATTTTTTCTTTTTCTCTACTAATTATTTTTAAAAAAAAATTCTTGTGTTTTATTTTGGTTTAATAACAACCATGAAATACATTATAAAATCAATAGACAACATGAAATTGCATAATTTTACAATAAAAGAAAATATATAAGAATATCTATGAAGAATAAATGATTGCTAAAAGCTAATTTCAGAGTAATACACAAAGCAAAAGTAGCCACTTCATTAAAGTACTAAAATTTCTTTTGAAATAAATATCAAATATCCATTGAAAAAGATGGGATCAAATAGTAGGCTCTAACATCTTAATGAGCACTAAAAACTCATAGTTCTTGTAAAAAATGTGGAATATATCCCTTGCTTAAACTTTTTTTTTTTCGCAAAAATAAAAGTGTCTAACTTTGACCAGCATTTACTTAAGAAAAAGTCATTCTTTTCTTCTTTTATTCTATAGACCTAAGGGTATTGGGTTAGGACTTTACATAAAGTACCTATATTTAATATATTTTTAATGAAAATTATGTATCATTTTTTTGTAATTCTTATAAATTAAAATTTTCTAAAACATTGAATTATTTGAAAATTCAGAGTTCATAATTTCATATATATGGCAAACAATGAGGATAAGATCAGAGATCACACAGGGCATAATCAAATGTGGGAGTCTCAACAAATGGTTAATCGCGCAACCAAGATCACTTCTGATTGTGTAAGGATCTTTCTTTTTTAATCTTCTTCTTGCGTTATCTTATCTCATTCCCTTTTGTCCGTGATCTTTCTTTTCATTATTATTTATTTGGAATATCATCTCAATGATCATGTAAGTGGTTCCATCCTTTTTTCTCATTCCTCGTGCCCCGCAAACTTCTTAAAAAAAAAAAGAAAAAAGTTATATACATATATAAAAATATTTTCCAAATAATACCACTTATCCTAAAAGATAAAAAATTCAGTACAAAAGAGTAAAATTATTCATTTAGGGAACTAAAATAGTGATAATAAATTATGTTAACATCTAATTTAAAACAATGGGTTGCAGTATTTTTTAATTAATTCCTCTTTTAAAACAATTCATGATTAATAAATCTTTCCAAACAAATTAATAAACTGACTATTAACCTTAATTACGAGTTGATCCAACTGTATATTTTAAAATTGTTGTTTTGAAAAACAAATGGAGTGTAATAAAAAGTGGAATTGATATTATAAAATACTTCACGAATAAGAATGAAATGCTTTTTTTTTTTTAACACTTGCGTACAAAATTATAATTTTTTTCTTTTAAATATACGAAATATAGATGAATTTATTGGTCCCCCGGTAAGAATCAATTGCAACGTGGCAAAATCTGGGACCTCCAGAGCTCCAGATCATAATTATAGAATCCCGATTATCCCTGTCATAATTAAAGTCTTAATCAATACCCAGGCTGGAGTTGCCTCTGGTAGCTTTCAAAGGACACGTGGCGAGAAATGGGAGGTCATATCTCCCGGTCATAATTAAAAGAAATCCCGGAACTATTAAATATCTCTCTCTACCTTCGCTAAATCAAAACTATCTTGCGTTTTCTGTTCCAACCAGCTTTTCTTCTAGAAGCTTCCAAACGCGTTTTCTGAGAGAAAGGCTTCACTAGTTCGTCTGAACTTGCGTATTGATCGTCGGAAATACGTAATCTCGATGGCCGTGTCGTCGGAGGGGAAGGTGGTCAGGTTGGTTTATCGAAACCTTTCTCGTCGTTTATTTGA
Source organism: Casuarina cunninghamiana (assembly GCA_028551485.1). Classification (NCBI taxonomy): domain Eukaryota; kingdom Viridiplantae; phylum Streptophyta; class Magnoliopsida; order Fagales; family Casuarinaceae; genus Casuarina; species Casuarina cunninghamiana. Next base: position 5,578,122 of record CM052371.1, read on the forward strand.
GTTTTATGTTTTTTCATTTTTTTTTTCTTTATGCGTTTTCATTTTCTCGATTAAGAATTCATGCTTATGGTTCCGGGATGTTCAATTTGGTTACTTGTGGGTTTGAATTGGGGTTGGGGGGGTGGGGTAGACGCGAACCCCCGCTAGACTCCACCGCGGTACAGAACTGTACTCTATTTCCATCACTACTCTGTTTGGATATGTAGCTTTTATTTAGTATTACTCTGATTGGTTTATCGAGGGAGGGGGAGTTGAACCCCTGCCAGGCCACCGCAATAAGAACTATGCTCTATCTCGAGTATTACATTGTTTGGATAGGTAGATTTTATTTATTTTGTTTTGTTTTTGGATTTTTGCTTCCAACCCTTACTGCAGATTGTAACAGTTTTTTTTATCAGGGCAATACCTTATTGTAATTTAGTTTGCATATTACTGCCCAAGATAATTGAGCAATGATTGTGGGCAGAGAGCTGACTCGATGTCTCTTCTTGCAGTATTAATCTGTTTGGATACGTAGATTGTATTTAGTATTACTCCGGTTGGTTTACTGGGGGAGTGAGTGGGAGTCCCCCCATGCTCTGCTGCAATGCAGAACTATACTGTATTTTCAGTATTGCATTATTTGGATATGTAGCTTTTATTTATTATTCCTGTGTTTAGTATTACTCTGGTTGGTTTATGGGGGGAGTGGGATTTTTGCTTCCAACCCTTACTGCAGATTCTGACTCTTTTTCTAGTCAGGGCAATACTTTATTGTAATTTATTTTGCATTTTACTGCCCAACATAATCAAGCAATGATTGTGGACTAAGTGCTGACACGATGTCTCTTCTTGCAGCATTAATCTGTTTGGATACGTAGATTATATTTAGTATTACTCTGTTTAGTATTACTCCGGTTGGTTTACTAGGGGAGTGAGTGGGAGTACCCCCATGCTCTGCTGCAATACATAACTATACTGTATTTTCAGTATTGCATTATTTGGATATGTAGCTTTTATTTATTATTCCTCTGTTTAGTATTACTCTGGTTGGTTTATGGGGGGAGTGGGATTTTTGCTTCCAACCCTTACTGCAGATTCTGACTCTTTTTTTAGTCAGGGCAATACTTTATTGTAATTTATTTTGCATTTTGCTTCCCAGGATAATTGAGCAATGATTGTGGACAAACTGCTGACTAGATGTCTCTTCTTGCAGGAAGAGGAAGTCACGGAATGGAGAAGACACAACTCTATTAGTGGCTGAGACCCTTTCCAAGTGGAAGGAGCATAATGCTCGGCTTGAAGCTTGCAATAATGAGGGTGAACCAGTTCGTAGAGCTCCAGCCGTGGGGTCAAAGAAGGGATGTATGAAAGGAAAGGGAGGGCCTGAGAACTCGTTATGTAAGTATAGAGGTGTTAGGCAAAGGACATGGGGGAATTGGGTTGCAGAAATCCGCGAGCCAAAAGGGAAAAGGCTCTGGCTTGGTACTTTTGCAGATGCAATTGAAGCCGCCTTTTCCTATGATGAAGCTGCGCGAGCAATTTATGGGCCTCGTGCCCGCCTCAACTTCCCAGATTGCTCCCCCTCAACAAGCTATTTGGCAGCAACACCACAAGGTTCTGATTCTACAACCACATCAATCCAGTCTGAAGTGTATGTAGCTGAGAGTGAAAGTATGATTCCTGCTTCCCCCAACTTAAGAGACCAGGATAAGAGAGCTGAATTGGGTGTTGATGTTTCACATGCTCAAGTCACGGAAGCTGCCATCCCAAGCAATATGCGACAGCCAGAAGCAAATCCTGAATTGTCTAACACCATAAGTGATTCTACTAGCGTTGCAAACTGTGTTTGGCATGGACAAGAGTTTTCCATGGATGAAATGTTTGATTTGGATGAGTTTATTGCACTGTTGAACAGCAGTCCTCAGAGCAATATGGAATCTGTGCTGGGTTTCGCTTGTGATAATTGTCAACCTTGGTTCCCTTTCAACTAGTGCACAAAGCCATTTGATTTGTCATGGCAGTGGCAGCAGACATCTTCTGAAGTTGATAGCTTTTAGTAAATAGATAGTGCAGAATATTAGATTTGTAGATTAGCAAATTAATGTATAGCTCCGTTGTGGATTTATATTCCACATTTTGAGTGATATTACTTTTGTAAACATTTTGAGTGAGCTCATTCTTTGAAGGGCTACATGTCTAGAACTAGTGTTCTTTTTAGCTGATTGAGATGATTCTTTGTAAGTTCTAGATTTCGGGAATTGACCTCTTCTGTACTTTGACATTATACCATTTTTTGGTGTCTCATGTTCAATTGATGATCCATCTAGTTTTGGTTATGCATGATTTGTAATTCAGAAACTTTCCTGTACTCTCTTCTCTTCCTGCTTTTCCTGCTTCTTTTTGTTTTGGTTAAGTTTATAGAGACATTCCAGCCCATTATAAAGTCAAAGAGGTGTAATCAGAATGTTGTGTGAATTAGAAATATCTTAGTAACTCTTGGTATGGCATTTTATGAATAACTTTTCATGATTCTCAGTATAAACTGCTTCTCTAGTTCCAAGGCAACCTAAATTTAAAAGGTGAAGACTTCATCCTCAAGAGTGTTTCATGGACCTTGGTTCATTTCTAGGGGACCAATGGACCCTTATTGCTGGCCGCATTGATATGTGGTTAGAATTACACAAACTAGATGAAAGGTGGCATCCATGCCAGTGCCAACCTGCATGAACTTGCCATTTGGAATTTGGCCATCATGTAGACAAAAGGTATTGTTGCTTTGTATTTGTATCATGCCATTTCCCACTAGGCTGATTTCTTTATACATTCTCTACTAGTCACTAAGTTTTAATTTGCGGTTGGGTGTTAACAGGACCAATATATTTTATCACTTCCTACAGCTGGGTGAGCTTTAAATTTAAGTGGGAATATGTTATGGTTCATTAGAGGTGTTGAGAGCCAAAGCAATATTTGCCATATGAGCCTATGGATCTCCATGTGTAAGGCCTATTAGGAGAAAGAAATAGAACAAAGAACATGCTATACCAACTGGATCTTACAGAGAATTTCTTTTGCATTCTTTACCTTTTGTGCAGTTTGTCTCTATCTTATGCTGGTGGGTATGTGTGGAATGCCTAACATTTGCTTTTCCTATACTGCTACACAGGTACTTTTTTGTGTTGTGCTGCTACATTGCTACACCTCTTCCATGTATGTTGCTTTTCGTATATGCTTGTGCTGATGACAAAAAGGGAGAGATAGTATTGTTTGTGGTTGATAGTACTGGATCATCAATTTAGATCATTGACTCAAGAGAGCCAGTAACTACATAAATGTAATTTGCATCTTTTAGATTCTTTTTTTTCCATGTGTAACCCTTATCTCTATAACCTTACCTGACAAGTCTTATAGTCCTATCACACAAGTAGGTCACTATCATCCTTACCCCATTTTAAATCTCCATCATGTTTTGTTTGCCTCACAGTTTTAACATAATTTATTATCCATCAAAAACTCACCCGTGATAATAATTGTATAGCAATTTTTGCAATAATTTTTGTATATTTCAAGATCATACAACTGGGGTTCTAATAAGGCTCAACAAGGCTAATTTGGGACTATACTTTCTTTGTTCATCCATTCTAGACTCCTTTTATCATGTTTCAAAGAATGATACTATGAGCAAATTGGCCACTCACAGAAAATAGTCTCTTATGTGTTTGATTCAGACATTCCATTAAAGAGAGTGACAACCTTCTCATAGTCATGGAGATTAAGTTTCAAGGTTTTCTTGTCATTGGAGACTATAGTAGCCACCTAATTAGTGGATGTTTGGTAGTCCATCTTCCTTTTATCATAGATATTCTATTTTTGTGAGTAGCATAAACTTATAGCATTGTTTTTAAAGTGACTAACAATTCGACAATGACCACATGACATCAAACTTGCTAATAATCGAGTTCTTCATAAAAAATAAAACCAAATACATAAAAGTGGATTATCATTTCATACATGAGAAGGTAGCTATGGGAATCATACGTTTGTAGTATGATCTATCACAAGATCAACCCATGAATATCTCAATGAAGGCTTTAGGAATTCCCAACACCATTTTCTATTAGGCAAGCTAGGCATGTATGCTTTATGTCATGTACCAACTTGAAGAGGGATGTTGAGAAAATATATGTAGACCCATTGTATAGTGGAAAATAGCCTCACCCAAATCATGCTATGAACCTTTAGATAATAGAATGTTGTAGTTAGACTACTTGTACATTTGAGTTTCAAACCATTTTCCATTTGCATCTTCTAACATTAGAACACGAGGTAAATACAAGATTGACCATTCTTTCAATATCTATGTATGTTTTCTTATCAATAACAATAAGTCTTTTTATGATTCCCACATCAATAGCATTGCTTTTTACACTTTCTTTTCGAGTTGGTGATGCATACAAATCGAAGGTTACTAGCTTGTCAAGAAGGAAATGATGATATTGTATCTCAAAGGCTTTAAGGAATAAATCTACTAGTTTTTCCTTGGTTTCAATATGGGAAGTATGAATAATTTTACTTGTAATATTTCAAGTATAAAATGACAATCATTATTAATGTGTTTAGCTCTCTCATAAATTGTAGGATTCTTAGTTATTTTCATGATAATTCCATTATTTCAAAATAAATAAAAAAGTTACAAAGATGATAAAACATCAAGAAGTCTCAAAACTCAAATTACCTCACAAGAAATGACTGTCATGGCAAGATACTCAACTTTTATGGAAGATTAAGATGTTATTTCTTGTTTTCGTATCTTTAGAAAACCAACGAACCATAAGTGAAGAGAAATTATCTAAGAGACTTAGAAAGGATAGATGTGATGGCTAAGTCATGAGAAAGTAAATCCCAAATTTTGAAACAATGCCATCAATTATGTAGATGTGAAAATTGGTTACTCCTTTGTTTCTTTTGCTACTCTTTTATCGCAAAAACTCCAATGTACCCTACCATTCAAAAGCACAAAAATGACAACAGTAAATGAAAAGAATGAAACAAGATTAGCGATGGCTATCAATGTTTATACAGTGTTGGCTAAGTTGGCTACCTCATGACAAGATTTTTTTCTGACGATCCTTCAGTTACTTGTTATGCGCCAGACCTAGTGACTGTTCATTTGACTGTTGGGTCGTTGAGGAAAATGTCAACGAGCCTCTTATTCTTACCACCCACCTTGGCTAGATTAACAAGAAGCAAAACAGAAAAACAGAGCTTCGCTTGCGAGAAGCGGTTTCCTAGCTTTTCATTGCACGAGTCATAAGAAAAGTTACAAACGAACCACTTCCCATGAACAAGGTATCCTTCCTATAACGTGTCTATTAAGATTAGCGATAACTCAGAGGACTCAAGAAGCAAACTTACAGACATTTGCCGTCCTAAAAACAGAGCATGACCCTCACAGATATCTAGACTCAGAACTACACATTGTTCTACCATAGCCTGAACAACGACTCCTACTACATATTGCTAACTCTCACGCATCCCGCTTCACTGACCTACCAAAAATTCTACCTTTCGAAAGGATGATAGCTGGTTCTTGGTGCCTTGCTGATGCCAATCTGACCCGTAACGTTACCCTTGCAAAAAATTAAAGCCTCAGTGCGAATGCAATGCCATTGATTTGGGTTCAGAACAAAAAGACAGCATGCTAAGTGATTTGATTTGATTAACCTCTTACGGGTTTCTGTTTAAAAGAATCCACATACTAGTTCAGAGATTTCATAGGGCACTCACTAAAAGAAAGTCACTATTTAGGAAAAAGAATTCGCGATGAAGTTTTAGTACCATCCCTGTTTCTTGAGCGCAATCTTTACTAATTAAAATTGAAATTCGATGGAAATGTTTCAAATATTGGCAGGTTCTGAAATGCGATCTTCGGTAAACGGAATTTAAGGCGTACGATGGACATTTTTAGGAGAGAATATCTGTTTGTGGATCGTTGAGTAGGACAAGGGACTGGGTATCCGAGGCCACGCGCCGTGGGCACGCGTGGAACAGCGGGATGGTTCTGAAAAGGCGGAAGTTCTTAGCGTGAGAGGCCATTTGCCAAAGCACATGTGTGGGTTCGGTCCCCGGCCATGTTTGTGCTAGTGCTGCATCTCCAGGTGGCGGCTCCCCATCCTATCACAGCCTCTATGTGTCCATATACGTGTCGCCTTGTCACGCACCCTGTCATTTAACAGATGACAGACTTTCGTTTCGTTGCACGGGCCGTCCTTCTCTTGGTCCAGAGACAACGGGCTATGTATATTAATCAACACGCCATCATTCCAGGATGGATGGGTCTACAGAGCTGGAAAGTGGATTTTTGAGGTACAAATTATCCACAGGGAATTTGGGTTGTGTAAGCCTTCGGTGCCGTGGCCTATTGGATCGATTGGAGAGGAATGATGTAAAAAAGGCCGTGCTTGTAAGTAGGGTGCAATTTCTGTGTTGGATTTAGTGGTCCAAGCATCCTTGGTTTAGGGTACTTCAAAAAAATACTATTTGAGTGATGGCAAATGCAAGTTGTTAAGGGTGCCTTCCGACCAAGAAGGAAAAACAAGCGAGAAAACCTGGATTCTGCCTTTAGATCTTGTACTCAGTTTTCGCTTGGTCTCTCCCTCTATTCAAACTCTATCCATCTCTCTCTATATCCAAACTCCATCCCGAATCTGTCCCGACTCTATCGCAAAACCGTATCCGACTGAATCGTTCTGTTACGGAAGGTATTTTGAAAAGAATCAAAGGGTTTTGATTATGGAAAATTAAAGATTTGTTTCCCCGATTAATTTTCATACCTGCTCTATTAATGCAAAACTTAAGGTTTTGTTGATTATTACACCAAAAATAGCATTCATCATATTGAGCTTGTAACTTGCGATTTCATCAACTCTTGTGCTATGACGGGTTTTTGGGTAACATCTCTTCATTTATGTGTTGATTATATCTTAGTTTGTCATCGTGAGATTGATATACATCAAAAACGCATCTTTGTTTTTGATTGGTGATTGTCGTTTGTTTGGGCTTACTTTTGCTAATTTCTATCTTTAGTTTTTTAGTTGATTGAATCTTTGAAAGCCCTAATTTATATTTGGAACTCTTAGTATGAAGTATAATCTTCTTATGTTATTCTAGTACTTTTGTATATGTCGAGTGATTTATATTTGTATTAAAATAAAATATTGTAAGGCGATGTGGCTTGTTTGTGTTATTTAAAGCTATCGTAGTTTGTATGAAGCCATGTATGCCTCTTTATATATATATATATATTGTTCTTTTAGTTTTGTTTGTTTTATTCAATGAAAAATTACCAATAAAATAGAAGTTGATATCTTTTGATTCCAAATTAACAACCTTCATCGAAAGTTAGACAAGGTCGCACGCTATCCGTATGCAATCGAGAAAACTCTGACTACTAGTTTTCTATTTTTATATTATTTAATTAAAAAAATTTCTTTGTCATCTGCACGTTATTTTATAAGGGAAAATCTTATGGAAAATATAGTTTTAATTAGAGAAAAATATCCTCATTTATGTAACTCGGATTATAATGTTACCATGTGGCAAATCTTATATTTTTTGACATTAATTAAAATTTTCTAAATCAAACGAAGGAATAATATCACCCACTTCACAGTATTTTAATTTCTAGATGATAATTATAGATTTTTTTTTTTTTTTAGACTCACGCACCCGGAGAGGGAGACAGGGGATTAGAAATTGAAGAAGTCTTTACTTAATATATTATTAACACTACAGTTCCTATAAGTTTATAAACACCAAAGATATAGAACTAATTATTTATACTATAATCTAAAAAATTAACGTAATGAACTTGGACAATGTAGCCTCAGAGCGATTCTTGTGCCATTACTTTGCTTTGTCAACAGGCTCAAAAGCTCTATATGAGCAAGAACACACTCTAGACACCTATGCCAAAAATGCAAGCCAACTTATATCTCAGGTCTTCTGTTTTCTTCTCACGTTTTTTGTGCCGACAAGGGAAGAATTAAGCCAAAGTTCGTGGTGTCATTATTCCCACCTGATGTCTTTGCATCCAAAGTCATTGTCTTAGGCCCCATCCAATTCGTTCACGGTCTCACCAAGCGCGTGTAGTACCAGATACACTGCAATTTTAGAACATGTTGGGTAGTTTTTAGTTTGTTGCACAAATGCTTTTCCAGACTTAGAAGCAAATGGACTCTCCATTTTGTACAAATATAGATTTTGTTTACTTAAATTTATGTAAAAGATAAGAGTCTCGGATTAAAAATTAAGATCTCTAAAATTAAATATAAATTAAAAGAAAACTTTTTAACTTTTGAATTAATTTTTACATTAAATTTTAAACATTTTAACTCGATATTAAAATTTAAGTTAAATCTATTCATTTAATTAAAACATAGGCAAAAATCAATGAAAACAGTAACTGTTGTTCCCTAGTAATGTGATTGCTTCGTAATTTAGTTGAAGCGCACGCGCTCAAAGGTTCATGAGGCTGCAACTGCACACTATTTTGCTTCATTTTCAGTATCCGCCACGTCAGCTTTCCATCAGGAATACAGCGGATTCCATTTGCTCCCCCGTTATTTTTGTGGGTGCCGGTCTCCGGCGTCGATGCCGTCCAAACCGTACAGATGACTTTGGAGTCCTCCTATCCCAAATCTTGTCTCATGCCGGTCTTTGGTCTCTTGACGCTCCCACCAAGCGCGTGTACACCAGATACACTACTATTTTAAAGCATAGGGTCGTTTTTAATCTGTTCTGCAAATGCTATTCGAGACTTGGAAGTAAATTGACTTTCCATTTGGTATGGATATGTATTATTTGTACATAAAACTACTAAAATTGCAATTTATTTCTCTTCCCTAGATCCATATTTTGTAAAAAAAAAAAGTGTCAAGCTTGTCGCTTTCTGCTTAGTTGTTCACGTTTAAACATAGGTAAGGTGGACATGCACACACAGTAATTGTTGAACCCTAATAATATGGTAGCTACGTGATTAAGTTGGAGCCCACGCGCCGACTCGAATTCGGGACATGATGCTTTCCGTTTATCATGGCGTGCCATCTAAAGCATCGATTTTCTGTGCCGCTTTCGCTGAGGAAACTGAAATCAGATCCAAGAATCGAAGATATGCGTCTTTCTTTTCTTGGGTTCGCATTTGTACAAGGATACAGAACTGACGAAATCCCGCAGGTCATGGAAAGCAATTATTCCCAAATCAGATACACGATGATGCCGTAATATATATGTCAAAATATGTGAAGAATACCAGAAAGGCTGGGTAAAACTTGTTTTGATTGAAAAAAAAAAATCAATTAAGTTATGATATAGATTATTCTTTTGGAATCTAAGAATCAATGGCTTTTTTGTGAAAAAAAAGTTCCTTTTTTTTTTTTCCCAATTTTCTTGTTAATGGTTTGGTTGTCCTCTTTTCTTTTTCTTTTTTTTTTTATTTTAATCTTTTTAGTAATTAGGTGTACTTCAGATTCCAAATTGTTTGATTGAAACGAATGAAAAAGACTCATCGCCTTTTTTTTTTTTTTAAAAAAAAGGTGAAAATCCAAGAAGATTTACCCATTTTCTCAAAAGAAAATTATCCTTTTTACTTAAGGAATTTCAGCATGTTCCCCCAGTTGTCTCTCTGCCGGAAGAACTTCCACAGATAATCAGACATGGAAACAGTAGGCTTACTTCCAGGTTCTTCATGTTCTCTACCATATTATAATCATCTTATACTCCCAACTATAATACAAATCACACCAAAATCGCAGCTGAATTCCCTCCAGAACGGCGCCTTTCCCCATGAACGGAGAAAGGGTGAGCCTGAGCCCTCCATGACAACCATGTCAGAGATATTGAACTCATCCAAAGCCCAGAACCTTGACCTCCGGCTCCAATCGCTAGGACCCCTTTTCAGAATCACAGCCAAGAGCTTGGAGACCCAGAACGAGCTTGGGAAGACCGAGGGGCTGATAAGGGTCTGACTGAGAGGGAGGATTCTCCACTTGGAGTCGGCCAGATTGAAGAAAGAGACACTGGGCATGGAGAAATCAATCTTTGGTATCGGTCTGTTCATCGGAGATGTTGCCGTCAGGTATGGATATGATTGCTGTTGCAGGACGGTTGAGTTACTCGCTATCGATGACTCTGATCTTTACCATTCTAAGGTTCTTGTCTTTCTTACTATCTTTATCTTATCCATGTTTTCTTCTGTCAATCTAAAATTTGAATCAATAAATGATAGGATTGGTAAAAAAAGAAAATTATGGTTTTTTTAAAACCTTAAGAATATAAATACTTGTGCGAGTTTTGTGGAAGTATGCAGCGAAGAGGAAGGCCGTTGGAATCTGTGGTTGCAAGGAATGTGGCAAGGCGAAAGTAGGAGGTGCATACACATTGAACACTGCAAGTGTTGTTACTGTTAGGAGCACCGTCCGTAGGCTGAGGGAGCAGACCTAGAGTTGAAATCACATGTTTTCTTGTTTGATTTGATGTTAGCAATCTCAATTTAGTTGGTGAAAGATATTGAGATACAGAGTATTATTTTTATTGAGTTACTTGTCAATATTGAAATTTTGTACGTCATTTATATGAAACTAGTTATTTTAGGTCTGTATATATAAAGATTTGCACTTAGATAGATTGTTTGAGCAAATAAGAGACCCTTGTTATATCTCAAAGAAAAATTTATCTTGTAAAGAAAAATTATCCAGGTTTGTATTTTCAATTTATACCCTGCAAATTCATATTGCATATTATGCAAAATATATAAGGAACCCTTTGGCTTGTTGCTAAAGGAGGTGGACTTAGGTACACAAGCTGATTTGAAACACATAAAAAACAAGTTCTATGATAAAACTATTACAATTAACTTTAAGTCATATGTAAGCTAGATTCTTGAAATCTAGTTCTTAAAGTCACAAAAATTTTGTAATTTACTGTACAAAACACAAACATTTTGAGAAGGGATTTCGATCCATACCAAACCAACAATTTAAAACCTTAAATTGGAATAACTAGTTGCTCTAGCTAGTGGATTGTCTCCTTGTAACTTTGGAACTCAGACTCTCCATGATTCCTATGATCAAATAGTTTATCCAAAATGTCCTTTAAGATATTTTCCTCAAATATGCACGTCCAAATATAACATAATCAGAAAGCTGCCACAAAAAGCACAGTTCAAGTCTAATAACGGTTCCAAAAAGGATAGATATGATGGCCAAGCAGTAAGAAAGTAAGTCTCTAGTTTTGAAACAATACCATTAGTTATATAAATGTGAAAATTGGTTTTTCCTTTTTTTGCTTTTGCTACTTTTCATCACAAAAGTCATAAGAAATGTTATAGAGGATCCCTTTCCTTTATATAAGCTATCCTTCCCATAACATGTCCGTGATGGTTAGCAATAACTCAAGAGGACTACAAAGCAAACTTAACAGACATTTACAGTCATGAAGACCCTCACAGATGTCTAAACTCAGAACTACACATTGTTCTACCGAACCCTGCAAAATAACTCCTATTTCAACTTGTCCATCCTAGCAAACATTGTCACCAACTTGGTCTTCCGACATCCCCTGGAAGCAGTCTGCGGAAGCATCGAGACCTCTTTCTTGAGCAGCTGCATCTTCAACTTCTCCATGTGCACATGGAGGAACTGGGAAAAAGAACCCACCATTCCTCATGCCTAAATTTACGATCTTAGACATTTCATTCACAGTAGTTTGTATATCCTTCAAGACGGCCAAAACCTCCGCTCCATTCCTTGCATTAAATGGTTGAAAATCAACCTGAAAAAACCTCTTAATGTCCTCACCCAACTCGCGGAGCTTGCTCCCATAATAGGCTTTCATGCAACAATTCCACCAATTGACTTCTGAGCACTTTCTAACGAGCTTGGTACCCTCCTCCATTTTTTGTATCAAGCCCCTTGTTTCGTCTTCTGAGTGACCCGCTGCTATGTTTAACTGTCTCATCTGCTCAACCAATGACTGCCAAAAATCTAGTGTGGATTCGAGGCGTTTGAGAAGGGGTTTGAACATACAAGCTTTCCTTACTGCACTTTTAACTGTTTGATACAAATCTGAAAATGCCGATCCAAATGGTGCTCCCAAAGCAGCCCCACCAGCCAATGTTTCTGCCATTACTTTGCTTCGCAACAAACCTAAAAGGAGAACATCAAAGGGAAAGAAAAGCTATACATGCAGTATCATTGGAACTTAAGAAGACAAGAACACACACTGCAGACTTCTATGCCAAAAATGGAAGCCAACTAATACCTCAAATCTTCTTTTTCTTGTCACCTTTTTGCGCCGATGAGCTACTAACACAAAATATGAACAAGAACAATGGGAGATAGCAGGAAATAAAGAAAAAAGAATAAAGCACATTAGTAAATTGATTCATATTGCTCCGCAATGAAGCATTTATACACGCGGAACTCCAATTTAGTAAGAATTTGATAGTGGTACGACCAATTCCCTCGAGCCAATTCAACGGAACCATGCATTTTTGCTTTCCTTTTAGCGAAGTAGCATCTAAGCTTCACCGTCTTGTCTTTTGACCGAAGGAAACTGACATGAAATTCAAGGGTTCGGATCAAAAAATTGTTCTCCACTGTTACTGGTTATGGTTATTTATCTCATCTGTTCAAACGAATGACGGCTAAGGATCTAGCGTGGATTCGAGGCGTTTGAAAGAATCTAGCTTTCTTGACTGCACCTTTAACTGTTTTATTCAATTTATTAAGATGAAGATTTAGAAGTTGCTCCCAGAGTAGCCCCACCAACCGACGTTCCTGCCGTTACTTTGCTTCGTCCACAAACCCAAAATAGAGAATGAGAGGGAAAGAAAAGCTCTATCAACACACTCCGGACACCTGGAAGCTAGCTTATATCTCATATCTTCTAGCGAGAACAATCGAAGATAGCAAGAAATAGAACCAGATACACTACGATTTTAAAGGATATTGTGAAGTTTTTAGTCTGTTCTGCAAAAGCTATTCCGGACTTAGAAGTAAACTGACTCTTTATTTTGTGTAGATATGAATTTTGCGAGCATAAGTCCTCTGGAAGGTCTCACCCATTGACGTGATAAAGGGGCCAATGATGAGAACGGTGATAAAAAATCATCAACTATCACTAAGGTTCCACCAGTTGGACGTAACAAAAGGCCAATGTTAGAAAGCATTTTCCTTTTGAGGCTATGCTACTTGTCATATGATGAAAATGTTGTTTCATTCCCAGGTGCTCACTCGCTCTCTCGTCTACGATTCCTGTCGAAGATGCAACTTTCTTTTTCCTTCTTCTTTTGTGTATTGGTGGAATAAGTGAAATAAAAATTACGGTAATTTGTGTATGTTTTGATTTCTCGAGTTATAATGTTAGATGGAATAACCCATTTGGGTCATTTCATTTGAAATGGGATATTTTCCGGGAAAAAGTCTGTTCCCGAGAAAATTAGACCGTTTTACTTTAGGTATGTATATTTTTAGCCAAGAACCTCATGTGTCGTTTTCTTTATGAAGTTTTTCTCTTTTTAATGTTATTTTTTTCGATTAGTTGAAATTGTTTTGCCAGGAGGTTACTGGCAAAAGATATAGCAACTTGTCATATCAGTCATAGGCACACAACCATTTCCAGTTGAGATTCTTTTCTTCGTTATTTTTTTAACTAGCCTGTTAGTTTCTTCTCGTTTCTTTGAGAAACCAGGCATTTAAAGTAAACGTTGCTACTTACTGTTCAATCCATAATTTAACTTGTGTTCTACATAACGTCAACTTTCAGATATAGATGGTGTGTGTATTCATCTTTCTCTTTTTAAGTTGTAGATTATGAAGCACATAGATAGCTTGTCCCAGCTGAATGTGGCTTCCTTTCATGAAATATGTTGCTTATTTTATTTGTTTGGTTCTACTAGTCTTAAAAGATCTAGGAGGGACAGCAAACTTGAAACAGAGAGTACCCTGCAATGCTGATTTGGATGTCGGAGGACGTGACTAGGACCAAAAGCATCGTCGTCGGCTAAAAGATGCCTTACCACTAGAGGCTTCTTCAGCATGTGATTCTAAGCCAGAAAATGTGTCAGTAAGCAAAGAACCTGACAAGAAACACAATGAAAATCGAGGACCAAAACATTCTTCAAATCCAACCGAAGTTCCTCAGTCTCAATCTTATTTTCAGGTTTTGATAGTGATTTTTTAAAGCTACAGCCCTTTCAGTTATTCTGAAATTTGTTGATAACATATCTTGCAAACATTCTCCCTAATTGATTGCTTCACCTTTTCCTGCATAACTGTTAATTTGCTGCTCCAATTTATCTTTTAGAATAGTTTGATTTGTACATGTGATTCTGCTGAGGCTCCCCGTGAATTACCAATTGCAGCACATGATGCAGCTTCACAACAAGAACAATTTACTAACGAACTACAGGTTCACATAGTCCATAGATATTATATGTGTTGGGACTTTTTTAGCACCACAGTTGTCCACCATTATGCTAGTAATGGATTTGGGTTGGTGATGTCATTCCAGTATCTATGCTTAGTATCACTGTAGCGATTGCAAAAAAGAGGTTGAGGGACTAAGAAGTTGTCAATTTCCTTATATCTATAAGTTTGATTTCTGTAAGCACATATGTTGGGTGCCCAGATTGTAATGGTAGATAGGCAGTAAAAATTATCTTAGCTTGTAAACCAAGATGAAAGAAAATGAGAAAAGCAGTGCAGTTTGAATACAGTGTCGAAAATGGATGATGGTTAGGTTGAATGGATTACTCCAATTAAGAACACCAGTGAAATGTGCACGCTAAGTTCACACATTCACGCCCTGGGGTAGCATATAATTGGAGTACTCATCTAAGCGCATCTCTCTATGCATACAGCCTGTAAAATGCCCTGAACTGCATTTCTGGAGTGGCCTAGAAAATTTGTTTCCAACTACAGATGATTGTTTGATAAAGAAGTAGTACTTCTGTTGAGTTTGATTGCTTTTTTATTATTTAGTGTATGCAAACCCTTTCTCTGTACTGATGTAGCGGGATTCTTGTTCAGCCGAATGCCTTCAAGTGCTTCCCTGTGCACACAATCTTAGGCTTGCCTGAGAATGTCTCATTCCCTTTTGTCCCTAATCTTTCTTTCATTGTTATTTGTTTATTTATTTGGAATATCATCTCAATGATCTCATGTTCTGTTGATAGTAGATTTTTTTCCTATCTATGGCACTGGGGCTTGGGGGAATTGAGACTCCTTAATTCAAGTCATGGAAAAGTATTAATAAGGAAAAAACATTCACAACTACAAAGGATAAGACATTACTTTATCCGAAGTCTTGTAAGTGGTCCCACCTTCTTTCTCATTTCCTTGTGCTCAGTGATATCTGTCTATATATATATATATAATTTTTTTTAAATAAGGTATGCTATTTTGGGTTGGGTTTTTCTAACTCGAGAACCTTTACCATGCAAGTTTTGAGTGGACATATGCCAAATTGCACTCTTTGTCCCTACTTTGGGGTTTTGCTTAAACCCTTAGTACAACCTTGTGAATTATGTTGTTGAGAAGCATAATTTGTAAAGGCAATGAGTCAATACAAGAAATTCTGATGAAAAAGAAAAAAAAAGAAAAAATAATTATTATTTAGTTATTTTTGTTAGTTACACTTTAATACCACTTTTCCTAAAAGATAAAAAATACAGTATAGAAGAATAAAGTAATTCATTTAAGGAACGAAAATTGTGATAATAAATTATGTTAACATCTAATTTAAAACATGGGTGGTAGTTTTTTTTTTAATTAATTCTTATTTTAAAACAACTTAGGATTAATAAATCTTTCCTAGCAAATTAATAAATTACTATTAACTTCAATAACAATTGATCCAACTGTATACTTTAACATTATTGTTTTAAAAAAAAAGGATTGTAATAAAAGTTGGAATTGATATTATAAAATACTTCACTGTTAAGAATGAAATGCATTTTTTTTTTAATACTTACGGACAAATTATAATTTTTTTCTTTTAAAATATACGAAATATAGATGAATTTATTTGTCCCCCGGTAAGAATCAATTGCAACGTGGCAAGATCTGGGACCTCCTGAGCTCCAGATCATAATTATAGAATCCCGATTATCCCGGTCATAATTAAAGTCTTAATCAATACCCAGGCTGGAGTTGCCTCGGGAAGCTTTCAAAGGACACGTGGCGATATCTGGGAGGTCATACCTCCCGATCATAATTAAAGTCTTAATCAATACCCAGGCTGGCGTTGCCTCGGGAAGCTTTCAAAGGACACGTGGCGATATCTGGGAGGTCATACCTCCCGATCATAATTAAAAGAAATCCCGGAAGTATTAATTATCTCCCTACCTTCCATAAATCAAAACTATCTTGCGTTTTCTGTTCCAACCAGCTTTTCTTCTAGAAGCTTCCAAACGCGTTTTCTGAGAGAAAGGCTTCACTAGTTCGTCTGAACTTGCGTATTGATCGTCGGAAATACGTAATCTCGATGGCCGTGTCGTCGGAGGGGAAGGTGGTCAGGTTGGTTTTTTTTTCATTTTTTTTTTCTTTATGCGTTTTCATTTTCTCGATTAAGAATTCATGCTTATGGTTCCGGGATGTTCAATTTGGTTACTTGTGGGTTTGAATTGGGGTTGGGGGGGTGGGGTAGACGCGAACCCCCGCTAGACTCCACCGCGGTACAGAACTGTACTCTATTTCCATCACTACTCTGTTTGGATATGTAGCTTTTATTTAGTATTACTCTGGTTGGTTTGTCGGGGGAGGGGGAGTTGAACCCCCGTCAGGCCACAGCAATAAGAACTATACTCTACCTCCATTATTACACTGTTTGGATACGTATATTTTATTTTATTTTGTTTTGTTTTTGGATTTTTGCTTCCAACCCTTACTGCAGATTGTAACAGTTTTTTTTATCAGGGCAATACCTTATTGTAATTTAGTTTGCATATTACTGCCCAAGATAATTGAGCAATGATTGTGGACAAACTGCTGTCTCGATGTCTCTTCTTGCAGTATTAATCTGTTTGGATACGTATATTATGTTTAGTATTACTCTGGTTGGTTTATGGGGGAAGTGGGATTTTTGCTTCCAACCTTGACTGCAGATTCCAACTGTTCTTTTATAAGGGCAATACTTTATTGTAATTTATTTTGCATTTTACTACCCAAGATAATCAAGCAATGATTGTGGACCAAGTGCTGACTCGATGTCTCTTTTTGCAGCATTAATCTGTTTGGATACGTAGATTATATTTAGTATTACTCTGTATAGTATTACTCCGGTTGGTTTATTGGGGGAGTGAGTGGGAGTCCCCCCATGCTCTGCTGCAATACAGAACTATACTGTATTTTCAGTGTTACAATATTTGGATATGCAGCTTTTGTTTAGTATTACTCTGGTTGGTTTATGGGGGGATTGAGATTTTTGCTTCCAACACTTACTGCAGATTCTGAATCTTTTTTAAATCAGGGAAATACTTTATTGCATTTATTTTGCATTTTACTGCCCAAGATAATTGAGCAATGATTGTGGACAAAGTGCTGACTCGATGTCTCTTCTTGCAGGAAGAGGAAGTCACGGAATGGAGAAGACACAACTCTATTAGTGGCTGAGACCCTTTCCAAGTGGAAGGAGCATAATGCTCGGCTTGAAGCTTGCAATAATGAGGGTGAACCAGCTCGTAAAGCTCCAGCCGTGGGGTCAAAGAAGGGATGTATGAAAGGAAAGGGAGGGCCTGAGAACTCGTTATGTAAGTATAGAGGTGTTAGGCAAAGGACATGGGGGAATTGGGTTGCAGAAATCCGCGAGCCAAAAGGGAAAAGGCTCTGGCTTGGCCCTTTTGCAGATGCAATTGAAGCCGCCTTTTCCTATGATGAAGCTGCGCGAGCAATTTATGGCACTCGTGCCCGCCTCAACTTCCCAGATTGCTCCCCATCAACCAGCTATTTGGCAGCAACACCACAAGGTTCTGATTCTACAACCACATCAATCCAGTCTGAAGTGTATGTAGCTGAGAGTGAAAGCATGATTCCTGCTTCCCCCAACTTAAGAGACCAGGACAAGAGAGCTGAATTGGGCGTTGATGTTTCACATGCTCAAGTCACGGAAGCTGCCATCCCAAGCAATATACCACAGCCAGAAGCAAATCCTGAATTGTCTAACACCAGAAGTGATTCTAGTAGCGTTGCAAACTGTGTTTGGCATGGACAAGAGTTCTCCATGGATGAAATGTTTGATTTGGACGAGTTTATTGCACTCTTGAACAGCAGTCCTCAGAGCAATATGGAATCTGTGCTGGGTTTCGGTTGTGATAATTGCCAACCTTGGTTCCCTTTCAACTAGTGCACAAAGCCATTTGATTTGTCATGGCAGTGGCAGCAGACATCTTCTGAAGTTGATAGCTTTTAGTAAATAGATAGTACAGAATATTAGATTAGTATTAGCAAATTAATGTATAGCTTGGTTGTGGATTTATATTCCACATTTTGAGTGATATTACTTTTGTAAACATTTTGAGTGAGAGCTACATGTCTAGACCTAATGTTCTTTTTAGTCAATTGAGATGATTCTTTGTAAGTTCTAGGTTTGGGGAATTGACCTCTTCTGTACTTTGACATTATACCATTTTTTGGTGTCTCATGTTCAATTGAATGATCCATCCAGCTTTTTTTATGCATGATTTGTAATTCAGAAACTTTCCTGTACTCTCTTCCCTTACTGCTTCCTTTCTGTTTTAGTTAGGTTTATATATACATTCCAGCCCATTATAAAGTCAAGGAGGTGTAATCAAAATGCCGTGTGAAATAGAAATATCTTTGTAACTCTTGGGATGGCATTTTATGAATAACTTTTCATAGTTCTCAGTATAAACTGCTTCTCTATTTCGGAAGTAGCCTAAATTTAAAAGGTGAAGACTTCATCCTCAAGAGTGTTTCATGGACGTAGATTCATTTCTAGAGGACCAAACGACCCCTATTGCTGGCCTCATTGATATGCGGTTAGAATTACACAAACTAGATGAAAGGTGGTATCCATGCCATTGCCAACTTGCATGAACTTGCCATCCGGAATCTGGCCATCATGTAGACAAAAGGTATTGTAGCTTTGTATTTGTATCATGCGATTTCCCACTAGGCTGATTTCTTTATACATTCTCTGCTAGTCACTGGTTTTAATTTGCGGTTGGGTGTTAACAGGACCAATATATTTTCTAACATCCTGCAGCTGGAAGAGCTTTAAATTTAAGTGGGAATATGTTATGGTTCATTAGAGGTGTTGACAGCCAAAGTAATATTTGCCATATGAGCCTATGGATCTCCATGTGTAAGGTCTATTACGAGAGAGAAACAGAACAAAGGACATGCTATACCAACTGGAACTTACAGAGAATTTCCTACGCGTTCTTTACCTTTTGTGCAGTTTGTCTCTATCTTATGCTGGTGGGTATCTATGTGGAATGCCTAACATTTGCTTTTCCTATACTGCTACACGGGTACTTCTTTATGCTGTGCTGCTACATTGCTACACCTCTTCCATGTATGTTTGTTCCGATGACAAAAAGGGAAAGATAGTATTGTCTGAGGTTGATATTCCTGGATCATGGCATAGTGTTGTTGGTTGTTGAATGCTGTAACTGGTTGTTGGAATACATTGATTATGCAATTGGACTAATTATTGTGCTGTAATTGCTGATTGTAAATCATTGTGATATGGAAACTAAATATTGTAATGGGGAGTATCAGAAACGTGTCTTGTAGTAAGGGGGAGCTATGTGTAGTAAATGAAAATCTGATCTATGATGTGCATATTGAATATCATCATATAGTATAAAATAGATAGTTTGTGAAATAGAAAATTTGATTTATTATCATAAAAAAGGAGATTGCTAAATCCAACATGATACTTTGATAACTATAAACTATGTATGAAATAGATTAAACTTGATGAATAAATTTTAATGTTCTTGGATACTGTATTTGTTTGTGACAAATGAACTGCTGTCACAACAGACATGTTAGAACAGAATTTTGTTACAAAGACAAATGCGGTCACATTAATTGTGAGTTCTATAATTAAAACCATTTGGAATCGTATGATTTGGAGGCCAAAAATATGTATTAAAATGGTGTTGTTTGGACTAAAGGAAACTTAGACAGGGAAGGAGGATCGGGAATTGGTCTTTCCTCGAAGTTCTCCTCACCATTTTGCAACAAAATGGTTTCCTTCCTTCTTGATCAACATCCTGACATATCTTCCCAACAAGGTAACTTTGTTTTGATGGAAGGGCTATGGTTTTGGATGGGTAGGCAAGCTGTAGGGCGTGGGAGGTAGAGTAGAATTGTGCGATGTAATTTGCTTGATATTATTCTGTGTATAATCATGTATTTAGTATCGTTCCTTATTTAGAATAGGGTTGAGGCCTATAAGTTGGAGCCCAATTGTACAAACACATTACAACTAAATATACAAAAATTCCTGCAATCTCTAGCATTTTCAATTCTTTACACTTATTCATTTAAAACTGCTTGTTTTAAGTTTGTATATGTAAAGATTTGCACTTAGATTATTTAAACAAATCAGAGATCCATGTTGTATCTCAAGAAAACTCTTTTGAATAGAGATTACCTAGGATTGTATTTTCGGTTTCTACCTTAGAAATTCAGATTCTATATTACGCAAACAATATAAGGGACTCTTTGACTTGTTGCCTAAGGTGGTGGACTAAGGTACCACATAAGTTGGTCTGGACCACATAAAAAACGAGTTTTATGTGGTGAATTAAACGAGTTGATATAATTTTGTTTGAATTACACGTGCTGTCCATGAGTTAATTAAAATTTTGTTAAAGTATATTTGCTGGCAATTGAATTTCGTGCTGCTTGAAATTGTATTATACAATAAATCGATCAATTTAGCAAGGGCTATAAATTTCTAGTTAGAACAGATTACAAGCCATCATATTACTTAACACTGAATTAATTTTGGGATAAATCAGTTTTCAAATGGTAAGACTATTACAAAATTAGAGATTTCTTTAATTAACCTCTTACGGTTTTCTCTTTAAAAGAATCCACATACTAGTTTGGAGATTTCATAAAGCTAGTAAGTAAAATTATATATGAAAGGAATTGGCAATCAACCACCTTTAATATTGTTGGGAAAAGATAAACTCAAGCTCTGTATTTCAGAAAACGATTGACTCCTATCTTGAATAATCGTAAGCATCAATAACATAACAATATATCCGATAGAGTTCACAATTAAGTTACGAAATTATGAAGCTAACAAAGAGAGCACACGCAACAAAAGGAAATAGTAAGCTTAAATGATTAAACAAAATAGTATGTCATGCAGATCTTGTCCAGATTTCTTCGGCTTCATCATCACAAATTGGATAAGAGCACCCTTGCAAACTGCACGGCTGTCTGAGAAAGGAAAAACATCAGAGGTTTGGGGATGGACACAAAGACGGAAAAATTCAAATAATAAATAAAAAAAAATCTGGACATCTTTACATAAACACTTGCTTAACAAGCTTGGAGACAAGAGAAACTATATGAACAACTAAAAAAAATTGAAAAGGGAAAAACCATTTGACAGTATGGGAGTTGGTGAAATATGAACAACCCACACGCGTGAAACACAATAAATACAGAGGCCAAGCGCAAATAATAAAATATGCAACTGGGCCAAACCCCTAACAACAATACAACTCAACCAGCTGGATGTATTGAAGAGACTACGCGGTCCTCCAGCATCCTCAGGGAGTAGTTGGGTGTAAGCACGGAGACCTCATTATTCTTGTGTAGTTGCATCTTCAACTCCTACCATTATAACCTGAGACATTTCATTTACAGTGGTTTGAATATCCCTCAAGACGACCACAGCTTCCACTCCATTCCTTGCAATAAATGGCTGAAGACCAACCTGAAAAAACTTCTTCATATCCTCATCCAACTCACAGAGCTTCCTCCCATAATGAGCTTTCATGAAATAGTTCCACCGATTGACTTCTGAGCACTTACTAACGAGCTTATTGCCATCCTTCAACTTTTGTATTAAACTCCTTGTTTCCTCTTCTGAGTGACCCGCTACTGTGTTTAACTGACATATCTGTTCAACCAATGGCTGCCAAGAATCTAGCGTAGATTTGAGGCGTTTGAGACGGCCTTTGAACGTACAAGCTGTTACGACTGCATTTCCAAGTGTTTGATACAATTCTGAAAATGCCAATTCAAATATTGCTCCCATGGCAACCCCTCCAGCCAATATTCCTGCCATTGCTTTGCTTCGTCAACAAGCCCAAAAGCTCCAAAACAAAATGAGGGTAACAGAGGAGAAGACCAAAACAAGAGTAGAGAATCAAAGGGAAAGAAAAAGCTCTATATGCAGTGTCTTAAGAAGACAAGAAAACACGTTGGGTGCCAATGCCAAAAAATGGAAGCAAACTACCTCAGATCTTCTATGTCTTCTCACTTTGTTGCCGCCAGGGAAATAGAACACAAAACAATATAAATCTCGATCTTCTCTGTCTTCTCACTTTGTTTCAAGCGCTTATATGGACAAGAAGAAGCGGAGAAGACGCGCTTCGTAATTAAGTCGAAGGCCACGCGCTCCAATCCGGGGGTTTCACGAGGCTACGACCATCCGCGCCGTGGGCGTTTGGTTAAGTGCCATCGAACCTTCCTCCTTATCTCCGCCGTTCCGGGTCGAACTCGAACCTTCGGCGTTTTCGGCCACCTCTCACTTTCTTGGTTTAATTGAATTGTTGACTAGATATATGTCTTTCTTTTTTTCGGTATCAATGAAATGGATTCAATAATAAACAATCAATTTAGTGGAAAGCTGTTTGTATTGTACAAATTATACCTATATATATATATATACAAATCAAAAATCTTAAGTGTTATGCAAATCAAAAATACCAAACTTGGTATCAGTGTCTTACTTTTTTTGTAAGTTGATTATAGTATTTTACGCTTATTTTTATTTCTAACACGAAATTTTCGAACTTTAATGAGTTCATTCTAAATTTTTAAGGTTTCTAAGATTACAAAAAATTGAATCCTAAAAAAAACATTGAGTACCACTTTTCAAAAAATTGATAAGTTTAAGATTTTTTATATGGAAAAATAGATTTTTTTTTGACCTAATATAACAAATATTTCAGATTTTTAATTTGAAAACGCTATGTTTTTCATTATCTGAATATTTTTATTTCCAAAAATGTTCGAATACAATGTCCACTTTGTAACAGATCTTTCTCTTTACAAAGTAAGACTTCACACTCAATTTTTTTTTTACATGTCTTTTGATTAACTTATTTCTATTAAAAAGATATTATCAACTATAATCAAAATGAAACTACAAGTGTATTTAATTATTACAAGGTTAATTTCTTTCTTTTAAAAAAAGAACTGATTTTTAGGATGAGATATTTTATTTTAAATAAATTTCTCAAGTAATATTTAAGTAAGACATAACACTCTTCTACAACATTTTTAATACATCTTCTTTAAATCAATAAAGATGGTAAATTTCATCACACAAGTAATCCATCCCTCTTTCCCACACGAGTTGTCGTCTCGATACCAGATATCAGAAGGTTAAAGTCTAAATTCCATGATATTCAAGCAACAATGGTTTTTCTCGAGCACTTAATATTCATCCTATTAGGAATGACGTTTGAATTTTATTGAAATGGGACAGATTCTTCAAGATTAGGTCTTATACAAAAAGTACATATTCTCGGAGTAAATTTCTATGTCCCAGTAAGGCTCTTCTTTTATGTGCTTTGACTGCAGAGAAGCTTGTAGAAAATTTACTTCAAATTCCCTTTTTCCCGCTTATGTTGGCTATGTGTATGAGATTTGATTTAGCATGCAGTTTCTGATTAAAGGTTTACCATTTTCAAAGGTGGCGAAGAAAAGAATTGTAGAGCTGGAAGCTACACGTGCCTTGTCAAGGATTTGGCTGCATGTAGATATGGATGCTTTTTATGCCGCTGTTGAAACGTTAAGTAACCCATCATTAAAGGGCAAGCCGGTGGCTGTTAGCAGCATGTCTATGATATCCACAGCCAATTATAAGGTTTAGGATGCACACTGAAATCTTTAAAGGAGGTCACATTTGAGTAGTCTATGTATACTCCTTTTTCATTTTGGATATTTTAAATCTTGTGATTGGCTTGCAAATCCCTCTTTAAAGTTTTGATTTCCTTTTATCTTAGCTAGTTTCTTCAACTACTTTAAACCTCATATGATCATCCTGCAAGCCCAGTGATCTAGTTCAGATTGAGCACATCAAGCAATGGCTCTAGATCTAGTGATTGAACTTTAGAGCATAAAATCCTCATGGGATTTTGGACATGAGCTTATTTGTTTACTGATTATAAAGCTAAAATCGATGAACGAAGGAGATTTGGGGGGTCAAAACATGAGTCCTAACCATGATCAAATTTCAGATTCAATAAGACAAGTTCAAGAAGGAATACAATGATGCTATAATAGGTCCTCGACTCTTAATCGAGTATGTTACAAACCGACCCAACCCTGACCCAAATACCACAAAGCCAAACATTTATACTACATGAAGTCCAACCCTACTACAAAAGAAGCCTAACCTAAAGCCCAATCCAAAGAATCGGTAACAATCCCACCTCCTTAAGAACAATCTTGTCCTCAAGGCTAAAGAATGTTGCAAAAATACTAGAAGTTGGGAAAACAAACTCTAAACTAGATTTCCTCCTCCCAAGTTGTTTCATCTCACTTGCTCCCTTGCGGTTTTTTGCACTCTCACTGCTTGTGGACTTTCTACCATTTCTTCTAGCTCTTCTTTTGCATCCTAGAACTCTTCTTACTCTTTCTCTACTTGTTAGATAGATCACATAAGCTTGGAAACATGAAAAACAAGTTGTACCTTAGAAGTAGTGGGAAGTTCTAACTTGTAAGCCACGTAACCTATCCACTACATAACCTTAAAGAGGTCTTTGATAACAAGGCATCGACTTGCTATGACACCAATTAGATAATAAGACTTGTTGAAACAGAAAAAGTTTCACATAAACCATGTTCCCTTCTTGAAATTGAACATCCCTACGAATTTTATCATATACTCTTTTCATCGTTTCCTAAGCTACTTGCAAATTCAATTTAATCTTATTTAGTAAAGCATCTATTTCCTCCAACACCTTTTCCACTTCTCCAATCTTAGTGGTACCTTTCATCTATAAAAGTAATGTAGGTGGGGAGCGTCTATACACTTTCATAGGGAATGTGATGAGTTAACCCATGCTAGCTAATGTTTTAACAATACTGAGTGCAAGACAACCACTTGTTCCATTGTCTTGGATTGTCACCAATAAAAAAACATAAATATATCTCAAGGGTCCTATTAAGAACTTCTATTTGTCCATTAGGTTAGAGATGATAAGAGGAAGAGAAGTTAAAGTTGGTCCCTTACAATTTGAAGAGTTTTTTTTTTTTTTTCAAAAGTTGCTTGTAAAGATAGAATCATTTTCACTCATAATAGATTTAGATATCCCATATAACTTTAAAATGTTATCAAAGAATACCTAAGCCGCTAACAATGTAGAAAATGGGTGTGCAAGAGGGATAAAATGACCAAAATTAGAAAATTTATCCATCATTAACAAGATTACCAATTTTCCTCCTAATACTGGCAAACCCTCAACAAAGTCCATGACTATGTCCTTTCATACCTATTATGGTATATTATAGGTTGCAACATACCTCTAGGAGATATATTCTCACTTTTTTTCTTTTAATAAATGTTGCAAGCTTTGAAAAACTAGGCCATGATCCTTTTCATACCCTTTTAGAAAAATATGGCTCTGACTCTTTGCAAGGTCTTTACCACACCCTTATGTGCCCTAATGTGTATCTCTCTTATAATAGTCAAAATTAACAAGGACTCCTTAGGAATAAAGATTCTACCCTTATAAAGAATGATCCCATCTCTATACTTCTAAACCTCTGTAGCCTTACTTAATTCTATCTAGTAGCTCTTGCACCTATGGATGGTTTTGAAGTTCTCCTTAGATAGTAACTAGCTACAATGGGACTAGAGTCGAAATGGTGCAGCAAATTCTCATTGCATCCTCCACATTCTCCTCACCCCCCCCCCTGCTAACCCTATCTAGGTAACCCATCAACATTCTCCTTACTTAACTTATATTCCACTACAAAATCATAAGCTAGAATTTTTACCAACCACTTTTGTTAAATTGTTATGATTAATTATTAATCTTATATGAATTTAAGGCTACTTTAATCATTTTTAATAATAAACTTATTAGCCAAAAGATAATGCCTCCATTTTTGTACTGTCATCACAATAATCAACATTTTCTTTTCATAAGTGGAGAGTTGTAAGTGTTCACCATATAGAGCTTTACTGAAGTAGGCAATATGGTTCTTCCCTTGAGATGGTATTGCTTCCACCCCACTACTCAAAGTGTCACACTCCAATGGAAATGGTAACTTAAAGTTTGGAAGTGCAAGAATTGGTGTGGTATTTAGCCATAGCTTGAGGGTGTCAAAAGCTTCTTGTGTTTTAGTTGACCATTGAAAAGCATCCTTTTTAACAAGTTGGTGAAGGGTTCTATGAGGCTTCCATATCCTCAATAAAATGTTGATAATACCCCATGATCTCATTGTTTGAATTGTACTTCTCGGCAAGTGTCAAGTTCAGCCGAACCCAAAAGTATTATGTACAATTTCAAAAGGTCTTACATCTAAAGCCATTGCCTTTGGCCCCATCTAATATGTTCATAGTCTCACCAAGTGCGTGTAGTACCAAATACACTACAATTTTAGAGCATATTATGTAGAAATAAATTGACTCTCCATTTTGTATGGATAAAGATTTGTGTACATAAATCAACTAAAATTATATATATATACACACAAAATCCATATCCATACAAAATGAAAAGTTGATTTATTTCTATATATTTGCTTTTTTTTCCTCCCTTAGAACCTTGATTTGTTAAAAATAGTGTTGAACTTGATGGTTTTTTCTAAGTAATTTACTTAAAAATACAGTAAGGTATATACAATCATAATTATTGTTCTCTAATAATATTATAGGTTCATAATTGTTAAGATCTCATCCCATAAGTGTTTGACCATAAGTCTAACCTTATTAATGACTAGAATTTATTACCTCTTACCTAAAAGTTTTAGAATGATCTTCCCAACCTTTAATATAGTATCATAACCTTATCTTGAGCCTTGATAGCTAAAGAGGTTTTCTACATTTGTTGAATATCACTTCTCGACATGAAGAAAATATGTTAAAATTTTGTCCCACGTAGAAAGTGTCTAGGCATATGTTAGTCTTATTACTAGTCAGAGTTTACCATCTCTTTCCTCCGAGATTTTGGATGATCTTCTAACCCTTAACAATACTTTAAGTTGAAGTCCACGCGCCCAGTGTTGTAATTTGGGGGTGACGACGCCCATGCCTAAATTTTTGCTTTCCTTTTAACCCCGAGGAACCTGTCATGGAATT
This sequence comes from Casuarina cunninghamiana, assembly GCA_028551485.1. Classification (NCBI taxonomy): domain Eukaryota; kingdom Viridiplantae; phylum Streptophyta; class Magnoliopsida; order Fagales; family Casuarinaceae; genus Casuarina; species Casuarina cunninghamiana. Next base: position 5,605,695 of record CM052371.1, read on the forward strand.
TCAAGAATTTGGGTTCACGGGGCTGTTGCCCTTGGCTTGGAACCGTCTTGAGCGAATAGACAATAACGGCGCCCGTTGAAAACCTGAGGTAGAAAATTCGGCGGGCCGTTGAAGACCTGATGTCCGGACGGCTTTTTGCTCTGAACGTTCGGTGCAAATACGACGGCTCTTGGAATTAAACTTTGTCGTTGAAGTGAGCACGTGTACTCGAAAAAATGTTAGGGATAAATTTAAAAAGTTGTTAGAACATATTATTATAAAATATCAATCTTGATATATTTCTTAATTATGTGAGATTTATTATTTACATTTAATATTATCTTTTATTATAATAGTCAAATTATCAAATTATTATAAAACTGTAATATGTAATAATATATATATTATTTAACCTAAAAATCAATTCAAAAAGTTGATGAAACCTATTATCATTTATACTAAAATTTTATTATATTCCTTAAAAATGTGAGAATCATTGCTTATACTTTAATGATAAGAATTTCTTAGATCCAACCGAACTTGTTAAATATTATTGTTTCAAATTGATTGTTGCAAATCCAACTTATCTTCCCTCTCAAAAAGCTTTTAACGCTTCAAATAATATTGTTATAGCAGCTACGACCAGCAGCTTTATTGAAGGCAATGCAACTTCTTTTTGTCACACTTGCACTATACACACAAAAAGTTTACAAAGCTTTGAGGTACAAATGGTTGCTGAAAGCTAACTTTTACGGACCAATTAAAATCAATGGACATAACAAAACCAATTGCTTCATTGAAGTACTAAAAGTTCTTTTGAAATAGATTTTTGAAAAAAGGATTATGAAATTAAGTTTATAGCTTTAGCAGCAACACATCATTGAAACAAAAAAAGGTTGAACGATTGAAGAAGGCATTACCTTTACTTTGAAATGTACATAAGCTTTCTATTGGTCAAATTAATAAGAAAAAGAACATCAAAATGCATATTGTGATAAATACCAAATACCAATAGAAAAAGATGGGATCATACGGTGGGCTTTAAGCATCTTAATGAACTCTAAAACTCATAGTTTTTGTAAAAAATGGGGAATATATCCCTTTCTTAAAATTGATTTTTTCTTAAAAAGAAAAGTATCTAACTTTGAGTAGCATTTACTTAAGCGAAGGTCATTTTTTTTTCTTCTTGTACCAAAGGGTTTTTATTTTTTTATTTTTTGGATGATATATGGAGCTCAAATATTTTTTTTAATGAAAATTACTTATCCTTAGTGTTGCTTGACCCATTTCGGAAAAGGCCAAAGCTAGTTTCATAATTTTTGGAAATTAAAGTAATATTTCCAAACAAAAATTATTTGGAAATTAGGAGGTGATAAGTTGGCAAACCTGACAAAGAAGAAAAGATGAGAGATCAACGGGGGCAGAATCGAATGCGGGAGCCTCATCCGACGGTTATGGTCAATCTCACCATTGATCGTGCGGCCAGGATCACATCTGATTGTGAAATAAGTAAAGTTGCGCAGCGTTGGAGACTCACGCGCACGACACTGAAACACAGAGGCCCAGAGAAAGCAGCATCGTCTATGTCTCGCCGGGAGGGCCGCAATTCCGACTCCAGACGCCACCGTTCCCGGTTCGATAGAGAACCCAGGCGCTCAGCCTCTCTCTCGTACGGTATTCCTATGTTAGGATCTGGCCTGGCCCAAATTAACACTCGAGGACACGGGTTATTTGAAGAAATGAGAATTGATAGGATCAGACTTAGCCTATTAATAATTCAAAAAGGAGACCTACTCCAGGGCAATTAGGACTCCAAGTCCTAGTGCAATTAGGACTTCAAGACCTAGGGCAATTAAAATTTCATGCTTATATAAGAAGTCCTTAGCCTTAAGAAGAATCAATCTATAAAATAAAATAAAAACATTATTTTATCATTAAAAGTTTTGTAACCTAACCTTGATTATCTTATAGATTTCATAAGAGTAGTTTATTAATAATTTTATCATTAGTACTTTATTATTTGGTTATTGTTTGTCATTGTGACGGATTTGGTACTTTGATTATTATTGTTGTTGGATTGAATTTGGATCAATGAAGGAGTTATTGTTATATTCAGGTTCTTATGTTTTTAATTGTGAGCTTGTGTAGGGTTCAAGTCCTAACATCCTATTGAAGACGCAACCTTTTTTTCTTCTTTTCTATAATGGTGGAATTAGTTAAATGAAATTTTCGGGATTTTTTTATGTTTTGATTCTCGAGTTATAATGTTGGATAGAATAACCTATTTGGGTCTTTTCTTTTGATATGAGAGATTTTCAATTAATTTAGGTACATATATTTTTACCCATGAATCTCATTTGCCGTTATCTTTATGAAAACTTTTTTTGTTATTTTTTCTTTGATTAGTTGAAATTGTTTTGCCAGCATGTTGCTGGTAGAAGAAATAGCAACTTGTTATTTTTTGTTTTTTGAAACAAAATGGTTTCCTTCCTTCTTGATCAACAACCTGCCATGTCTTCCCAACAAGGTAACTTTGTTTTGATGGAAGGGCTATGGTTTTGGATGGGAAGGCAAGCTGTCGGCAGGGGGAGGAAAAAGGGCTGCAAAAGCCAAACCAAGAAGGATGAAGGGAAAGACGCTTAAAAGAAATATTAGTGAGATACAAGACTAGATAAACAGTATATAATATTAAAAGAAACAATGACTGCCGTTCCTTTAGAGAGCTTAGAAAGAGGAAAATCGGCCACTAGGGCTGCTGTCAACTGAAGATGTAGATGCAGATTTTGAAGGCCGCAATCTGTGTCATGAAGCTAAGTCTTTTGATTAGCTGAGCATTTAATTGTATTTTGCATTTTCTTTCCTTAAATAGATGGAGGGCGTTGGATGTAGAACAGAGTTGTGAGAGGAGTTGAAAAACTCGTGTAATTGTTTTTTTTTTTTTTTTTTTGTAAAAAGTTAAAAATCAAAGTTTGATGGGTTTCTGAAATATGACAATGTATAATTTTTTGTTTTAAGCTTTGAGGGGTTTGAATTGGTGAACAAACTGAACAAATAAGAAAATTTGAGAGGTGAGCAATAAAAGTTGAGTTTAGCAAACATAGAACTATTTCAAAGAGTTAGAGAAGCTGCAACAGAATAGGAAAACTTTAGAAACGATAAAAGAAAAAGAAATACAAGAGAATAAAGAAAATGATTAGACTATAACAAAAGGATGGGAGAGTACTATAGAAAAAGAAACACAACTGCAGAAACGAGAAGCATCAAAGATAATATGTTTGACTTCATAATCGTAGGGCTATCAGCCTGCCACAACTCTACACAAAGAGGAACGTGGACTTGAATTGAATTAGGGTGTTTGTAGAAGAGGTTAATGGGATGAACTTGCAATAACGTGGGTCCTTTTTTACCCTTTCATACTCATGGTTGATGGATTCATCTTCCAAACCTGCACCTCTTTTTTTTTAATAAAAAATATATATTTTTTTTTTATTACAAACGCATGCACATAAGGAGGGGGGCGGGATTCAAACCCACCACCGGTGAGACGGCCGATCAGGGTTTGGCTCAAAGAACGCCACGAAGCCAGGGCCCCGCCCCCACCTCTTGGTTTGGTATCCAGTTTGGGATCTCCACTGCAACTTGAGAATGCAACGTGGCTGTGGGCCCTCCATTATATTCTCTCATGTTCTGACATGATAAGCTAACGGATTCATCCTCCTTGTTCATTTGGTATTTTGGTTTGGGATCTTCATGCCAATGGTTGCATCTTGCTCATGAAACAACAACTTGATGTGTACGGGTGCCTTCTCTCTCCTGACTCCATGATTTTTCTTTGTGCATATGTGGAGCGGTACGTGTCTTGTGACAAATAAATGGCCAAGTGAGAAAAGCTTCTTGGAACACTTGCTTGTACACCTTCTTTCATGTAATACTCTACATCAATGTGTGGTTGCAATGACACTGAAGATCTTTCTTGATGGTTTATACATGCCAAAGTTAATAACTTTAAGACACCCCTCAAACTTGGTATGGTATTTGAGTTTCTTACATTTTGGTTTAAGTTTTTTTCAAGTTGGATTATTGAGTTATTTGTGAATATCAAAATTTTGTGCATCATTCATCCAAAACCTACTGTTTTAAGTTTATATATGTAAAGATTTACACTTGGATAGATTATTTAAGCAAATCATAGACCCATGTTAATCTCAAAGATTGAATTTCTAGGATTGGATTTTCGGTTTCTACCTTCCAAATTCAGATTGTATATTATGTAAACAATATAAAGGGACCCTTGGGCTTGTTGCTAAAGCCGGTGGACTTAGGCACCATACAAGTTGGTCTTGCGGTCAAAGTATTGACTATATTTTTGTTAAAGCATTTTATCCAGACAAAGACTGTCCTCCAGACAAAGACATTTCATTGTCTGACATTGTAGCCAATGTGGTCCTTCCGACATCCTCCAAGAGCAGTCTTAGCAATCACCGGGACCTCTTTCTGGAACAGTCGCATCTTCAACTTCTCCATGTTCACATGGGGGAACTGGGAAAACGAACCCACCATTTCTGCCGTCCAAATTTATAACCTTAGACATTTTTTTCAGAGTGGTTTATAACCTTAAGACATTTCACTCATCTGAAACCTATTGCTTTCTTCTTCTTCTTCTTATTCCTCCTCCATTTTTTTTTTCTTTTTCATTTAAAATTGGTGCTATCCAAGCTTCTTACATTTTGGTTCCTTTAAGTTTTTTTCAAGTTGGATTATTGAGTTATTTGTGAATATTGAAATTTTGTGCATCATTCATTTGAAACCTATTGTTTTAAGTTCATATATGTAAAGATTTGCACTTGGATAGATTATCTAAGCAAATCAGAGAACCATGTTGATATCAAAGAAAAATTTCTCCTCTGAAAAGAGATTATCTACAATTGTATTTTCAGTTTCTACCTTACAAATTCAGATTGTATATTATGTAAACAATATAAGGGGACCCTTGGGCTTGTTGCAAAATTGTATATTATGTAAACAATATACGGGGACCCTTGGGCTTGTTGCAAAACTGGTGGGCTTAGGCACGACACAAGTTGGTCTTGCATCAAAATATTGACTATATTTTTGCTGAAGCATATTTTCTCCAGACAAAAGACTGTCCCACAGACAATGACATTTTATTGTCTAACAAACATTGTAGCCAATGTGGTCCTTCGGCATCCTCCAAGAGCAATCTTAGAAATCACCGAGACCTCTTTCTTGAACAGATGCATCTTCAACTTCTCCATGTGCACGTGGAGGAACTGGGAAAACGAATCCACCGTTTCTGCCGTCCAAATTTATAACCTTAGACATTTCATTCAGAGTGGTTTGGATATCCTTCAAGACAGCCAAAGCCTCCACTCCATTCCTCGTATTAAATGGTTGAAGATCAACTTGAAAAAACCTCTTAAGGTCCTCCTCCAACTTGCCGAGCTTCCACCCATAGTGGGCCTTCATGAAGCAGTTCCACCAATTGACTTCTGAGCACCTCATAATGAGCTTGTTGCCCTCCTCCATTTTTTGTATTAGGCGCCTTGTCTCCTCCTCTGAGTGACCCGCTACTATGTTTAAAAGTCTTATCTCTTCAACCAATGATTGCCAAGAAGATAGCATGGATTCGAGGCGTCTGAGAAAGGGTTTGAACATACGAGCTTTCTGCACTGCATTTTTAACTGTTTGATACAATTCTGAGAATGCTGATCCAAATGGTGCTCCCAGAGCAGCCCCTCCAACCAACGTTCCAGTCATCATCCTGCTTCATCAACAAATCCAAAAGCAGAAAATCAGAGGAAAAGAAAATTGGAATTTAAGAAGACAAAGATACATGGAAATATATGAAGTATCTTTGAAATTTAACAAGACAAGCACACACTCTGAACACCTATGCCAAAAATGGAAGCCAACTTACATATCTGATCTTCTATTTCCTCTCACTTTTTTGCGTGGATGAGGGAATAGCACAAGCAAGAACACAATCGGAAATGACAGGATGGATGGATGGATAATCTGGCTCTCCAATGAAGCATTTATAGAGTGGAGTAAAGTTTTGCTTCCGGGAAATTTTTTTAAGCAAAGTTCAGTTAATCCCAACCGAACTCAAAAGTCTTGTGTCCCATCTCAAAAAGGTCGGTGCCTTTGGGCCCTTCTAATATGTGTGTAGGGGGGAACCTGCGACGGAATTTCAAGAATTTGGGTCCATGAGGCTATGGGCCTTAGCTAGGAACCGACTTGACCGAGTAGACAACTACGGCGCCGTTGGAAACCTGATCTAGAAAACTCGGGGGTCCCTTGAAGACCTGATGCCCGGATGGCTTTTGTCGTGAACGTTCCAGGACAAATATGTCGGCCTTTGGAAGTACATTTTGTCGTTGAAGAGAGCATGTGTACACAAAAGATTGTTAGGGATAAATTTAAAGAGTTGTCGGAACATATTATTACACAAATATTAATCTAAAGATATTTTTTAGTTATGTGAAATTTATTATCTATATTTTAATACTGTCTTTTATTATAATAGTTAAATTATCAAACTATTATGGTATTACATTATGTAATAATGTATATAATATTTAACTTAGAAATTGACTCAAAAAATTGATAGAATATATTATTTTTTAAACTAAAATTTTGTCATATTTCTTAATAATGTGGAACTTATTGTTTATATTTTAATGATAAGAATTTCTTAAATCCAAGTGAACTTGTAAAATGTTGCTGTTTCACATTGATTGTTGCAAATCCAATATATCTTCCTTGTCCAAAAGCTTTGAACGCTTCAAATAACATTGTTGTAGCAACTAAGACCAGCAGCTTCATTGAAAGCAATGCAACTTGCTTTTTTCATACCTAGTACTCACAAAATTTTATAGAGCTTTGAGGTACAAATGGTTGCTGAAAGCTAACTTCTAGGGACCAATTAAAATAAATGTACATAACAAAAGAAAATGTTTCATTGAAGTACTAAAAGTTCTTTTGAAATAGATTATGAAATTAAGTTTATAACTTTAACAACAAGGCATCATTGAAAAAAAAAAGTTGAACAACTGAAGAAGGTATTACCTTCATTTTGAAATGTACATCAGATTTCTATTGGTCAAACTAATAAGAAAAAGAACATCAAAATGCATATTGTAATAAACACCAAATACCAATAGAAAAATATGGGATCACATGGTAGGCTTTAAGCATCTTAATGAACTCTAAAACTCATAGTTCTTGTAAAATAAACTTACAACATGAAACTACATCATTTTACAATAGAAGAAAAATTATAAGAACATCTTTGAATATTACAATCAAAGCCTCCACTCCATTCCTTGTATTAAATGGTTGAAGCTCAACTTGAAAAAACGTCTTAATGTCCTCCTCCAACTTGTAGAGCTTCCTCCCATAGTGGGCTTTCATGAAATAGTTTCACCAATTGACTTCTGAGTACCTCCTAATGAGCTTGTTGCTCTCCTCCATTTTTTGTATTAGACACCTTATTCGAGGCATCTAAGAAAGGGTTTGAACATACAAGCTTTTTGCACTGCATTTTTAACTGTTTGATACAATCCTGAGAATGTATCCAAATGGTGCTCCAAGAGCGGCCCCTCCAACCAATGTTCCAGTCATCATTTTGCTTCATCAACAAACCCAAAAGTAGAGAATCATAGGAAAAGAAAAATGGAATTTAAGAAGACAAAAATACATGGAAATATATGAAGTATCTTTGAAATTTAAGGAGACAAGCACACACTGAACACCCATGCCAAAAATGGAAGCGAACTTATATATCGGATTTTCAATTTCTTCTCACTCTTTTGTGCGGACGAGGGAACATCACAAGCAAGAACAATCGGAAATGACAGGATGGACGCATACCTGGGTCTCCAATGAAGCATTTAAAGACAGGAGAGGGAAGTTTTGCTTGCGGGTCATTGTTTGAATTGTACTTCTCGGCAAGTTTCAAGTTCAGCCGAACTAAAAGTCCTGTGTCCCGTCTTAAAAGGTCTTAAAAGGTCTTAAAAGGTCTTAAAAGGTCTTGCCTATAAAGCCGATGCCTTTGGCCCCCTTTTAATATGTTCACGGTCTCACCAAGCGCGTGTGGGACCAGATACACTACAATTTTAGAGCATATTGTGTAGAAGCAAATTTGACTCTTCACTTTGTATGGATATAGGATTTGTCAAAACTAATGTCGAAACTTGACGATTTCTGCTAAATGGTTTATCTTAAAACATAATAAGGTATATACAAAACAATAGTTGTTATTCTCTAATTATGTTTTAGGTTCATAATTGTTGAAATTTCATCCTACACAAATGGTTGGAGTTTGTCACCCCTTGCCTATGAGTTTTAGGAAGAACCTCTCAACCTTAATATAATATCACAGTATTATATTGAGTCTTTTGAGCCATTAGTCAAAGAGGCTTTTTACATTAGTTAAATATCATTTTTTGACATAGATATGGCCATATATATGGTCTTAATAATGGTTGAAGTTTACCACTTCTTTCCTACAGGTCTTAAGATGGGTTTCCTAACCTTTAACAATAATGAAGTTGAAGTCCATGAACTCAAACTCAAAACTCGGGGTTCACGAGGCCCATGCCTACGTTTTTGGTTTCCTTTTAACCCCGAGGAACCTGCGATGGAATTTCAAGAATTTGGGACCATAAGGCTATTGGCCTTAGCTTGGAATCGACTTGAGCGAGGAGACAACTACGGCGACCGTTGAAAAGCTGACGTACAAAATTGGGCGGTCCGTTGTACGCCTGATGTCCGGATGGCTGTTAGTTGTGAACGCTGCAAATATGTCGGAAAAAAAATTTATGAAATTAAGTTTATAGCTTTAGCAGCAACACATTATTGAAAAAAAAAAAAGTTGAACCACTGAAGACGGTATTAACTTCATTTTGAAATGTACATAAGATTTCTATTGGTCAATTAATAAGAAAAAGAACATCAAAATGCATTTTGTAGTAAACACCAAATACCAATAGAAAAAGATGGCAGCACAAGGTAGGCTTTAAGCATCTTAATGAACTCTAAAACTCATAGTTCTTGTAAAATACACTCACAACATGAAACTATATAATTTTACAATAGAAGAAAAATTATAAGAACATCTTTGAAGAACAAATGATTACTAAAAGCTAACTTTAGAGTAATGAACGTAACAAAAAAGTTGCTTCGTTAAAATATTGAAAATTCTTCTAAAATAGATTTGAAAAAATTGATTATGCAATTTGATAGTTCTAGTAGCAACACATCATTGAAAAAAGAAAAAAGTTAAACGAATGAAAAATGTATCACCTTTATTTTGAAAGGCACATAAGATTTCTATTTGTTAAATAAATAAGAAAAATAACATTAAAATGCTTTTTGTAATAAACTCCAAATATCTATAGAAAAAGCTGCGGTCAAATGTTAGACTCTAAACATCTTAATGAACACTAAAAATTCATGGTTCTTGTAAAAAATGGGGAGTATATCCCTTTTTTAAACTTTATTTTTTCTTTTAAACAAAAAAAGTATCTAACTTTTAGTAGCATTTACTTAAGCAAAAGTCATTTTTTTTCTCCTTTTACTGTAGACCAAAGTGTTTTTGGTTTTTTATTTTTTATTTTTTATTTTTTGGATGTTATATGGAGCTCATATATTATTATTATTATTTATTTGTGAAATTACGTATCCGTAGTGTTGTTTGACCCATTCCGAATAAGGCCAAAGCTAGTTTCATAATTTTCGTAAATTAAAATAATGCTTCCAAACAAAAATTATTTGGAAATTAGGTGGTGATAATTTGATATACACGAGAAACAGAGAGGATGAGATGAGAGATCAAAGGGGAAGTCTCATCCGACGGTTGTAGTCGGTTTCAGCATTAATCGTACGGCCAGGATCACGTCTGATTGTGTAATTAGTAAATTTGCGCAGCGTTGCAGAGTCACTAGCACGACACTGAAACACGGAGGCCCAGAGAAAGCGGCAGCGTCTATGTCTCGCCGGGAGGGCCGCGATTCCGACTCCAGACGCCACGGTTCCCGGTTCGATAGAGAACCCAGGTGCTCAGCCACTCTCTCGTCCACTATTCCTGTCGAAGATGCAACCTTTTTTCCTTCTTGTTTTGTATATTGGTGGAATTAGTGAAATGAAATTTCCGGGAATTTTTTTATGTTTGATTCTCGAGTTATAATGTTGGATAAGATAACCCATTTGGGTCTTTTCTTTTGAGATGAGAGATTTTCCGGAAAAAAGGTCTTTTCCTGAGAAAATTAGACCGAATTACTTTAGGTATGTATATTTTTAGCCATGAACCTCATTTGCCGTTGTCTTTATGAAGACTTTTTTTTGTTATTTTTTCTTCGATTAGTTGAAATTGCTTAGCCAGCATGTTGGTGGTAGAAGAAATAGCAACTTGTTATTTTTTGTTTTCTGAAACAAAATGGTTTCCTTCCTTCTTGATCAACAACCTGCCATGTCTTCCCAACAAGGTAACTTTGTCTTGATGGAAGGGCTATGGTTTTGGAAGGGAAGGCAAGCTATCGGCAAGGGGAGGAAAACGGCCTGCAAAAGCCAAACCAAAAATGAAGGGAAAGACGCTTAAAAGAAATATTAGTGAGGTGCAAGACTAGATGAACAGTATAGAAGACAAAGAAACAATGACTGCCGTTCCTTTAGAAAGCTTAGAAAGTCGAAAATCGGCCATTAGGGCTGCTGTCAACTGAAGATGAAGATGGAGATTTGAAGACTTGGTGCTATTGATTTTTCTTCTTGTTCCATTGATTTTTTTTATTTTTTATTTTGTTAAAATTGGTTCTATCGAAGCTTCTCACATTTCCGAAACCTATTGCTTTAGGTTCATATATGTAAAGGTTTTCACTTGACTAGATTATCTAAACAAATCGGAGACCCATGTTGTATCTTAAAGAAAAATTTCTCTTGTGAATAAAGATTATCTAGGATTGTATTTTCAATTTCTACCTTGCAAATTTAGATTGTACATTATGTGAACAATATAAGGGGGCCCTTTGGCTTGTTGCTGTAGGAGGTGGACTTAGGCATAAGTTGGTCTTGCTGTCAAAATATTAGCTACATTTTTGTTGAAGCATATGTTCTCCAGACTAAGACATTTCATTGTCTAACAAACATCGTAACCACTGTGGTCTTTCGACATCCTCCAAGAGCAGTCTTAGCAAGCACCGAGACCTCTTTCTTTAACAGCTGCATCTTCAACTTCTCCATGTGCACATGGAGGAACTGGGAAAAAGAACCCACCATTTCTGTCATCCAAATTTACAACCTTAGACATTTCATTTAGAGTGGTTTCCTAAGCCTCCACTCCATTCCTTGTATTAAATGTTTGAAGCTCAACTTGAAAAAACCTCTTAATGTCCTCCTCCAACTTGCAGAGCTTCCTCCCATAGTGGGCTTTCATGAAACAGTTCCACCAATTGACTTCTGAGTACCTCCTAATGAGCTTGTTGCGCTCCTCCATTTTTTGTATTAGACACCATGTTTCCTCTTTTGAGTGACCCGCTACTATGTTTAACACTCTTATCTCTTCAACCAATGATTGCCAAGAATCTAGCGTGGATTCGAGGCGTCTAAGAAAGGGTTTGAAGATATAAGCTTTTTGCATTGCATTTTTAATTGTTTGATACAATTCTGAGAATGCAAATCCAAATGGTGCTCTCAAGCAGTCCCTCTAACCAATGTTCCAGTCATCATTTTGCTGCATCAACAAACCCAAAAGTAGAGAATCAGAGGAAAAGAAAAATGGAATTTGAGAAGACAAAAATACATGGAAATATATGAAGTATCTTTGAAATTTAAGAAGACAAGCACACACTGAACACTTATGCCAAAAATGGAAGCGAGCTTATATATCTGATCTTCAATTTCTTCTCACTCTTTTGTGCGGACGAGGGAACATCACAAGCAATAACAATCGGAAATGACAGGATGGACGCATACCTGGGTCTCCAATGAAACATTTAAAGACAGGAGAGGGAAGTTTTGCTTGCGGTCATTGTTTGAATTGTACTTCTCAGCAAGTGTCAAGTTCAGCCGAACCTTAAAGTCTTGTGTCCCATCGTAAAAGGTCTTAAAAGGTCTTAAAAGGTCTTACCTATAAAGCCGATGCCTTTGGCCCCCTTTTAATATGTTCACGGTCTCACCAAGCGCGTGTAGTACCAGATACACTACAATTTTAGAGCATATTGTGTAGAAGTAAATTTGACTCTTCACTTTGTATGGGTATAGGTTGTGTACATAAATCTACTAAAATTCCTTCTTCCCCCCTTCCCCCAAAAGAACCTTGATTTGTCAAAAGTAGTGTCAAAACGTGACGATTTCTGCTAAATGGTTTATCTTAAAACATAATAAGGTATATACAAACAATAGTTGTTATTCCCTAATTATGTTTTAGGTTCATAATTGTTGAAATTTCATCCTACACAAATGGTTCGATTTTGTCACCTCTTGCCTATGAGTCTTAGGAAGAGCCTCTAAGCCTTAATATAATATCACAGTATTATTTTAAGTCTTTTGAGCCATTAGTCAAAGAGGCTTTTACATTAGTTAAATATCATTTTTTGACATAGATATGGCCATATATCTGGTCTTAATAACGGTTGAAGTTTACCACTTCTTTTCTACAGGTCTTAAAGATGGGTTTCCTAACCTTTAACAATAATGAAGTTGAAGTCCATTAACCCAAACTCAGAACTCGGGGTTCACGAGGCCCATGCCTACGTTTTTGGTTTCCTTTTAACCCCGAGGAACCTACGATGGAATTTCAAGAATTTGGGACCATAAGGCTATCGGCCTTAGCTTGGAACCGACTTGAGCGAGGAGACAACTACAGCGCCCGTTGAAAAGCTGACGTACAAAATTGGGCGGTCCGTTGTACGCCTGATGTCCGGATGGCTGTCTGTTGTGAACGCTGCAAATATGTCGGCTTTTGAAATAGATTTTGAAAAAAAAATTATGAAATTAAGTTTATAGCTTTAGCAGCAACACATTATTGAAAAAAAAAAAGTTGAACCACTGAAGAAGGTATTACCTTCATTTTGAAATGTTTGGTCAATTAATAAGAAAAAGAACATCAAAATGCACATTGTAGTAAACACCAAATACCAATAGAAAAAGATGGCAGCACAAGGTAGGCTTTAAGCATCTTAATGAACTCTAAAACTCATAGTTCTTGTAAAATACACTTATAAAATGAAACTACATAATTTTACAATAGAAGAAAAATTATAAGAATATCTTTGAAGAACAAATGATTGTTAAAAGCTAACTTTAGAGTAATGGACATAGCAAAAGAGTTGCTTCACTAAAATACTGAAAATTCTTCTAAAATAGATTTGGAAAAATTAGTTATGCAATTTTACAGCTCTAGTAGCAAGACATCATTGAAAAAAGAAAGAAGTTGAATGAATGAAAAAGGTATCACCTTCATTTTGAAAGGCACATAAGATTTCTATTTTTTAAATAAATAAGAAAAAGAACATCAAAATGCTTTTTGTAACAAACTCCAAATACTTATAAAAAAAGATGGGATCAAATGTTAGACTCTAAACATCTTAATGAACACTAAAAATTCATGGTTCTTGTAAAGAATAGGAAGTATATCCCTTTCTTAAATTTTCTTTTTTCTTAAAAAAAAAGTATCTGACTTTGAGTAGCATTTACTTAAGCAAAAGTAATTTTTTTCTTCTTTTACTGTAGACCAAAGTGTTTTTGGTTTTCTATTTTTTATTTTTTTGAATGTTCTATGGAGCTCATATATTACTTTTTTTTTTTTGGTGAAATTACGTATTCTTAGTGTTGCTTGACCCATTTTGGATAAGGCCAAAGCTAGTTTCATAATTTTTGTAATTTAAAATAATATTTTCAAACAAAAATTATTTGGAAATTAGGAGGTGATAATTTGATACACATGACAAACGCAGAGGATGAGATGAGAGATCACAGGGGGCAGAACCGAATGCGGGAGTCTCATCCGACGGTTGTGGTCGTTCTCAGCCTTGATCGTGCGGCCAGGATCACGTCTGATTGTGTAATAAGTAAATTTGCACAGCGTTGGAGAGTCACGCGCACGACACTGAAGATGCAACCTTTTTTCCTTCTTCTTTTGTGCATTGGTGGAATTAGTGAAATGAAATTCCCAGGAATTTTTTTATGTTATAATGTTGGATAGGATAACCCATTTGGGTCTTTTCTTTTGAAATAAGAGATTTTCCGGGAAAAAGTCTTTTCCCGAGAAAATTAGAGCGAATTACTTTAGGTATGTATATTTTTAGCCATGAACCTCATTTCCCGTTATCTTTATGAAGTTCTTTTATTTTTTATTTTAGTTTTTATTTAATGTTACTTTTTTCGATTATTTGAAATTGTTTTACAAGGAAGTTACTGGCAGAAGATATAGCAACTTGTCATATCAGTCATAGGCACACAACCATTCCCGGTTGAGATTCTTTTCTTCGTTATTTTTTTTAACTAGCCTGTTAGTTTCTTCTCGTTTCTCTGAGAAACCAGGCATTTGAGGTAAACGTTGCTACTTATTGTTCAATGCATAATTTAACTTGTGTTCTACAATTATGTAGATACCTTGTCCCACTGAATGTGGCTTCCTTTCATGAAATATGTTGCTTATGTTATTTGTTTGGTTCTACTAGTCTTAAGAGGTCTAGGAGGGACAGCAAACCAGAAACAGAGAGTACCCATCAATGCTGATTTGGATGTTGGAGGACACACAGAATAGGACCAAAAGCACCGTCGTCAGCTAAAAGATGCCTTACCACTAGAGGCTTCTTCAGCATGTGATTCTAAGCCAGAAAATGTCTGTAAGCAAAGAACCTGACAAGAAACAATGAAAATCGAGGACTAAAACATTCTTCAAATCCAACTGAAGTTCCTCAGTCTCAATCTTATTTCCAGGTTTTGATAATGATTTTTCAAATCTACAGTCCTTTCAGTTATTCTGAAATGTGCTGATAACATATCTTGCAAACGTTCTCCCTAATTGATTGCTTCAGCTTTTCCTGCATAACTGTTAATTTGCTGCTCCAATTTATCTTTTAGAATAGTTTGATTTGTACATGTGATTTTGCTAAGCTCCCTGTAAACTACCAATTACAGCACTTGATGCAGCTTCGCAATAAAAACAGTTTACTAATGAACTATAGGTTCACACAGTTCATGGATATTATATGTATTTGGACTTTTTTAGCACCACAGTTGTCCGCCATTATGCTAGTAATGGATTTGGGTTGGTGATGTCAATCCAGTATCCATACTTAGTATCACTGTAGCGATTGCAAAAAAGAGGTTGTGGGACTAAGAAGTTGTCAATTTCCTTATATCTAAGAGTTTGATTTCTGTAAGCTCATATGGTTAGGTTGAATGGATTACTCCAATTAAGAACACCAGTGAGATGTGCACGCTACGTTCAAACATTCACGCCCTGGGGTAGCATATAATTGGAGTACTCATCTAAGCGCATCTCTTTATGCATAGAGCCTGTAAAATGCCCTGAACTGCATTTCCAGAATGGCCTAGAAAATTAGTGCCCAACTACAGATGATTGTTTGATAAAGAAGCAGAACTTCTGTTGAGTTTGATTGCTTTGTTGTTATTTAGTGTATGCAAACCCTTTCTCTGGACTGATTTAGCGGGATTCTTGTTCAGCCAAATGCCTTCAAGTGCTTACCCGTGTATACAATCTTAGGCTTGCCTTGAATGTCTTATAAAAGCATGATGATCATGGTAATGCCTCGCAAGTCGGTCGAACCATTGGTCACAGGGCTACTGGTGGTGAGTTCCTATATATCTTAAAGAATGTATCCGAAGGCCCTTCCTCAAATTGTTGCTGCTTTTCTTTATCCATGTCATATAACTACCATCTTCAAATAAATAATGCCTGTAAGCAATTCATCAATTATTTTTCATTCATGTGTGTACGTGAAAATTAGTTTTGGTATGATAACTTTTTGAGTAACGAAGTGTTGTATCAACGTAAAATCTGAAATGCTTTTTTTTTTTTTTAACACTTGCGGACAAAGTTATAATTTTTTTCTTTTAAATATTCGAAATATAGATGAATTTATTGGTCCCCCCGTTAAGAATCAATTGCCGGGCACGAGTTACCTCGGGTAGCTTCCAGTTGAAACGTGGCAAGATCTGGGACCTCCAGAGCTCCAGATCATAATTAAAGAATCGCGATTATCCCGGTCTAATTAAAGTCTTAATCAATACCCAGGCTGGAGTTGCCTCGGGTAGCTTTCAAAGGACACGTGGCGAGATCTGGGAGGTCATATCTCCCGATCATAATTAAAAGAAATCCCGGAAGTATTAAATATCTCTCTACCTTCGCTAAATCAAAACTATCTTGCGTTTTCTGTTCCAACCAGCTTTTCTTCTAGAAGCTTCCAAACGCGTTTTCTGAGAGAGAGGCTTCACTAGTTCGTCTGAACTTGCGTATTGATCGTCGGAAATACGTGATCTCGATGGCCGCGTCGTCGGAGGGGAAGTTGGTCAGGTTGGTTTATCGAAACCTTTCTCGTCGTTTATTTGAGTTTTATGTTTTTTTTTTTTGTTTTCTTTATGCGTTTTCATTTTCTCGATTAAGAATTCATGCTTATGGTTCCGGGATGTTCAATTTGGTTACTTGTGGGTTTGAATTGGGGTTGGGGGGGTGGGGTAGACGCGAACCCCCGCTAGACTCCACCGCGGTACAGAACTGTACTCTATTTCCATCACTACTCTGTTTGGATATGTAGCTTTTATTTAGTATTACTCTGATTGGTTTATCGAGGGAGGGGAGTTGAACCCCTGCCAGGCCACCGCAATAAGAAATATACTCTATCTCGAGTATTTCACTGTTTGGATACGTAGATTTTATTTTATTTTGTTTTCTTTCTTCCAACCCTTACTGCAGATTTAACAGTTTTTTTAGCAGGGCAATACCTTATTGTAATTTATTTTGCATATTACTGCTCAAGATAATTGAGCAATAATTGTGGACAAAGTGCTGTATTAATTTGTTTGAATACGTATATTATATTTAGTATTACTCTGGTTGGTTTATGGGGGAAGTGGGATTTTTGCTTCCAACCTTTACTGCAGATTCCAACTGTTCTTTTATAAGGGCAATACTTTATTGTAATTTATTTTGCATTTTACTACCCAAGATAGTCAAGCAATGATTGTGGACCAATTGCTGACTCGATGTCTCTTTTTGCAGCATTAATCTGTTTGGATACGTAGATTATATTTGGTATTACTCTGTATAGTATTACTCCGGTTGGTTTATTGGGGGAGTGAGTGGGAGTCCCCCCATGCTCTGCTGCAATACAGAACTATACTGTATTTTCAGTATTGCATTATTTGGATACGTAGCTTTTATTTATTATTCATCTGTTTAGTATTACTCTGGTTGGTTTATGGGGGGATTGAGATTTTTGCTTCCAGCCCTTACTGCAGATTCTGACTCTTTTTTTAATCAGGGCAATACTTAATTGCATTTATTTTGCATTTTACTGCCCAAGATAATTGAGCAATGGTTGTGGAAAAAATACTGACTTGATGTCTCTTTTTGCAGCATTAATCTGTTTGGATACGTAGGTTATAGTTAATATTACTCTGTTTAGTATTACTTCGGTTGGTTTATTGGGGGACTGAGTGGGAGACCCCCCATGCTCTGCTGCAACACAGAACTATACTGTATTTTCAGTGTTACACTATTTGGATATGTAGCTTTTATTTAGTATTACTCTGGTTGGTTTATGGGGGGAGGGATTTTTGCTTCCAACCCGTACTGCAGATTCTGACTCTTTTTTTAACCAGGGCAATACTTTATTGTAATTTATTTTACATTTTACTGCCCAAGATAATTGAGCAATGATTGTGGACAAAGTGCTGATTCGACGTCTCTTCTTGCAGGAAGAGGAAGTCACGGAATGGAGAAGACACAACTCTATTAGTGGCTGAGACCCTTTCCAAGTGGAAGGAGCATAATGCTCGGCTTGAAGCTTGCAATATTGAGGGTGAACCAGTTCGTAAAGCTCCAGCCGTGGGGTCAAAGAAGGGATGTATGAAAGGAAAGGGAGGGCCTGAGAACTCGTCATGTAAGTATAGAGGTGTTAGGCAAAGGACATGGGGGAATTGGGTTGCAGAAATCCGCGAGCCAAAAGGGAAAAGGCTCTGGCTTGGCACTTTTGCAGATGCAATTGAAGCCGCCTTTTCCTATGATGAAGCTGCGCGAGCAATTTATGGCACTCGTGCCCGCCTCAACTTCCCAGATTGCTCCCCATCAACCAGCTATTTGGCAGCAACACCACAAGGTTCTGATTCTACAACCACATCAATCCAGTCTGAAGTGTATGTAGCTGACAGTGAAAGCATGATTCCTGCTTCCCCCAACTTAAGACACCAGGAAAAGAGAGCTGAATTGGGTGTTGATGTTTCACATGCTCAAGTCACGGAAGCTGCCATCCCAAGCAATATACCACAGCCAGAAGCGAATCCTGAATTGTCTAACACCGGAAGTGATTCTACTAGCGTTGCAAACTGTGTTTGGCATGGAGAAGAGTATTCCATGGATGAAATGTTTGATTTGGATGAGTTTATTGCACTCTTGAACAGCAGTCCTCCGAGCAATATGGAATCTGTGCTGGGTTTCGGTTGTGATGGTTGTCAACCTTGGTTCCCTTTCAACTAGCGCACAAAGCCATTTGATTTGTCATGGCAGTGGCAGCAGACATCTTCTGAAGTTGATAGCTTTTAGTAGATAGATAGTGCAGAATATTAGATTAGTAGATTAGCAAATTAATGTATAGCTTGGTTGTGGTTTTATATTCCACATTTTGAGTGAGCTCATTCTTTGTAGAGCTAGATGTCTAGACCTAATCTTCTTTTTAGCTGATTGAGATGATTCTTTGTAAGTTCTAGATTTGGGGAATTAACCTCTTCTGTACTTTGACATTATACCATTATTTGGTGTATCCTGTTCAATTGAATGATCCATCCAGTTTTTGTTATGCATGATTTGTAATTCAGAAACTTTCTTGGACTCTCTTCTCTTCCTGCTTCCTTTCTGTTTTGGTTAGGTTTATATATACATTCCAGTCCATTATAAAGTCAAGGAGGTGTAATCAGAATTCTGTGTGAAATAGAAATATCTTAGTAACTCTTGGGATGGCATTTATGAATAACTTTTCATGGTTTCAGTATGAACTGCTTCTCTATCTCCGAAGTAGCCTAAATTTAAAAGGTGAAGACTTCATCCTCAAGAGTGTTTCATGGACCTTGGTTCATTTCTATAGGACCAAAGGACCCCTATTGCTGGCCTCACTGATATGTGGTTAGAATTACACGAACTAGATGAAAGGTGTTATCCATGCCATTGCCAACTTGTATGAACTTGCCATACAGATTCTGGCCATCATGTAGACAAAAGATATTGTAGCTTTGTATTTGTATCATGCGATTTCCCACTAGGCTGATTTCTTTATACATTCTCTGCTAGTCACTGGTTTTAATTTGAGGTTGGGTGTTAACAGGACCAAAATATTTTATCACTTCCTACAGCTGGATGAGCTTTAAATTTAAGTGGGAATATGTTATGGTTCATTAGAGGTGTTGAGAGCCAAAGTAATATTTGCCATATGAGCCTATGGATCTCCATGTGTAACGCCTATTACGAGAGAGAAACGGAACAAAGGACATGCTGTATCAACTGGAACTTACAGAGAATTTCCTACGCGTTCTTTACCTTTTGTGCAGTTTGTCTCTGTCGTATGCTAGTGGGTATCTGTGTGGAATGCTTAACATTTGCTTTTCCTATACTGCCACACAGGTACTTCTTTGTGCTGTGCTGCTACATTGCTATACCTCTTCAATGTATGTTGCTTTTCGTATGTTTGTGCTGATGACAAAAAGGGAGATACAGTATTGTCTGTGGTTGATATTACTGGATCATGGCATAGTGTTGTTGGTTGTTGAATGCTGTAACTGGTTGTTGCAATACATTGATTATGCAATTGAACTAATCATTGTGCTGTAATTGCTGATTGTAAATCATTGTGATATGGAAACTGCATATTGTAATGGGGAGTATCAGAAACATGTGTCTTGTAGTAGGGGGGAGCTTTGTGTAGTAAATGAAAATCTGATCTATGTTATGCATATTGAATATCATTATATAGTGTAAAATAGATAATTTGAGAAATAGAAAATCTGATTTATTGTTATATAAAAAAGAGGAGATTGCTAAACGTGCTACTTTGATAACTATAAGCTACGTATGAAATGGATTAAACTTGATGAATAAATTTTAATGTTCTTGGATACTGTATTTGTTTGTAACAAAAGGACTGCTGTCGCAACAGACATGTTTAGAACAAAATTTTGTTATAAAGACAAATGTCGTCACATTAGTAGTGAGTTCTATAATTAAAACCATTTGGAATTGTATGATTTGGAGGCCAAAAATATGTATTAAAACAATGTTGTATGGACTAAAGGAAACTTAGGGAAGGAGGATCGGGATTCGATCTTTCCTCAAAGTTCTCCTCACCATTTTGAAACAAAATGTTTTCCTTCCTTCTTGATCAACATCTCGCCATATCTTCCCAACAAGGTAATTTTGTTTTGATGGAAGGGCTACGGTTTTGTGTAAAATTGGTGCTATCCGAGCTTCTCACATTTTGGTTCCTTTTAAGTTTTTTTGCAAGTTGGATTATTGAGTTATTTGTGAATATTAAAATTTTGTGCATCATTCATTTGAAACGTATTGTTTTAAGTTCATAAATATAAAGATTTGCAGTTAGATAGAGTATCTAAGTAAATTAGAGACTCATGTTGTATCTCAAAGAAAAATTTCTCTTGTGAATAGAGATTATCTAGGGTTGTATTTTTGGTTTCTACCTTGCAAATTCATATTGTACATTATGTAAACAATATAAGGGGACCCTTTGGCTTGTTGCCAAAGCAAGTGGGCTTAGGCACCACACAAGTTGGTCTTGCAGTCAAAATATTGACCATATTTTTGTTGAAGCATATGTTCTCCAGACAGAGACATTATTGTCTAACAAACATTGTAGCTAATGTGGTCTTTCGACATCCTCCAAAAGCAGTCTTAGCAATCACCAAGACCTCTTTCTTGTACAGTTGCATCTTCAACTTCTCCAGGTGCACACCGAGGAACTGGGAAAAAGAATCCACCATTTCTGCCGTCCAAATTTATAACCTTAGACATTTTATTCAGAGTGGTTTGGATATCCCTCATGACGGCCAAAGCCTCCACTCCATTCCTTGTATTAAATGGTTGAAGATCAACTTGAAAAACCTCTTAATGTCCTCGCCCAACTTGTAGAACTTCCTCCCATAGTGGGCTTTCATGAAACAGTTCCGCCAATTGACTTCTGAGCATCTCCTGATGAGCTTGTTGCCCTCCTCCATTTTATGTATTAGGCACCTTGTTTCCTCTTCTAAGTGACCCGCTACTATGTTTAACAGTCTTATCTCTTCAACCAATGATTGCCAAGAATCTAGCGTGGATTCAAGGCGTCTGAAAAAGGGTTTGAACATACAAGCTTTCTGCACTGCATTTTTAACCGTTTGATACAATTTTGAGAATGCTGATCCAAATGGTGCTCCCAAAGCAGCCCCTCCAACCATTGTTCTAGTCATCATTTTGCTTCATCAACAAACCCAAGAGTAGAGAATCAGAGGAAAAGAAAAATGGAATATAAGAAGACGAGAATACATGGAAATGTATGAGCTATCTTTGAAATTTAAGAAGACAAGCACGCGCTCTGAACACCTATGCCAAAAAATGGAAGCCAACTTACATATCTGATCTTCAGTTTCTTCTCTCTCTTTTGTGCGGATGAGGGAATAGCACAAGCATGAACAATCGGAAATGACACGATGGACGCATACCTACCTCTCCAAAAGCATTTATAGAGAGGGGAGGGAAGTTTTGCTTGCGGGTCATTGCCTGAATTGTACCTCTCGGCAAGTGTAAAGTCTTGTGTACCGTCTGAAAAGGTATTACCTCTAAAGCCGATGCCTTTGGCCTCATCTAATATGTTCACGGTCTCATCAAGCGCGTGTAGTACCAGATACACTACAATTTTAGAGAATTTTATGTAGAAATAAATTGAACCTCCATTTGGTATGGATGTGGATTTTGTGTACATAAATCTACTAAATTCCTTCTCTATCTCTCTCTCTCTCTCTCTCTCTCTCTCCCTCTCCCTTTTTTCTTTTTTCTTCCCCTGGAACCTTAATTTGTTAAAAATAGTGTCAAACTTGACAATTTTTGCTAAGTGATTTACTTTAAAACACAATTAGGTATATATAGACATAATTAATGTTCCCTAATAATATTTTAGGTTCATAACTGTTAAGATCTCATTCTTGAAGTGTTTAATCATATGTCTAACCTTATTAATAATTAAAATTTATTACCTCTTATCTAAAGTTTTAGGATAAATCTCTCAACCTTTAATATAATATTAAAACCTTATCTTGAGCCTTTTAAGCCCAAAGAGGTCTTCTAATTAAATATCACTTCTTGACATGAAAAAGATATGTTGAAATTTTGTTTCACACAAAAAGTATCTGACCATATGCCTAATGTTAAATGAACTAAAATGAGAGATATTTTGGAGTAAATTCTTGTTTATTGATGAACAAGATAAACCAAGACTACAAGAGAGATGGGAGATGTGAATCCCAGGATGATGAAGAATGGTTGTTTGGCTTCATATTTATATAGAATTCAAAATGCTGAGGAGCGTCCTGAGGAGCGTGCCGAGGAGCGTCCTGAGGAGCGTGCCGAGGAGCGTCCTGAGGAGCGTGCCGAGGAGCGTGCCGAGGAGCGTGCTAAGGAGCGTGCTGAGGAGCGTGCCGAGGAGCGTCCCGAGGAGCGTGCTCTTGAGAAGCGTGCTCATCTTTGAACAGCTCCCCTCAAGCTGAAGGTCGATATAAGTTGATAACATTCAGCTTGCCGAGGAGATGAGCATGTTGATTTGCCCCTAAAGCTTTTGTGAAGACATCGGCTGGTTGATCTTTAGTCCCCACATGATGAGTTCTGATTATGCCTTGTTTAATTTTTTCTCTGATGAAATGACAATCAACGTCAATGTGTTTGGTACGTTGATGCACCATGGGATTTGCTGCGAGTTCCATCGCAGCCTTGTTGTCACAATGTAAAATTACTGGTTGTGGAACTTTAATTCCCATGTCCCTAAGTAAACCCAGTAACCATATAATCTCACATGAGGTGTAGGCCATAGCTCGGTATTCTGCTTCTGTAGAAGAAAGTGACACCACTGCTTGCTTCTTGCTTTTCCAAGAAATAAGTGAGTCCCCAAGCATGATGCAAAAACCAGTGACAGATTTCCTCTCAACCTTGCAAGTTGCATAATCTGAGTCGCAATATGCCTTCAATTTATATCCTCCAGAAGCAGGAATGAATAAACCAATACCTGGACAACCTTTTAAGTATCGTACCAATCGAATGGCGGCCTCCCAATGAGATTTTTTAGGAGAATGCATGAACTGAGCCAAGTTATGGACTGTGTAAGAAATGTCAGGCCTGGTGACGATGAGATAGTTTAATTTTCCAATGAGCTGCTGATACTTTAGCGGTTCGCTCATAAGTGGATCATCATCGCGAGGCACGTGTGCTCCTTGATCATGTTTATAAGTGGTCAACGACAAGTTGGTGTCCATGGGGTTGTCAACAGGTCTCCCTCCCCCAAGCCCAAGCTCGTCTATCATCTCGAGAATGTACTTGCGTTGACTTAGATGAATTCCTTTCTCATCACGAAGGACCTCAATCCCAAGATAATACTTGAGATCTCCCAAGTCCTTGATGTGGAAAACTGAATGGAGGTATGTTTTCAACTCTTGTATGCCCTCAATGTCACTACCTGTAATGAGAATATCATCAACATAAATCATGAGGATGACGATATGATTACCTTTCTGGCGGACGAATAAGGAGGTGTCATGCATAGAGTTCTGATATCCAGTAGCTAACAGGGCCTCGGTGAATTTCTCATACCATTGTCGGGCCGCTTGTTTAAGTCCATAAATAGACTTTTTTAACTTACAAACTTTTCCACTAGCCTCTGTTGGATCTCCTGGTGGGGGTCTCATGTAGACCTCTTCATCAAGATCTCCTTGTAAGAAGGCGTTGTTGACATCCATTTGGTGGATACCCCACTGATTCTGAGCAGCTAAGGAAATAGCACACCTGATTGTGATATGTTTGACTACAGGAGCAAAAATTTCATGATAATCGACTCCCTCTTTCTGACTGTATCCTTTTGCCACTAATCTTGCTTTGTATCTCTCAATGGATCCATCAGCCCGATACTTGATCTTGTAGACCCACTTGCAGCCGATAGGTTTCCTACCTCGAGGTAAATCCACTACCTCCCATGTGTTGTTCGCCTCCAATGCTTGTATCTCTTGTGCCATAGCCTCTTGCCATCTAGGATTGTTAAGTGCCTCATGGTGATGCATTGGCTCAATTTCAGTGGAGATGGATGCAATAAAATGCTGGCTAGTTTCTGGTAAATGAGCATATGAGATGTAAGTGGAAAGAGGATAAGCCGAAGATTTTGATTCGGCCACATGGATGGTAGGGCATATGTAGTCTTTGGACCATAAAGGGGGCCTGGTTTCCCTAGTAGGACGTTGAGGGGGTATATGTGGCTGCAAGGTAGGGCCCGATGGGGAGTTAGTATCACCGTCATCGGAGAAGATGTCGACTGGATCAGCGGAAGGTGGTGACATGATAGGTGTTTGAGCTGATTCAGGCAATGGTAAAGGTGGTGACATGATAGGTGTTTGAGCTGATTCAGGCAATGGTAAGGATGGTGAGGGGTGGCTATGATCAGAAGTAGGCAATGTGGGTGCAGGGGATGTCAAGTTAGAAGATACCTCAATGTCATGTGTCTTTGGAGCCTCTGGAGCGAGTTCCGTCAAAGGTCTCGGCATGGTAGATTGTGACTGGGGCCCTATTTCCGAAAAGGGAAACACATTTTCATAAAATTTGACATCCCTACTTACAATGAATTTGTCATTTTTGGGGTTATATAAGCGATAACCCTTTTGACTTTGAGCGTATCCCATGAAAATGCTAGGAATCGCTCGAGGGGCAAATTTGTCTTTAGGGCCAACAGTGGTAGCGTGGCATAAACATCCAAAAACACGGAGGTGGGAAAATTTTGGTGATTTTCCAAAAAGTTTTTCAAAAGGTGTGACTCCGTACAAAACAGTAGAAGGCATCCTATTTATGAGATAAGTTGCAGTAAGGATGTATTCCCCCCAGAATCTATCAGGCATTGAGCTTTGAAATTTCAAAGCTCGCGCAACATCCAGAATGTGACGATGTTTGCGCTCAACTACACCGTTTTGTTGCGGTGTGTGGACACATGAACTTTCATGTCTAATGCCTTGTGATGTGAACAAGTGTTTGGTGTGTTGGTTGAAGAAATCAAGTGCATTATCTGTTCTAACACATTTGACCTTTGTGTCAAATTGGTTCCTAACCAGTGCAAGGAACTCTTCCAACCGTGAATAAGTTTCACTCTTGACTTTCATGAGGAATGTCCAAGTTCCTCTAGAGAAGTCGTCCACAAGAGTGAGAAAATATCGTGACCCGTCATGGTTAGGGATTTTGTAGGGTCCCCAAACGTCTATATGAACTAGGTCAAAGATCTTTTGCGCGGTATAATCGCGCGTAGAAAAAGAGTTGCGAATTTGTTTCGCAAGTGGACAAATCATGCAAGGCTCGTGTTGAGAGAATTTTGCAAATTTGAAATCATTGATAAATTGAAATTTTGCATCGGACATATGTCCAAGTCTACAATGCCAAAGCTTAGAATTCAAAACATTACTAGTAGACATTTTGCTAGCAAAAACATGAACATGCTCTGGAGAATGTGTGACAATTTTCTTGTCAGAGCATGCGACAAAATAATAAAGACCATTTCTAACACTACCGAGGCCTTTGACTTCACTCGTCCAAAGGTCCTGCAACACACAAAAATCAGCATAAAATATGATGCGGCATTTGTTTTCATAGCAGAATTTTGTAGCAGAAATAAGGTTGAATTTAAAATCTGGAGAATATAATACGGTATTTAGTTTTAGGGTATCTGAAATGTAAGTTTCTCCAATATGTGTTACCAATGCACCATCACCATTTGGAAATTTAACTTTCTTAGATCTAGAGGCACATGGTACAATTGAATGCAAGCATGACAAATTTGCAGTAATATGGTCACTAGCATCGGAATCTATTATCCAACAATTTTTTAAGAGATCAGAAGTACCTGCCAAGTAGACTTGAGTGTCTGGATTGTCTTTTTTATTGCCAAGAAGAGTCATAAATTTTTGATAGTCTGTCTTGGTGATGAAGACGTGATCCGGATCCTCCGTTACCAAGTTGGCTTTGGCCTCTTCTCTAAAATTTCGGTGTCCTGGTGGGAAACCATGAAGCTTGTAACATTCCTTCTTTTCGTGGCCATACCCTTTGCAATAGTCACATTGAGGGCCCACTAATCGGTAGCATTTTTCCTTTCTGTGGCCTTTTTTACCGCAGAGGGCACATTTATCATTTTGCTCGCTCTTAAACGACCTGTCATTTTGCGCTGCCTTCAGCATAAATGACATGTCGTTCTGGCTCGGGCGTGAAAATGATATGTCCCCAGCGACTGGTCGTTCAGTGCATGGGAAACTCGTCCCCATAAATGGATTCGCCGCAGCAGCTCTCGACCCCCTTTATGAAGCTATTGTGTCAGGACGATGTTTTGCCGTAACAAACGCAAAATCACCAATCGTCTTCCCTGATGAGCTCCGGCGATACTCTGCCTGACAGAGGATCGAGTAGGTTTGAAAGAGGTCAGGGGCGGGCTGCATGACGAGAATTTGCTCTCGTAGCGGAACATAGCACTCGTCAAGGCCTCGAACGAATTGAAAGAACTGCATTTCGTCTTCATGCTCTCTCCAATCATTTACGGAAGCCATCCGAGGGCGTTTTAGCTCAATTAGAGCATTGAGCTCATTCCAGAGCTCTTTCAATCGACCGTAATAGGTTGCGATTGACTCTCCTCCCTGCTGAATTGTGCACAGTTGAGTCGTTAGGTCAAAAACCCTAGACCTATCGACCTGTTGGTATCGACTTCTTAATTCGGACCACATCTCAGCTGCAGTTTTGGTATAGAGGAGCCCGTGATGTAGATGATCAGCTATGGAGTTCAAGATCCACCCCTTACACACATTATTGCATCTTTCCCACTGTTTTCTGGTTGGAGAAGTAAGCTCGGGGACGCAGTAGGAACCGTCGACAAATTCGGTTTTGTTCTTGATTGATAGTGCAATCATCATGGTTTCACTCCAAGCTGCGTAGTTAGAGTTTCCTTCGAGCTTGATTGCAACCAGAGGCGTTGAATTTGTGTCACTGGGTTGCAAATAGAGGGGGTCAGATGCATCTAAAGTTTGAACTTTGGGTTGTTCAGGTGGTGGAGGAACTGAAGAATTTGGGTTTATAGGCGGCGGAGTGAGTGGAGGAACCTGCTGATAGGTGTTGAATTGGTTCTGACTTCTTCCGCCGCTGCGGTTGGGCGGAATGTACCGCGGAGTCTCGCTTGATTCCGTCATTTTGGTGGTTGGAGTAGTGTTTGGTATTTAGAAAGGGTAGAAAATAGGACTGCGTTGTTTTGGGTTCGTTGTAATAACGAGTGATCCCGAAACTACGTCGTTGTTTTTGAGAAGAAGATGAAGGTGGGTTTTGAGCGGAAGCGAAGTTGGATCGAAAAGAAAAAAACGAGTGAATATGAGGCTCGTTTTGTGGAGAGAAAAAAAATAAGAGAACCTAAGCTCTCGATGCCATGTTAAATGAACTAAAATGAGAGATATTTTGGAGTAAATTCTTGTTTATTGATGAACAAGATAAACCAAGACTACAAGAGAGATGGGAGATGTGAATCCCAGGATGATGAAGAATGGTTGTTTGGCTTCATATTTATATAGAATTCAAAATGCTGAGGAGCGTCCTGAGGAGCGTGCCGAGGAGCGTCTTGAGGAGCGTGCCGAGGAGCGTGCTCTTGAGAAGCGTGCTCATCTTTGAACACCTAATCTTATTACTAGTTAGAGTTTATCATCTCTTTCCTATGAGATTTTGTATGATCTCCCAACCTTTAATAATACTTAAGTTGAAATCCACGTGCCCAAAGTCGAAATTCGGGGGTGACAAGGCCCATGCCTAAATTTTTGCTTTCCTTTTAACCCCGAGGAACCTGCGATGGAATTTCAAGAATTTGGGTTCATGAGGCTGATGGCCTTAGCTCGGAACCGTCTTGGGCGAATAGACAATAACAGCGCCCGTCGACAACCGGAGGGTAGAAAATTCTGCGGGCCGTTGAAGACTGATGTCCGGATGGCTTTTTGCTGCGAACGATGTCGGCTCTTGGAATTAAACTTTGTCGTTGAAGGGAGCACGTGTACAAGGAAAAATGTTAGGGATAAATTTAAAAAGTTGTTAGAACATATTATTATATAAATATCAATCTTATGATATTTCTTAATTATGTGAGATTTATTATCTGCATCTTAATATTGTCTTTCATCACAATAGTCAAATTATCAAATTATTATGACATTACATTTTATGTAAAAAAAAATGTATCTATTATTTAACCTAAAAATTGACTCAAAAAGTTAATGAAATCTATTATAATCTAAACTAAAATTTTATTATATTCTTTAATAATGTGAGACTCATTGCTTATATTTTAGTGATAATTGTTCAAAAGCTTTTAACATTTCAAAAAACATTGTTATGGTAACTACAACTAGCAACTTTATTGAAAGCGGTGCAACTTCTTTTTGTCACACCTACAATATACACTCAAAATTTTACAGAGCTTTGAGGTACAAATGGTTGTTGAAAGCTAACTTCTTAGGACCAATCAAAATCAATGAACATAACTATTGGGATATTCACCAATGCATAAGACAATACACTTGCGTATTACCTTTTTGTTTCTATATGTCAATGTAATACTTTCCTTTTTTAATCAATCCTTGTAAGAGGCTGATTTTAGGGTTACCTTCTATTAGCTTTACTCATGTTTATGTATAACATCCTAGGATAGAATGTTTATTATTATAGCCACACATGAGAGTTCACTTTCTCTACAACTTTGTCTTATTTTGTAACTAGTCTTGACTTTGTTTGATTAATAAACAAGCTTGTCTTCCAAATATACAAGAGTTTATGAAGTTCTTCATGATATTAAGAGCCCAAGGATCTTGTAGCATTCCCCATTGTGGATTGAATAAAGGGCTTTCTTACTTGTATGTCATTTGATAGTTTTCTTTTGCACTAGTTTTATTTTTGCTGACAACTCCCTTTGTTTCTCAAGAAGGTTTAACTTTTTTAATTGCACCTTTGTCGACTAAATAAAGGAATTTCTTACTTTTGATTGGATTTCTTTTTCTTGCCTAACTTTTGTCTTTTTCTCCGGCAAAGTTCAGCTCTCATTGGTTTTGGCCATACCCTAGTGTTTTTGCCGATAGAGTTCCCTTTACTCTATTTTAAGTTGACTATTCTATTTGGGTAATCTTTGTGCTTTTCTTAATGTGATGGGAAATCAGGTTTGCAAGCTTTAGAATTTTTTTTATGATCTCAAACAAGCTTCTCGGTAGTAGTATGATAAGTTTACTAACACATTTGTTGCAATTGGCTTCAAAGACTCCCTTTATAATCCTTTTATGTTCACCAAAACCTGATGTACCTATATAGCCATACTTCTTATTTATGTGGATGACATTTTAATTATTGATAATGACACTAACATCATTGTTGAGCTTAAGGCATATTTACGCTCTACCTTTCACGTTAAGGACTTAAGCGATCTTTAATTTTATTTAGGGGTCAAGGTATTTCATGATAGCAATGACATCCATTTGAGACAATGTAAATATATGTTGGAATTAATTAATGACTTGAGTCTCCTTGGGGCAAAACCAGTTGGCAATCCCATGAATACCTCATTAACATTAACCACTCTTCAATATAATTGTGGCATTCTTGTCCTTTAGGATGATGATCCACCACTTAAAGACATCATAATAAGGCAGCAACTCATTAGTTAACTCATTTATCTTGATGTCACAAGGCCTAATATATCTTACTTTATGCACATTTAAGTCAGTTTTTGCATGCCTCTAAAACATCTCATTGGAAAGCTATCATTCGTTTGGTTTGTTATTTGAAGAGTTATCTAGTTTTAGGTCTTTTTATTCCTTCCTTAAGGGTTTTTCATATACATGCTTACTATGATTCTAATTATACTACATGTAAGATGGGCAGGAAGTTTGTCATTGGGTTTTATGTTTTTCTTGGTAATTATTTGTTCTCTTGGATAGGTAAAAAACAAGTAATTGTCTCCAAATCTTCCTCTAAAGTAAAATATCGTGCCATGGCCACTAACACTTGTGAGATCATGTGGTTACTAGGCTTACTTCATGACCTTGGCATCATTGTCCCTCAATATGTCCTTTTGTTTTGTGACAACAAGGTTGCTTTGAAGCTTGCCACTAATCCCATTGTTCATTAACACACCAAACATATTGATGTCAATTGTCACTTTATTCATGAAAAGATTTGCCACAAAATAATCAAAACTACACATATTAGCTTCAAGGATCAACCAACAAATGTCTTCACCAAAGCCTTGGGAACTCACCAACATTTTTATTTATTGTGCAAGCTTGGTATGCTTGACTTTTATCGCCCACCAACTGAAGGGGGGGGGGGGGGGGGGGGGGGGGGGCATGTGGCGTGGGGGGTATTGGGATATTCACCAACACATAAGGCAATACACTTGCATATTGCCTTTTTTTTTTTTCCCCTCTTCTATACATTGGTGTAATTCTTTCCTTTTCTGTCAATCCTTGTAAGAGGCTGTTTCTAGGGTTGCCTTGTATTAGCCTTATTCCTATTTATATATAACCTTTTAAGTTAGAATGTTTATTATTACAGTCACATATGAAAGTTCACTTTCTCTATGACTTTGTCTTATCTTATAACTAGTCTTGGTTTTGCTTAATCAATAAACAAGCTTTTCTTCCAAATATACAAAAGTTTATAAAATTCTTCAATTACAAAAGCAATTTCTTCATTGAAGTACTAAAATTTCATTTGAAATAGATTATTGAAAAAAGGATTATGAAGTTAAGTTTATAGCTTTAGCAGCAACACATCATTGAAAGAAAAAAAAGTTAAACGACTAAGAAGGTATTACCTTCAATTTGAAATGTACAGAAGATTTCTATTGGTCAAGTTAATAGGAAAAAGAACATCAAAATGCATATTGTATTGTGTAGGCTTTTAAGCATAAACACCAAATACCAATAGAAAAGGATGGGATCACATGGTAGGCTTTAAGCATCTTAATAAACTCTAAAACTCATAGTTCTTGTAAAAAATGGGGAATCTATCCAATTCTTAAACTTTCTTTTTTCTTAAAAAAAAAAAAAGTATCTAACTTTGAGAAGCATTTATTTAAGCGAAAGTCATTTTTTTTCTCCTTGTACTGTGTAGACCAAAGGGTTATTAGTTTTTTATTTTTTGGATGTTATATGGAGCTCAAATATTATTATATAGTTTTTTGTGAAAATTATGTATCCTTAGTGTTGCTTGACCCATTTTGGATAAGGCCAAAGCTAGTTTCATACTTTTTGTAAATTAAAATAATATTTTCAAACAAATTATTTGGAAATTAGGAGGTGATAATTTGATATACATGACAAACAGAGAGGATGAGATGAGAGATCCAAGGGGGCAGAATCGAATGCGGTAGTCTCATCCGACGGTTGTGGTCGATCTCAGAATTGATCGTGCGGCCAGGATCACGTCTGATTGTGTAATAAGTAAACTTGCGCAGCGTTGGAGAGTCACGCGCACGACACTGAAACACAGAGGCCCAGAGAAAGCAGCAGCGTCTATGTCTCGCCGGGAGGGCCGCGATTCCGACTCCAGACGCCACCGTTCCCGGTTCGATAGAGAACCCAGGTGCTCAGCCACTCTCTCGTCCACTATTCCTGTCGAAGATGCAACCTTTTTTCCTTCTTCTTTTGTGTATTGGTGGAATTAGTGAAATGAAATTTCCGGCAATTTTTTTTATGTTTGATTCTCGAGTTATAATGTTGGATAAGACAACCCATTTGGGTCTTTTCTTTTGAAATGAGAGATTTTAAGGGAAAAGGTCTTTTCCTGAGAAAATTAGACCGAATTACTTTAGGTATGTATATTTTTAGCCATGAACCTCATTTGCTGTTATCTTTATGAAGACTTTTTTTGTTATTTTTTCTTCGATTAGTTGAAATTGTTTTGCCAGGATGTTTCTGGCAGAAGAAATAGCAACTTGTCATATCTGTCTATTGGGCACACAACCTTTCTCTGTTTCTTTTCTTTTTTCTTCGTTATTTTTTAGTTAGCCTGTTAGTTTCTTCTCGTCCCTCTGAGGAAGCAGGCATTTGAACTAAACGTTGCTACTAACCGCTCAATCCATAATCTAACTTGTGTTCTACAATTATGTAGAACCTCAACTTTCAGATTTAGAGAGTGTGTGTATTCATCTTTCTCTTTGTTTAAGTTGTAGATTATGAAGCACCTAGATAGCTTGTCCCAGCTGAGTGTGGCTTCTTTTCTTGAAATGTGTTGCTTATGTTATTTGTTTGATTCTACTAGTCCTAAAAGGTCTAGGAGGGATAGCAAACCAGAAACCGAGAGAGTACCCAGCAATGCTGATTTGGATGTTGGGAACCACACAGACCAGGACCAAAAGCATCGTCGTCGGCTAAAAGATGCCTTACCGCTAGAGGCTCCATCAGCACGTGATTCTAAGCCAGAAAATGGGTCTGCAAGCAAAGAACCTGACAAGAAACCCAATGAAAATCGAGAAGGACCAAAACATTCTTCAAATCGAACTGAAGCTCCTCGCTCTCAAACTTATTTTCAGGTTTTGATAATGATTTTTCAAATCTACAGCCCTTTCAGTTGTTCTGAAATATGCTGATAACATATCTTGCAAACATTGTCCCTATCTTGCATAACCGTTAATTTTCTGATCCATTTTATCTTTTTGGGTACTTTGATTTATACATGTGATTCTGCAAAAGCACTTTGTAAGCTACCAATTGCTGCAGATAATGCAGCTTCACAATAAAAACAGTTTACTAATAAACTATAGGTGCGTATAGTTCATGGATGTGATATATTGGGACCTTTTTAGTGCAACAGTCACCCGACATTATGCTGCTAATAGATTTGGGTAGGTGATGTCAATCCGTCCTCCATGCTTAGTATCAATGTAGCTATTGTAAAAAAGTGGTTGTGAGACTAATAAGTTGTCGATTTCCTTATATCTCTAAGTTTGCTTTCCATAAGCTCATATAGTGGATGCTCAGATTGCAATGGTAGATAAGCAGTAAAGGTTATCTTAGCTTGTGAACCAAAATGACATAAATTGAGAAAACCAGCAGATTGGAATAACAGCGGAAAGGAGTTTATCTATTTCTTTTTGCGACTATTATGATTTTCAACTAAATGGACGCTGTTTAGGTTGAATGGATTACTCCAATTAAGGAAACCAATGAAATGTGCATGCTACATTCACACATTCACACCCTGGGATAGCATATAACTGGAGTACTCATCTTAACGCATCTGTCTATGCATGCAGCCTGTAAAATGTCCTGAACTACATTTTCAGGATGGCTTAGAAAATTTGTTCCCAACTACAGATGATCGTTTGATAAAGAAGCAGATTTCTGTTGAGTTTGATTGCTTGGTTGTTATTCAGTGTATGCAAACCCTTTTTCTGTGCTGATATAGCGGGATTCTTGTTCAGCTCAATGCCTTCAAGTGCCTCCGTGTGTATAACAATCTTAGGCTTGCCTGTGAATGTCTTATAACAGCATGATGAACGTGGTAATGCCTCACGAGTTGGTCGAAGCATTGGTCAAAGAGCTACTGGTGGTGAGTTTTTGTACCTATATATCTTCAACGCCGTATCTGAAGGCCCTTCCTCAAATTTTTGGGCTTTTCCCCTTTATATGGGGTGCATCTGCTTTTCTTCGTCCATATCGTATAACTACCATGTTCAAATGAATAATACATGTAAGAAATTCATCAATTATTTTTATTCATATCTGTACATGAAAATTAGTTCTGGTATGGTAACTTTTTTGAGTATTGAAGTTGTCCGTTGTATCATACTGATATTTCCCTGATATAAAATATAATGCTTAATAGGGCATCTGGAATACTTAAAAGAGTATGAACATCATTATGAATGTGTGTCTGCATACGTGTGACGTGGAAAAAGAACATGCTGATTTGTTCTATATTTTTCCCACAGACTGCATTTGTCTTGTCATTGATTTTTAAAGTTTATTGTGTCTTTAAGTACTGTCTGATCTTTAAAGGTTATTGTTTTTCATGAGACTTATCTGGAGATAAGGCAGACTACTCATATCGTCAATGTTTCATAGAAAAAAAGAAAAGTGGCTTCCCTGATCTCCGTTCTTGATATTTCGGAGTAAGAGGATTTAAACTAACCAGTCAGTTGCTTTAATTAGAACATTTAACAGCTTACTTAGTTGACTTTCAATGTTCAAACATATTATTTCACCACTGGTGTGCCGTGTGCCATATTGCAATTGTTGGGTCTATGGATATGGTAAAGACATATATATCTTTGCTGTCAATGTTTCCATGTTAGGCTTCATTAGTTTGGTATTTGTTTAAATGATTGTTTATATGTTTAGTTACATTATCTGGCTGTTTATCCAATTGTTAATCTATGGAGTTCTCTCTTTGGATTTTTCAAGTGGACTGAATCCCAAAAATTGATTCAATCTAACTTTTTTTTCTCGAGAACAGTGTGTGGTTAGCCCAAAGATAAGATAGGACTAATATTTCTG
Source organism: Casuarina cunninghamiana (assembly GCA_028551485.1). NCBI lineage: Eukaryota > Viridiplantae > Streptophyta > Magnoliopsida > Fagales > Casuarinaceae > Casuarina > Casuarina cunninghamiana. The sequence goes on from CM052371.1 coordinate 5,640,717, forward strand.
AACTATCATAAAGCTAAAACACTATATCATATACGATAATATCTATGAACCAAAAACGCTTGAAAAATCCAAACTGAACTGACCCTAGATTGGTACTTTACCCTTGTACAATTGTAATCAAAGTGGGAATTGGACCAAATTTAATCAATTAGGAAGCTCAATGTGTTCAAGCATTATTACTGTTGACAACTTGAAGTTCGAATTCAACCTGCTTTTATTTTGCTTCTATCGCCTTCATGGCATCATGAAATAAATTCCTCTGCTACTGATCCTCGAGAGATTAAACACTTTTTTTTAAAGATTGTTGGCATTGTCTTTTCTTTCTTTTGCTTTAAAGAGCGCGGATGGAGGGATTCAAAAGATCATCATGACGAAAGATCAGCAAGAAGATCTTATAATGCAAACCGAAGAGATGAGAAATTTCAAGCTAAGCAGGCTGATAACAGTGTCTGGCGCCATGATCGTTTCCTCGAAAAGGATGATCCAGCTCCACCTGCCAGAAAAAGACCAGCATTTCAGGAGAAGAAGGTTCCAGTGAAGTCTGAAAATGACGAAAAAGCAGAAGCAGAGACGGTGAGGTCAAGCCATACCAACCCCATTGGAGAAGGAAGTGAGAGAAGGGAGGAGAGAGGCCGCAACCCCCACCACTTTGACAGACCTGAGAAGCTATCAGTTGGAAACAGATTGCCATTAAAGAGGGGAGAAGCACATAGGGACGATTTTCTGTCCAGAGAAAGGTATAATGGAGGTGGAAGCTTCCGGGGAAGAGATAGAACCAATGGAAGACAATCTGGTGGGGCTCGAATTGAGAAGTGGAAACATGATATGTATAACCCCAGTGGAAGTCCAACCCCAAAGAACGAAGATGATCAAATTGCAAAGCTGGAAGCACTCTTGGCTTCTTAGTAGTCAGGTTTTGATCTGCATAAGCCATGTCCAATTGGTTTGTCAAGGTTTGAGTCCCCTCGATCAACTGCTTTTGCTTATTTTGAGACATTTCGGGAGCAGGTTGGGGTTTTGTTTCTTTCCATGAGTATTACTGTTTGAGCCACCTACCCAATTCAGTCTCCATTTTCTCGATACTTTTCACTGTTGATCCAAAACCCTGGTTTTTGTAAATGAAGGTCGAGCAGAACATTGCAATCTCCGTTAATTTGCCTCCATCTGGAGTTTTTTGTTGATTTGAAATTGGTAGGTAGTAGGGCTCTAGATTGTAGAAGTTGTTAAAATACAAAGGGAATCATTCACAACCAAAACTGAAAGAAATTTTCCTCTGTTTTCCCGGGAAACTAATTGTCGTGTTCTTTCCTTTAATACTAAAAGCCCTTAGAATCGATTTACAAGATTATGCAGAAAACAGAATTCTTAAGAATCCTAATGCAAGAAAAGATGAAATTGGGATGCTGTGAACTCCAGAGCTTGTTCTGTGAAAACCCAATATTGAGAAGCCACGCAGCCCAATAGAAGTTGCTAGGAAACCGTTCAAGGGTCCAGCCAGAGAGTTAATTCTTGAACCATTTTGATTTAATCAACAAGCCTGCCCGCAAACGGAATGGAACCACCAATATAATTTAAAGCATGGTGGTTCCACAATGGTACTTAATTCCATCTGTTGTGACTGTGGCCGCTAATTTCAGTCTGTTTTCAAGCCTACCACCAAGAAGAAAATAGAGAGATTAAACAGAGAAACTAATAAAAAGAATATAAGTAAAACTGCAGATATGGCGGAGGATATTCGAGTAGCTTATTTGTTAGCATGATAATCTGCGTGATCATAATTTTGTATGCATGAACATACAAGTAATGTGTTACGGTCTTGGGAATCATCAGACTGAACCAATTGAAATAAGAAAGATTGGGATAATCTGGGATCATTTTTAGTATATTTTACATGAAGAACATAGACAGAAGGAAAAAGGAAGAAACAAGTACATTTGTACCTGGAGAACTAACTATAGTCTAAACCGCAGTAAAATAAAAGCCTTACACAGTGGTTACAGAACACATTAGTTCACTTACTAGTGTAAAATCTAGACCTAAGTGGGAGGGAATGTAAAATAATGACGTTTTAAAGTGAATAATGGAGATCATAATTTTTGATTGAGAAGAAATCTCTCTCACCTCCAATGATTTTTTAGCCACGTCAAAGATGAAGATCTTCTATGTCAGTTAAGAGACCTGATTTCTCAGGGTTAACCACCAGCTGACCGCATGCACCACTTATATCCTGACCCATTTGCTTACGGATTGTTGTCCTGATGTTATAGGTACCTCTAAGAATTTTCTGAAATCTTGATACACTCTGGTCGCTACTGGTTCTGAATTGACTCAAACTACCAATTGGGTTGAAAGGTATTAAGTTCACAACCTGCAAAACAAAAGCACTGTCATCTCTGTCAAAGACAATTGACTGCTAAGAGCATACAATGTCACACAATTGATATTTGTATCAATGATGATATTCATTACTTGCCCATTAAATCTGTCGACTACTAATTACATGGATGGCCAAGGTATCCCAAAAATTAGCTTCGGGAAAATTATAAAATGTGCTCTTTGAAGCATTCAAGGCGAAGTATTTCAGAAGCAGGATTGAGCACTGGCGAACCAATGAATTTCAGCCACCTACTGACCAATGCCAGGTTAGCATCGGTGTGTGCAGGACAAAAACGTTACTCCAAAAAATAAAATGTTTTGAGGTGAAACTTAAATGAAAAAAAGACCCAATAACTTTTACGTTAACTTCATTGGAAGAATTGAGCTTTGTAACAATTGGTAAGCAGAGTCTCTGTCCGCTGAAGGTTAGGTTGAGTGGGTCTAGTGTACCTCGGTGGCTGCATTCTAGGCAAGTATCTCTTTCTTTACTTGCAATCTTAGTTGCACACATAATTTCTGCAATCAGTCAAATATTTTAGGTGTCCAACATCCATTATGGTTGTCTGAAGTTCCAATCTATTCAGCATACAACACAAATACCCAATTAAACAGATTGTGTTCAGAGCATGATTAAATCTAAAAATTTGAAGTATGCAGGGCATTGCAATTTAAGAGCTCACCACTTGAAACGTTTCTAGCAACTTGCCAAGCTGGTGGGCGTGCTGCTCTCCATCATTCACCTCATCAAGCATAATGTACTCAATCAAAATCTTTTGCTGACTGAATATAAGATAAAAGAATGAGATATTCTTGGACTTTGAAAAGGCTTAACAACTCTAAATTCTAGAGGTACATATTAGAACAAACTCCTACCTTTTCTTTTGATATTCTTGCAGTGTATCCATTAATTTTTCCAAAGGAAAAGCCCGAGCTGCAGGCATGATCTGACAACGGATATCCTGAACTGGTGCATGCAGGGAAACTGCTAAGTTCAAGCCAGGAAGATCATTGTGAAGCTTGTTGATAGCATGAGTAATCCCAACCTACACAAGATTTAAATGCAAAATCTATGCTAATAAGTTAGACCATCCTGCATTCATCCTCTTATCTTTCTAATAGTCAATGTAAGTGGACTTGAATGCTTCAGATGATGCTATGTTCTTCAATGCATAAATCCACTTCTAGAATCTAAAATCTCTATACTTGACAATTGTAAACAAATGATGAGTAAGATAAACAACTCCTTGTATCATGGAATTTACCATATAAGCATAAATTTTTTATTTGGTTAGATAAAAGGAGGTTTTGGGGCATATGAGTTGTTGAACTCAGAAAGTATGTCCTACGTGGCCAGTAGCCAGTCACTGGTCTACTGGCTAAGCATAAGTTACTGAGCACAGATCAAGATATTCTACCATGTAAATTTTCTCTAATCCCAACCATTACTAAACACAGATGGTTTATGCTGAAGTCCTAAATGGTAGTGGGTTTAATAATAGTATTCAAATGAAATGAACCGAAAGTAGTTTCTTGAGTCTTTTAGCACAATGATTGAAACAAAAGACAATGTGGTTTAGGATTCAAGTTTCAAACCCAGGGTTTATCATATTTTTTCATCTAAACAGCGCAACATGTTGGTGTTAAGTACGTAAAACGCATTACCGTAGAGACTGTAATTCTCTTCGGCGACAACTGAAACGGTGGTCCGGTCATGGCGCGAATGGCTTCCACCAGCGCCGTGAAGTTATTCAATGGCTCCCCCATTCCCTAAACCACACAACGAAGCAGACTCACCAACGCGACGAAGAGCTGAATTAACAAGAAGAGAAAGAGAAAAGGCTTGTTTACCATGAAAACGATGTTGCGGATCGGCGAGACACGGGAGGCGAGAACCAGCTGCTCGACGATCTCTCCGGCGGTCAGGTTGGCCTTGAAGCCCATGGACCCCGTGGCGCAGAACTTGCAGCCCATCTTGCACCCAACCTGAGAGGAAACGCAGAGCGTCGACCTCGGCCCGCCGGGGCGTGGCTTGCCGTTATACTTCCCCAACCGCGTGTCGTACCTCATGATCACGGCCTCCACAAGCGCCCCACTCTGAACCAAACCAGAGCAATCAGAGCCAGAATCAGATTCCTTTCTTGTGAACATAAAACGAGAAAAATTGCAAACCTGAAGTTTGATCAGGAGCTTGGAGGTGAGGAGGTCGGAGGAGTTGAGGAGGGAGTGCACGGAGGAGGTCAGGGGTTTGAATTTGGAGCGGAGGAGAGCGTAGGCGGCGGCGGGTAGAGATGGGATTTGGTCCCATTCCATGGTAGTTTCATTGTCGGCGGCGATAACGTGCTTCCATATGAGGGGCACGAAGCTAGGGTTTATGCCCGCCTTCTCAAATTCCCCTCTGATTTCTTTAGCGTCGAACACTGATTTCATCATCGTCGTCGTCTTCCCCAGCTTCGGCGCCGGGGACTTTGTTCGCTTCAAAGTCGATTAAAAGGAGACGTGGTTGCAAATTACAGTTAAACGACGTCGTCCTTTTTGTTTTTATTGAAAATTCATCCTTTAGAGGTTTGACTTTTCTTTTCTTTTTGGTGATTGGATGGAAGGAAAATCTTTGCAAAGAATATTCTAAAAACAATTTCCATAATCACATATACAATTTCTATTACAAATCTTCAACAATCAGAATTAAAACACAGCACTGCAATGGATTGAGAGCCACCAGTTTGATGGACAGATCCAAAGAAAGAAATGACAACAAATGTTGTTCACCAGGGCCGACGAGCACCGGTGAAGTTATTAGCAGCCTCCTTGGGGACTTGGCCGGAGTGGGAAACCCCCCACGAAGAAGATGGAGCAGAGCTTTTGTTAGAGCTATAGGAGCGGCGAAATTCAAGGTCCGAACGCTGCTCCAGGACCGGTGGCTGGAACTCCGACCTCGTTCGGCGGTGGGACGAGCCGCTGACGGAGTCCGACGCAAGCAACATATGGTAGCTCCGGCTTGACCCCTCGGAGAGGCTCCGGTAGCTGTTGTGAGGCTTCTGCTTCTTCATAGCATGAACCAGAAAGGGAATGAGACCTTCCATTTCTTCCTCTTCTTTATGCTAAAGATCTCCTAGACTCGTATGGAGCTTTGCTTTGAATGTATATAATTCGATGTACACTGCTCTCTGGAATCAACCTGGATATATAAACAGAAAAGCTTGGAGTGGGAGGGTTGGAGACGAGCAATGAATAATCAAACTACATGTGCAGCATTTGACAAACAACATTGGACTTCGCCTTCCCCAGTACCCACTCATTCCAAATTGTATGTTATAAAAGGAAACGAGCTGATTTTTCAAACTTGTGTCTTCCACTTTACCAATACATATTAGAAAATAAAAATTCTAACACAATAACAAAATTTAGGTTTTGAGTGAAATAATTTTTTGATAAAATAAAATTTAAATAAAAAGATATCATTCAATTCTTAAATCAACTCTTAGTTTAAGTATTTAAATTTTTTAATATGGTATTAGACTATAGATTAATTCTGTTCTACTTATAGAAGATACAAGACCAAAGCATAATAAAACTTAAAAGTAAGTTTCTTAATATGATTTTTAAATATATAAAAAAAAGGAAAGAATTATTTGATAGGGACAATGGGGTTGATTTCGGTTAAGTAAGCAAAGTTTGAGTATGATAATTAGTAGCGTGTCTTGGCATGTACAAGTAAGCTAGTGGGAACCTGCTATGTTATTTGACTAGTCCATGCCTATCTACAAAAGCTGGCGGCTCTACGCGTTTGAAGTGAAAGTGCCTGTCCAGATAAGTGAAAGATAACCAATCCATTGCAACGGGTCCCAAGACCCCGTGTGTACCATGTTGGGGTATTGAATATATTTGGTTGAGAGTTGTTCATGTCCATTTTTTCAAACGTGCATCTTGTTGTTTATTGTTGGTTCCAAGACTCTTTAAACAAAAGGATGAAAGGTGGTTGTCCCTTACAAATAAGTCACCACCTAACTCCACTAGAAGGTTAACTAGTTTACACAAACAATTTCTAGAGCAATTAGACTTGTCACCAATTTTTTTACCGAAGATATAAGACTGAATTTATTAGATGTCTAGTTTATTCTGTATATATGGATTGGATTAATATGAAAAAATAGCATCTAATTTTAGCTGTTTGTACCTTTTAGAAATTTTAATTTATGTTTGAAATTAGATGTGCTTTTGAGAGGATGTTGGACCCTCTTCCTGTTGACTCTAAACTTGAACGAATTCTACCTCTTTGGACTGTACATTACAATAACGAGATTTTGTTTTCCTTTGTGGGTTATGGACTTTCTCGGGTCTTCTTTATGTTCACCCCGTGTATCTTTTTATTTTACATTTTGTTTCTTTTTTCTCCCAAACATTATGCATGCCGATGAGAATTTTGAAAGTGGAAGTTTAATGTCATAGTTGTGACATAATTTTCATTACATTAAAAGAGTGCTGATCTTTTTTACCTTAATTTTAGTGTCTAAATTTAAGTTGTTAAGTTAATGAACTTCATTACGACTTTTAAAGAGAGTTGACGGTTTTGCACTATGAAATATAAACTTGTTGCATTTATACTCATTGAATTCAATCTTATTTCACTATTTTTATAAATCTTTCTTATTAAGTAGATAAATTGAACTTATCATTCTTGTAAGGTTAATGCAAATTTTAGTCATTTTCTTATGTAATAAGCTGTAAAATAGACCAGGTGTTCAAGTTATTAACTGCTATCTATCAACAATATGTTAATTCATAACATTGATAAATAAGTAATAGACAATTACATATTTATAATGGTTTGTCGCATACAATTAAGAAAAATTTATTAATCATTACTTACCATTGTCGTTATATGATTCTTTTTTAATTCTATTATTGTTGGTTTCATGTTATACCCACTCTATTTCATTCAAAATAATAATTTGTGTTACCTTATCCATCCATTCAGTAGCAATACTCAGCTATTTAACTTTGTGTAATGTCTTATGTTAATGATCTTAATTGTGCATTTATTAATTTTGCTTGATATTTATATGATTACCAAGCTAGAAACAACAAACCATACATTCTTTACTTGCATATTCGTTATAAATTTGCTTATTCAATGACCTTGTGAAATTCAACATATTAAGAAGCAATACAAGTTATATAATGAAACTTAAGATTAGTAATTTATTCAAGCCAAAATAAATTCTAATAATAGAAATATATTAGAGAGCTTTAAAGTAAGAATCTTCTAGAACCAAATATAAATATAAATAGACATATAGGAGCAAATGAAATATTTGACATCTTACAAGTGTCTTTTACAACAACATACTAATGATAGTTTCAAAGCCATTCATTTAGTAACAACAATATAATAGACAATACATGTAATATATAAGCATGGAATTCAAAAGATAATCCAACCCAAGATACAAAGAAATAAATGATACCAATACAACTAACAATAAAAAGATTTCTACATTAATTTTGAGAAAGGCTGGCAACTATACTCAAACCTTGGATGGATATTCAATTTGCATTCCTTGCAATGTAGGGCCACTCCATTGAAAGGAAACTCACAAATATCACACAAAGAGGAATCTTCTGTTGTCTTGATAAAAGTGAGAGGATGTTCATGTTCTTCATCTTCATAAATTCTTCCAAACTTAATATATAGATATTTTCCTAGAACACATTGAGGATGAGTAGCAAAATTACACTTTACACAATAATAGAACCAATGATTTTGATCTCTTTCTTTTTCACAAATTTGACAATAATATTCTTGAGATTCATCTTCAACTGCATATGTGAGTTTAAGAATATGGTCATCATCTTTGTACTTTGCTTCAAGTGGAAAAGTCGCACATTTATTACATATGTTGAAATTGCAAGCAAAGCATGTCAAAAGGCTTTCCATCTCACAAAACTTGCATCCCGCATTTTCTCTACGTGTCCACAAGTTTCTGTGTGTCCACGAGAACGTATGTTGGTGTCCCTTGTGCCGAAACTTGTGTTGGAGTGCAAGACATTGGATGTCTAAGCTAAATTTATCATCCTTAAATCTATAAGGGAATCCATGACGGTAGTATCCGCAATAACCACATTGGAACACACCATCAGAGGAAGGTAAATGTGACACCAAGTTGAAAGTCCATGGGGCATTTAAGTGTCTAATACTTGTGGGTAGGTTAGCACAAAGATAATGAAGAGTAAAGTTGCATGCTGCACAACTATAAAATGGAATTGAGATAACTTGCATACACCCATCACAAACCTTATCACCTGAAACCTCCTCATAGTTGAGAATTAAATCATGCTGATGGCTAGAATGTTTGATCTTTGCTGATAGACTTCTTTCAGTCACTTCTGAATTGATATCCTTGATTAAGCCACTCACATATCCTCCAGTAAACCATTGATTGATATCCGTGGATGTTGAATCACTAATTGCATCCTTGTCCTCCATAAATTGACAATCTCTTGCACATGTCAAGTGGGCAGCATAACTACATTGCTGACAGTAATAGGCAGCAGACTTCGTAGTCATTTTTAAAGAGCAGAGCTTACATACTGCGTCAGCCTGCTCCTTCACTTGGGTGGAGGGATATTTGAGCACGAGGGAGTGGGAATGAGGTATGATATTGATAGTGGGCAAAAAGGAAGCACACTTACTGTGAACCAACAGTTGACAAATGCTGCACATGCATCTGACGTCTTTGCCCTCCTCACCGCACAATTCGCAAGTGAACTGATTCTCTTTCAGGCCGGGAACGAATACGTGCTGATGACCATCATCCTTCTTCCCTCGCCAGCGAGAGGAACATCCATAGTCAAGGTTGAAATTGCAGTCATTGCAAGTGTAAAAGAAGCACCTTTTGCAACATTTTCCGCAAGCATCACAGAAAACAGAACGGTTTGGTGGTCGAGCATGAAGCTGGTGGATCGGGTGCAATGGATGTTCTATATCTTCGGGGAGATCCTCGCATGATTGATGGCAGTGGAAGCTGCATATGGAGCATTTGATGTAGGGCTTCGATGATGGCTCCTCGCAAGCCATACAAATTGCTTCCTTCTCTCCATCAATCTTCAGATCTTCTACAGTGATCCATTGGTGCTCGTGGCCGAAATATTTGGGATCCCACTCCATAAGGATTTCTCTCACTCTCTATCTCTGATACACACACAACACAGAGGCTGGCAATGATTTACCAATCTCTCAGTCAAATTCTCTCCCTCTCTCTCTCAGAATATAGATTTCTATCTGTGCGCAATGGAAGCTTGTCTTTTTATGGGTTTCCATCTGTCGATCCTCTATTTATTTGTGTCAGAATTGTTCTTTACTTCGCAGCCGTTGGTGGATTCTTTTCCTCATCATCCTCCTCTTTTTTTCTCTCTCTCCTTCTCTGTTCCTTCTTCCTTTGCAGGTGGTAAAAGATGACCGAATAATTAGCTCGGCCATTAGATTGGATATCAGCGGTGTGATGCCCGCTTCTTTTTCTCTCTCTTTTCTGATCATTTGGGTCCCCCATGTTCGAGGCTTCAAGCACGCAAAGGTTTGTGAGTTCTTTTTATTCTTTTCCTCTCTTCAAGCTTCAAGCTTTAAGCATCAAGAAGCCAAATTGTTCTTCCGGGCTCCAAGCAAGCAATCATTTGTGGATTCTTTTCTTCTTCTCCTTCCTTCCTTCTCTGTCACTCTTTCTCTCTGCTTTTGTATATCCTTTTCTTGTCTTCGGAGCTTCAACTTTTTCGAGATTCAAGCATAAATATCCAATCATGATCCTAAAAATACAAGAAAACTCATAAGGAATTTAGCCAATTTCCACGCAAACAATTAACAACGACATTGGATTTGTGTCCTAGCTGTTCATTTGCACTGCAGGATATCTCAAGCCCAATAACAGTGGGTCTCCAAAACTCACTTCAAGATTTTGCACTACCAAAGATGCCTAGGTCCATTTCCAATTCCAGTTAAACTACGTCTCTCCTTTTGTTTTCCTTTTGGCGATTGGGTGAAAGGAAAATCCCCACAAACAATTCTAAAAATATTTTCCATAATCGCATATACAATTTCTAGTACAAATCTTTAACACCCGTAATAAGAACACAGCATTACAATTGATTGATAGCCACTTGTTTGATGGGCAGATTCATTAGAGAAAGAAAGAAAGAAAAACAATTATTGTCGTTCACCAGGGCCCCTGAGCACCGGCGAAGTTATGAGCAGGCCTCTTGGTGACTTGGCCGGAGTAGGAACCACCCCACGAAGAAGATAATACAGAGCCTCTGTTAGGGCTGTGGAAGCGGGTAAATTCAAGATCCGAACGCTGCTCCACAGCCGGTGGCTGGAGCTCCGACCGGGTTCGGCGGTGAGACGAGCCATTGAAGGAGTCCGATGCGAGCAACAAATGGTAGCTCCGGCCTGACCCCTCGCAGAAGCTCCGGTAGCTGTTGTGAGGCGTCTGCTTGTTCATAGCGTGAAGCAAAAAGGGAATGAGACCTTCCATGTCTTCCTCTTCTTTGTTCTAAAGATCTTCTAGATTCGTATGAAGCTTTGGCTCGAATATATGCTTCGATGTGAATTGTTGTCTGGAATCACCATGGATATATATATACTAGAAAGCTTGGAGACCGGCAATGAATTGTCAAATGACATGTGCAACAATTGACCAATGGACTTTGCCTCCCCAGTATTGTTTCCAAATTCTACTTTATAGAGAAATGAGCTGATTTTTCCCCATGTGCAATTACTTCACCAACTTATTAAAATCTTACAAATTAGTTTGATTTCATAAGGTAAATGACCCAGTTTGACTATGATTAAATAGAAGCATGTCATCCCACATGTAAGTTGTAGGATCCTGCAGTGTTTTTTTGACTACTCCATGTCTATCTATAAAACTTATAATTCAAATTAATAAGCTTATATTATAACTCATCATAAAGTGTAGAGTATTTCCATGATATTACTTAACAAGCCTATAATTTCATTTGTGGCACTTTTACAAAAATCGAATGCCTTGCATTATTTACAATGTACTAAGAAATTTTGTGCTTTTAAATTTAAATTTAAATAAGTATAAGATTTTCAATCTAATTTAACAAAATAGTCGACTTCTTGGCTTTGAAAGTGGCTTTCACATCCTTTTTGAACTAGAAACATAAAACATTTTTATACAAAAACTAGGTTTTTCCATCCCATGACGCATTATATGGAAAAAGTTGTTGAGCGAGGGGGAGAATATATTGTCACGGCTCATACATTTCCGTACTTGAGGACAGTATTCAGTCATCTCCAACACCACGGCTTGGATAGATACTTCAAAAGGCACACTAGGGTTGCATTGATTACACTTCGAACAACACGTAGCTGGAATTGACCCTTCTTTGTCTTCTCGCTGGTTCTGCCGACAGACGTGTTGGTTTCATCCCCAGTTGGCATCCCACGTGCCTGAAGAAAGAAAAACTTTGAACCTGATGAGGAAAAGCCAAGCAAAAGCTAATCATTTCACGTTGAAAAGTGAACCAACAAGAAAGAATATCATATGAAGAGCGGATGGAAAGTAACTCGCAGGTGCTGGGAAGGAGCAGCAGCCCCATGGCGGCGGCAATGGACCAAGAAAGGATGAAGGAAGGTCGTGAGCAGCATGACGAATAGTGGTGTTTGAGTATTGATATTTGGTCCATTTTGGAGGATTTTGAGGCCCCAAAAGTAACTGGGTTCGAATTCGCCAGTGGTTTCTACAGTCTGTTTTTGATTGATTTGACAGCAGGGGTCTGTGTACAGGAAGGTGGAGTGCACTGTGGTAAGTTCATGAAGAGGTCGAATCTTCCGTGCAATGGAAGTCGTCAAATTACCCCTTTCACGTGTAAATTGAGAGGGGAATCATCGTCGTCATCTTCTAAACGAGCACCACAAAGCATGACAAAATGATGATTAGTGTGTATCTGGTCATAGTTTGAATGATTCCCAATTTATTTCCTTTGAAATATTTATTGCATTGAAAGTAAGTGATATATAATATATTTATGTTAATTAGAGCACATAAGTGGGGAAACGTTAGAAATTTTAAATAAAACGGTTTGTTTTATTAAAAAATAATTTTTATTTTCATTAATAAAAAATATATCTTGATATAAACTAATATATATATTCTTTTTCCTTTAGACATTTCTCTATATGTTGCTCAATATGATTGAACCATTCTTTTAGATACTTTAAATAGAACGCTAACTAATAAAATCAGCTTTTCCTTGATAAAGTTGATTCCCAAATCATAAGGTCGTTTACTAAATTAGAAATTAAGCTTTTTCTAATTTAGCATTAAAATTAAAAGTTTTAGTTGTTATTGTTTAACATTGTCAAAATGCTAATTAAGAATAATCTTTAAATGAAACACACACCCTATTTTTCCAAGTCAATTTTAAGAAAGAATAAATTTTTTAAAATTTAATATTAAAGTTCAAGTTCATAGTTGACTCCATATTCAAAAAAGGACATATTATTATTATTATTATTATTATTAGTTTTTAATGTAAGTTGCATTAATAGAAATTAATATACAAAAGCACAAGGGCATACCCAGTATTACAACAATTTTCAAAAGTAAACTAAAAGTAAGAAAAAATAGAGGTTGGAAGCTTCCAGATCTTACTCAAAAATACATTACCTTGTGAGAGTTTAATATTGTGAAGCAGAGAAGTTCTCCCTCGTACAATTTTCCTTACTTTAGCCAACAAGATTGGAATGTCAACTAATGTATTTTAAAATCTTTTTCTATTCCTTTATGCCCAAATACAATAAATACAAGCTAAAAAGGATATTTTAAGAAGTTTTGCACCAAATCTTTACCTTTAGATGCTTTAATCATCCAATTTAATTCTTCATTCTATCCTTTGATATGACGTCGAATTTCATTTTGAGTAAGAATATTTTTCCAAATCAACATTGTGCGCATTCAAAAAATAGATGACTCACGTTTTCTACTTAAGCCTGAAAGCATGTTTAATTACAAGAAAGCATGTTTAAAATGCTTCAAGTATCCCACATGGTCTAAATTATAATAAAAAATCATCTTTAAAATGAAACATATACCCTCTTTTTATAAGTTAATTTGAGTAGGTTTTTTTTCCTATCAATTGCTCCTATGTGGGAGGGGTCAAAGCTCAGAAGCTTCTCATTTTCAAAAAAGTATTGAAATGCCTCACATTATTTGTAACCTATTATGAAATAGACACGGTGGATCATCTTTCTCTTTGAATTATTATTTACTTTTGATTTTTTTTTTGTAGGAGGTGTCAATCTATCTAAAAACGGTTCATTATGTTGCCAATTTTTTTTTTTATTTTTAAAATCATCTTTTTGGACGACTCACTTTAGGCATTTCTTTCTGTCCATAGGTAGAATTTACCACGAAGAAGGTAATTAAAGGAAATGTCGAAGTAAAGCTTTGGGATCTTGGAGGTTAGCCAAGATTTTGCAGTATGTGGAAGAGGTACTGCCGTGCAGTTTTGGCTATTTTGGATTCTTTTTGTTTTCCCTTAACCTTGCTTATGAACGTAGAAGCTTCGTATTTGTAGTTCTCTCAAAATTTTGGATGACATTGGACTGTTTTATTCTTAATATCTAGTTACATGCATATTCATCTTTTTTATTAGTCTTTTCACACAAGAAACCTTAATGAAGCCGAGTTCTAGGTAATACTAAAAATGGGATTTTTCATTTTATTGATAAGAAAATTTGATTCCAGCTCTTCTATAAGATGTTAATGTTCGCTAGCAGTTTTCAAATGAAAATTTCCCATGTTAGTGTTTTAGTTTGTAGCTAAGTTTACAGTGAAACCTCTATAAATCATCTAGATAATGGAAAATTCAAGCAGAACTAGCAAATATTTACTTGCAACCCTATTGTTAGCCCAAGCATTTCTATCAAAAGAGTTTTATCTCACTTCACTTGGTTTTTGAAAAATTTGGTCATTATCCCAAAAGCTTAAAAGCCATATCACCTGTGACTTTCACCATACAACTCCATCAAGGTAGCAAATAACAATCTTGTTTGTTAATTTCTCTCCGATCACTCCATTTTACGACAACAAAATCTTGAAATCCCATCACAGGCTTGAAACACACTTAGTTATATGCACTTTGGTAGAGAAACAAAGGGATTTGGTTTCACCAGTATTTTGTGTTCTATTACTTGTTAACAATGGTAGAGTACCATGATTAGATAATGTTGTTGACTTTAAAGTAAATAGTTAGTCATGTTTAGTTGACTTGCAGCTTAAGCTCCAACTATAAAACTTATATTGTTTTCATTCCACAAGTGGAGGTCTTTTAGAAGGTATTGTGAATAGAGGAAGATCTTGATCACTATTAGCTTTCTCATTTGTCGAGTGCAAACCTTAGTCTAGAAGCTTCTCTTCTTTCTCAAAGGGATTTATGATTTAGACTAGTGGATGTTGTGCTTTATGGTCTTTGTTTATCAATGACTCTTACAAGTTGTTGCAAAGATAGCAAATTTGTTTGAACGTATGGTTTCTAAAATTCATGATGCTATTATTGATCAAGTCTTGTTCTTGATGTTCTACAGTATGCATTTTCTAATTTATGCTTAATGCAAGTATTAGAGCACACCTTTTTGAAAAGATTTTAACTAAATTTAGTGAGAGTATATAACCTCAGGTCATTTAGAATTGCCACAAAGTTTTGAAAATCCAATAAAGATGCCAGCTAAAAATTGATCAACCTTTCAGTGCTAGATAGATCAGGATTAGGGGCTGCTAGCAAAATGAAAAACTAACATGATTGGGCCAAGGGTTGGCTTTGGATGTAAAACCATTTTCTATAGCGTCGGCAAGTCTAGCTATTTTGCCAACAAGATCTACTCCACCTCTTGTCCAGCTTCCTCTCCTCTGTAAATGCTCTTGGAGCATGTCCATTTTACTGTTTAGAATATCTAAGGCCACCAACAAGCTCATTTGCTCTGCATGTTGTGGCATTGATGAAAAGCTAGTATTAAATCTAAAAGCTGAAATTTGCTGGACCAGTAGAAGTAGTCAATAGGAAGAGTTGCCATCTACTCCATTTATCAGATTACCAAGTCCTGTCATTTAGATCTAAGTTTCACAGCCACATTAACATACTTTGAAATTCAATTCCTTTTAGACCTTCCTAGTACCTTTAGTAAGAATTAGAACCGACAACAATGATTTTCCCTCATTGATCCCTTATAACGTTTTTGCCTAGTATCTTGATGAAAGTAAATATACTTTACATGGCGATGTACTGTTCATGATGAGTAGGTATCTATAGATTTTTCTAAAAAAAATATTCTGTGGATTTTTGTAACTACTTAATTTAGATGATATCTTGGCAACCAATTGTGTCTGTTTATTTCCAACAATTCTTGCCTTGATTTTTGCTTGTTACACGTATGTCGTGGATGCCGCCAATTATGGGAATGTGTTTGTCTCAAAAGATGAACTGGTTGACGTTTTGAGTAAGCCTTCACTTAATGGCATTCCCCTGCTGGTACTGGGTAACAAGATTGACGAACCTGGAGCTTTCTATAAAGAGGAGCTAAAAGGGCAAATGTAAATGCAGGGCTCAAAATTCTGTTTTTATGGACCAATCATAATTGGTACTTTTTGTGCTGAAAAACTAAAAAGAAAAAGAAAAAAGTTGGTCTCAATGTCATGTTTGCTTATTGAAAACCAATGTAACCTATCCGGATCCATGTGTTAGGTTCCATTTTGGCTTCTTTCTTTTCTTTTATCTCTTCTCATCTACTTTGTGGTCTTGAAAGTGGTGTTCCACCTGGCCGAACCTCAAGTCAATTACTAACAGGGAGGGTTGCTGCTTCATGATTTCTTGCAAGAACTCTACCAACATTGATACAGTTATTGATTGGCTTGTGAAGCATTCCAAATCAAAGAACTGAGTCTCATCCCTTTGCACCTCTCATGTTGTCATTCATCACAATCACAAAGAATGATTTTGATGAATGAGTGTTTTTTCTATTTTCTTTAACTGGGTTGTTGATCAGTTTGACCATATTCATTCCCTCTTCAGTTTCAGTCTCATTAGTTATATAACATTTGGGATCTGGTATAGGTTGTCTTAATGTTAGAATATAATGATTGGCATTTGTTGTTTTCATGTTACGACGATTGGTGTGTGTTATTATGTAAATCCTTTTTGGGTTCTGTACAGAATAAGGATCTTCATGGGTTCTTTTATCGTTTCTTTTTTAGTCTTAGCAGCTTCAGCTGTTCATCTCTGGCAAGCTTTTTCTTTGATGGGGTTTGATGTATTTTGTCTGGAAATGAACTTATAGGTTGCAGCACTAACAATCAGCATTTAAATGGATTTGTTGACTGAATCGAATTACCTTGAGCATTTTGCTTATCAACCATGTTTGACAATCACCAGTTGTTTTTCTTTTCTATTGTCAACTGAACTTAGATCCCATTCTCACAAAGGAAGTGGCCTTACCAAATTTTACAATTTGGAAAGACTTTCCACGAAAGTAATTTACAGAGACATTAGATTTGGGCCCTGTCTGTTCATCTGCTCTGCAGGATCTCAACCCCAATAACACAGTGGGTCTCCAAAATCCACTTCAAGATTTTGCAGTACCAAAGATGCCCAAGTCCATTTCCCAGTTAAACCGCGTCTTTCCACTCACATATACAATTTCCAGTACAAATCTTCAACACCCATAATAGAAACACAGTATTACAATGGATTGTGAGTCACCAGTTTGATGGATAGATTCACAGAACGAAAGAAAGAATAACAATTCTTGTTTTTCACCAGGGTTGTTGAGCATCGTTGAAGTTATGAGCAGCCCTCTTGGTGACTTGGCCGGAGTAGGAACCACCCCACGAAGAAGATGGTGCAGAGCCTTTTTTAGAGCTGTGGGAGCGATTAAATTCAAGATCCGAACGCTGCTCCACGGCCGGTGGCTGGAACTCCGACCCGGTTTGGCGGTGGGACGAGCCGTTGAAGGAGTCCGATGCAAGCAAAAGATTGTAGCTCCGGCTTGACCCCTCGCAGAGGCTCCAGTAGCTGTTGTGAGGCTTCTGCTTGTTCATAGCACGAAGCAGAAAGGGAATGAGACCTTCCATGCCTTCCTCCTTGTTGTTGTAAAGATCTTCTAGATTCGTGTGAAGCTTTGCTTTGAACGTAGGGCTTCGATGTGAGTTGCTCTCTGAAGTCACTATGGATGTACACACACATATATATACTAGAAAGCTTGGAGTTGGAAGATTGGAAACCAGCAATGAATTGTCAAATGACATGTACAAAATTTGACCAACAAAGATTGGACTTTGCCCTCCCCACCATCCATTCCAAATTATATTTTACAGAGAAGGAAAACTGCCTATCTACAAAACTGCGGCTCTACGCGTAGAAGATAAAGTCGCTGTCCAGATAAGTGAAAAACAATCCATTGCAACAAGAACTCGTACCATGTTGGGTATTGGATATGTTTGGATGAGACTTGTTTATTTATTTCTGTCTTTGTTTTGTTGCTGGAATTGACCGTTTCTTTGTCTCGTCGCTGTTTCTGCTTACAAAGGGGATGGGTTCAAAACAATGGGAATACGGGAAGGGAAATGGACATGGTTTTGGGAATATCTGAGGGCTATGGTAGATTTGAATTCGCACGTCTAATTTTTTATGGTTAACTTGGATGTAAAAGCGTAAGTTTTAGAGAATGAAGACTTGCTATGATACTACGTTACAAGACATAGTAAAAGAAGAAAAAAAAGAGAGTAATTAGCTGAGTGAGTTTAATATTATTAATTTTGTAATATGAGTGACATTATATAGAATTGCGTTTATATATACAGTCTGTAAGCTATTTAATATAATAACAACTAATATAAGGAATAGAATGATAAAACATATAATTTAAATATACAAGAAAACCCAAAAAGATAAACAAATCACCCAAAAAAGTATCACTAAGTCAAAGTTTCATAATTGGCTCCTTTTGTGTTAATCCTAACCAACAGATGTTTGAAAGAAATTTTCTAGTAACATATTGATTACATAGTTTCAAACTCATTCATTTAGTAATGACAAAATTGTAGACAACACATGCTATATATAAGCATGGAACTCGAAAGATAATCCAAATCAAGATAAATACAAATAAATCATACCAATAGAACTAACAATGAAAAGATGTCTTTCTCTAATCATCATTAAGATGTTTCTTTCAATTTTTCTATTAATTTCGATAAAGGCAATCATACTCAAACCTTAGATGAACATATTTACATTCCTTGCAATATAAGATCACATCATTTAAAGGCAACCCACATATATGACAAGAAGGGAAATCTTCTCTTGCTTGGCTAAAAGTGAAAAGATATAAATGATGTTGATCTTTATTTGTTTTTCTAAATTTAATATATAGATACTTTTCAAGAACATATTAAGAATAAATAGTCAATTTTACTCTACACAATAAAAGAAAAACAAATAATCTAGATCTATTTCTTCTTCACAAATTAAATATTAATATTTTTAAATTTATTTTCGATGGTAATAACATTTGTGAGATTTATTTTTAACAACATATGTAAGTTTAAGAATATGATTATCATCCTTGTACTTTGCTTCAAGTGAAAAAGATGCACATGTAAGTCATTTATTGAAATTGCAAGCGTAGCATGTCAACTCACTTGACCTCCCACAAAATTTGCACCTTTCAAATTCTCCAGGAAACCATTATAGACATCCGCGGGTGTTGCATCCATGTCCTCCATAATTTGACAATGCTTGCACATAGCAAGTGAACAGCATAACTACATTGCTGACAGTAATAGGTTGCAGACTTTGTATTCAGTTTTCAAGAGCACAGTTTACATATTGTGTCAGCCTGCTTGTGACCATCATCCTTATACCCTCGCTAGCGAGAGGAACATTTCGTGTCAAGTTTGAAATTGCAGTCAAAACAAGTGTAAAACTAGCAGCTTTTGCAACATTTACCGCATGCATGACAGAAAGTAGCTCGGTTTGCCGGTAGAGAATGAAGGCGGTGGGTTGGTGAAAGGAATGTTCAATATGTTCGGGAAGCTGGTGGCATGATTCATGGCAGTGTAAAATACATCTGGAGCATTTGATGTAGGGCTTCAATGATGGCTCCTCCGATCACCAGTACAACAAGTACAGAGGTCCCTTGAAGATGTTTTAATTGACAAATGATCCAATCTTAGATCCTTGTTCGACGAAAAGTAAAAAAAAAAAAAAAAAATCAAATCATGATCCGACAATACATGAAAACTCATCCCGAATTTAAGCAATTTCCACGCAAATAATTTACAAAGACATTAGATTCTGGCCCTATCTGTTCTTCCGGTGTGCAGGATCTCAATTCCAGTTAAACAACGTCGTATTTTTTTTTTTTTTTGTTAAATTGGAAATTCATCCTTTAGAGGTTTGACTTCTGTTTTCCTTTCGGCGATTGGATGAACGGAAAATCCTTGCAAAGAATTCTAAAAATAATTTCCATGATCACATATAGAATTTCCAGTTCAAATCTTCAACACACATCATAAAATCACAGCATTACAATGACGTTGAACAAATTCAAAGAAAGAAAGAATAACAATTATTGTTGTTCACCAGGCCGCTCAGCACCCGTGAAGTTAGTAGCAGCCCTCTTGGTGTCTTGGCCGGTGTAGGAACCACCCCACGAATAAGATGGTGCAGAGCCTTTGTTAGAGCTGTGGGAGCTGGCAAATTCAAGGTCAGGACGCTGCTCCACAGCCGGTGGCTGGAGCTCCGACCTGGTTCGCCAGTGAGACGAGCCGTTGAAGGAGTCCGCTCCAAGCAACAAATGGTAGCTTCGGTTTGACCCCTCAGAGAGGCTCTGGTAGCTGTTCTGAGGCTCCTGCTTCTTCATGGCGTGTAGCAGGTTGGGAATTAAACCTTCCTTGTCTTCCTCTTCTTCGTTTTAAAAATCTCCTAGATTCGAATGAAGCTTTGCTTTGAACGTGTAATTCGTTGTGCATTACTTTCTGGAATCAACCTGGATATATATATACTGGAAAGCTTGGAGTTGGAAGGGATTTGTCAAACGCCATGTGCATCATTTGACAAAAAAGATTGGATTCTTCCTTCCTACGACCCATTCCATTTTATAGAAATGGTAAATGAGCTCATTTTTCACTCTGGATAAATTGGGGACGAACCTGATTATTCATGTTGCTATTATTGGTCAAGTCTTGTTCTTGGTATTCTACAGTGTGCATTTTCTAATTTATGGTTAATGCAATTATTAGAGCATGCCTTTCTAAAAGAATTCTACGGAAACTAAATTTAGTGAGAGTATATAACCTCAGGTCATCTAAAACTGCCACAAACTTCTGGAAGTCCGATAAAGATGCCGACCAAAAATTGATTGACCGTTCAATGCTAGTTAGATCAGGATTAGGGCCAGCCAGCAGAATGAAAAACTGACATGGATGGGTCAAGGGTTGGTTTTGGGTATCAAAACCATCTTCCATAGAGTGGGCAAGTCTAGCTATTTTGCCAACAAGATCTACCCCTCATCTAGTGCAGCTTCCTCTCCTCTGTAAATGCTCTCGAAGCATGTCCATTGTGTTGTTCAGAATCTCTCAGACCACCAACGAGCTCATCTGCTCTATGTTGTGGCATTGATGAAATTCATCTAGCGTTAAATCAACAAGCCGAAATTTGCTGGAGACTAGTAGAAGTAGTCAATCGGAGGAGTTGCCATCTACTTCCTCTATCCAATTTCCAAGTATTTTCATTTTAGATTTCAGTCGTGTCACAACTACATTATGATACTTTGGAATTCAATTCCTATCGCCACCATTTTCCCCCATTTGTTGAAGTCCCTTGTTTAATTTTTCTGATCCTTTTCCTTTTAGACCTTCCTAATACCTTGAGTAAGGATTGGAAACAACAACCATGCTCTTCCCTCATTGGTCCCTTATAACGTTTTTGTCAGATTCATGGCGAGTAGGTATCTGCTTCTTTTTTTTTTTTTTTTAATAAAAAAATGGAAAAAGGCTAGACCTCACTGTAGGGAAACCAAGTGACATGTAAAGTTTGGAACTCTTGTATAAACGAAATTCTTTTGCAATGCAGAAGCTCTAGTTTCATCCAAATCTCAACATTACTCTATGATATTCTCATTCTCTAGAGCCTAAACTTATGAGATGCCCTTTCCAAACACCACTTGCATCATGATATATAGCAATGTTATGTTTTGCTGTTGGAGTGTTAAAATATCCAGTCCCACATTGAGTAAGACGACAAGAAAGCCTGGCCTTATAAGCTTCCGCTAGCAACCCACTATTGCACAGTTCTGTGTTTCAGTTGGGCCCTTCAGTTTCTAATATGATATCGGAGCCGGCTCTGTGTTCTGCCTACCTTGGTGTGGTCCCTCTAGACTGGTCCCACCTCTCACCGCACCCAACGTGAGACTGCGGGGGAGTGTTGGAGTGTTAAAATATCCAGTCCCACCTTGGGTAAGGCGACTTCCACTGGCAACCCACTATTACACAGTTCTGTGTTTCAGTTGGGCCCTTCAATTACTTTTTAAAATTTAAAGTTTAAAAAGTAACTCTTAAAAATATAAATTTTTTAATTTTAAAGAGCAAATTAATTTTTTTTTTTTCATAAGAGGAGGGAGGGGATTCAAACTTATGGCCGATGGAACTATCCGTCAAAGTTTAATTTAAAGAATACCGCTAAGCCAAGAATCCCTTACAAATTGGACATATTAACTTATAAAATGTGTGTTTATTTATGCATTTACTTCTTGTTAAATAGAATAATTGTTGACCAACAAGCGGATTTTGTATAAATGTTCGATCTACGGGATTACCTCACGTGATCTTCACGTGGTAGTCAAATTCGATCTACGGGGTTACCACACGTGGTCGTCACGTTTTTTTATCTGGCGATCTAACGTGATCATTGCATGCAGGGGAAAGAACTGGGCGGTCCGCATGAGACGTTGCAGCAAGGCTTTTAGGTCAAGGAGCTGGGCCACATGTTTAAACCGCGTGGGCTCCATTCACTCAAGTGAAACTAAGACAGAAAAAATAGAATTAAAAGGTCTCCCATAGGCCTCTTTAGTCTCTAGGTGGGTCGTCAATTCCACCTCGAATCATTTCACCTTGGTTTAGGATCTTTGGAATCCCATGCGGTCGTTATACCACAAAAGTTAAAGGTGTTACCCCCCAACCAAAGTTTAGTCTTATGTCTTTTCGATTATCCTTTTTTTTTTTTTTTTTTTTGATGACCCAGAACCCCCACCACTTGCATGGTGGCTCAAACTGGAGGGCCAACACTCACCCCAAAGCATTTTGCCTATTTCATGTCAAGAATGCAGCCAACTGGTTTTGAACCCAGGACCCCTACTTTGTAGGGAATCCCACACGAGCCTTTGGCAGTTGAACCACACCCCTGGGGGCACTTTTCGATTATCCTTTATCTTACATTATTTCGACAAAAAAAAAAAGATTACGAAAGATGATTCTAGTAGTTACTCTAAGTTTATGATTAGGTCGCTTAGTTAATTATTTTAACAGTAAGTTAGTTCGACAATCTACGTATATAAGTTTAATGTGTACATTATTGTATTAAATTTTTTTTTTTTAAAAAAAATCCATTATCCATTATTGGGTCAATACGACACCTTCGGTTCCCATGTGCACTTAGTTGTTAGCTTTCGTTTTTTGTCATGTCGTTTTCTGTAAAACAATTGTTGCCCATTGGTCGCGGGACTCAAACGATTAGTAGTTAGAGTTAGTTGGATTGTGTCACGTGGTCCACAGTTGCTTCTGAGTGTTGGCAAGGATGATGTTTGGGTGTGGGGAAGTGTGCGGACGCATGTCGAAGAGCTCACGGGAGTTGGCGAAACCATTACTGAACACAGATGGTTTATGCTGAAGTCCTAAATGATAGTAGTTTCTTGAGTCTTTTAGCACAACGATTGAAACAAAAGACAATGTGGTTTAGAATTCAAGTTTCAAAGCTAGGTTTATCATACTTTTTCATCTAAACAAAGCAACATGTTGGTGTTAAGTACGTGAAACGCATTACCGTAGAGACTGTAATTCTCTTCGGCGACAACTGAAACGGTGGTCCGGTCATGGCGCGAATGGCTTCCACCAGCGCCGTGTAGTTATTCAATGGCTCCTCCATTCCCTAAACCACATAACGAAGCAGAATCACCAACGCGACGAAGGCTGAATTAACAAGAAGAGAAAGAGAAAAGGCTTGTTTACCATGAAAACGATGTTGCAGATCGGCGAGACACGGGAGGCGAGAACCAGTTGCTCGACGATCTCTCCGGCGGTCAGGTTGGCCTTGAACCCCATGAGAAGAAAATCAAGGAAAAGGAGAAGCTCAAGGCAGTTGAAACCGTGACTTATATTTTCACACAAAAGAGAACAATACAGTGTTTACAAGTGTATTTGGGTTTTACACTGAACGTAGATTGACAAGCTTGCAGGAAAACAAAACTACTATCTCTTATATACATGTTTGCAGCTAGTGAACCGTTGGACTGCAACGGTTGGATTACAACGGGTTTATTGAATTTGAACTTGTGTTCTGCAACGAAGAAGTGTTCTGCAATGAAGAAGTGTTTTTGACAGACTGTGATGTGAGCCGTGATGCAGGGGCAGAGCATGACGCAAGGCGGCTCTGCAACTTTGTTTTAGGTAGCTTTATAGGTGCAGAGAGAGGTTTTGACTTTTCTACTTTGGGTAGTTTTCCACGGGCAGCTTTTTGTTTGGTTTTCTTAGTGGGAGAAGATATGACAGGTTTGTTCCTGCTTTTACCCCCCCGCAAACTCGGCGGGGGTATTGTTGCCACGCCGAGTTTGGTTCGAAGGGAGAAGAATGAGAGTCTGGATAAGGGCTTGGTAAAGACATCGGCAAGTTGGCGGGAAGAAGGGACATAAACAGTAGTGAGTGAGCCAAGGGCAACTTTCTCCCGAACAAAATGAAAATCAATGGATATATGTTTAGATTTCCCATGAATGAAAGGTTTTGTGGTGAGATACAGTGCGAAAATGTTGTCACAGTGAAGAATGGTGGGATGAGGCTGAGGGATGGCAACATCACGTAATAATGAGCAAATCCATGTAGACTCTGCAGCGGCAGAGGCAAGGCAACGGTATTCAACTTCAGTAGAAGACCGAGCAACAATGGTTTGGCGCTTAAAGCTCCAAGAGACAAGATTGGCACCTAAGAAGAAGCAAAACCCAGAAGTAGACCGGAAGGTAGTGCGGCAACCAGCCCAATCAGCATCGGCAAACCCATATAAATCAAGAGAGCTCCTAGCATGAAAGTGAAGGCCAAGATCAGTGGTGCCATGAACATATCGGAGGACCCGTTTAAGGTTATGATGGTCAGCAAGTGTGGGGGCATGCATGGCCTAACAAAGCCAATTCACAGAAAAGGATAGGTCAAGTCGAGTTAATGTAAGGTATTGCAGGGCCCTTACCAAGCTGCGGAAGGTGGAAGGCTGAGGGAAAGGTGAAGAACCACTTTTCAAGTTTGGGGGCTTAGTTGGTAAAGGGGTGGCAATGGACTTGCAGAAACCCATGTGAGCACGAGAAAGCAAGTCGGCAGCATATTGGCGTTGACTCAAATGTAAGCCATCAGAGGTGTGGTGGACTTCTATCCCAAGAAAGAAGTGAAGATCACCCAATTGTTTTACAGGGAACTCAGAGCAAAGAGCCGTGACAAAGGACTCAATATGGGGATTTGAACTGTTGGTAACAATTAAGTCGTCGACATATAAGAGAAGCCATAAGTGGACATGTTCAGAATCATAGACAAAAAGAGAAGGATCATTATGAGAGGTCAAAAAGCCACGTTCAAGCATGAATGCAGTAAACCGATCATACCAAGCGCGCGGGGCTTGCTTTAACCCGTATAAGGCACGCTGCAATTTGCAAACATATGTGAGATGATTGGGATCAATGTACCCAGGGGGTTGCTGCATAAAAACGGGTTGAGAAAGAGGACCATGCAAGAAGGCATTGTTGATGTCAAATTGTAGTAGAGGCCACTTGCGAACAAGAGCAACTGTAAGGACAATCCGAATGGTAGTGTGGCAAACAACAGGAGAGAAAGTTTCAAGAAAGTTGATGCCCGCCTCTTGATGAAAGCCCTTGGCAACAAGCCGGGCTTTTAAGCAATCAACACTGCCGTCGGAGGAAAGTTTGGTCTTATAAACCCAACGGCAACCAACCAAGTTTTGGGACGGGTCAGGAGGAACCAAGTCCCAAGTTTGATTATGAGACAAGGCTCGAATCTCTTCATCCATGGCAGCTTTCCAACCAGAGTGGAGAAGAGCGGCTTTAACAGAGGTGAGAGGTGCGGGGCACAAGATCAGCAGACAAAGCATATTTAGGATTTGGTTTGACAATGCCAGATTGACTACGTGTGATCATGGGATGGGTACAGTCAGAGGGAAAATTGTAAGGCAATTCGGAGGATGACGGAAAATTGGCAAGTTCATTTGTAACAGGTCTGAAAGAAGAAAGAGATGGAGAATTGGGCTCATTAGGGGGTAAGGGGTCATGTGGCCGAGTGGGGTGATAGGTTGGTGTGTCTGATTCAGTGGATTGACAAGTGTCCTACAAAGGAGATGAGATGTCAACGTGTGGAGTGTCTAAAGGAGGAGAAGGGTTTGAAGGAGCCAAGTTTTGTTCAATAGAGTGAGACGTGATTGTAGAGAAATCTGGCGGGGAATCAACATGTGAGAAATCTTGGGAAAGTGGGGTTGCATTTATTGAAGTGGGGGCCAGCAAAGTAGGAGCTAGTGGAGTAGGCGTAATGATTTCTCTTGGGACATGAGAGGTGCTTGATGGGTGAGATGACCTTCCAACTTGTTGGTGAAGAAATGGAAATGAATCTTCGTTGAAAATAACATGCCTTGAAATAAAGAGTTGGTCCGTAGGAATATGATAGCAATGATATCCTTTGTGTCGAGGACTATACCCAAGAAAGACACATTCAAGGGATCGAGGAGAGAGCTTATCTTAAGCTAGATGACGTAGATGAGGAAAACATGCACAACCAAAGGTGCGTAGAATAAAATAATCAGGCTTTCTGTTATATAGTTTCTCATAGGGAGAGATCCAGTCCAATGACGCTGTAGGAAGTCGGTTAATGAGAAACATAGCAGTAGTAAATGCATCATTCCAAAAGGCCTTGGGCATTCCAGATTGAAGAATAAGTGTTTTGCCTAATTCCGTAACATGCCTGTGCTTTCGCTCAGCAAGCCCATTCTGTTGAGGCGTATAAGGGTAAGAAAATTGTTGTAAGATACCGTGCTTAGATAAATAAGAGGTGAGCTTGTGACTGATAAATTCCCCACCGTTATCACTCTGGAAATTTTTAATAGGAAATCCAAGTTGCTTTTCTGCCATTAATTTGAAGTGAACAAAAATTTCAAAGAAGTCTGATTTCCGTTTAAGAGGGTACAACCATCCAAAACGACTAAAGTCGTCCACAAAAATTACATAGAAAGAAAAGCCATCTCGTGACAGAACAGGGGCAAGGCCCCATAAATCTCGCCCTGCATCATGCTTTGCCCCTGCATCACGGCTCACATAAGAGTCTGTCAAGAACACTTCTTCATTGCAGAACACTTCTTCGTTGCAGCACAAAAGTTCAAATTCAATAAACCCGTTGTAATCCAACCGTTGCAGTCCAACGGTTCACTAGCTGCAAACATGTATATAAGAGATAGTAGTTTTGTTTTCTTGCAAGTTTGTCAATCTACTTTCAGTGTAAAACCCAAATACACTTGTAAACACTGTATTGTTCTCTTTTGTGTGAAAATACAAGTCACTGTTTCAACTGCCTTGAGCTTCTCCTTTTCCTTGATTTTCTTCTCGGTATCGGAGCAAGACCTCAGGGATCGGCGAGTGGTGTCTCGGAGTGCCGAGACTTTGGGGTTTGGGAGGGGTTGGAGCCCTTCATCCCACATCGCGCGGTGAAAGGCTGGTCGCTGGGTGAGTAAGTGGGAGGTGTGCTGACTTGGTGTGACGCGTTTTGGGGCGCGGGTGTGAAGTCCCGGTCGCTAGGAACAAAACCCCTGAATGAAGAGGGGACAATATCGTGCCAAGTGACCCCCACTTAACTGTTGGTATTGTTGGTATCAGAGCTTTATAGGTGCAGAGAGAGGTTTTGACTTTTCTACTTTGGGTAGTTTTCCACGGGCAGCTTTTTGTTTGGTTTTCTTAGTGGGAGAAGATATGACAGGTTTGTTTCTGCTTTTACCATGGACCCCGTGGCGCAGAACTTGCAGCCCATCTTGCACCCAACCTGAGAGGAAACGCAGAGCGTCAACCTCGGCCTGGTTTGCCGTTATACTTCCCCAACCGCGTGTCGTACCTCATGATCACGGCCTCCACAAGCGCCCCACTCTGAACCAAACCAGAGCAATGAGAGCCAGAATCAGATTCCTTTCTTGTGAACATAAAACGAGAAAAATTGCAAACCTGAAGTTTAATCAGTAGGTTGGAGGTGAGGAGGTCGAAGGATTTGAGGAGGGAGTGCACGGAGGAGGTCAGGGGTTTGAATTTGGAGCGGAGGAGAGCGTAGGCGGCGGCGGGTAGCAATGGATTTGGTCCCATTCCATAGTAGTTTCATTGTCGGCGGCGATAACGTGCTTCCATATGAGGGGCACGAAGCTAGGGTTTATGCCCGCCTTCTCAAATTCCCTTCTGATTTCTTTAGCGTCAAACGCTGGTTTCATCATCGCCGTCGTCTTCCCCAGCTTCGGCGCCGGGGACTTTGTTCGCTTCAAAGTCGATTAAAAGGAGACGTGGTTGCAAATTACAGTTAAACGACGTCGTCCACTTTCTGTTTTTATTGAAAGTTCATCCTTTAGAGGTTTGACTTTTCTTTTCTTTTTGGTGATTGGATGGAAGGAAAATCTTTGCAAAGAATATTCTAAAAACAATTTCCATAATCACATATACAATTTCTATTACAAATCTTCAACAATCAGAATTAAAACACAACACTACAATGGATTGAGAACCACCAGTTTGATGGACAGATCCAAAGAAAGAAAGGACTACAAATGTTGTTCACCAGGGCCGATGAGCACCGGTGAAGTTATGAGCAGCCCCCTTGGGGACTTGGCTGGAGTGGGAACCCCCCTACGAAGAAGATGGAGCAGAGCTTTTGTGAGAGCTATAGGAGCGGGCAAATTCAAGGCCCGAACGCTGCTCCAGGGCCGGTGGCTGGAACTCCGACCGGGTTCGGCGGTGGGACGAGCCGCTGACGGAGTCCGACGCAAGCAACATATGGTAGCTCCGGCTTGACCCCTCGGAGAGGCTCCGGTAGTTGTTGTGAGGCTTCTGCTTCTTCATAGCATGAAGCAGAAAGGGAATGAGACCTTCCATTTCCTCCTCTTCTTTGTGCTAAAGATCTTCTAGATTCGTAAGAAGATTTGCTTTAAATGTATATAATTCGATGTGCACTTCTCTCTGGAATCAACCTAGATATATAAACAGAAAACCTTGGAGTTAGAAGGCTGGAGACGAGCAATGAATAGTCAAACTACATGTGCAGCACTAGACAGACAACATTGGACTTTGCCTTCCCCAATACCCTCTCATTCCAAATTGTATTTTATAAAGGGAAACGAGCTGATTTTTCAAAATTCTAACACAATAACAAAATTTAGGTTTTGAGTGAAACAATTTTTTGATAAAGTGAAATTTAAATAAAAAGATATCATTCAATCCTTAAATCAACTCTTAATTTAAGTACTGAAACTTTTTGATATGATATCAAACTATAGATTAATTCTGTTTTACTTTATAGAATTTTAGGCTCAATAATATTCAATGTACATGAAAGATACAAGATGAAAACATAATAATACTTAATAGTAAGATTCTTAATAAGAATTTTAAATATAAAAAAAGGAAAGAATTATTTGATAGGGACAATGGGGTTTTTGGTTAAGTAAGCAAAGTTTGAGTATGATAATTAGTAGCGTGTCGTGGCATGTACAAGTAAGCTAGGGGGAACTTGCTATGTTATTTAACTAGTCCATGCCTATCTACAAAAGCTGGCGGCTCTACGCGTTTGAAGTGAAAGTGCCTGTCCAGATAAGTGAAAGACAACCAATCCATTGCAACGGGTCCCAAAGACCCCGTGTGTACCATGTTGAGGTATTGAATATATTGGGTTGACAGTTGTTTATGTCGATTTTTTCAAACGTGCATCTTTTTGTTTATTGTTGGTTCCAAGACTATTTAAACAAAAGGATGAAAGCTGGTTGTCCCTTACAGATAAGTCACCACCTAACTCGGTTTTAAAAATCACTAAAAGGTTAACTAGTTTACACAAACAATTTCTAGAACAACTAGGTTTGTCACCAATTTTTTACCCAAGATTTAAGACAAAATTTATTAGATGTCTACTTTATTATGTATATTATGGATTGGATTAATAGGAAAAAATAGCATCTAATTTTAGTTGTTTGTACCTTTTAACAATTTTAATTTGCATTTAAAATTAGATGTGCTCTAAACTTGAACGAATTCTGTATCTTTGGACTATACAATACAATAACGAGATTCTGTTTTCTTTTGTGGGTGATGGATTTTCACAGGTCTTCTTTTATGTTCACCCCGTGTATCTTTTTATTTTACATTTTGTTTCTTTTTTCTTCCAATATTATGCATGCCGATGAGAATTTTGTCATAGTTGTGACATAATTTTCATTACATTAAAAGAGTGCTGACCTTTTTTTTTTTTTTTTTTTTTTTTTGATGAATATGTGAGTTTATTCATCGAAAATATTGTAAATGTCAGAAGTGGGATTTGAACCCACGCCCTCTCACGAAGACCAGAACTTGAGTCTGGCGCCTTAGACCACTCGGCCATCCTGACCGTTTTTAAGAGTGCTGACCTTTTTATCTTAATTTTAGTGTCTAAATTTGAGTTGTTAAGTTAATGAACTGACCTTTAAAGAGAGTTGGCTGTTTTTCACTATGCAATATAAATTTATTGCATTTATACTCATGAATCCAATCTTATGTCACTATTTTAATAAATTGTTCTTATTCAGTAGATAAATTGAACTTATCATTCTTGTAAGGTTAATGTAAGTTTGTCATTTTCTTATGTAATAAACTGTAAAATGGAGAATGTCTTCACGTCATTCACTGCTATCTATCAAGAATATATTAATTCATAACATTGATAGGTATGTAATAGACAATTACATATTTATAATGGCTTGTCCCATGCAATTAAGATAAATCAATTAGTCATTACTTACCATTGTCGTTATATAATTCTTTTTGAATTCTATTATTGTTGGTTTCACGTTATAATCACTCTCTGTCATTCAAAAGCAAAAAGGAATCTCAACTTAATAATTTGTGTTATCTTATCTATCCATTTAGGAAAAATACTTAACTATTTAACTTTGTGTAATGTCTTATATTAATGATCTTAAATGTGAATTTATTAATTTTTCTTGATATTTATATGTTTACCAAGCTGGAAAGAACAAACCATACATTCTTTACTTGCATATTCGTTATAATTTTGCTTATTCAATGACCTTGTGAAATTCAAGATATTAAAAAGCAATACAAGTTATAGAATGAAACTTGAGATTAGTAATTTATTCAAGCCAAAACAAATTCTAATAATAGAAATATAGTAGAGAGCTTTAAAGTAAGAATCCTCTAGAACCAAATATAAATAGACATTTAGGAGCAAATGAAATATTTGACACTTACAAGTGTCTTTTATAACAACATACTAATGACATAGTTTCAAAGCCATTCATTTAGTAACAACAATATAATAGACAATACATGTAATATATAAGCATGGAATTCAAAGGATAATCCAAACATCTACAAAGAAATAAATCATACCAATACAACTAAAAATAAAAAGATGCTCTAATCATCATTAAGATATTTCTCTTGATTTTGACATTAAATATGAGAAAGGCAAACATCCTCAAACCTTGGATGGACATTTAATTCGCATTCCTTGCAATGTAGGGCCATTCCATTGAAAGGCAACTTACAAATATCACATGAAAAGGAATCTTCTGTTGTCTTGATAAAAGTGAGAGGATGTTCATGATATTCATCTTCATAAGTTCTTCCAAACTTAATATATAGATATTTTTCAAGAACACATTGAGAATAAGCAGCAAAATTGCACTTTACACAATAATAGAACCAATAATTTTATCTCTTTCTTTCTCACAAATTTGAAAATAATATTCTTGAGATTCATCTTCAAGAGCATATGTGAGTTTAAGAATATGAACATCATCTTTAAGCTTTGCTTCAAGTGGAAAAGTTGCACATCTGAAACATATGTTGAAATTGCAAGCAAAGCATGTCAAACCACTTTGTTGCCCACAAAATTTGCATTTTCTATTCCCAATAAATCCGAAGGAGAAGGAATGTTGGTGACCCTCGTGCCGAAACTTGTTTTGGAGCGTAAGACATTGGATGTCACAATTATACTCATCATCCATAAATCTAAATTTATAATGGAATCCATGACGATAGAACCCGCAATACGAACATTTGAACGCACCATCAGAGGAAGGTAAATGTGACACCAAGTTGGCAGTCAATGGGGCCTTTAAGTGTCTAATACTTGTGGGTAGGTTAGCACAAAGATAGTGAAGAAGAAAGTTACATTCTCTACAACTATAAAATGGAATTGAGATTAACTGCATACACCCATCACAAACCTTATCATTTGAAACCTCCTCATAGTTGAGAATTAAATCATGTTGATGGCTAGAATGTTTGATCTTTGTAGGTAGACTTCTTTCAGTCACTGTCACATTGATATCCTTGATTAAGCCACTTACATATCCTCGAGTGAACCATTGATTGATATCCGTGGATGTTGAATCATTGATTGCATCCTTGTCCTCCATAAATTGACAATCTCTTGCACATGTCAAGTGGGTAGCATAACTACATTGCTGACAGTAATAGGCTGCAGACTTTGTATTCATTTTTAAAGAGCAGAGGTTACATTCTGTTTCAGCCTGCTCCTTCACTTGGGTGGAGGGATATTTGAGCACGAGGGAGTGGGAATGAGGTATGATATTGATGGTGGGCAAAAAGGTAGCACATTTACCGTGAACCAACAGTTGACATATGCTGCATACGCATCTGACGTCCTTGCCCTCCTCGCCGCACAATTCGCAAGTGAACTGATTCTCTTTCAGGCCGGGAACGAATACGTGCTGGTGACCATCATCCTTCTTCCCTCGCCAGCGAGAGGAACATTTAAAGTCAAGGTTGAAATCGCAGTCATAGCAAGTGTAAATCCAGCACCTTTTGCAATATTTTCCGCAAGCATGATAGAAAACAGAAAGGACTGGTGGTAGAGCATGAAGCTGGTGGATCGGGTGCAATGGATGTTCTATCGCGCCAGGGAGATCCTCGCATGATTGATGGCAGTGGATGCTGCATATGGAGCATTTGATGTAGGGCTTCGATGATGGCTCCTCGCATGTCACAAGCTAAATACAATTCTGCCCAGATTCGGCCTTCTAAACTGCAAAGGGCGGTCAGCACCCCGATCTGGCTTTCCTCTTTTCTTTTTCCTAGCAATCTTCACACACAAATCAACTAATGCCAACACAGCAAGCCTTCACACACTCACGCACACAATCTGCATCATAAGTGGACACAGCACACCTGCATCTCAAGGGAAACAGCACCTATTTCATACACATTCTTCACCCCTCTGTTCCCCCCTTGCACGACGACTTTTCCCCCAATAAGACTAGGTTTTACTACATGTACCATTTTACCCCTTCTCTAAACAAACAAGACACGGGCCTTTACTCTATTATAATCCACCAGGCCTGAAGAAATAAAATTACATAAATAGACCTGCGACAACTCCATCCCCCTTAGAGAGGGACCTTGTCCCCAAGGTCAAAATCTGGATATCTCAAACGAAATTGATCCAGTGGCTGCCATGTAGCATCGGTTGCAGGTGATCCCTTCCACACTACTAACAATTCCAGCAAGCCCTTTCTGGTTCTTGTCTCAATAACAGCTTGCGGTTGGGCCATCACCACTCCTTCAGGCTCCACGAGGGCTGGCAATTCAGTTTGGACTTGTACCCCTCTTCCAAGGCACTCCTTCAAGGCTGAGACATGAAATACGGGATGAATTTTTGATCCCTCTGGTAGTTTAAGCTTGTATGCTAGAGTTCCAATTCTTTCCAGCACCCTAAACGGTCCATAATAGAGTGGAGCTAGCTTGCGAGTCCTCCTCATGCTTACTGAAAGCTGTCGGTAAGGCTGTAACCTTAGGAAGACCATATCACCCATCTGAAACTCCCTATCTGTTCTCCCTTTATCATAAACCCTTTTGATTCTAGCCTGGGAATTAGTGAGTCTTTCCCTTAAGATTTTCACCACTTGATCCCTCTCCATTAATTCTTTTTCTGCCGCCTCTACAGATGTGGCTCCTGGGATATAATCTAAAAGGTTTGGAGGGAGTCTTCCATACACTATCTCGAAGGGAGTCTTTCCTGAGGATCCATGGACACTAGTATTGTAACAAAACTCTGCCCACGGTAACCATTTCAACCAATTTCTTGGCTGATCAGAAGTGAAGCACCTCAAATACATTTCTAACACTCGATTAACTGCTTCTGTCTGGCCATCTGATTGAGGATGATAAGCTGTGGAGAAGTTCAGCCTTGTTCCCTGCAGGTTAAACAGTTCTTGCCAGAATAAACTAGTGAAAATCTTGTCTCTATCAGAAACAATCTTCTTTGGCATCCCATACAGCTTGTAGATATTCTGAAAGAACGCTTCTGCAACTGTATTTGCTGTGTAGGGATGAGTAAGGGCCACAAAGTGAGCCATCTTCGATAACCGGTCAACTATCACCAGTATACATGTCTTCCCCTTGGAGCTTGGTAGCCCTTCAATGAAATCCATTGATAGTTCTGTCCATACTTCTCGAGGAACCGGTAATGGTTGCATTAAGCCTGCTGGTGGAGTGTTTAGACTTTTATTCTGCTGGCAAGTTTGACACTCCTGAACCACTTCGTGGACTAGTTTCCTCATTTTTCGCCAAAAGAAGGAAGCTCTAACTCTTAGCAGCGTTTTATGAACTCCTTCATGAGATGCCCTATGAAATTCTTCTACTAAGGGTCTCGTGAGGTTGGAATTGGGGCCTAGATACATCCGTCCTTTGTAGAATATCACCCCATTCCTGTATTCCCAAGGCCCCTTCAAGGTTCCAGCTTGTATCTGCTGCACCATGTTTTATAATTCTGGATCATTCTTTACCTCATCTTGTACGGGTTCCACCCACAACGGTATAGGTGTAGAAACAGCTTGTAAACTCCCTTCTATCCCACTGCAGTCCCCCATCTCCTCCTTGCGGGATAGAGCATCTGCGGCTTTGTTCTCTCGTCCAGGTTTGTATTCTATAGTAAAATCAAACCCCATCAATTTCACCAACCACTTTTGCTGGGCTGGTGTCGTAATCTTCTGCTCCCACAGATGTTTCAAACTCTTTTGGTCTGTTCGTACTATGAATCTCTTCCCCAGCAAGTAATTTCTCCATCTATTGACTGCTACAACCACCGCCATTAACTCTTTTTCATAGGTTGACAAGAGAGCATTCTTACCGGTGAGTGCTTGGCTGAAAAAAGCAATAGGATGCCTTTCTTGTGATAATACTGCTCCAATCCCAGCTCCCGAGGCATCACATTCAAGAATAAAATCTCTCTCAAAATCTGGAAGGGCTAACACCGGTGCAGAAACCATGGCTTCCTTCAGCTCAACAAAGGCCTTCTCTGCTGTTGGATTCCAATTAAAGTTATTCTTTTTGAGCAAGGCAGTAAGAGGTGCTGCAATCCTCCCATAATCTGCGATAAAGCGCCTATAGTACCCGGTGAGACCAAGAAATCCTCGAAGCCCTCTAGTCTGAGTTGGTTTTTTCCAATCAACCATGGCCTGAATTTTTTCCTTATCTACCGACACTCCTTCCAAACTAATCACATGACCCAAGTACTTTACGTAATTCTGTCCAAAAGAGCATTTACTTTTCTTGACAAACAATAAGTGATCCTTTAACAAGCTGAATACTCTTCCTACATGTTCCAAGTGCTCCTGCCAATTCTGACTATATATAAGAATGTCGTCAAAGAAAACAAGCACGAACCTTCTCAAAAAGTCTTTGAAAACAGCATTCATTAAAGCCTGAAATGTTGAAGGAGCATTACATAGCCCAAAGGGCATCACCAAATATTCATAATGTCCTTGGTGTGTTTGAAAAGCTGTCTTATACACGTCTTCAGGGTGCATCCTTATCTGATGGTACCCCGATCTCAAGTCTAACTTAGTAAAGAAACGAGCTCCATGTAACTCATCTATAAGCTCCTCCACTGTGGGTATTGGAAATCTATCTTTGATGGTTTGCTTATTCAGGGCTCTATAATCTACACATAACCTCCATGATTTATCCTGCTTTCTAACCAAAAGTACTGGCGATGAATACGGGCTAGTGCTAGGTCTGATTGCTCCTGAAGCTAACAACTGCATTACCATCTTTTCTAGTTCACTTTTCTGGTAATGTGGATATCTATAGGGTCTGGTAGCAATCGGTTCACTCCCTTCCTTCAAGGGAATTTTATGGTTGAACTCCCTAGGTGGAGGTAGACCCTCGGGTTCCTTAAACAGTTTGTCATATTTCTGCAAAACCCACTGCAACTTTCTTTTAAACTGACTTCCTACTATTGTATCATCAGCCAAGTTTTCTTCCACTGAAGTCTCCTCTACCTTTTCTTGTACAGCTTGTATTTGCAGTAAAAGCCCCACTCCCAATTGCTTAAACTCCTTGCAGAATTGCTCATCATCCACCACTTCATCATTCCCCGTTCGAACACCCCACAAGGTTATTTTTTTTGACCCTTTATAAAAGGACATTCTCATATCCTCAAAATTCCAAACAATGTCTCCCAAGGTTTTTAACCATTGGGCTCCCAACACAGCTTCAGAGCCAGGAATGTTCAACAAAAAGAAATCTAATTTCAGCCTAACTTGCTGTATAATTACTTCGACCCCTTTGCACAAGCCTTCGCTCCTCATCTTTTCTCCATTGGCAACAATTACTTCTAGATTCATTCCTCCCACAACTTTTACACCCCATTTCCTTGCTAAACGAGTGCTCAAGAAATTATGACTACTTCCAGAATCCATCAAGATACACACCCTATTAGACTCACCCCCGAAAGTACCCCACACTCTCATGGTCTTTGGTGTTGTGTAACCCCTCATAGCCTTACAAGAGATTGTTGGGGTTGGTTCCTCAACATCTTGCTCATGCACTATCTCTTCCAGCACTACACTAGTCTCCTCATCACTCTCATCCTCATTTTCTTTTGTTGTTATTACAAATAACCTATTCTTGCAGCGGTGGGCAGGAGTAAATAGCTCATCGCAATTAAAACAAAGTCCTTTATCCCTCCTTTCTTGGATTTCTTTTGGGGTTAATTTCTTAGGGGTCCTTGAGGGTTTGGTTCCTTTACCCCAGCTATTGTTTGGCTGGTTTACAGATTTGGACAACACATGTTTCTCCTTTTTGTAATAAACATTCTTATCTTCCCACAAATAGGCTAACCCAATAGTATCAGCTAAATCTATGGGTTTCCTAGATAATACTTCATTTCTCAAATTATCCTTTAATCCAGCTACAAAGAAAATAACTTCTTGATCTTCATTCAAATAGTCTACTCTTAAGAGAAGTTGCATGAAATTTACCTCATGTTCCTCCACAGTGCCCGTTTGTTGGAGCTTAATAAGATCCAATAAGCTGTTTCTGTAAGCAGATGGACCATAGCGGCGATTCAGTGCATCAGTGAGGAGAGGCCAAGTTACTGGACGATTTCCTGCCCTTTTTTGTAGCCATTCTACACACATTTGGGCTTCATCTTCTAAATGCCATGCAGCGATGGAGGCTTTATCTCTTTCTCTTGTGTTATTGAATCGGAAAAACTGGTTTGCCCTATTTATCCACCCCGTAGGATCCTTCCCACCAGCAAATTTAGGGAATTCAAATCTTGGATTATTCGGTTTCTCCAACCCACCACGAGATCTATACCTATTTCTGTCCCTATAGCCCCTGTACCTGTCCCTTCCATTCTCCTCTTCTCTTCTTTCCCTTTCACGGTGCCTCCTATACCTTGTTCTTCCATTTTCTTCTTCTCTTCTTTCTCTTTCTTGATATCTCCTATAGACATCCTCCTCTTCCTCCTGTTCTTCTTTTTCTTGGTATTTTTCGTAATTCTCTTCCTCTTCTTCCCTTCTTTCTCTTTCCTCCTCCCTTTCACGATACCTACTGTGATAATCATCTTCCTCTTCTTTTGTTTTTCTTTCCTCGTTTCTTTTGTAGCTATCTTTACGTTCTTCCCTTTTTTCTCTCTCCTCCTCTCTCCTTTGGTACTCACGGTATCCCCTATCATACTCATTCTCACTCCCTTCATCCTCTTCTTCTTCTTTTATTTCTTTAATTTTAACTCTAGAAGAAGAACCACCAGCAAGAAATTTAGAACCACTAACCATGTGTTTTTGTTCTGTGGACATCAGGATGAGCCGTTCCACCGACTCTTTTATGCCTCGCACCTCTTTCTTTGTGAGCTCTAGATTCCCATTGATCTGCTGTTGCAAGCGCCGTTCAAGGTCATCCCTTTTTCGGTCATCTTCTGCCCGTTTCCGATCCATTTCAGCTTGGATGCGAACCCATAACTGCTCGTCCATTTCAAGTTTAGAAGCTGGCTCTGATTCCAAGTTGTCACAAGCTAAATACAATTCTGCCCAGATTCGGCCTTCTAAACTGCAAAGGGCGGTCAGCACCCCGATCTGGCTTTCCTCTTTTCTTTTTCCTAGCAATCTTCACACACAAATCAACTAATGCCAACACAGCAAGCCTTCACACACTCACGCACACAATCTGCATCATAAGTGGACACAGCACACCTGCATCTCAAGGGAAACAGCACCTATTTCATACACATTCTTCACCCCTCCGTTCCCCCCTTGCACGACGGCTTTTCCCCCAATAAGACTAGGTTTTACTACATGTACCATTTTACCCCTTCTCTAAACAAACAAGACACGGGCCTTTACTCTATTATAATCCACCAGGCCTAAAGAAATAAAATTACATAAATAGACCTGCGACATCGCAGTACATACAAATTGCTTCCTTCTCTCGATCAATTTTCAGATCTTCTACAGTGATCCATTTATGCTTGTGGACCAAATATTTGGGATCCAACTCCATAAGGATTTCTCTCACTCTCTATCTCTGATACACACAACAACACAGGCTGGAAATGACTTATCAATCTCTCACTCAAATTCTCTCTCTCTCTCTCTCTCTCTCAGAATATAGATTTCTATCTGTGCGCAATGGAAGGTTGTCTTTTTATGGGTTTCCATCTGTCGATCCTCTATTTATTTCTGTCAGTATTGTTCTCTACTTCGCAGCAGTTTGGTGGATTCTTTTCCTCATCATCCTCCTCTTTTTTTCTCTCTCTCCTTCTCTGTTCCTTCTTCCTTTGCAGGTGGTAAAAGATGACCGAATAATTACCTCGGCCATTAGATTGGATATCAGCGGTGTGATGCCCGCTTCTTTTTCTTTCTCTTTTCTGATCATTTGGGTCCCCATGTTCGAGGCTTCAAGCACGCAAAGGTTTGTGAGTTCTTTTTATTCTTTTCCTCTCTTGAAGCTTCAAGCTTTAAGCATCAAGAAGCCAAATTGTTCTTCCGGGCTCCAAGCAAGCAATCATTTGTGGATTCTTTTCTTCTTCTTCTCCTTCCTTCTCTGTCACTCTTTCTCTCTGCTTTTGTATATCCTTTTCTTGTCTTCGGAGCTTCAACTTTTTCGAGCTTCAAGCATAAAGATCCAATCATGATCCTAAAAATACATGAAAATTCATCAGGAATTTAGGCAATTTCCACGCAAACAATTAACAACGATATTGGATTTGGGTCCTATCTATTCATCTCCTCTGCAGGATATCTCAAGCCCAATAACAGTGGGTCTCCAAAATCCACTTCCAGATTTTGCACTACCAAAAAAGCCCAGGTCCATTTCCAATTCCGGTTAAACAACGTCTCTGCTTTTGTTTTCCTTTCGGCGATTGGGTGAAAGGAAAATCCTCACAAACAACTCTAAAAGAAAATTTCCAGTCTTTCCATATACAACGTCCAGTACAAATCTTTAACACCCGTAACAAAAACACAGCATTACAATTGATTGATAGCCACCTGTTTGATGGACAGATTCACTAAAGAAAGATCGAAAGAATTAACAATTATTGTTATTCACCAGGGCCCCTGAGCATCGGCGGAGTTATGAGCAGCCCTCTTGGTGACTTGGCCGGAGTTGGAACCACCCCACGAAGAAGATAATGCAGAGCCTCTGTTAGGGCTGTGGGAGCGGGTAAATTCAAGATCCGAACGCTGCTCCACGGCCAGTGGCTGGAACTCTGACCGGGTTCGGCTGTGGGACGAGCCGTTGAAGGAGTCCGATGCAAGCAACAAATGGTAGCTCCGGCCTGACCCCTCGCAGAAGCTCCGGTAGCTGTTGTGAGGCTTCTGCTTGTTCATAGCACGAAACACAAAGGGAATGAGACCTTCCATGTCTTCCTCTTCTTTGTTCTAAAGATCTTCTAGATTCGTATGAAGCTTTGCCTCGAATATATGCTTTGATGTGAATTGCTGTCTGGAATCACCATGGATATATATATACTAGAAAGCTTGGAGACCGGCAATGAATTGTCAAATGACATGTGCAACAATTGACCAATGGACTTTGCCTCCCCCAGTATTGTTTCCAAATTCTACTTTATAGAGAAAATGAGCTGATTTTTCCCCATGTGCAATTACTTCACCAACTTATTAAAATCTTACAAATTAGTTTGATTTCATAAGGTAAATGACCCAGTTTGACTATGATTAAATAGAAGCATGTCATCCCACATGTAAGTTGTAGGATCCTGCAGTGTTTTTTGACTAATCCATGCCTATCTATAAAACTTATAATTCAAATTAATAAGCTTATATTATAACTCATCATAAAGTGTAGAGTATTTCCATGATATTACTTAACAAGCCTATAATTTCATTTGTGGCACTTTTGCAAAAATCGAATGCCTTGCATTATTTACAATGTACTAAGAAATTTTGTGTTTTTAAATTTAAATTTAAATAACTATAAGATTTTCACTCTAATTTAACAAAATAGCCGACTTCTTGGCTTTGAAAAGTGGCTTTCTTTCACATCCTTTGAACTAGAAACATAAAACATTTTTATACAAAAACTAGATTTTTCCATCCCATGAAGCATTGAGTGGAAAAAGTTGTTGAGCTAAGTGGAGAATATATTGTCACGGCTCATACATTTCCATACTTGAGGACAGTATTCACTCATCTCCAACACCACGGCTTGGATAGATACTTCAAAAGGCTCACTAGGCTTGCATTGATTACACTTCGCGTAGCACGGAGCTGGAATTGACCCTTTCTTTGTCTTCTCGCTCTTTCTGCCGACAGACGTGTTGGTTTCATCCCCGGTTGGCATCCCACGTGCCTGAAGAAAGAAAAACTTTGAAGATTGATGCGGAAAAGCCAAGCAAAAGCTAATCATTTCACGTTCAAAGTGAACCAACAAGAAAGAATATCATATGAAAAAGCAGCTGGAAAGGAACTTGCAGGTGCTGGGGAAGGGGCAGCAGCCCCATGGCGGCGGCAATGGGCCAAGAAAGGATAAAGGAAGGTCGTGAGCAGCACAGCGAATAGTGGTGTCTAAGTACTGATATTTGGCCCCTTTTGAAAGATTTTGAGCCCCAAAAGTAACTGGGTTCGAATACGCCAGTGGTTTCTACAGTCTGTTTTTGATTAATTTGACAGAAGGGGTCTCTGTACAGGAAGGTGGAGTGCACTGTGGGAAGTTCACGGGGTGGTTGAATCTTCCGTGCAATGGAAGTATTCAAATTACCCCTTTCACGTGTAAATTGATGGAGGAATCATCGTCGTCATCTTCTAACGAGCGAGCACCACAAAGTATGACAAAATGATGATTTGTGTGTATCTGGTCATAGTTTAAATAATTCCCCAATTTATTTCCTCTGAAATATTTATTGCATTGAATGTAAGTGATATGTAATATATGTCCGTTAATCAAAGCATGGGGAACAATAATGATTTTAAATAAAAAGATTTGTCTCATTAAAAAAAAAGTTTTATTTTCATTAATAAAAAATATATCTTGATACAAACTAATATTTTATCCACTAAAGAAGGTAGCATTTCTTCTAACTAACTATATATATATATATATAGACACCGTGCACTGTAATCACCATTGGCGTCTTAATATTCCAATGTTTGAATCCTTCGGTCTTGGTCTATGAATAATTGATGCGATATTATGTCTTGAAATAGCTATGGCGTAGTCAGTGACGAGTACGTGCCAACGTCCAGCGGCTGATAAACTATAGATCGCTGTCAATGACTGCGATAAAACGAGAAATGGAACATGTGTGACAATACTTTATCTCAGAAATAAATAAAGAAGAGGGGCTATTTTTATCGAATTAAAATTAGGGATAAAACTCAAGAAGTAATTGTATTAGTTAAAGTTTTTTTAAAAGTTATTTCTAGGTATGAATTGAAAATTCAATGCCTCTTGTGTGATTTGTTAAAGTTATCATAATAATCAAAAGAAAGAAATTATCTTAATGAGAAAAAGAAAGAAATGGGACTTTTATTTTGCTTTGAGATAAAGAGAATATTAAGATTTCTTCTGCTCACGGAGTTTGCATAATATTTACCAGTATATTACATGGCCTTT
This sequence comes from Casuarina cunninghamiana, assembly GCA_028551485.1. NCBI lineage: Eukaryota > Viridiplantae > Streptophyta > Magnoliopsida > Fagales > Casuarinaceae > Casuarina > Casuarina cunninghamiana. Next base: position 5,683,039 of record CM052371.1, read on the forward strand.
TCCTTGGTTCTTCCTCTATCCAAACACGATTAGTCCACTGGTAGACAATTTTTTTTTTTTATCAATTATCGCAAAGTTTTGATTTTATGAATTAAATGACTATTATGTCTAATGTATGAAAATTTTTATAGGGCGAATTCTTTTGCAGAATATTGGCTATCTAATATTATCATTGAAGCTTTCCTTATTAAGTTGGCATCAATGTAGATGTTGAAGCCTACACATTGCTAAAAGGCCTCAAGATATGCCTATGAAGAAAATCAGATATCCCATTTTATTGATTTGAATTCCTGTTATTTAGTTCAATGCTTACTTAAAAAAATGAAGACATCTTAGAAACTAAAGTATATCATTAGTTAGTGTTTACTCTTGATTCTTGCATATGCAAATGTACAACATGTCTATCAAAAGAAATGTGACACTGTCTTGATAATTATAAACATACAATTCAAAATGTGAGAAATTTTTTGCTCTTTATTTATTTGTTTCAGGATTGTTCTTTACTTGTACCTCGCAATCCTCTATGGATTCTTTTTCTCTGCATCCTCATCTTTTTCTCTCTCTCCTTCTTTGTTCCTTCCTTTGCCAGTGGTATTACCTCGGCCATTCGATTGGAGATGAACGGTGTGATGCCTGCTTCTCTTTCTTTTTCTTTTCTGATCATTTGGGTCCCCATGTTCAAGGCTTAAAGCACGCAAAGGTTTGTGAGTTCTTTTGGTTCTTTTCCTCCCTTCAAGCTTCAAGCTTTAAGCATGAAGAAGCCAAATTGTTCTTCTGGGCTCCAAGCAAGCAATCTTTTGTGGATTCCTTTCTTCTCCTTCTTCCCTCTCTCTCACTCTTTCTCTCTGCTTTTGTATACTCTTCTCTTGCCTTGGGGGCTTCAACCTTTTCAAGCTCCAGGCTTCAAGCATCAAAGCCTCGATCAACTGTACAACACACACACAGGTCCCCTGAAAATGTTTTAATTGACAGATGGCCAGGTCCATTTCCAACTCCAGTTAAACGACGTCTCTCCTTTTGTTTTCCTTTTGGCGATTGGGTGAAAGGAGAATCCTCACAGATAATTCGAAAAATAATTTTGATATCACATATACAATTTCCAGTACAAACCTTCAACACCCCCAATAAAAACACAGCATCACAATTGATTGATAGCCACCTGTTTGATGGACAGATTCACAAAAAGAAAGAAAGAATAACAATTATTGTTGTTCACCAGGGCTGTTGAGCACCGGTGAAGTTATTAGCAGCCCTATTGCTGACTTGGCCGGAGTAGGAACCACCCCACGAAGAAGATGGTGCAGAGCCTATGTTAGAGCTGTGGGAGCGGGAAAATTCAAGAGCCGAGCGCTGCTCCATGGCCGGTGGCTGGAATTCCGACCGGGTTCGGGTGTGGGACGAGCCGTTGAAGGAGTCCGATGCAAGCAACAAATGGTAGCTCCGGCTTGACCCCTCGCGGAGGCTTCGGTAGCTGTTGTGAGGCTTCTGCTTGTTCATAGCACGAAGCAGAAAGGGGATGAGACCTTCCATGTCTTCCTCTTCTTTGTTCTAGAGATCTTCTAGATTCGTTTTAAGCTTTGCCTCGAATATATGCTTCAGTGTGAATTGCTGTCTGGAATCACCATGGACACATATATACTAGAAAGGTTGGGGACCAGCAATGAATTGTCTGGAATCACCACGGGCTCGTACCATATTTGGTGGAGACTTGACGATGTTAATTTTTTTCTAGGGCACATCTTTTTGTTTTTAGTCTCTACAAAACTAAAGATCTATTTTTTTTTTATCTTGTACTAATACACTAGCTTCTTTTTTTTTGGTTTTAAGCAAAAGGTGTTTTTTTAAGGGGTCTCAATTTTGGGAACTTTTTGGTCTTAAGCCACCTAAACTATAATTGAACTAATGTGTCTAGATTGTCCTATATTATTAATATCTTAATTTAAAATTAGTCTTATATTGTGTTTTCGCTTCTAATGATTAGTTTTAAAGGAGAGAATGATTTTTTTATATGATATCAATACTTATAAATTAGATTAATAAGATTATATTATGACTTCATAAGTATTCTTTGATATTACTTAAAAAATCTATAATTTCATTTTTGGCACATACAAAAAAGTGGAATCCTTTACATTATTTACAATGTACAAAGAAATTATAACATTCCTTAAGTCAGTTTAAGAAGAAGAAAAAAAATGAGTTTTGTGCTTGCTTAAGGAAGAAAATAACTATAAGATTTTCACTATAATTTAAAAAAATATTCAACTTCGTGGTTCCTAAAAGTGGTTTTCACATCCTTTGAACCAAAACCATAAAACATTTTTATGTAGAAACTAGATTTTTCCTTGCCATGAAGCATTATGTAGAAAAAGTTGTTAAGCTAAGGGTAGACTATATTGTCACGGCTCATACATTTCCATACTTGAGGACAATATTCACTATTCTCCAACACCACGGCTTGGATGGTGGTGTGGGCTAGTGTATGCGAATGTGTTTGTGGTTTGCTCAAGGGCTGTTCCAAAAGGAACAACTCTATGAAGTGATTTTTCTTAGCTATGGTGGCTAGTGAAATAATGGCCTTTCGAGGAAGCTGACCTTTAGTTCAAATGAGTTGGTTGTAATATTTCTTGACTTTCATTACATTTCACTCTCTCTTATAAAAGAAGAGTTACTGAGGTGTCTTACAACCATGCTTGATTGAGTGTCCATAAGCCGTTTGCTCAGCCTTTGTACTCCTACTAAAATTACCCATACCTTAGCTACTTACCAACCATTCAATATTTCCACGTTACACAAAACAAGGACCTACTCTACTAAGTCATTTCCAACCAACCATTCATTGTCCCCACGTTACACAAAATAGGATCTTACTTGTCAACATTCATGCCAAGACTCCCCACACGTTTACTCAAAAGTTCCTACACATTACTAGCCATGCATATCTCTACCTACATTGACAAGACCCAATGAGGTGTCGCAGTACTGGCCCACATCATTCCACCCATCCTATGGAGAGACCTCGTCCTCGAGGTTGAATTGTGGGAATCGTTGTTGCATCTCTATCTTGGTTTCCCATGTGGCTTCCGCTAGAGATAAGCCTCTCTAACGGATGATAAATTTAGTTCTCCCCTTTCGGTTACTTCATTTCAATACAGTTTGTGGTTGAGCCCTTACAACCTTTCCTTCCCTATTTAGTTTGGGTAGCTTTACTACTTCAGGGATCTCTTAGCCCTTGAATTTCTTCAGTAGGGACACATGGAAAACGTTGTGCACCTTGGCTCTTTAGGGCAGCTTAAGGTGGTATGCCACAACTCCAATTCTTTTTAGTACCTCATAGGGATTGTAGTACTATGAGGCTAACTTTTTACTACGCTTAGGTGCCACTGAGGTTGGTTGATATGGCTGAAGTTTGAGTAGTACCCAATTCGCCACTTCAAATTCCACTTCTCGGCACCTTTTGTCATGCAACTACTTCATGCGATTTTGTGACATTAGGAGTTGACTTCAAAGATCCTTAAGCATCACATCACATTGTTTTAGCTATCTATCTACAACATCTATTTTCAAGCTCCCTTACACATAAGACAACAGTGTTGGTGGTTTACGACACCAACAGTGTTGGTGTTGTAACACCAAACTACCCATGGAACCCATTGGGTCCATTCTTTCGGCTTATCATACATGAAACAATTCAAGTAACTTTCCAACACTTGGTTGACTGCCTCTGTTTGATTGTCGCCCTATGGATGGTATGCAGAAGAAAACCGAAATTGGACACCTTGCAACCCTAATAACTCCTTCCAAAATTGGTTGGTGAATATGGATCCTCACTCAGAGACAATGTTGCTTGGCATCCCATATAATTTAAAGATCTCTTCATAGAATAGTTGTGCAATGGTGACAACAATATAAGGATGGGTGACTAAGATGAAATGTTTAAATTTTGATAACCAATCCACAATGACAAGTATGGAAGTTTTACCTCTAGAAGCTAACAAACCATTAACAAAATCCATGGAGATGTCACTCCATACTTTAATTGGAATTGGTAAAGGTTGCATAAACCTTGCCAGATTAAGACTCTCCACTTTGTTCTTTTGGCAAACCATATATTTCTAAACCACTTCATGTATTGTCTTCTTCAGCTCCTTCCATGTAAAGACTTCTTGAACTTTCTAGGTAGTCTTGTGGTTTCCTTTGTGTCCCCATGGAGAAATTCTTCTATAATGGTTGAAATTAGCTTAGAATCCACTGAGAGGAAAATCTGTCTTTTGTGAAACATGACACCTTCCCTAATTTCCCAACTTCCATTGGTGTTAAACCAACTCATGTATCTTAAGGTGGCCTATGGCTTCTTCTTATATGGGAACCAACCACGTTGGTACTAGCTTGGAAAAAGCATGTAGTTGGCCTTCTTCACTCCTCCTAGATAAAGCATTGATTCATGTGTTCTCCTTCCCTAGATGATACACAATTTGGAATTCAAAACCCATTAATTTTCTTACCACCTTTTCTTAAGCTAGTGTGATAATTGTTGCTCCCTTAAGAACTTCGAGCTTCTCTGGTTCGTTTTGATTGTGAAGGCTCTACCTAAGAGGTAATGCCGCCATTTGTTAACGGCCAGGATAAAGGACACTAGCTCTTTCTCATAAGTGTACATCTCCAAGTCCTGCCCTTTGAAGGCCTTGCTAAAGTAAGCAATCGGCCTACCACCTTGTACCAGAATGGCTCACACTTCTCCTCTAAACATGTCACATTCAACTTCAAATTAGGTAATGCTAGCACAAGGGTATGAGTAAGCATTGTTTTGAGCTTTTGAAAGGCCTCCTATGCCTTTAAGGTCTAGAGGAATCGTCCTTTCTTAAGTAAATCTGTCAATGGAGCAGCGATTGTCCCATAGCCCTTCACAAACTTTTGGTAGCAATCAATGAGTTTAAAAAACCCCTGTAAAGCCTTAATTGAGGTTAGTTTTAGCCACTCCAACACTATAACAATCTTTTTATTGTCTACTAATACTTCTTCTTAATTGATTATATGCCCTAAGAATCCCACTTGAGGCTGGCTAAAATCACACTTTAAGAATTTGACAAATAGTTGCTGACCTCGTAGGATGCTAAAAACCTCCTTGACATGCTTTACATGTTCCTTCATGTTGCTATACACAAGAATGTCATTAAAGAAGATAAGCACTAACCAGCATAACTGAGCTTGGAATACCTCATTCATGAGAGATTAGAAGGTTGTCAATGCATTCACTAGTCCAAATGGCATTACTGACCATTCATAATGTCCATTATGTGTCTGGAATGCTATTTTTTCTACATCCTTTGGCTTCAATGTGAACTTGATGATAGCCCAAACAAAGATCCAACCTTGTAAACACCTTCCCACCCTGCAACTCATCTATCAATTCATCAATAGTTTGCATAGGATAATTGTCTCTCACCGTTTATTTATTTAGCACTTAGAAGTCCACACATATCCACCATGAGTGATCTTTTTTCCTTATTAGTAGCATTAATGCGAAAAAAGGACTTTGACTTGGCCGAATAACTCCTATGGACAACAGTTCATGGATTATTTTTTCTATCTCATTTTTCTGAAAATACAGGTACATGTATGGCTTGACAACTACTAGTTTTCATTCGCCCTAAAGTTCTATCTTGTGCTCGAGGGTTCTTGTTGGAAGAAGTCCTTGGAGTTCTTGGAAGATATTTGCATATTCAATTATAAGTTGCTACACGTCTCCTCCCACAACTTGAAACGGTTTGGTGTCGTGACTACTGTTAATTGTAACAACATTCCTCCCTTTTGCTTCTTAAGTTCCTATCCTATCTCCTCTACTTTTACTAGTTGGTTTGATGGGCAACTTTCTCCCACTAGCTCCATTTGCTGCCCACATGTTTTGAATGACATATATAGCTTGTTGAAGTCCTAAGCAATTAACCTTAGTGTTTGTAACCAATGTACCCTTAACACCACATTAGAGCAATTTAGTTGCAACAAATAAAAATCTACCATGAATACCATTTTCTAAGCTCAAAACTCTAACCCCATGTAGACTCCTTTACTTTGTAAAATCTCTCCATTGGCTACACTGACATTGAATCTCATTTGTTGGTTAGGCTTTAATCCAACCTTTTATGCTACCTCCACATTTATGAAGTTATATGTATACTTCTTGAATCTATCATGAAGCAAACTCTCTGTGAAACTCCCTTAATATAGTCCATTACCTTCATAGTTTGAGGTGTTTAAATACCATAGATAGCATTAATAGAAATCTCCAACTATCTTCTTCAACTTAAGTGTCTTTCGATATGTAACATCTTTCTTCTTTGTCTCCTTTTCCCATTTCTTTAGTGGTCACCAACATGAAATTTATTTTACAGTGATGTTTAGGGCCAAACTTCTCATCACAATTAAAGCAAGGGCCTTTAGATCTCCACCCCTGCATCTTAGCTTGACTTAGTCTTTTGATCTACATCTCCTTATTTCCCAGTGGTGAAGTTTGTTCAAATGGTAAGTTGTTGGCTCTTATTCTCTGTGGCATATAATAGAGGTTTCTTGCAACATTATGCCTCCTTTCATAGATCTTTGCCATTCTTAGTGCCACTAAGAATGTTAGAGGTTGGACAATTTGGACGTTTGCCTTGATTACTTCTTTTAGTCCGTAAATGAACCTTATTGCTTGTTGCTTTTCTAACAAGCCTCCAAAGTAAAGTAGCAGGGTCATGTATTGTGCTTCATACTCACTGACTGACCCTATTTGTCAAAGCTTTTTTAGCTCCCCATAAGCATTTGTGAAGTCAGATGGCTCATAGTAAGCTACCAACTCACTTGTAAGTTTGGACTTAGAGATAGGTACATCACTACTCTCTTTTTTTAAGTAGCTGATACCATATTTGCATTTCTCCCTTTAAATTCCAAGTGGCCATTGACACCCAATCTTCCTCAATTGTCTGGTGGAAATCAAAAAATTGTTCTGCTATACATATCTAGTTTGTAGGATCTTCATCCCTATAGTACTTCAATAAGTCAGTCCTCATGGCTCTTGTTCTATTTTCTAGTTGGTTGGGGTCGATTACTTTTGCCTTCCCCATGCTAGCCGAGATTTCACCTTCCTCCATATGAGTTTTAGATCCCATCCCTTCGATCTTGCTTAAGATAACTTCCATCATTTGTTGCATACTTTTAATCATCTCATGATACTTTTTTTTTCATCTTCTCCTTGAGTCACGTAATGTGATCGTTAACCTACATCTCTGGTACCAATTTGGTGTGGGCTAGTGTCTAGGAACATGTTTGTGGTTTGCTTAAGGGTTGTTCTGAAAGGAACAACTTCGTAAAACACTTTTTCTTAGCTTTTGTGGCTAGTGAAATAATGGTTTTTTGAGGAAGCCGACCTCCAGTTCAAACAAGTTGGTAGTAATATTTCTTGGCTTTCAATATGTTTCACTCTCTCTTATAAGAGCATAGTTGCTAAGGTGTCTTACAATCATGCTTGATTGAGTGTTCGTAGACCGTTTGCTCAACCCTTGTACTCCTAAAATTACCCGTACCTTAGCTACTTACCAACCGTTCAACATTTCCATGTTACACAAAATAGGGACCTACTCTACTAAGTCATTTCAACCAACCATTCAAGGTCCCCACATTACACAAAACAAGGTCTTACTTGTCATTATTCATGTCAAGACTCCTTTGCACGTTTACTCAAAAGTTCCTACACATTTCTAGCCATGCATATCACTACCTACACTATGGACCCAATGAGGTGTCACGCTATTAACCCACATCAGCTAGATACTTCAAAAGGCACACTAGGCTTGCATTAATTACACTTCAAACAACACCAAGCTTGAATTGACCCTTCTTTGTCTTTTCACCGTTTCTGCTAACATACTAGTTTCATCCTTGGTTGGCATCTAATGTGCTTAAAGAAAGAAAAACTTTGAACATTGATGTGGAAAATCCAAGCAAAAGCTACTAATTTCACATTGAAAAGTGAACCAATAAGAAATAGTATAATATGAAAAGCATATGGAAAGTAACTCGCAGGTGTTAGGGAAGGAGCAACAACCCTATGGCAGCGGTAAGGGACCAAGAGAGGGTGAACGAAGGTTGTGAGCAGCATGGTGAACAGTGGTGTTTAAGTATTCATATTTGGTCCATTTTAGAGGATTTTAAGGCCTCAAAAGTAATTGGGTTTGAATACACTAATGGTTTCTACAATATTTTTTTATTAATTTGATAGAATGAGTCTCTATACAGGAAGATGGAGTGCACTGTGGGAACTTCATGAAGTGGTTGAATCTTCCATGCAATGGAAGTTATCAAATTACCCTTTTTGCAAGTTAATTGAAAGGGGAATCATCGTTGTCACCTTCTAACGAGCACCATAAAGCATGACAAAATGATGATTTGTGTGTATCTAGTCATAGTTTGAATAATCCCCCAATTTATTTCCTTTGGAATATTTATTGCATTGAAAGTAACTGACATATAATATATGTCCATTAATCAAAGCATATAACCTGGGGAACGATAATGATTTTAAATAAAAAGGTTTGTCTTATTAAAGAAAAAACAATTTTTAGTTATTAGTGTTTAACATTGTTAAAACACTAATTAAGAATAGTCTTTAAATGAAATGCACGCCCTATTTTTACAAGTCAATTTTAAGAAAGAATAATTTTTTTCAATTTAACATTAAAGTTCAAGTTCATAGTTGACTCCCTCCATATTAAAAAAAGGACATATTATCTCATAATGCAAAATTCAAAGTACATTAATTACAAAAAAGCATGTCCAAAATGCTCCAAGTATCCCACATTGTCTAAATTTTAATAAAAAAATCATCTTTAAAATGAAACATATGCTCTCTTTTTATAAATTAATTTGAGTAGGTTTTGTCCTTGTCAATTGCTTCTATATGGAAGGGGTCATGTGCATATTCATCTTTTTTAAAGTCTTTTCACATAAGAAACATTAATGAAGCCGAGTTTTGGGTAATACTTATAATGAGACTTTTCATTTTATTGACAAGGAAATTTGTTTCTAGCTTTTCTATAAGATGTTTGTTGGAATATATTTTAATGATATTAGAATATATAAACTTTTGATGATGAAGAAAAATGGATATTATAATATGATAATATTATAACCATTTTGTTGAAATATATTGATAATTAAATGGAATTATAATATGAAAATATTATAATTAATGTTTGATTATTTATGAGTTTCATAAGAAAAATGATGCTGAAATTATATGCAGGAAATTGGGTTAGAATGAGCCCAGTCCAAAGTCTGACCCAGTCCAGAAAAGTCTGACCCAGTCCAGAGAGGTTTGACCCAGTCCAGAGAATGTGACCTAGGCCTAGAACGCAACCTAGTGCGCGACCCAGTCCAGAATGCGCGACCCGTGACCCAGAATTCGACCCGCGATGACGTTGTGACTTCGCCGATAGATTTGGCTGCCCATTTCACCTCCGATCAAGGTGCATGATAACTCGTTGGAAAGCTAATGAAGAGGAGAAGATTTCTGTAAAGAAAAATCAAAGACCCACTATTCAGAAAGGATTAATTTGAAGAAATGGTGAAGTTTGTCGAGTTCTTGCCCTAACTGCTCAAAAGTGAAATTGGAAGCAGATTATAGGGTTTCTAAAGACGACTTAAAAGGGCTTTTGTAAGGAAAAGGATGCTCTATCAATCTGTGAAGGACCCACAAATAATTGATTCAATATTGGAGAGAATTGAAGAAGATTTGAGTGAGACCCGAAACTTGCTCCACAGAACCCGAATTATAGAGATTTAAGTTGAGACCAAAACTGCACCGTTTTGGATGGGGTTTTGAAATAAACGAAGGCAGAACCTCTTCCCCGACATTCTGTCTCTCTTAAGCTCAAAAATAGATAGAGAAGAGGGAAATAAGGAGCTCCAACAGGAAGAAGATTTGATGGTGCTTAGAAGTGTCAGAACGACTCTTTGAAGTGAGAGGTTAGTTGCTTTTGAAGGTATTTAAGTAAGTTTGTCTTCACCATGAGAAATTGTCCAAAAATCATAAGCAAAGAAAGCAAGTTGTGAAGCATCTTATACTACTCATCCTAGCTCATCCAAACCTACGATTTTGATCTTCATTGGGTGACTAATTTCTAAGCTCATTACTTGCTTACTAGAGAATCAATTTGTGCTTCATTATACTCTATTATTGAAGTTGATTTTCTGCAAGTAGACTTTGCTAGGGTTTGAACGAATTTGAGGCTTTTGTCCATTTACTCTGTATTGAGCCTCTAGCAGTTGTTTGAAGCTTCTGAACTTGTATTGCATATCTTACAGAAGTTTAGTTTGAAATTTGTAATAAGCTTGATAAACTTTGACTTGTTGATGTGTGTTGAGACACACATTGTAATTGTGATCCTTGGTGTAAGGATTGTTTGACTCCTTGAGGAGGAGTTGGAAAGTGTAGGAGAATGTTTCTCCTAACTTTGTAGTAAAATGGACTTCAACCGGTTGTGTTGAAGGAGAAAAGGGTGGAAGTAGGTGAAAAAGGGCCAAACCACCGTGTAAACTTGTGTCTTGTCTCTCTTGTGTTTAATTATCTTTGAATACTTTATTTGATTGCAAAAAGTGATTAAACATAAATTAGAAGTGAATTTTTAAAGAGAAACCTAATTCACCCCCCTCTTAGGTTGCTATAGGATCCAACAATGTTAATGTCCTTTAGCAGTTTTCAAATGAAAATTTCTCATGTTAGTGTTTTAGTTTCTAGTTGAGTTTACAAAGAAACCTCTATAAATCATCTAGATAATGAAAAATTCAAGCATAACTAGAAAATAGTTACTTGCAACCCTACTGTAAGCCCAAGCATTTTTGTCAAAAGTCTTGTCTCACTTCACTTGGTTCTTGAAATATTTGGTCATTATTGCAAAAGCTTAAAAGCCATATCACTTGTGACTTTCACCATACAACTCCATCAAGGTAGCAAATAACAATCTTGTTTGTTAATTTCCCTACTATCACCCCATTTTACCACAACAAAATCTTGAAATCCCATCACAAGCTTGGAACATACTTGGTTATATGCACTCTAATAGAGAAATAAAGGGATTTGGTTTCACCAGTGTTTTGTATTCTATTACTTGTTCCCAATGATAGAGTACCATGATTAGATAATGTTGTTAACTTTAAAGTATAGTTAGTCATGTTTAGTTAACTTGTAGCTTAAGCTCCAACTCCAAGACTTCTATTGTTGTCACTCAACAAGTGGAAGTCTTTTAGAAGGTATTGTGAACAGAGGAAGACCTTGATCACTATTAGCTTTCTCATTTGTCGTAGTGCATACCTTAGTTTAGAAACTTCTCTTCTTTCTCAAAGGGATTTATGATTTACACTAGTGGATGTTGGGCTTTATGGTCTTTGTTTGTCAATGACTTTTACAAGTTGTTGCAAAGATAACAAATTTGTTAATGTATTGCTTCTAAAATTCATGTTGCTATTATTGATCAGGTCTTGTTCTTGGTGTTCTATAATGTGCATTTTCTAATTTATGTTTAACGCAATTATTAGTGCATAGCTTTCTAAAAAGATTCTAACTAAATTTAATGAGAATATATAACTTCAGGTCATTTAAAGCTGCCCTAAATTTTTGAAAATCCAATAAAGATGCCAACTAAAAACTAATCAACCTTTCAATGCTAGTCAAATTAGGATCATGGGCTACTAGCATAATGAAAAGCTAACATTATTGGGTCAAGGGTTGGCTTTGAGTGTCAAAACCATCTTTTATAAAGTGGGCAAGTCTAGCTATTTTGCCAACAAGATTTGCCCCACCTCTTGTTCTGCTTCCTCTCTTTTGTAAATACTCTTGGAGGATGGCCAATGTATTATTTAGAGTCTCTAAGGCCACCAACGAGCTCATCTGCTCTACATGTTGTGGCATTGATAAAAATCTAGCGTTAAATCTACGAGCTGAAATTCGCTGGACCGTTAGAAGTAGTTAATAGGAGGAGTTGCCATCTGCTTCATTTATCAGATTACCAAGTCCTGTCATTTAGATTTAAGTTTCACAACCACGTTGACTTACTTTGAAATTCAATTCCTTTTAGACCTTCCTAGTACGTTCAGTAAGAATTAGAAACGACAACTATGCTTTTCCTTCATTGATCCCTTATAACGTTTTTTTCTAGCATCTTAATGAAAGTAAATAACAATTTCTACGCAAATAATTTATGGAGACATTAGATTTAGGTCCTATCTGTTCATTTGCTGTGCAGGATCTGAAGCCCAATAACAGTGGGTCTCCAAAATCCACTTTAAGATTTTTGAAGAAATCTGCAACGGAAGAAGAGTGAGAACGCATGAAGATGCACGCGCGTGGAAATCGCACCTTTGCGATTGTCTATTCACACTTACCAAAAGAATTGGTATTGTTTACAATATATACATGAAAAGGAGACAAGACATGCCTAACCCGAGTAACATGTTTGTCCCCCACAAACTAAGCAAAATAAATTACAGGAATATGATTACGGGAACATGACTCCCACTAACATCAATATTTTAATACTCCCCCTCAAGCTGGAGATTTGAATAGATCAAATACTCCAAGCTTGGATAATAAATACTGATGTTGTGGGCTACATAAAGCTTTTGTAAATAAGTCCGCAGGTTGTTCCTGCGTATTTATGTAAGGGGTTGTGATGATCCCTCTTTCCAACTTTTCTCTGATGAAGTGGCAATCCACCTCGATGTGCTTTGTCCTTTGATGGAAGATCGGATTCTCGGCAATGTGCATGGCAGCCTCGTTGTCACAATGTAATGATACTGGGCGAGGAATGTTAACTCCAAGGTCCCCAAATAACCCTAGAAGCCAAATGATCTCACAAACTGTATAACCCATTGCTCTATACTCTGACTCAGCCGAAGATCTTGACACTGTTGGCTGTTTCTTAGCTAGCCATGAAATTAGTGAGTCTCCCAACATGATGCAATACCCAGTTACACATTTCCGTGTCATAGGGCATGTTGCATAATCAGAATCACAGAAAGCAGTTAATTCTAATTTTGAGGACGATGAAAGAAAAATACCCAAACCTGGTGTTCCTTTAATGTACCGCAATACTCGCAAAGCTGCGTCCATATGAGATTGCTTTGGAGCATGAGTAAATTGACTGAGATGCTGGATAGTGAAACTAATGTCAGGTCTAGTATGTGTCAAATAGAGTAGTCTACCAATCATCCGCTGGTATGAGGCTATGTCCTCAAGAAGTGGATCATCTTTCCTATCAGGATCTCCTTCATCATACTTTATTGTTGTCAGCTTTGTCCCTTGTTCCATGGGAGTAACGGCTGGCTTTGAACCTGCAAGTCCAGCCTCTGAGACTAGTTCTAAAGCATATTTTCGTTGACTGAGATAGATTCCTTGTGGTGAACGGGTAATTTCAATTCCCAAGAAATATCGGCATTGTCCCAAATCCTTCATATGAAATACTGAATGCAAGTGTTTCTTGAATTCTGAGATGGCCGATGTCTTGTTCCCTGTGATAAGAATATCGTCCACATAGAAAAGTAACACAATGAAGGTATCTCCAGTATGTCTAGTGAATAGAGCATAATCATGTCGGGACTGACGAAATCTGAGCTCAAGGAGTGCTTCTGTAAACTTCGCATACCATCGTCTGGATGCTTGTTTCAGTCCATATAGTGACTTACGCAGACGACATACACTGCGCTCCCCCTGAGGGGGAAAGCCTGGAGGTAACTGCATGTAAACCTCCTCCATTAAATCCCCGTGCAAGAACGCATTTTGTACGTCTAATTGGTGTATATCCCAGCCCCTGATAGCAGCTAATCCAATAACTGAGTTAACTGTCACTGACTTTACAACTGGCGAATAAGTCTCACCATAATCAATTCCTTCTCGCTGAGTGTATCCCTTCGCCACCAGTCTAGCTTTGTACCTCTCAATCTTTCCATTTGCATGATACTTTACCTTGTATACCCACTTGCACCCTATGGCTTTACGATTAGGTGGAAGTGTAACAACATCCCACGTGCGATTAGCCTCGAAGGCCACTAACTCACGATCCATTGCCTCAACCCAATGATTATCCTTAAGTGCCTGATGATAAGACTCGGGTTCTGTGATGGTCGAAATGGATGCTATGAAAGCTGGTAGTGGGGAAAGAAAAGGTCAAGTGAAAGGTGATCTGAAATGGAATATTGATTGTTCAACCCAATGGAGGTGGCTGAACACAAATAGTCATGGGTCCAAATAGGAGGTCGTGTCGGTCGAGATGACCGTCGAAGAGTGACTGGTGCTGGATCCGGAGAGTGCTCCGGTGGATGCTCGGAAGGAACTAGTTGTTCTGGTTGTTCTAAAGGAATGTCAACTTGTTGTTCTGGTTGTGATGTGGTGATGGGATTAAGAATGTCATCTGTCTGTGGGATCTCAAGGTGCGTCTCTGGTGTGATCGCAGGCGGATCATTTGCCTGAACGAGATCTGGAATGGGCGCATGCTGATCCGAAGACTGAACAGGTATGGTTAGTGAAGATTCACTAGTAACAAAAGGGAATTCATACTCATAGAATACGACATCCCAACTCACAAATATTTTCCCACTAGTGGGATCATAGATTCGGTAACCCTTCTGTCGTGAAGGGTAACCAAAAAAGACACAGGGGATGGCCCTGGGTGTAAACTTGTCTCTAGGACGAAGGGCAGTGGCATAACATCTGCATCCAAAGACTCTCAAATGATCTAAGGATGGTGGTTTCCCATGGAATATCTCATAAGGAGAGCGATTTCCAAGTGTCATACTTGGTAATCGATTGATGAGGTAAGCTGCTGTCAAAATGCATTCGCCCCAAAAACGCTTGGGGATTTGAGCTTGAAACATTAAGGCTCGTGCTACATCCAACAAATGTCGGTGTTTGCGCTCTACGACCCCATTCTGTTGGGGAGTGTAAACGAAGGTGCTCTCATGGATGATTCCATGTGCAGCTAAAAAGGAAGTGCAAGCAAGTGAGAAAAATTTGGTACCATTGTCTGAGCGAATGCGCTTGACTTTGGCACCATATTGGGTCTCAATCATGTATATAAATGATTGAACTGTGACAAAAACTTGGTCCTTTGAACGCAAAAGGAATGTCCAAGTTGCCCGAGAAAAATCATCAACTATGGTCAAAAAATAACGTGACCCATCATGGTTTGGTTCCCTATGAGGTCCCCATAAATCCATATGTATAAGGTCAAAGATGGCATGACTAAAAGTTTGACGCTGTGGGAAAACAGAACGTGTCTGTTTCGCCAATGGGCAAATTGGACATGAGAAAAATTCAGGACAATGTATGCGTTTGCCATGAGTGACAAACATTTTCTGGGAACTGTGACCAAGACGACGATGCCATAAAATGTAACTATCATTAAGACTGAAGTTACATAAACCATTCATACTGTTTACATTCGTACATGACAAAAGGGAATGCACAGTGTACAAAACACGGTCAAGACATTTAGGTAAATCAACAAGGGTAGGTTGCAAAAAGTACAGTCCTCGTTCGGCTTTACCCAGTCCGATCACCCGCCCAGTCAAACGGTCCTGAAAAATACAAAAAGTATCGAAAAACATAACGACACAATTGCAATCAGATGTGATTTTTTTGACTGATAATAGATTGAACTTGAGATGGGGTACAAACATCACATTATTCAAATGAAGTAATGGTGTAGGTTGTGCACGTCCAATATGAGTAGCATAAACAAATCTATCATCATGCAACTTAATAGGTAATGATTGTGATGCACATGAATATCGAGTATATAAGGAATTAAAATCACATGTGATATGGTCACTTGCACCTGAATCAATCACCCAGGGATATTTAATTTGAACAAATGGAGTGGAAGATGTGGTACCTGCAAAATGGTCAGCTGACGCAACGGAGGAACCAATGTTGTGGGCCATCAACATCTTTTGGAGTTGTTCTAAAGGCACCAGAACATTTCCTTGCGGTGGTCCCAAATAACCCATTGATGGGTTCATAAAGTTAGGTGATTGTGGACCCATTGGTTGGGTCACAAAACCTGCAAAAGGGGTTGAATTATGCTGCCCCAAGGAGGGGCCCGTTGGATTTGCTAAAGATGGTCCGTGAGGGGCCACTTGTTCTCCAGGTCCACCAACATGTGGATAAGTGGCCATGGGGCCGCACTGTGGAGCCATGACATATGGGGCCCCCGGGTAATAAACTTGTCCCGGGCCCATTTGCAGCTGGCCATTGGATCCTATCGAGAATGTGGGCAATGCAGGCGAGCTTTGCTCGCCACCCAGTTTTCCTTCCCTCTTTTCTCCAACAACGGCACCGACACCGATCTGGAGAGCTTGTGGAGTGTTGGTCACTCGTTTTCCTTTCGGAACCCAGCCTGGAGGATACCCATTTAAGCGGTAACAAACCTCACGGCTGTGTCCGATTTTATGGCAATGAGCGCACACTAAGCGCCCTTTAGAGTCGATTTTAGTCCCTGCTTGCGGCGTCACCAGTGGGTTCTTGCCTTGGAATGAACTGGCAAGAAGAACCCCTTCAAGAGTAGGGCTTGATCGATCTGTTTTTCCCTTTTGATGCTCATCCTCTCGAGCTAAACTGAACACCTTATCAACCTCTGGTATGGTTTCCTTTGAGAGTATGTTGGTTCTCAGATTTTGGAAAGAATCGGGTAAACCAAGTAGGAAATCCATTGTGTTGTGTTCCTCCTGTCTTTCTTCTAGCCTGTGATTTACTCTGCAGGTGCAGTTCCCACAGGTGCACCGAATGGGAGGCTCAATGGTAGTGATTTCTACCCACAAGTCACTAATACGAAAATAGTATTCAGTTACAGTACCATCGGATAAGCGATTTTCAAACTGGCATTGGCGAAGGTTGAATCTCTGAGTGTGAGAAAGTTCCCCAAACCGAGCTTTGAATGCTTCCCATACAATTTTGGCATCCTTCTTTCTAACAATGAACATCACCAATTTGCGCTCCACAGATTTTGCCAACCAACTTAGAATAGCCGAGTGAGACTGGTCCCACAACATTTGTTTGTCAAGATCTGTTTTTGGATGAGGGAATGAACCATCTACATATCCCATCTTGTTCTTGCTGGACAGTTGTAGTGTGACTTGGCTGCTCCAGAGTTCATAGTTGGTGTCATCTTTGAGTGGTTCGGTGGTTAAGGCAGAGCCTGGCATATCTGAAGGTGATAGATAAAAAGGGTCTTTGTATGGGTTGTGGTTTTGTTGTTGGCCCGTGGAAGTAGATGCAGCCATGGTTGAAGATAGAGAGAGAAACTGGGTTTTGTGTGGTAAATGAGAAGTGTGCTAGGGACAAATCGGGTATGATGGATATGAATGTGTCAAAAAGTACAAGGGGATAGGGACGTGTGGCTAAGATCCACGATCAGAGAATTTCCATTGTACTGAAGCAGACATAAAATGCCAAAAACACCCTGAAGTAAAAAACAACGAAAAAACTGAGATTACCTTGATAGAAAAGCTGAACTGTGAATGAGTAGCATTCGTAGTTGCTCCAGAATCTAGATGGAGAAAGCTTCCATCGATCCTTGCTCAAGATACCATGAAGAAGTCTGCAGCGGAAGAAGAGTGAGAACGCATGAAGATGCACGCGCGTGGAAATCGCACCTTTGCGATTGTCTATTCACACTTACCAAAAGAATTGGTATTGTTTACAATATATACATGAAAAGGAGACAAGACATGCCTAACCCGAGTAACATGTTTGTCCCCTACAAACTAAGCAAAATAAATTACAGGAATATGATTACGGGAACATGACTCCCACTAACATCAATATTTTAATAATTTTGCACTACCAGAGATGCCCAGGTCCATTTCCAATTCCAGTTAAACCACGTCCCTCCTTTCGTTTTCCTTTTGACGATTGGGTGAAGGGAAAATCCTCCCAAACAATTCTAAAAGAAAATTTCCATAATCTTTCCATATACAATTTCCAGTACAAATTTTCAACACCTATAATGAAAACACAGCATTACAATGGATTAAGAGCCACCAGTTTGATGGACAGATTCACATAAAGAAAGAAAGAATAACAATTATTGTTGTTCACCAGGGCTGTTGAGCACCGGTGAAGCTATGAGCAACCTTCTTGGTAACTTGGCCGGAGTAGGAACCAGCCCACGAAGAAGATGGTGCAGAGCCTCTGTTAGAGCTGTGGGAGCGGGCAAATTCAAGATCCGAACGCTGCTCCACAGCCGCTGGCTGGAACTCCGACCGAGTTCGACTGTGGGACGAGCCGTTGAAGGAGTCCGATGCAAGCAACAAATGGTAGCTCCGGCTTGACCCCTCGCGGAGGCTTCGGTAGCTGTTGTGAGGCTTCTGCTTGTTCATAGCACGAAGCACAAAGGGAATGAGACCTTCCATGTCTTCCACTTCTTTGTTCTAAAGATTTTCTAGATTCGTATGAAGCTTTGCCTCGAATATATGCTTTGATGTGAATTGCTGTCTGGAATCACCATGGATATATATATATACTAGAAAGATTGGAGTTGGAAGGTTGAAGACCAGCAATGAATTGTCAAATGACATGTGCAAGAATTGACAATTCATTGCTAATAAGTTTGTAAAGTGATTGTACATACTAAAATATTGTGTTTCTTACAGTTTGACTATGATTAAATAAATACAAGCGCGTCATCCCATATGTAAGTCGTGGGATCCTGCAGTGTTCTTTGACTAGTCCATGCCTATCTACAAAACTGCGGCTGTCACCCATTAAAGTGAAAGTACCTGTCCAGATAAGCGAAAGACAACCAAACCCTTGGCACGGCCCCCCGTACATCTTTTTGTTTATAGTTGGTCTATAAAAATAAAAGTTGGGCTTTTTTAAAAAAATAAAAAATAAAAGCAAAAGGGGTGGGTTGGTTTTTAGTGCCTCAAACTTGGAACCTTTTAGTCTTAGGTAGCCTAACACTCTAATTGAGTTGATGTGTGTTAACTATCCTACATTATCAATATCTTAACTTAAAGTTGGTCTTGTATTGTATTTTCCTTCTTCTAATAATTAGTTTTATAAGAATGAATGAATTATTTTTATATAATATCAAAACTTATAATTCAAATGAATAAAATTATATTATGACTTATTGTGTAGAGACTTTGCTTGATATTACTTTAAAAAGTATTGAAATGTGAATATTATTTACAATATACTAAGAAATTATAACATTCCTCAAGTTAGTTCTAAGAAAGAAAATATATTTTAACAACTGAATTTTGTGCTTGTTTAAAGAAGAAAATAACTATAAGATTTTCACTATAATTTAACCAAAACTTCAATTTCTTGGTTCTTAAAAGTGGCTTTGACATCCTTTGAACCAGAACCATAAAACATTTTTATACAGAAACTAGATTTTTCCATCTCATGATAAATTATATGGAGAACGTTGTTGAGCTAAGGGGGAGAATATATTGTCACGGCGCATACATTTCTACACTTAGGATAGTATTCACTCTTCTCAAATACCATGGCTTGGATCGATACTTCAACAGGCACACTAGGCTTGCATTGATTACATTTCAAATAACACGTAGCTGGAATTGACCCTTTCTTTGTCTTCTTGCTGTTTCTGCCGATAGACGGGGTGGATTTATCCCTGGTTGACACACCACGTGCCTGAAGAAAGAAAAACTATGAACATTGATGCGGAAAAGCCAAGCAAAAGCAAATCATTTCACGTGGAAAAATGAACCAACAAGAAAGAATATCATATGAAAAGCAAATGAAAAGTAACTCGCAGGTGCTGGGGAAGGAGCAGCAGCCCCATGGCGGCGGCAAGGGACCAAAGAAAGGATGAAGGTCGTGAGCAGCGTGGCGAATAGTGGTGCTTAATTATTGATATTTGGTCCATTTTGGAAGATTTTGAGTCCCCAAAAGTAACAGGGTTGGAATACGCCAGTGGTTTCTACAGTCTGGTTTTGATTGATTTGACAGAAGGGGCCTCTGTACCGGAAGGTGGAGTGCACTGTGGGAAGTTCATGAAGTGGTTGAATCTTCCGTGCAATGCAAGTCGTCTAATTACCCCTTTCACGTGTAAATTGAGAGGGGAATCATCGTCGTCACCTTCAAACGAGCACCACAAAGCATGACAAGATGATGATTTGTGTGTATCCGGTCATAGTTTGAATAATCCCCCAATTTATTTTTTTTGAAATATTTATTGCATTGAAAGTAAGTGATATACAATATATGTTTGTTAATCGAAGCACATAATTGGGGAAATGTTAGTAATTTTAAATAAAACTGTTTGTTTCATTAGAATTTTTTTTTTATTTTCATTAATAAAAAATACATCTTGATACAAACTAATGTTTTATCTACTAAAAAGTTAACTTATATATATATTATTTTAGTTTTAGACATTTGATATGTCACTTGATATGGTTGAAACATTCTTTTAGATACTTTAAACAGAATAAGAAAAGTTAGTTCCTTTACTAATAAAATCAGCTTTTTCTTGATAAAGTTGGTTTCCAAATTATAAGGTTGTTTACTAGAAATTGCACTTTTTTTAATTTAGTATTAAAATTAAAATTTTTGGTTGTTAGTGTTTAACACTGTCAAAACACTAATTAGTAATAGTCTTTAAATGAAACACATGCCCTATTTTTACAAGTCAATTTTAAGAAAGAATAATTTTTTTTAATTTAATATTAAACTTCAAGTTCATAGTTGACTCCCTCCATATTCAAAAAAGGACATATTATCTCATAATGCAAGATTCAAAGTAAATTAATTATAAGAAAGCATGTTCAAAATGCTCCAGGTATCCCACATTGTCTAAATTCTAATAAAAAAAATTATCTTTAAAATGAAACATATGCCCTCCTTTTATAAGTTAATTTGAGTAAGTTTTTTTCCTATCAATTGCTCCTATGTGGGAGGGGTCAAAGCTTGGAAGCTTCTCATTTTCAAAAAAGTATTGAAATGCCTCACATTATTTGTAACCTATTATGAAATAGACACGGTGCATCATCTTTCTCTTTGAATTATTATTTACTTTTGATTTTTTTTTTTTTTTTGGAGGAGGATCTCTCCGAAAATGATTCATTATGTTGCCATTTTTTTTTTAATCATCTTTTTGGACGACTCACTTTAGGCATTTCTTTCTGTCCATAGGTAGAATTTACTACGAAGAAGGTAATTAAAGGAAGTAAAGCTTTGGGATCTTGAAGGTTAGACAAGATTTTGCAGTATGTGGAGGAGATACTGCCGTGCAGTTTTGGCTATTTTGGATTCTTTTTGTTTTCCCTTAACCTTGCTTATGAAGGTACAAGCTTCGTATTTGAAGTTCTCTCAAAATTTTGGATGACATTGGACTGTTTTATTCTTAATATCTAGTTACATGCATATTCATCTTTTTTATTAGTCTTTTCACAGAAGAAATCTTAATGAAGCCGAGTCCTAGGTAATACTAAAAATGGGATTTTTCATTTTATTGATAAGAAAATTTGATTCCAGCTCTTCTAGAAGATGTTAATGCCCTCTAGCAGTTTTGAAATGAAAATTTCCCATGTTAGTGTTTTAGTTTCTAACTAAGTTTACAATGAAATCTCTATAAATCATCCATATAACGGAAAATTCAAGCAAAACTAGCAAATATTTACTTGCAACCCTATTGTAAGCCCAAGTATTTCTATCAAAAGAGTTTTATCTCACTTCACTTGGTTTTTGAAATATTTGGTCATTATCGTAAAAGCTTAAAAGCCATATCACCTGTGACTTTCACTAGACAACTCCATCCATGTAGCAAATAACAATCTTGTTTGTTAATTTCTCTCCGATCACTCCATTTTACCATAATAAAATCTTGAAATCCCATCACAGGCTTGGAACACACTTGGTTATAGGCACTTTGGTAGAGAAACAAAGGGATTTGGTTTCACCAATGTTTTGTGTTCTATTACTTGTTAACAATGGTAGAGTACCATAATTAGATAATGTTGTTGACTTTAAAGTAAATAGTTAGTCATGTGTTAGTTAACTTGCAACTTAAGCTCCAACCATAAGACTTCTATTGTTTTCATTCCACAAGCGGAGGTCCTTTAGAAGGTATTGTTTTCATTCCACAATCTTGATCACCATTAGCTTTCTCATTTGTTGTAGTGCAAACCTTAGTCTAGAAGCTTCTCTTCTTTTTCAAAGGGATTTATGATTTAGACTAGTGGATGTTGGGCTTTATGGTCTCTATTTGTCAATGACTCTTACAAGTTGTTGCAAAGATAGCAAATTTGTTTGAACCTATGGTTTCTAAAATTCATGTTGCTATTATTGATCAAGTCTTGTTCTTGATCTTCTACAGTACGCATTTTCTAATTTATGCTTAATGCAATTATTAGAGCACACCTTTTTGAAAAGATTCTAACTAAATTTAGTGAGAGTATATAACCTCAGCTCATTTAGAGCTGCCACAAAGTTTTGAAAATGCGATGAAGATGCCAACTAAAAATTGATCAACCTTTTAGTGCTAGATAGATCAGGATCAGGGGCTGCTAGCAGAATGAAAAACTAACATGATTGGGTCAAGGGTTGGCTTTAGGTCTAAAACCATCTTCTATAGAGTGGACAAGTCTAGCTATTTTGCCAATAAGATCTACTCCACCTCTTGTCCAGCTTCCTCTCCTCTGTAAATGCTCTTGGGGCATGCCCATTTTAATGTTTAGAATCTCTAAGGCCACCAACAAGCTCATTTGCTCTGCAGGTTGTGGCATTGATGAAAATCTAGTATTAAATCGTCAAGCTGAAATTTGCTGGAGACCAGTAGGAGTCAATAGGAGGAGTTGCCATCTACACCATTTATTGGATTTCAAAGTCTTGTCATTTAGATTTCAGTTTCACAACCACCTTAAGATACTTGAAATTCAATTCCTTTTAGACCTTCCTAGTACCTCTAGTAAGAATTAAAACCGACAACTATGATTTTCCCCTATTGATCCCTCATTACGTTTTTGCCTAGTATCTTGATGAAAGTAAATATACTTTACATGGCGATGTACTGTTCATGGTGAGTAGGTATCTGTAGATTTTTCTAAAAAAAATATTCTGTGGAGTTTTGTAACTATTTAATTTAGATGATATCTTGGCAACCAATTGTGTCTGTTTATTTCCAGCAATTCTTGCCTTGATTTTTGCTTGTTACACGTATGTCGTGGATGCTGCCAATTATGGGAATGTATTTGTCTCAAAAGATGAACTGGATGACGTTTTGAGTAAGCCTTCACTTAATGGCATTCCTCTGCTGGTATTGGGTAACAAGATTGACGAACCTGGAGCTTTCTCTAAAGAGGAACTAAAAGAGCAAATGTAAATGCAGGGCTCAAAATTCTGTTTTTATGGACCAATCATAATTGGTACTTTTTGTGCTGAAAAACTAAAAAGAAAAAGAAAAAAGTTGGTCTCAATGTCATGTTTGCTTATTGAAAACCAATGTAACCTATCCGGATCCATGTGTTAGGTTCCATTTTGGCTTCTTTCTTTTCTTTTATCTCTTCTCATCTTCTTTGTGGTATTGAAACTGGTGTTCCACCTGGCCGAACCTCAAGTCAATTACTAATAACGAGGGTTGCTGCTTCATGATTTCTTGCAAGAACTCTACCAACATTGATACAGTTATTGTTTGGCTTGTGAAGCATTCCAAATCAAAGAACTGAGTCTCATCACTTTGCACCTCTCATGTTGTCATTCATCACAATCACAAAAAATGATTGTGATGAATGAGTGTTTTTTCTATTTTCTTTAACTGGGTTGTCGATCAGTTTGACCATATTCATTCCCTCTTCAGTTTCAGTCTCATTAGTTATATAACATTTGGGATCTGGTATAGGTTGTCTTAATGTTAGAACATAATGATTGGCATTTGTTGTTTTCATGTTACGACGATTGGTGTGTGTTATTATGTAAATCCTTTTTGGGTACAGAATAAGGATCTTCAGCTGTTCATCTCTGGCAAGCTTTTTCTTTGATGGGTGTATTTTGTCTGGAAATGAACTTATAGGTTGCAGCACTAACAATCGGCATTTAAATGGATTTGTTGACTGAATCGAATTACCTTGAGCATTTTGCTTATCAAACATGTTTGACAATCACCAGTTGTTTTTCTTTTCTATTGTCAACAGAACTTAGATCCCATTCTCACAAAGGAAGTGGCCTTACCAAATTTCACAATTTGGAAAGACTTTCCACGCAAGTGATTTACAGAGACATTAGATTTGGGCCCTGTCTGTTCATATGCTCTGCAGGATCTCAAGCCCAATAACACAGTAGGTCTCCAAAATCCACTTCAAGATTTTGCACTACCAAAGATGCCCAAGTTCATTTTCAATTACAGTTAAACCGCGTCTTTCCAATCACATATACAATTTCCAGTACAAATCTTCAACACCCATAATAGAAACACAGTATTACAATGGATTGTGAGCCACGTGTTTAATGGACAGATTCACATAATGACAGAAAGAATAACAATTCTTGTTCACCAGGGCTGTTGAGCATCGGTGAAGTTATGAGCAGCCCTCTTGGTGACTTGGCCGGAGTAGGAACCACCCCACGAAGAAGATGGTGCAGAGCCTTTTTTAGTGCTGTGGGAGCCATTAAATTCAAGATCCGAACGCTGCTCCACGGCCGGTGGCTGGAACTCCGACCGGGTTTGGCGGTGGGACGAGCTGTTGAAGGAGTCCGATGCAAGCAAAAGATGGTAGCTCCGGCTTGACCCCTCGCAGAGGCTCCGGTAGCTGTTGTGAGGCTTCTGCTTGTTCATAGCACGAAGCAGAAAGGGAATGAGACCTTCCATGTCTTCCTCTTTGTTGTTGTAAAGATCTCCTAGATTCGTGTGAAGCTTTGCGTTGAATGTAGGACTTCGATGTGAGTTGCTCTCTGAAGTCACTATGGATATACATATATATACTAGAAAGCTTGGAGTTGGAAGATTGGAAACCAGCAATGAATTGTCAAATGACATGTACAATATTTGACCAACAAAGATTGGACGTTGCCTTCCCCACCATCCATTCTAAATTATATTTTACAGAGAAGGAAAACTGCGGCTCTACGCGTTGAAGAGAAAGTGGCTGTCCAGAGAAGTGAAAAACAATCCATTGCAACAGGAACTCGTACCATGTTGGGTATTGAATATGTTTGGATGAGACTTGTTTATTTTTTTCTGTCTTTGTCTTGTCGCTGGAATTGACCGTTTCTTTGTCTTGTCGCTGTTTTGCTAACAAGCGGGATGCGTTCAAAACAATGGGAATACGGGAAGGGAAATGGACATGGTTTTGGGAATATCTGAGGGCTATGGTAGATCTGAATTCGCACGTCTAATTTTTTATGGTTAACTTGGATGTAAAAGCGTAAGTTTTAGAGAATGAAGACTTGCTATGATACTACGTTACAAGACATCATAAAAGAAAAAAAAAAGAGAGTAATTAGCTGAGTGAGTTTAGTATTATTAATTTTGTAATATGAGTGACATTATATAGAATTGCATTTATATATACAGGCTGTAAGCTATTTAATATAATAACAACTAATATAAGGAATAGAATGATAAAACATATAATTTAAATAGACAAGAAAACCCAAAAAGATAAACAAATCACCCAAAAAAGTATCACTAAGTCAAAGTTTCATAATTGGCTCCTTTTATGTTAATCCTAACCAACAGATGTTTGAAAAAAAATTTCTAGTAACATATTGATTACATAATTTCAAAGTCATTCATTTGATAACAACAAAATTGTAGACAAAACATGCTATATATAAGCATGGAACTCGAAAGATAATCCAAATCAAGATAAATACAAATAAATCATACCAATAGAACTAGCAATCAAAAGATGTCTTTTTCTAATCATCATTAAGATGTTTCTTTCGGTTTTTCTATAATTTTGATAAAGGCAATCATACTCAAACCTTGGATGAACATATTTACATTCCTTACAAAGGCAACCCACGTATATCATAAGAGGAGGAATCTTCTCTTGCCTGGATAAAAGTGAAAAGATATAAATGATGTTGATCTTTGTTTATTTTTCTAAACTTAATATATAGATACTTTTCAAGAACATATTAAGAATAAATAGTAAAATTTTACTCTGCACAATAAAAAAAAACAAATAATCTAGATCTATTTCTTCTTCACAAATTAAGTATTAATATTTTTAAAATTTATTTTCGATGGTAATAACATTTGTGAGATTTATTTTTAACAACATACTTAAGTTTAAGAATATGATTATCATCCTTGTACTTTGCTTCAAGTGGAAAAGATGCACATGTAAGTCATATATTGAAATTGAAAGCATAGCATGCCAACTCACTTCACCTCCCACAAAATTTGCACCTTTCAAGTTCTTTAGTTGAGAAGGAGAAGGAATGTTAGCGACCCTTGTGTCAAAACTTGTCTTGGAGCATACGACATTGAATGTCAATGCTAAACTCAATATTGAAAAATCTACTACTTTTATAATTGAATCCATGGCGATAAGACTTGCAAAACCACATTAGAACATATCACTAAGGGAAGGTAAATGAAAAACTGAATTGAAAAAAATTGGGAGACTTAAGTGTCCAATACCTATGAATAGGTTAGCACAAAGATAATAAAGAATAAAATTACATTAGGTACAACTATAAAACATTATTGAGATATTACATATTCCCATCATAAGCCTTATTATCCAAAGTCTCCTCATCGTTGAGAATTAAATCATGTTGATGGCTAGAATGATTGATCTTTGTATGCAGACTTCTTTGGATCACTACTAGATTAATTTCCTTGATTAAGCCACTTTACATATTCTTAGAAAATAAAATAGAAGCGAAAGCTACACATATAACTTACATTAAACACAGATGATAGAATAAGAAAACATCGTCGCTGCCCGATCGGCCCTGCTACTGACTACACGAAAAGAACATGCTATGAGTAAAGGAGTACAAACCTATCTTACCTCCTTTCTTCTTATCTGCTATTTATGCAAGCAACTTGGAATCTGAACGTAGGGAGTTATGGGCAAATATTGAGTCTTTCTCTTATCAAAATATTGGAAACATTCCATGGCTATTGGTAGGTGATTTCAATGAAATTCGGCATGTAGATGAACGTATTGGGCCAAATGTTAAATGGACAAAGGGCATGGAGGATTTAAATGATATGATTGGGAAACAAGGATTGTTAGAACCCTCTTTTATGGGTTCTGTTTTCACTTGGTCGAATAAAAGTTCATCCCAGAATCTTAGAGCAAGCAAGATTGATAGAGTTTTACTAAACACAGAAGGGATTCTCAAATTTGAAAAACTTTCGATTGAGTTTTTGCCGTCCTTATTGTCGGATCATTCTCCTTCTTTGGTTAAGTTAGATACCACTCACAACAGGAAAAAAGCTCCTTTCAGATTCTTTAATTTTTGGACAGCTAGTCCAGATTTTATGGAAACTGTTAATCATGTTTGGCAGCAAGAAGTCAGTGGTACTAAAATGTTCAAAGTTGTTAAGAAGTTAAAGGCATTAAAGTTACCCCTTAGGAAGCTAAATTCTACTCAATTTGGTGATTTGCATCAGAAGGTAAAGGTGGCGAGAGAACAATTACAGCAAGCTCAACTCAATTTACAACTTGACCCCTTTGATACAGATATGCGTACTGAGGAAAGACTGAAAATGGAACAATTGATTGCACTGAGTAAACATGAAGAGATCCTTTTAAAACAAAAATCGAGGAATCTTTGGCTGAAAGAGGGGGATAATAATAGTAGAATGTTCTTCTCATTTTTGATGCGTAGAAGAGCTCAGAATAGAATCTCTCACCTAGTACTAGAAGATGGATCTACTATTTATGATGATGATGCCTTGCGGGAAACTGTCACTACATATTATCAAAAAGTACTTGGAAGTTCTCGTGCAACTAATCTTTTCACTGGAAGGTACTATTCTTTATTCCATGAGAATGTGAATGAAATGTTGAATTTACCTGCTTTTGAACGCTCTGATGTGAAGAGAGTTCTTTGGGGTTTTCATGATTTCAAAGCTCCTGGTCCTGATGGATACAATAGCCTATTTTACAAGGAAGCTTGGTCAATTATCGGTCATGACATAGAAGATGCGGTGCTAGATTTTTTCTCATCCAAGAAATTACTGAAAGCTATTAATGCTACTCTGCTATGCCTAGTTCCTAAAACCCCTAACCCAAGTTGTATGAAGGACTTTCGGCCCATTGCTTGCTGCAATGTGTTATATAAAGTGATCTCAAAACTACTTGCTGAGAGAATAAATCTTATTCTCCCTGAAGTGATTAGCCAAAACCAAACTGCTTTTATCAAGGGTCGTCAAATCTCTGAAAATATTATGCTTTGTCAGGAATTGCTTCATAACTATCATAAAGGAGATAAAGGAAAGCGTGTTGCCATTAAGATTGATCTTATGAAAGCTTATGACATGGTTAAATGGGATGCTATATTGGGGGTTCTCCAAGCTATTCATACTCCTCAAACTTTACTTGATTTGATTAGCCAATGTATCACTACTACTAGATTCTCTGTGAATTTCAATGGTAAGCATGTAGGTTATTTTGAGGGCACTAATGGGTTAAGACAGGGAGATCCTTTATCCCCGTATTTGTTTGTGCTTGTCATGGAGATCCTTAATAGGATAATTATTGAGAAAGTTTCCACCTCTACTTTCAAATATCATTGGAGGTGCAAGGAAGAGAAAATCACTCACCTTTGTTTTGCAGATGATTTATTTTTATTTGCACATGGGGATGTTAATTCAGTATTATGTCTCACAAAAGCTTTGGAGGAATTTGCAACACTCACAGGTTTGCAGTATAATCCTAGCAAAAGTCAGATATTTTTCTCAGGGATCACTGAACAAGAAAAACTTTTGATATTAGATCATACCCCCTTCTCTGAAGGAAGACTCCCTATTAGATACCTCGGTGTTCCTCTTATTACAAGAAGGCTTACCTACACGGATTGCAAAGTTTTGACAGAGAAAATCATGACAAGAATCGATGGATGGGGTATGAAGCATTTAAGCTATGCAGGAAGACTACAATTGGCAAAATCAGTTCTCACTTCTATCTGTACCTTTTGGATGCAAATGTTCATTCTCCCAAAACAGACCATTTATGAGATTGAAAAGAAGATAAGGCACTTTCTCTGGGCAGGTCACTCAGAAGATCATAAAACTCATAAGGTTGCTTGGCAAGTTGTTTGTTTACCAAAAAAGGAATGAGGTCTTGGACTACTAAACCTTAAAGTATGGAATAAAGTCTTGTTGGGGCGATCTCTCTGGAATCTCATAAATTGCCATAATTCATCCTTATGGAGTAAGTGGATTCATAGTACTAAAAGCAGGGGAAATTCAATTATGGAGCTTGACATCAAAGGAAATATGGCATGGAGTTGGAGAGGTCTTCTAAAGTTACGACAAACTTTAACCTCTATACTATCCAAACCTTCTTATTGCTGTAAGGAAACGTACAAGGAATTATGTCAAGAGAGCACTAAGGTTGAATGGTACAACTTGATATGGTCAGGAGGAATCAGCAAACATAACTTCATTGGTTGGCTCATATGTAGAGACAAACTACCTACAGCAGTAGTGGTTTCTCGTTGGCTCCCCTCAATTGATTTGTATTGTAATTTCTGTGGCTCTCAATATGAAAATAGATCACACTTGTTCTTTCAGTGCATTTGGACTAACCAGGTTTGGAGAACTATTCTAGCTCAACAAGGTATTCGTAAGGTCATCTACGATTGGGAATCTGAATTGCAATGGATAATTAAAGCAACTAAGGGAAATGATTTAGCCGCAAAGCTTCTCCAGCTTTCTTTCTTAGCTTGCCTTTATTGTATCTGGTTAGAACGAAATCGTAGACGTTTTCAGAATAAGTCTATTGATATTCCAATGTTATTAGCTAAAATCAGGAGAGTAGTCCGTGGAAGAGCTTCTTTATTTAGAAACATTAAACTCTCTCAAGCTAATGTTTTGTTGAGTCATAGTTGGAGAATTTCAAATTTTATATTCTCCTAGATGATTGTAATGCTGGGGTATGCCCCTAAACTTATGTATTTCTTTATTCTTCGATGAATCAACTCACATATTCATAAAAAATAATAAATAAAAAAAAGTAAAGGAGTACAAACAAAAAGTAGACTTTAACAGTGAATATGATAAAAAAAAAGTGTGCCACCATTCCCTTGCTATAAATGCTTGTCTGGCGTGCGTTTTGGTCAGTGTGCAAATCTTTTGGAGAAAGCTCTTTTGGAGAAAGCTCTTTTGTCTCGGCTTCTCTAACCCTCGCAAAGGTTTGCACTTCACCACATATTCTCCAGGAAACCATTTATAGACATCCGTGGGTGTTGCACCCCTGTCCTTCACAATTTGACAAGGCTTGCACATAGCAAGTGAACAGCATAACTACATTGCTGACAGTAATAGGTTGCAGACTTTGTATTCACTTTTAAAGAGCACAGTTTACATATTGTGTCAGCCTGCTTGTGACCATCATCCTTATACCCTCGCCAGCGAGAGGAACATTTCGTGTCAAGTTTGAAATTGCAGTCAAAGCAAGTGTAAAACTAGCAGCTTTTGAAACATTTACCGCATGCATGACAGAAACTAGCACGGTTTGGAGGTTGAGAATGAAGGCGGTGGGTTGGGGTGCAAAGGAATGTTCAATATGTTCGGAAGCTGGTGGCATGATTCTTGGCAGTGTAAAATACATCTGGAGCATTTGATGTAGGGCTTCGATGATGGCTCCTCCGATCACCAGTACAACAAGTACAGAGGTCCCTTGAATATGTTTTAATTGACAAATGATCCAATCTTAGATCCTTGTTCGACGAAAAGGAAAAAAAATAAAAAATCAAATCATGATCCGACAATACATGGAAACTCATCCCGAATTTAAGCAATTTCCACGCAAATAATTTACAAAGACATTAGATTTTGGCCCTATCTGTTCTTCCGGTGTGCAGGATCTCAATTCCAGTTAAACAACGTCGTTTTTGTTTTTGTTTTTTTTTTGTTAAATTGGAAATTTATCCTTTAGAGGTTTGACTTCTGTTTTCCTTTTGGCGATTGGATGAACGGAAAATCCTTGCAAAGAATTCTAAAAATAATTTCCATGATCACATATAGAATTTCCAGTACAAATCTTCAACACACATCATAAAAACACAGCATTACAATGACGTTGAACAAATTCAAAGAAAGAAAGAATAACAATTATTGTTGTTCACCAGGCCGCTCAGCACCCGTGAAGTTATTAGCAGCCCTCTTGGTGTCTTGGCCGGTGTAGGAACCACCCCACGAAGAAGATGGTGCAGAGCCTTTGTTTGAGGTGTGGGAGCTGGCAAATTCAAGGTCAGGACGCTGCTCCACAGCCGGTGCCTGGAGCTCCGACCTGGTTCGCCAGTGAGACGAGCCGTTGAAGGAGTCCGCTGCAAGCAACAAATGGTAGCTTCGGTTTGACCCCTCAGAGAGGCTCTGGTAGCCGTTCTGAGGCTCCTGCTTCTTCATGGCGTGTAGCAGATTAGGAATTAGACCTTCCATGTCTTCCTCTTCTTCGTTTTAAAAATCTCCTAGATTCGAATGAAGCTTTGCTTTGAACGTGTAATTCGATGTGCATTACTTTCTGGAATCAACCTGGATATATATACTGGAAAGCTTGGAGTTGGAAGGGATTTGTCAAACGGCATGTGCATCACTTGACAAATAAGATTGGATTTTTCCTTCCTACGACCCATTCCAAATTCCATTTTATAGAAATGGTAAATGAGCTCATTTTTCACTCTGGATAAATTAGGGACGAACCTGATTATTCATGTTGCTATTATTGGTCAAGTCTTGTTCTTGGTATTCTACAGTGTGCATTTTCTAATTTATGGTTAATGCAATTATTAGTGTGTGCCTTTCTAAAACAATTCTATGGTAACTAAATTTAGTGAGAGTATATAACCTCAGGTCATCTAGAGCTGCCACAAACTTCTGGAAGTCCGATAAAGATGCCGACCAAAATTTGATTGACCGTTCAATGCTAGTCAGATCAGGATTAGGGCCAGCCAGCAGAATGAAAAACTGACATGGATGGGTCAAGGGTTGGTTTTGGGTATCAAAACCATCTTCTATAGAGTGGGCAAGTCTAGCTATTTTGCCAACAAGATCTACCCCTCATCTAGTGCAGCTTCCTCTTCTCTGTAAATGCTCTCGAAGCATGTCCATTGTGTTGTTCAGAATCTCTCAGACCACCAACGAGCTCATCTGCTCTATGTTGTGGCATTGATGAAATTCATCTAGCGTTAAATCAACAAGCCGAAATTTGCTGGAGACCAGTAGAAGTAGTCAATCGGAGGAGTTGCCATCTGCTTCATTTTTCAGATTTCCAAGTATTGTCATTTTAGATTTCAGTCGTGTCACAACTACATTATGATACTTCGGAATTCATTTTCACCCATTTGTTGAAGTCCCTTGTTTAATTTTTCTGATCCTTTTCCTTTTAGACCTTTCTAATACCTTGAGTAAGGATTAGAAACAACAACTATGCTCTTCCCTCATTGATCCCCTATAACGTTTTTTTCAGCATCTTGACGAAAGTAAATGTACTACATGGCTATGTACTATTCATGGCAAGTAGGTATCTGCTTTTTTTTTTTTTTCATAAATAAATTGTGGGTTTTTGTAAGTGATCAGTTTAGATGATAGGTTGACAACCAAATGTGCCTATTTATTTCCTACAATTCTTGCCCTGATTTTTTCTTCTTACTGGTATGTCATGGATGCTGCTGATTAGGTTCCATTTCAACTTCTTTCTTTTCTTTTCTCTTCTCTTTTTTGTCTTCTTGAGGCACTGAAAATGTTGTTCCACTTGGGAGGGACCTCAAGTCAATTACTGGTTGGGAGGTTTGCTGCTTCACGATTTCTTACAAGAACTCTACCAACATTGATACAGTTATTGATTGGGTTGTGAAGCATTCCAAATCAAAGAATTGAGTCTTAACCTTTTATGCCTCTCGCGTTTTCATTCTTCACAATCAGAAAGAGTGAATTTGAAGTTGGAAGAAGTGTTTCTGCTATTTTCTTTAACTGTATTTGTTGATCAGTCTGGCTATTTTCTTTCCCCCCTCCGGTTGCAATTTCATTAATTAAATAATGTCTACGATCTGGTGCAGGTTGTCTTGATGTTAGAACACAATGATTGACTTTTCTTGGATATATATTATGATTCGCGTGTATCATATGTAAAGGTGCTACAAACTTTTTTTGGGATTATGGACAGAATAATGGTCTTCATGTATTCTTTTATTATTTTTTTTTCTTTCTTAGCGACTTTAGTTATTCATCTCTGGCGATTTTGATATATTTTGTGTGAGAGTGGAGTATGAACTTGTAGGTGTTTGGTTTTAAAAGTATTTTATGTTTGATGGGGGCAGTGGGCTTGATTTCAATAAGTAAAGCGAGTTCGAGTATGATAATTAGTAGCGTATCGTGGCATGTATAAGTAAGTTAGCGGCTCTACGCGTTCAAGTGAAAGTGCCTCTCCAGATTTGTAAGGGTATTGAATAAATTTTGTTAAGACTTGTTTATGTCATTTTTTTTCTTTTCAAACGTGCATCATTTATTGTAAGTTAATGTAAGTTTTAATCATTTTCTCAGGTAATAAGCTGTAAAAAGAGCATGTCTTCACGTCATTTACTACTATCTATCAATATATATTAATTCATAATATTGGTAGATAAGTAATAGAAAATTATATGTTTATAATGTTTTGTCCCATACAATTAAGATAAACTTACCATTGTCGTTATATAATTCTTTTTGAATTCTATTATTGTTCGTTTCATGTTATAAGCACTCTCTTTCATTCAAAAGCAAAGAGGAATCTCAACTTAATAATTTGTGTTACTTATCCATCCATAAGTAACAATACTCAGCTATTTAACTTTGTGTAATGTCTTCTATTAATGGTCTTTACTGTGCATTTATTAATTTTGCTCGATTTTTATATGTTTACCAAGCTGGAAACAACAAACTATACATTCTTTTACTTGCATATTCGTTATAACTTTGCTTATTCAGTGACCTTGTGAAAGTCAAGATATTAAGAAGCAATAGAAATTATATAATAAAACTTGAGATCAGTAATATATTCAAGCCAAAACAAATTGTACTAATAGAAACATACTAGAGAGCTTTAAAGTAAGAATTTTCTAGAACCAAGTATAAATAGATATATAGGTGCAAACAAAAAATTTGACACTAACAAGTGTCTTTTAATATTGAAATTTTACAACAACATATTGATTACATAGTTTCAAAGTCATTCATTTAGTAAGAAACAAAATCATAGACAAGACATATTATATATAAGCATGGAATTCAAAAGATAAGATAAATACAAATAAATCATATCAATACAACTACAATGAAAAGATGTCTTTCTCTAATCATCATTAAGATGTTTCTTTTGATTTTTCCATTAATTTCAATAAAGACAATCATACTCAAACCTTGGATGAACATATTTACATTTCTTGCAATGAAGGGTCACACCATTAAAAGGCAACCCACATATATGATAAGAGGAGAAATCTTCTCTTGCTTGAATAAAAGTGAAAAGATATTAATGATGTTCCTCTTTATAAGTTTTTCTAAACTTAATATATAAATATTTTCTAAGAATATATTGAGAATGAATAGTAAAATTAATTTTACACAATAAAAAAAAGATCTAGATCTATTTCTTCTTCACAAATTAAATATTAATATTTTTGAAATTTATTTTGAATGGTAGTAATACTCTTGAGATTTATTTTCAACAACATATGTAATTTTAAGAGTAGGATTATCATCCTTATACTTTCCTTTGAGTGGAAAAGATGCAAATGTAAGTCATATGTTGAAAGTGCAAGCATAGCATGTCAAATCACTTGACCTCCCATGCACCTTTCAAATTCTTTAGTTGAGAAGGAGAAGGAATGTCGGCGACCCATGTCAGAACTTATCTTGGAGCATAAGACATTGAATGTCAATGCTAAACTTAATATTGAAAAATCTACTACTTTTATAATTGAATCCATGGCGATAAGACTTGGAAAAACCACATTGGAACATATCACTAGGGGAAGGTAAATGAAACACTAAATGGGAAAAAAAAAAAGTGGGAGATTTAAGTGTCCAATACTTTTGAATAGGTTAATACATAGATTATGAAGAATATAATTACATGTTGTACAACTATAAAACATAATTTAGATATTACATATACCCATCACAGGCCCTATTGTCCGAAAACTCCTCATCCTTAAGAATTAAATGATGTTGATGGCTAGAACTATTGATCGTTGTAGGCAGGCTTTTTTTTGGATCACTACTCAATCAATATCCTTGATTAAGCCACTTTACATATTCTTAGAAATAAAATAGAAGCAAAAGCTACACTTATAACTTAAATTAAACACAGATGATAGAATAAGAAATCATCGTCGCTGGCGGATCGGCCCTGCCACAGACTACACGAAGAAAACATTCTATGAGTAAAGCACTGCAAACCTCACCACTCGTACAAAAGGTATACTTTTGACAGTGTATATAAATAAATAAAGGGTGCTGCCATTCCTTTGTAATAAATGCTTGCCTGGCGTGCGTTTTGGTCAGTGTGCAAATCTTTTAGAGAACGCTCTTTTGTCTCGTCCTTTCTAACGGCCGAATAGGTGCCCTCGTAAAGCTTTGCACTTCACCACGTATTCTCCACTAAACCATTTATGGATATCCGTGGATGTTGCACTCATAATTTGACAGTGCCTTGCACATAGCAAGTGAGCAGTATAACTACATTGCTGACAGTAATAGGTTGCAGACTTTGTATTCACTTTTAAAGAGCACAGCTTACAAATTGTGTCAGCTGCCTGTGATCATCATCCTTATACCCTCGCCAGCTATAGGAACATTTCGTGTCAATTTTGAAATCGCAGTCAAAGCACTCGTAAAACCAGCATGTTTTTGAAATTGCTATGTTGCCTTGCACATAGCAACAGATGGTAGCTCCAGCTTGGCCCTTTACATAGGCTCTAGTAGCTGTTTTGAGGCTTCTGCTTCTTCATAGCATGAAGTAGAAAGGGAATTAGACCCTCCGTGTCTTCCTGTTCTTTGTTCTAGAGATATTTTATATTCCTATGAAGCTTTGCTTTGAATATACACTTCAATGTGAATTGTCCTCTGGATTCGCCTTGGATACATATACTAGAAAGCTTGGAGTTGGAAGGTTGGAGATCAACAATGAATTGACAAACGATGTATGCAACATTTGACCAACAAAATTGGACTTTGCCTCCCCCGATATCCACTCCAAATTCTACTTTATAGAGAAGGAAAATGAGTTCATTTTTCCCCATGTACAATTGGTGTGCGTCCCACTTAACCAACATATTAAAATATTATGTTTCTTACAAATTAGTTTGAATTATTTCATGGAGGTGGGGGTTGATTTCATTAGGTAACCTAGCCTTTTTGACTATGATAATGAGAAGTGTGTAATCCTGTACATAATAAGTTACCTGGGATCTTGTAGTGTTTTCTAACTACTCCATGCCTATCTAGAAAACTGTTGCTCCACATGTTGAAGTGAAAGTGCTTGTCTAGATAAAGTGAAAGACAACCAATCCATCGCAATGGGCCCCAAGAACTTTTCCCATGTTAAGGTATTGAATATATTTGGTTAGATTTGTTTATGTCAATTTTTTCAAACATGCATCTTTTTGTTTATAGTTGGTTATGAGACTTTGAAACAAAAGGAGGAATAAGGAGGAAAGTTAGTTCCTTTACTAATAAATTCATCTTGTCCTTGATAAAAGTTGGTTCACAAATGATAAGGTGGTTTAAAAAATATTTTTTTAAATATAATATTTGTTAAGATATGTCCAATGAGACCCACATTGTTAAGAAAGTTACTAAAAGTCTTGCTTATAAGATAATAAGTTTTATTATCTTTTGAGTCGACTTTTGGATTGGATAATGAGCCTCCTAAAATGATATCAAAGCCCAAGCCCCTTGGCAGCCTTATAGACTAGAGATAAATCCTAAGTCCATTGTAAAACATCATGATGGACAATTATTGAACCATCATTAGTGTGTGATATCTATCTTACATTGTTAAGTTACATATCTATAAATAATAAGTACTACTAACTTTGGAGTTAATTTTTGAATTAGATAATAGACCTTTTAATATTTATTGAAGTTAAGATTCCCCTTAGCACCTGTATGGGCTCTCATTAACTAGGTTCGGGCATTGCCCATGTAAGGTAACACCATGATGGTCTAAAAATTTAAGCATCATGCTAATTGGGGTGTGTTAAAATTTAAGCAAACAATCCTACATTACTAAAGATAATGGGTTTCACCACCTTTTAAGGGGAATACTAGCTTGATGCTATATTATATTTTATAGAAAGTAGCTCATATCCGACTTAAAATCCTAAGGAATTAAGTAAAGGAGCACATCTCTTTATAAATTACTCTTTAATTTCTTTTCTTTTTTTTTCTATATGAAACTTAACATGCCCTTTCACCTCAAGCATAGGATTTTTTTTCCATGACAAAGGGGTGAAAGATTAAATTTAGATTTCCAATGGACTCTTTAGCAATATGGGACTCAACATCCATACCATGATATGCCCTCTCACCATGAGGACAATTATTAGACTATCATAGTGTCGCACTACATGGGCAATGATAAGCTCAAACCAATGAGATCCTATAGAGGTGCTGAAGGAAATCTTGACTCTAATACCATATTAAGAGGCTCATTATTTAATTCAAAAGGTTGACTTAAAAGTTGGTAGTATTTATTATGTTTTAAATAGTTCCACAAACCCATGCCCTAGTAATATAGGATAGACACCAAACACTATAACATGCCCTTTCACCATGATAGACAATAATCATACTATCATGGTGTCTTATAGTAGGCCCAGGATTTAAGCTTATCCACAAGGATACCAAGGGAGAAGCTTAGGCTCTAATATTGTCTTAAAGGGTCCATTATCCAACTCAAACGTTAACTCAAAAGGTAGTGAAATCCATTATCTTATAAACATGATCTTTAATAATTCTATTATTATTATTATTATTTTAATGATCAACTCTACTAGAAAGGATGTGTGTTTTTTCTGCCCTTATCATGGTCCAAATATTTTGAGTACTTATGGAGGTAATATCACAATTAAAAGTTAAGGTTAAAATTGAACTTGCTTGCAGACGAAAGGATTAGATGTGGATTTTCCCCCTAGAAAACTATGACATAAAACTTAAATATTGGATAGGTGTAAGGTACTTAAACAAATAAGTTTGTATAAACATCAATATTTTCCAAATAAAATGGTAAAATAATTTCTATAATATAATTTTTATTATGTGCCATATTATCACTTATTATGGAAACTAATCAAAATCTTCTCCCTCACTTTTTTCAAACTAATAATTTTTTGTATATCAACAAAATCTTAATTCACAACATTGATAGATAAGTAACACACAATTACATACTTACAATGATTTGTCGCATACAATTATGAAAAATTTATTCATCATTACTTACATTCTTTTTGAATTCTATTATTATTGGTCTCATTTTATAAGCACTTCTCTTTCACTCAAAAGAAAAAAGAAATCTCAACTTTCTAATTTGTCTTACCTTATCCATCTATTAAGTAAAAATACTCAACCATTCACTTTGTGTAATACCTTATATTAATGATCTTAATGTGTATTTATTAATCTTGCTTGATATTTATATGTTTACCAAGGTGGAAACAACAAACCTTACGTTCTTTTACTTGCATATCCATGATAAATATGCTTATTCAATGAGCTTGTGAAAGTTAGGATATTAAGAAACAATATAAATTATATAATGAAACTTAAGATCAATAAGTTATTTGAGCCAAAACAATTTGTGATAATAGAAACATACTAGAGAGCTTTCAAATAAGAATTTTCTAGAAACAAGTACAAATTTTACACTTACAAGTGTTTTTTAGTATTAAAATTTTACAATATATTGATGACATAGCTTCAAAGCCATTCATTTAGTAGCAACAACATAATAGACAATACATGTTATATATAATCATAAAATTCAAAACACAATCCAAATCAAGATACATAGAAACAAATCATACCAATACAACTAACAATGAAAAGGTATGTCTTTCTCTAATCATCACTAAGATGTTTCTTTTGATTTTGCCATTAATTCCGAGAAAGGCAATTAAACTCAAACCTTGGGTGAATATTCAATTTACATTCCTTGCAGTGTAGGGCCACTCCATCGAAAGGCAACCTACAAATATTGCAGGGAGAGGAATCTTCTGTCATCTTGATAAAAGTAAGAGGATGTTGATGATGTTCATCTTTGTAGGTTTTTCCAAACTTAATATATGAATATTTTCCAACAACACATGTAGGATGAGCAGCAAAATTGCACTCTACACAATAATAGAACCAATGATCTCGATCTCTTTCTTTTTTGCAAATTCGACAGTAATACTCTTGAGATTCATCTTTAACAGCATATGTGAGTTTAAGAGTATGCTTATCATCCTTGTACTTTGCTTCAACTGGAAAGGACACACATCTGAAACATATGTCAAAATTGCAAGCAAAGCATCTAAGAAAACTTAGTGTCCCACAAAATTTGCACTTTGTATCTGGTATAATTGTGAAGAAGAAGGGATGCTGGTGACCCTTATGCTGAAACTTATCTTGGAGCGCAAGACATTGGATGTCGGCGCTAACCTCAAGATCACCAATTCTACCACCATAATTGAATCCATGACGATAGTAGTCACAAAAAAAACACTGGAACACACCATCAGATGAAGGGAAATGTGACACCAAGTTGAAAGTGACTGGGAGATTTAAGTGTCCAATGCTTGTGGGTAGGTTCGCACAAAGATAATGAAGAACAAAGTTACATTCTGCACAGCTATAAAACGGAATTGAGATTGATTGCATGCACCCGTCACAAATCTTACCATTCGAAACCTCCTTATAGTTGAGAATTAAATCATGTTGATGGCTAGAATGTCTGATCTTTGTGGTCACTGCTGAATTGTTATCCTTGATTAAGCCACTTACATATCCTCGAGTAAACCATTGATTAATGTCCGTGGGTGTCGAATCATCAATTGCATCTTTGTCCTCCATAAATTGGCAATCTCTTGCACATTGCAAGTGGGCAGCATAGCTACATTGCTGACAGTAATAGGCTGCATACTTTGTATTCACATTTAAAGAGCAGAGCTTACATATTGTGTCAGCTTGCTCCTTGACTTGGGGAGAAGAATATTTGAGCACGAGGGAGTGAGAATGAGGTATGATATTGATAGTGTGCCAAAAGGAAGCACATTTGCTGTGAACCAACAATTGACATATGCTGCATACGCACCTGACATCCTTGCCTTCCTCGCCGCACAATTCGCAAGTGAACTGATTCTCTTTTAGGCGGGGAACGAATATATGCTGGTGACCATCATCCTTCTTCTCTCGCCACCGAGAGGAACATTTAATGTCAAGGTTGAAATCACAGTAATAGCAAGTGTAAGAGAAGCACCTTTTGCAACATTTACCGCAAGCATGACAGAAACTAGAATGCCTTGGTAGTTGAAGATGAAGGCGGTGGATCTGGTGCAAAGGATGCTCTATCTCGTCGGGGAGCTTACTGCATGATTCATGGCGGTGCCAATTGCACATGGAGCATTTGACGTAAGGCTTCGATGATGGCTCCCCGCATACCATACAAATTGCTTCCTTCTCTCCATCAATTTTCAGATCCTCTACCAAGATAACGTTATGTTGACAGTTGAAATATTTGGGATCCAACGCCATCAGGATTTCTCTCGCTCTCTATCTTTGATACACACACAACACAGAAGCTGGAAATGATTTACCAATCTCTCATTCAAACTCTCTCCCTCTTTCCCGGTATATAGATTTCTTTCACTACACAATGAAAGGTTGTCTTTGTTGTGGGTTTCTATCCGTGAACCCTCTATTTATTTGTTTCAGAATTGTTCTTTTCTTATACCTCGAAGCCTTTGGTGTATTCTTTTCCTAAATTCATCCTCCTCTATTTCTCTCTCTCCCCTTCTCTGTTCCTTCGTCCTTTGCCAGTGGTAAAGATGATTGAATGATTACCTTGGCCGTTATATTAGAGACCAACGATGTGATGCCTGCTTCTTTTTCTTTATCCTTTTTTCTTTTTTGATCATTTTGGTCCCCATGTTCAAGGCTTCAAGCACGCAACAGTTCGTGAATTCTTTTCTTCTTGTTCTTCTTCCCCTTCTCTTTCTTTCTTTCTTTCTTTCTCTGTACATTTATTCTCTTCCTCTCCTCAAGCTTCAAGCTTTAAGCGTCAACATGGCAAATTGTTCTGTAGGCCTCCAAGCAGGCATTCTTTTGTGGATTCTTTTCTTTATCTCCTTCCCTCTCACTCACTCTTCTCTTTGCTTCTGTATATTCTTTTCTTGTCTTCGGGGCTTCAACATTTTCAAGCTTCAGGCTTCAAGCATCAAGCTCCGATCACAAGTACAATTCGTAAGTACAAGTCCCCTGAAAATGTTTTAATTGACAAATGATCCTATCTTAGATCACTGTTTGAAGGAGAGAAAAAAACAAATAATCAAATCACCAGGAAATTGCTTCTATTTGAGTGCAGAGACATTAGATTTGGGCCCCATCTGTTCATCTACTCTGCAGGATCTCAAGCCCAATAACAGTGGGTCTCCAAAATTCACGTCAGGATTTTACACTACCAAAAATGCCCAGGTCCATTGCCAATTCCAGTTAAACGACGTCTCTCCTTTTGTTTTCCTTTGGGTGAGTCCGTTGCAAGCAGCCAAAGGTAACTCCGGCTTGACCCCTCGCAGAGGCTCCAGTAGCTGTTGTGAGGCGTCTGCTTCTTCATAGCGTGAAGCAGAAAGGGAATCAGACCTTCCATGTCTTCCTCTTCTTTGTTGTAAATATCTTCTAGATTCGTATGAAGCTTTGCCTCCAATATATGCTTCGATGTGAATTGCTGTCTGGAATCACCATGGATATATATACTAGAAAGCTAGGAGTTGGAAAGTTGGAGACCAGCAATGATTTTCAAATGACATGTACAACATTTGCCTTCCTCATCATCCATTACAAATTCTATTTTACAGGTAAGTAAGCAAGTGTGACTTTGATAAACAGCAGTGGGTCTTCCCATATGTAAGTTAGTGGGATCCTGCTGCGTTTCCTGACGAGTCCATGCTTATCTACAAAACTGCGGGTCTTCCCGTTGAAATGAAAGTGCCTGCCTAGATAACTGAAAGACAACTAATCCATTGCCACGGGCCCCAAGACCTCGTACTATATACTTGGTTAATAATTTTTTCAAACGTGCATCTTTTTGTTTATGGTTTGTCCGATACTTGCAAACAAAAGAAGGAAAGTTATTTCCTTTACTAATAAACCTACCTTGCCCTTGATAAAAGTCAGTCCCAAACTAAACGTTGGGCTATTTTTAACGTGGTTTACTCTTGTAAAGTTGGTTTAGTTGTTAAAAATGGTATGAAAAGTGTCTCATATCACATAATTTTATTAAAATTAGCTTTTAAATGAAACACTTATCCTTTCTTTACAAGATGAATTTGAAAAAAGAAAAAAAGCTTTTTTTAATATGATATTAGAACACAATTAGTAGTAAGCATTCACCATGTATGAAAGGGGGCATATTATTTTATAATGAAGCATGCAACCTATACATTTGCTACGAAGGAACATACTAAAAATGGTATGGAGAGCATCCCACATTTCCCAAATCTTCTTTAAAATAAAACATATCTCATCTTTTTACAAGTTAGTTCTAAGGAAGAACATGACAAGCATTCCATATTTCCTAGATGTTGATTAAAAAAAATATCATCTTTAAAATAAAACATATGTCCTCTTTTTACAAGTCAGTCCAAGGAAGAATGAGCTTTTTCAACATTATTTCAGTGCCTTATTGTTCATGAATTAGGTTTCCATGAAACAAATCTTCTTGTGTTAGGAGTAAAGAACTTATTGAGTGAAAGTTTATCCTACATGAGCTTTTTTTTTTTTTTTTTTGGGTTACTTTTTTTATAGGCAAAGGGGGTGAAGGATTTTGGTGT
Source organism: Casuarina cunninghamiana (assembly GCA_028551485.1). Taxonomy (NCBI): domain Eukaryota; kingdom Viridiplantae; phylum Streptophyta; class Magnoliopsida; order Fagales; family Casuarinaceae; genus Casuarina; species Casuarina cunninghamiana. The sequence goes on from CM052371.1 coordinate 5,726,294, forward strand.
TCAAACCTAGAACCTTTTTGACTTCAAGCCGCCTAGACACTAATCTAGCTAATGTGTATTAACTGTCCTACATTACCAATATCTTAATTTAAAATTAGCCTTATATTATGTTTCCCTCTTCTAATGATTATTTTTAAAGAAGAGACAATTTTTTTATATGAAATCAGAGTTTATAATTCAAATGAATACGATTATATTATGACTCATGGTAAAGTGTGGAGTCTTTACTTGATATTACTTAACAAGCCTAAAATTTCATTTTTTGCACTTACGAAGAAGTAGAATGCCTTGCATTATTTACAATGTACTAAGAAATTATAACATTTCTCAAGTTAGTTTTCAGAAAAAAAAAAAAAAGAATTTTGTGCTTGCTCGAAGAAGAAAATAACGGTAAGATTTTCACTATAATTTAACAAAACATTCAACTTCTTGGTTCCGAAAAATGGCTTTCACATCCTTTGCACCAGAACCATAGAACATTTTTGTGCAGAAACTAGATTTTTCCATCCCGTCATGCATTTATATGGAAAAAGTTCTTAAGCTGAGGGAAGAATATATTGTTACGGCACATTCATTTTCCATACTTGAGGATAGTATTCACTCTCTCCAACACCATGGCATGGACCGATACTTCAACAGGCACAGAAGGCTTGCGTTGGTTACACTTCGAAAAACATGTAGCTGGAATTGAACCTTTTATTGTCTTCTAGCTGTTTCTTCCGACAGATGGGTTGGATTCATCCCCTGTCGGCACCCCACGTGCCTAAAGAAAGAAAAACTTTGAACATTGATGTGGAAGAGCCAAGCAAAAGCTAAACGTTTCACGTTGAAAAGTGAACCGGGAGGAACGAATATCATATCAAAGACAGACGGAAAGTGCCGGAAAATGAAGGGAACTCACGGCAGCCCCATGGCGGCGGCAGTGGACCAAGAAAGGGTGAAGGAAGTATGTAGGTTTTGCTTTTTGGCCGGCTTGGGAAGATTTTGAGGCCCCAGAAGTAAGTGGGTTTGAATAAGCCGATGGTTTTTACAGTCTCTTTTTGGTTGATTTGATTGAATGGTTCTTTGTACAGGACGATGGAATGTACTCAGGGAAGTCGTGAGGGTGGTTGAATCTTCCGTGCAATGGAAGTAGTCGGGTTACCCTTTCACGTGTAAGTTGAGGAAGGGATCATCAATGTCATCGTCACTTTACACGCGAGGGATCATCATTATTATAGTCATCATCTATTACCTACGACAAAGCATGAGAACATGATGATTTGTGTGGAGATTTGGTCATAGTACTTTTTTTTCTTAATTACGTAAGAAGGAATTTGAAACAAGCAATCATAATGTTACTAACTTTTTGACAGGATCTGATCATAGTTTGATTAATCCTTCTATTTATTTTCTCTTTTCTATGACATCCAAAGTAAAGGAGGAATGTTCAAATTTAACTAAGCCACTAAAGGTGACTTTTCTTTTGTTATGTATTTTCTTTTAGATATTTTTTTATACGTTACTTGATATGATTGAACCATTCTACCTAAATCAACGGGCCTACCATTTCTTTCAAATGTGTATCCTTTTGTTTATAGTCGGCTTCGAGACTTTCAAACAAATTGAGGAAAGTTAGTTCCCTTACTAATAAATTCACCTTGTCCTTGACAAAAGTCGGTTCCCAGGCCATAAGGTCGTTTACAAAATTAGAAGTTTGGTCCTCATGTCGGAGGGGTCAAGCTTGGAGACTTCTCATTTTCAAAAAAAAATATTGAATTACCTCACATTATTTACAATGTAATACTAAATCTTTTATATCTTAAGGAATACATATTTTACAGCTCAGTAAAGAAAAGGATTGTAATTTTTTTATTATTTAATAAAATATTCAACTTCTTGATTCCTGACAATGGTTTCCACACCTTTGAACCAGTACCATAAAAACTACAGAAACCATGATAAATCACAACCAAGAAACTTGATTTTTCCCATCTCATGATGCAACATATGGGGAAAATTCTTGAGAAGGGGGGAATGTCTTGTTCCGGCACATACATTTCCACACTAGTGGATAGTATCTTTTTTATTCCAAAGTCATGGCTCGGATCGACACTTCAAAAGAAGCACAAGGCTATTATGGATTACACTTCGAATAACATGAAACTGGAATTGACCCTTTTCTTTGTGTTCTCGCTGTTTCTGCCGACAAACGGGATGAGTTCATCCCCAGTTGGCACTCCTCTTGCCTGAGGAAAGAATCACAATTTTCCCAATGAACACAAAAGTAATTAGCTAGCAAATTCAATATTATTAGTTTTATAATGATTAAAATTATACAGAATTGCCACTATATATACAGGCCATAAGCTATTTAATATAATAACAACTTATATAAGGTATAAAACGATAAACCATATAATGAAAATGTATAAGAAAACCCAAAAAGGTAAATAAATCACCACTTAACTCACGCAAAGTATCATAATTGGCCTCTTCTATGCTAATCCTAACCATGAGCTGTTCAAAAGAAATAAACCCATATAACTAAAATGAAAAGATAAGTTTTAATCATCACTAAAGGGCTAACTAGTTTCCACAAAAAACTTCTGGAGAGACCTCCCATCTTTTGCTAATTACATTCATCATCGACTTTTTTAACCCAAGATTTAAGGAAGAATTTATTAGATGTCTAGTTTATTCTTGACAAATGTATCTGATCAACAGAAAAGGTAACATCAAATTTTAGTTCTTTGTATTTTTTGAAAATTTTTAGAAATTCATTTTTAATGGTAATAATAATAATATTTTTGAGATTCATTTTCAACCATATATGTAAGTTTAAGAGCATGATTATTATCCTTGTAATTTTGCTTATGAGTGGAAAAGATACACATGCAAGACATACGTTGAAATTGCAAGCAAAGCATGCCAAATCTCTTGACCTCCGTCACAGCTTATTTCCGAGACCTCCTCATAATTGAGAATTAAATTAGGCTAGAATATTTGATCTTTGTAGGCAGACTCCTTTCATCACTACTAAATTAATATCCTTGATTAAGCCACTTTACATATTCTTAGAGAATAAAATAGAAGCGAAAGCTGCACATATAATTTACATTAAACACAGATGATAGAATAAGAAAACATCGTCTCTGGCCGATAAACCTCGCCACAGACTGCACGGAGATCAAAATGCAGAGTAAAGTAGTGCAAACCTCCATCCCTCGTACAAAAAGTAGAGTTTAACAGTGAATATGATAACCAAAGTGTGCTACCATTACTTCGCTATAAATGCTTGTCTGGCGTGCGTTTTGATCAGTGTGCAAATCTTTTGGAGAAAGCTCTTTTGCACTTCACCACGTATTCTCCAGTAAACCATTTATGGATATCCGTGGATGTTACACCCATGTCCTCCTCTTGACAATGCCTTGCACATAGCAAGTAAGCGGCATAACTACATTGCTGACAGTAATAGGTTGCAGACTTTGTATTCACTTTTAAAGAGCAAAGGTTACATATTGTGTCAGCCTGCTTGTGACCATCATCCTTATACCCTCGCCAGCGAGAGGAACATTTCGTGTCGAGTTTGAAATCGCAACCAAAGCACGCGTAAAAGCAGCACCTTTTGCAACATTTACCGTAAGGGATGTTCAATGTGTTTGGGGAGCTGGTGGCATGATTCATGGCAGTGGAAGCTACATCTGGAGCATTTGATGTAGGGATTCGATGATGGCTCCTCCGATCACCAGTACAACAAGGTACACAGGCCCCTTGAATATGTTTTAATTGACAAATGATCCAATCTTACATCATTGTTTGACGAAAAGAAGGAAAAAAAATTAAATCATGATCCGACAATACATGAAAACTCATCAGGAATTTAAGCAATTTCCACGCAAATAATTTACAAGGCATTAGATTTTGGATATAGCTGTTCTGCCGGTGTGCAGGATCTCAGTTCCAGTTAAACAACGTTGTCTCTTTTTTTCTTTTTCTTTTTTAAATTGAAAATTCATCTTTTAGAGGTTTAACTTCTGTTTTCCTTTTGGCGATTGGGTGAATGGAAAATCCTTGCAAAGAATTCTAAAATTAATTTCCATAATCACGTATAGTTCCAGTACAAATCTTCAACACCCATCATAAAAACACAGCATTACAATGACGTTGAACAAATTGAAAGAAAGAAAGAATAACAATTATTGTTGTTCACCGGGGCCGCTCAGCACTGGTGAAGTTATTAGCAGCTCTCTTGGTGTCTTGGCCGGTGTAGGAACCACCCCACGAAGAAGATGGTGTAGAGCCTTTGTTAGTGCTGTGGGAGAGGCCAAATTCAAGGCCAGGACGCTGCTCCACGGCCGGTGGCTGGAACTCCGACCTGGTTCGCCGGTGAGACGAGCCGTTGAAGGAGTCCGCTGAAAGCAACAAATGGTAGCTCCGGTTTGACCCCTCAGAGAGGCTCCGGTAGCTGATCTGAGGCTCCTGCTTCTTCATGGCATGTAGCAGGTAGGGAATCAGGCCTTCCATGTCTTCCTCTTCTTTGCTCTAGATATCTCCTAGATTCGAATGAAGCTTTGGTTTGAGTGTATAATTCGATGTGCTTTGTTCTCTGGAATCAACCTGGATATATATACTGGAAAGCTTGGAGTTGGAAGGTTGGAAACTGGTAATGACTTGTCAAACGCCATGCACATCATTTGACAAATAAGATTGGATTTTTCCTTCCTACGACCTATTCCAAATTCCATTTTATAGAAATGGTAAATGAGCTGACTTTTCACTCTAGATTCTTTCGGGATGTGTCTTACCCCCGTTGTAAGCATTTTTGTCGGTTAGACCCACCCCATACGTTGGTTCACCCCCGCTATAACAATCTTATTTAATAATTTCCCTTCTATACCTCCATTTTACTACAGCAGAGTCTTGAAATGCCATCACAGACCTGGAAAACACTTGGTTATATGCACTCATGTAGAGAAATAAAGGGATTTAGTTTCACCAGTGTCCTGGCAATTACTGCTTTCTGCGACCTACTCTGTTACTTGCTTCCAAAGGCAGAGTACCATGATCAGAAAATGCTGTAGATTTTTAAGTAAATACTTAGTCATGTTTAGTTAACTTGCAGCTTACGCTCCAACTATAAGACTTCTATTGTCATCATTCCATAAATGGAGGTCTTTTAGATGGTACTGGGAACAGAGGATGATCTTGGTAACTGTTTGTCTTCTCCTTTGTCATAGTGCAAATCTTTCCCAGAGGATGATCTTGGTAACTGTTTGTCTTCTCCTTTGTCACAGTGCAAATCTTAGTGTAGAAGCTTCTCTTCTTTCTCAAAGGGAGTCCATATCTCAGATGTAACGCTTTCCAAATCTCCATTACGTTACCACACTTTGAAACAAATGGCACAAGACTCTCATGGACAGATTTCTCAAGTCAACCGATTATGGCTTAGTGACATTCATCCCAAATCCACTCCAAGCAACAGCAATAAAAGACATAAACTAACGACAAAAGAAGAAACCAAACGGCATGAGGATCCCAGGACATGGAGATTCAAGATCCAATCCATGCCTGGTCTGTTACCATGCAAGGAAAGATGCGAAACATTCTTGTAAGTGAAAAACGACCGTAGGCTGTGTGTATTCTTCCACACGAAGAACTTGCTTGCTGACAGGCTTGTATATGTTCAATTATTAACGGAATCAAACGAAAGTGACGTGTGTGAGAAAAAGGAAAAGATGCCTATCCATGTGCTACATCTCATACAAAGAAGAAAGTAAAATCGGGCTTATAAGGTGTTCCATCAGCTCACTTCACGACAAAATTTTCCGAAAGGCAACCAAAGCTGCTTTACAGAATTTTATCTGATGTGATTTGTCCCCTTCAAAACACCAACCAAAGCTTAAACCTTTGTATCTTCGGGCGGGGTATCCGAAGACACTTTATTCCACAACTTGCCGAAAGGCTTGATAGGAGTCAAGGGTCAATTGCTTTTCTTTTCTTTTTTCTTTTTCTTTTTTTTTTCTTTCCCATTGAGTCCAGGGAATAGTTAATAGAAGGAAACAAGTCAAGTCCAGTTGATTGAGATAAATGATTAGTTTCACTAGTGCACAAACCATATTCTCCCTTCGGACACAAATCATTTATCTCTTGACTTCAATTCTTTCCTTGAAAGCTCCAGGGTGTGAGCAGTGTCTGTGGTCCTAGTTTTGGGTTCGACTGTGATTCAAGAGTAGCCCCTAACCGTGCTACTGTGTAAGTTACATTTTTTCCCTTCGTTCTGTCGAATTTAAATTTCTCGAGATTTCTCTTGATTCCTTTACTGTAATCTCAACACTTTTGTAATCATGAATTTATGTCCTTATTATGCTTTTCAATCTTTAGAACCTGAGGTTGCACTTTGTTCGTATAGCCCCCTTAAACTATATTAATGTCCTTTTTATTGCTTTTCAATCTATTGAATAGCAGGTTACTAGGTGCTTGTGGAGATTCCCTTGAAACTAACCTTTTTGGCACACGCTATGTTTTATGCGTTATTAGATTCTTTTCCTGCATTTATGTGATCTTTTTATGTTTTGGATATCGAGCATAGAATGCCCTTGTTATTTTTACTTTTATGTTCTTTTCACATTAATTTCTCAGTTTCTTATTTATCATAGATTCCCTAAGTTTGAGCTTGAGTTTCCACGTGGTTTGTTCCCGGTCTTTAATTGCCATTGTAATTAGTATGGTGTGTTATTTTTTGTTCTCACCATTATTTTTCTCTAAATTTAGTTTCAACTAATGATTTAGCACAAGAGGCTAAATGGAAAAGAAAATTAAATGAATTCATTTGAGCTTTAAAAACAATATTACTGTTGGGAATATAATTTGTTACTAGATAATGTAGGATTATTGTTAGATTTTTGTTATACACAAAAAAGTATGTATTTTGGAGTTATTAAAAAAAAGCCATAGAATATATGCTTTTATCACTTTTTTATTTCCTACTTTTTTCCATCTTTCATGTTTAGATAATTTGCATGCTTTTACACAAGCTTGAGATTGACACTTTCCAATACTTGTTAATAGTCATGGAGATAAGAAAAAAAAAAAAACCAGTAAGGTCTAACAAAAAGAGAGAAACATGCCAAAACTAGTCCAAAAAACCATGGAGACAAAAATGTTAGGATCGTCCAGCTCTATCATTTACAAAAGCTTAAGTTATTAGTTCTAGCATAACTTTATTATTTTAACTTGACCATAAACCAGACTAACTTGGGCAGCACCTACTTGGGCTCCTTCTACACCAAGCCACTATAGGTCTCCTTCTATAACTAACTCTTGGTAGTACAAACTTCTACACCAAGTAGTGTATGGACATGAGAGATTACACTAATATTTTAGTCTAATTCCACAAATTGGGCAATTAACCCCAGTCGCATATAGTTAACAAAAAATATTCAATTAGCACTAATGACATATTTATCTATCAATGATAACTTAGGTTTCAACCCTCGTGCTTCATATACACATATAGACATGCACAAATACTTTTTTAACATAGTTTTATGTGTTCTAGACGTGTTTATATCTTTATATTGTGTTTCAACATTATGAATAGACTTTTTATCTTTGCAGTGCAATCTACCATGGCTAAGTTTTCACTTTTGGTAATGTTTTTCTACAATGTGCTCCTTACAAGCATTGGAACTATTGCTTCTACCAAACCTATGTTTGTTAACATTGGTGTGATGTTGTCTTTCAATTCTTCCATTGGGAAAGTTGCAAAAGTTGCGATAGAAGCTGCAATAGATGATGTAAATGCTAGTCCTATTGTTTTAAATGGGACTCAGTTGAAAGTAGCCATGCAGGATACAAAATTATCTAGTGGATTTTTGGGAATCGTTGAAGGTATGTCCTTTGAAACATTTTTTGTTTATTTATTCACCAATTTTTTTCATTGTTGCTTTAGTCAAGTAGAAGAATATTATGTGGATAACTTTTTTCATTACTCTTTCATAGATTTACAATTTATGGAGAATGATACAATGGCCATAATTGGTCCCCAGCACTCTGTTATGGCTCATGTAATTTCACATATTGCGAATGAGCTCCAAGTTCCTCTATTATCATTTGCAGCAACAGACCCTACCTTGAATTCACTTCAATTTCCTTACTTTGTGCGAACAACACAAAGTGGTCTTTATCAAATGGCTGCAGTGGCAGAGATCATAAGTTATTACGAATGGCGAGATGTAATAGTAATATATATTGATGATGACAATGGGAGAAATGGAGTTGTTGTACTTGGTGATAAGCTTGCTGAGAAACGTTGTAAAATCTCTTACAAAGCACCTATGAGTCCCATAGCAAACGAGGTTGATATCTCACAAACATTGTATAAAGTGGCTATGCAAGAGTCTCGAGTTATCATCCTCTTTATATATCCTGACTTGGGTCTAGAGGTTGTTAATATAGCACAGAAGATGGACTTGATAAAAAGCGGATATGTATGGATAGCTACTGATTGGCTATCTACTAAACTTGACACAAGTTCTTCCCTTTCCTCAACGATAATGGATAATATTCAAGGGGTTCTTACTTTACGCATGCATACTCCCGATTCGGAACTCAAAAGGAAATTCCTCTCTAGGTGGAGTAACTTGGTTGCTAAAGAGGCAAATGATAGCCTTTTGGGACTAAATACATATGGTTTATATGCCTATGACACTGTTTGGCTTCTTGCTCATGCACTTGATGCATATTTCACTCATAGGGAGTATATTTCATTTTCAAATGATACAAATTTAACTGAGTTCCACGGAAAAAATTTGCATTTTGATACCATGAATGTCTTTGATGGAGGGAATGTGCTTCTTAAAAATATCTTGCAAGTTAATATGACAGGTATAAGTGGCTCGATGAAGTTCAATTTAGATGGGGACCTTGTTAATCCTGCATATGAAGTGATCAATGTAATTGGTTCAGGGATCAGGACAATTGGGTATTGGTCCAATGTGTCTGGGTTATCAGTTGCACGCCCAGAAGACCATATCATAGAACAAAATAGTTCAAGTTCAAATCCACAACTTTATGGTGTAATCTGGCCAGGACAAGTTATTTAGAAGCCTCGTGGGTGGGTTTTTGCAAGCAATGGAAAGCAATTGTGTATTGGAGTCCCAAATCGAATAAATTACCATGAATTAGTCACCCAAGTAGAAGGCTCTGAAAACTTTGTTGGTTATTGCATTGATGTGTTTAATGCTGCTAAAGAATTGCTGCCATATACTCTCCCATATAAGTTCATTCCATTTAGAGATGGAAAACCCTTATATCTTCTACACATGATCACAACTGGTGTAAGTATGGATTACAATAGTATTTTATAGATCTTTTTTTTTTTTTTTTTTGTAGCATGCTTTTGTAGTCCTAATCGTATGGTTTTACTCTTCCTTGTAGGAATTAGACGCTGTTGTTGGTGACATTACAATCACCACCAACCGGACAAGGAGAGTGGATTTTACACAGCCATATATTGAGTCTGGGCTTGTTGTGGTGGCCCCAGTTAGGAAGTTACACTCTAGTGCTTGGGCTTTTCTAAGACCATTTACTCCAATGATGTGGTGTGCTACTGGTTTATTTTTCCTTGTGACAGGAATAGTTGTTTGGATTTTGGAGCGTAGGGCAAATGATGACTTTCGAGGTCCCCCTAGAAAACAATTGGTCACAATCATTTGGTAAATCCCTTTGAAATTTGCTCTTCATTATACTATTTGAATACTACATACATGTGATGTAGAAAATAGTTCATATTCCAAATCAATGATTATCATGGATTTTTTTGGGTTATATCAATCATTTTTATTCATATTTTCTTATTTGATTTTGTAATGCTAATTTTATGCCTTACTTTGTAGGTTTAGCTTTTCAACTTTGTTTTCCTCTCATAGTAAGTAAACTACTCTAGCTTTGTCTTCAATACAAAATATTTGGTTTTGGAATTAGTCAATTGCCCATTTCTTGTTTGATGTAGGGGAGGAAATTGTGACAACCATTGGTCGCTTTGTGCTGATCATATGGCTATTTGTGGTTCTCATAATCAATTCGAGTTACACTGCAAGCCTAACATCAATCCTTACAGTTGAACAACTTTCATCCGCTATTAAGGGAATTGAAAGCCTGGAAACCAGTAATGATCCCATTGGCTTTTGGCGTGGTTCATTTACTGAAAATTATTTAACCGAGAAACTCAACATACATAGGTCCCGTCTTGTTCCCCTGGACCCCCCAAAAGAATACGAGAGAGCCTTAAAGGATGGTCCGAGTAAGGGTGGTGTTGCTGCAGTGGTTGATGAACGAGCATACATGGAGCTTTTTCTCTCCACTAGATGTGAATTTGGTATAGTTGGCCAAGAGTTCACCAAAATGGGATGGGGTTTTGTAAGTATCATTTCTCAAGCCATTCTAACTTGAATTTCAGTTTTAAGTTGATGAATTCAAGCTTTAATTTATACTATCTTAAATTAGAAACCTCTCTTGAGAATTTTTAAGCCAAAATGATGGTCATGGATCAAAAGTTGGTCCCTCGTAATGGCTCATTATCACTTTATGTTGGAGAGTGGCTTTCTTACCAGCAACTAGAAAAGATAGAGACAGATATATTTGAAAAATGACTCCTGATACTTTAATCTAAGAAGGTAACTCTACCTTCCTTGGTAAAGTGGGATACAAGCCACTTCTTCTCTTTTGTTTAATGTGTTATATATGGGTATGAACCATAATATTTGTGCATGATTTGACCTATTGAAGCATATTGACCACTAGAAAATTTGCACCATAGTCTTGACAGAGAGAAGCAAAAGAGAATGATGCTTTAAAGGAATGTAGCTTCCTTCATTTCCATAGGAAGATCTTTGTTCTTACACAAACCTTGAAGTATGTTTCTTGGTAGTAACTAGACATATCTACATGGTTAATAGGTTTATTTGATTGCCATCACCTTATGATAATGATTTCTTTATCTATGAATCTCATCAATTAGGCCTTTCCACGAGATTCACGATTGGCAATAGACATGTCAACTGCTATCCTGACACTATCAGAGAATGGTGGTCTACAAAGGCTTCACGACAAGTGGCTTGCAAGAAGTGCTTGTAGCTCGGAGGGTGCAAAGCAAGACATAGACCGCCTTACGTTGAAAAGCTTTTGGGGCTTGTTTTTACTGTGTGGCTCAACTTTCTTTCTTGCACTCCTATTCTATCTCATCAAGATGGTGCGTGAGTATATGAGGCACACTGGTCAAACCTTGGAATCTCTACAAATTCGATCTTTTTTGTCATTCATTAAAGAAAAAGAAAAGGTTGTTAATGAAGTAGAAGAAGGAAAGAGTGGGTCCAAGAGAAGACGAAGGGAAAAGGTCATTAGATGGAAGAGGGCACAATCAGTAGTTCGTTTTATAAGCTTTAGTTAAGTACTTCTGTTTCTATGAAGGGGGCTAGCACTGCTATATCTATTACTACGTCGGGCCTCCTCAAGTCCAATAATTGTTGTACAAGGATATGAATGTGTATAAATGCTCTTAATTTCTACACCTGTATAATTGTGTCAATTGTTATAAAATGCATTTTCTCTTCTGAGGACAAATCCTTTTTATGAAAAAGATATATTACCCCCTTAAGATGAGTTTATAAAAAGGGACTCTTTCATAGAATTGCAGAACAAATTACACCAAACGTGGGACATTCTAACCTCAACAACATATGGTGTACGACATAAATGCTTTCTTTGGTTTAAATATCACTTAACTAGCTGTAAAGATGCATCTCACCGAAGGATCCACTTATGGGATAGTTTCTTTCCTAGAGATGAACTTTTTCTGCATCCTAGACCACAACGACTGCCCCTCACCCTTTTCTTCCTGATTGTCCGTAGGGAAGTGATCCAGTGGAGTAAACATGGTGGTTGGTTCCTAGGAAACCCAAGAGACCAAGACATCCAATGCCATTTTTCATTTTCCTACTTCCTGTGGATAAATCCTTGGTTCCTATTATAGTTTGGAAGTGGGTATGCAATGTCAAAGAGAATTTTACAAAAGGCATTAAATTTCATCATTTTATCTGGTGTATCAATGGTCTTAGTTCTGGGTTTCTGCTGCGATTCAAGAATGGCTGCTGATTGTGCAAGTGAGTAACTTACATCTTTTCCCTTCGCTTGCGGAATCTAAATTTCTCTTGATCCCTTTACTGCAATCCAAGCACTTTGTGATTACACGTTTGTCTTTCCTATTTCTTGTCAACCTTTTGAGAAGGAGGTTGCTTTTTGTTCTTACAGTCCCTTTAAACTACCTTTATTTCCATGCTATTGCTTCCATTTTTTGGAATGGAAGTTTGGTTTGTACTTTTTTTTTTTTCTTTTTTGAAAAGGAGAATCATTCCCTTGTCATTGATAGATATAGAGTAGGTTGATCAAATAATTAAACCTATAAAAAAGATGTGTATGGTAGGACATAAAACTTAACCCCTTGTTACATTAACCTCAACTATTGGTAGAAACAAAATACAATAGAAAAAGAAACTTGATGTTGGCTAAGGAAATAGTGCAATAATAGCAAATAAAACATAAAATCTTCAAGGAGGCCAGTAATGTTCTAGTGCTAGAGATTCCTTTGAAACTAACCTTTCTCTTTCTCGCACATGTTCTTTCAACCGAGAGATTACTTGCTTTGTTATGTTTTATGCGTGATAAGATTCGTTTGTTGCGTTTTTGTGATCTTTGTAGGTTTTGGATATTAAGCATAAAAAATCCTAGTTGTTTTTGTTTTCATGTTCTTTTCACATTAATTTCTCAATTTATTATTTATTATAGATGGTTCAAGTTTGAGCTTTAGTCTGCACATGGTTTCTTACGGTTCTTTACTCCATCTTTGGCACACTTCTAGGTATCTCTTGAATCTAAACATTTCTTTTAGAATGTGTCAATGTTGGAAACTAGACTTTCCAAGCAGTGTTCTCATTTCTTGAAGGTTTACTTCTTTGTTTATAGAGAAAGGTGAGAATTAAAGGTCTTCAATCAAGCAATTTGCCACGAATTATAACCATTGCTTGCAATTCACAGAAAAAGAAATCCCATTTTTTTAGAGCAAGCAGTTGCAGGAAGCACTTAGAAGATAAATGCTCTTTACCTTCTATACAGTTCTACTATTTTACTATAAGAAAATGCAAAGGATGTAGGCCAATGTGTTAATTCTTTTACTACTCTTCTCCCCTTTTAAGGACAAGTCCTTTATATATAAAAAATTTATTTCTCCTTTAGATGATTGTATGAAAAGCAAATCTTTCACGGGATTGTAGAGAAAATTACACTAACATAAATACTTGCTTCATTTTAAATATGGTTTGATTAGCTGAAAAGAAGTGCCTTTGCGCTCGCCCAAAGAAATGAGATTTTTCTACCCCTAGAGACCACGACGACTTCCACCTGCCCTTTTCAGCCCTATCTGAGGAAGTGGTCCATTGGACCAAGCATCGGGGTTGGGTCCTAGAAAACCCAAGAGGTCAAGATATAGAATGCGCTTCTTTTTTTGTTTTTTTGCCCCCGCTTTATGGGGATACACCCTTGGTTCCTAACTTTGTTTGGAAATGGGTATTCTTCGGATAACCGTACACCTACACCTTCCACATTTGCGAATGGATTGGAGGTTCTTTTGTTTTTAACTCCCCCACAAATCGGTTTATTGAGCATTGTAGTGAGTTGCAGTAATCTGCATCTGATTAAGGTTTGAAATTGAGCTTTATGATTTCCGCTTGTCAATGACTCTTATAAGTACTGGGAACAAAGGATGATCTTGGTAACTGTTTGTTTTCTCCTTTATCATAGTGCAAACCTTAGTCTAGAAGCTTCTCTTCTTTCTCAAAGGGAGTTATGATTTACACTAATGGATGTTGGGCTTTATGGTTTCCGCGTGTCAATGACTCTTATAAGTTGTTGCAAAGATACCCAATTTATTTGAACCTATGGTTTCTAATATTTATGTTGCTATTATTGATCAAGTCTTGTTCTTGGTGTTCTACGGTGTGCATTTTCTAATTTATGCTTAATGCAAACATGCGTTTCTGAAAAGATTCTGTAGTAACTAATTTAGTGTGAGAATATAACCCTGTAGAGCTGCCACCCATTTTTGAAAATCCAATATGGTTGCCAACCAAAAACTGACCGACCTTTTCGTGCTAGTCAGATTAGGATCAGGGCCTGGTAGCAGAATGAAAAACTGACATGATTGGGTCAAGGGTTGGTTTTGGGTGTCGAAACCATCTTCTGTAGAGTGGGCAAGTCTAGCCATTTTGCCAACAAGATCTGCTCCCCATCTAGTCCAGCTTCCTCTCCCTTGTAAATGCTCTCGGAGCATGGCCATTGTATTGTTCAGAATCTCTGAGACCACCAACGAGCTTATCTGCTCTCCATGTTGTGGCATTGATGAAAATCCAGCATTAAATCGTCAAGCTGAAATTTGCTGGAGACCAGTAGGAGTCAATAGGAGGAGTTGCAATCTACACCATTTATCGGATTTCAAAGTCTTGTCATTTAGATTTCAGTTTCACAACCACCTTAAGATACTTGAAATTCAATTCCTTTTAGACCTTCCTAGTACCTTCAGTAAGAATTAGAAACGACAACTATGCTCCTCCCTCATTGATCCCTTATAACATTTTTGCCCAGCATCTTGATGAAAGTAAATATACTTTACATGGTGGTGTACTGTTCATGGCGGGTGGGTATCAGTGGACTTTGTAGCTATTTAATTTAGATGATATCTTGAAAACCAATTGTGCCTATTTATTTCCAACAATGCTTGCCTTGATTTTTGTTTGTTACAGGTATGTCATGGATGCTGCTAATTATTGGAATGTATTTGTCTCAAAAGGTAAACTGGATGACCTTTTGAGTAAGCTTTCACTTAATGGCATTCCCTTGCTGGTCCTGGGTAACAAGATTGACAGACATGAAGCTTTGTCTAAAGAGGAACTAAAAGAGCAAATGTAATGCAGAGGCTCGAAATTCTGTTTTTTTGGACCAATCATAATTGATACTTTTGTGCTAAAAAACTAAAAAGAAAAAGGGTTGGTCTCAACGTCATGTTTGCTCATTGAAAACTAATGTAACCTATCCGGATCCATATGTTAGGTTCCATTTTGGCTTCTTTCTTTCCTTTTATCTCTTTTCATCCTCTCTGAGGTATTGAAAATGGTGTTCCACCTGGCAGGGACCTCAAGTCAATTACTAATGGGGAGGGTTGCTGCTTCATGATTTATTGCAAGAACTGTACCAACATTGATACGGTTATTAATTGGCTTGTGAAGCATTCCAAATCAAAGAACTGAGTCTCATCCCTTTGCACCTCTCATGTTGTCACTAATCACAATCACAAAGAATGATTTCGAAGGCGGAAGAAGTGTTTCTGATGTTTTCTTTAACTGGGTTTGTTGACCAGTTTGACCATCTTCTTTCCCTCGTCGGTTGCAGTTTCATTAGTTAAATAACATGTGGGATCTTGTATAGGTTGGCTTGATGTTAGAACATAATGATTGGCGTTTGTTGTTTTTATATTATGATTGATGTATGTTTTATTATGTAAATCTTTTTTGGGTTCTGGACAGAATAAGGGTCTTCATGTATTCTTTTATCATTTCTTTTCTAGTCTTAGCGGCTTTAGCTGTTCATCTCTGGCCGGTTTTTTCTTTGATGGGGTTTGATTTATTTTATCTGAAAGTGGAGTACGAACTTGCGGGTTACTGCACCAACAATCGGGATTTAAATGGATTTGTGTCAGAATCGAATTACCTAAAGCACTTAGCTTATCAACCGTGACTTCACAATCACCTTATGCTTATGTTTTCCATTGTCAACTGAACCTATATCCCTTTCTCACTTGCCAAATTTCACAATTTGGAAAGATATTTCCGACTCAGAGGTATCTAACAGGGGCAATCTCTATTGTATATTTGAATATTTCCTACAAACGTCCCCCATCTTTTTCCTTTTGTTGAATGATGTTCTCAATTTCATCCTACATGTGAGCGAAGTCTTTCTGACAATTAGCCCCCCCTGTTTAGCGAAAATATTTGAGTTTGCTTTTTTTTCTTTTTTTCTTTTTTGTGTGTGCTTGTAAATATCCGGTTCATCGTTGTTCTTGTGAAGATAGAAGAACATATATATATCCAAAAAGCTCCCTTTTTTACCCAAAAACTGGTTTCAAGCACAAAATAGATTTGAGTATGGTTACAAAGATTGATTAAGAAAAACGAGCAAACATGAATGAGTTCTGTTCTATTATTACACTCTGCATTTGGGAAATCAGTCTTGAGATAACCCAATTTTAAGATACTCCATTTTTTGCTTCTGCTCTTTCTTCATTCTCGATTCGTTTGCCTAGAAATTGGAGGAAACTAAGTATATAAAAGATCGAGTTAAAATTCTCTCTCGGTTTTTCAATGTGATTTATCGACTGAAGGGTTAGACCTCACTGTAGGGAAACCAGTGGCATGTTAAGTTTGGAACTCTTGTATTAACGGAATTCTTTTGCAATGCAGAAGCTCTAGTTTCATCCAAAGCTCATCGTTACTTTATGATATTCTCACTCCCTAGAGCCTAAACTTATGAGATGCCCTTTCCAAAGACCTCTTGTATCATGATTTGTAGCAATGCTATGCTTTGCCCATCAACATTATACAATTTCCACGTTTGGGCTTCTTGTTGCTTAGCTTTCTGATCCAGAGTGTTTATGATCTATGTTGAGGCTATAAGCCTCATTTAAGTGTCCAATACTTGTGGGTAGGTTAACACAAAGATAATGAAGAATAAAGTTACATTCTGCACAGCTATAAAACAGAATTGAGATAACTTGCATACACCCATCACAAATCTTATCATCTGAAACCTCCTCATAGTTGATAATTAAATCATGTTGATGGCTAAAATGTTTGATCTCTGTGGGCAAACTTCTTTCGGTCACTGCTGAATTGATATCCTTGATTAAGCCATTTACATATCCTCGAGTGAACCATTGATTAACATCCGTGGGTGTTAATCATCGATTGCATCCTTATCCCCCATCAATTGACAATCTCTTGCACATAGTAAGTGGGCAGCATAACTACATTGCTGACAGTAATAGGCTGCAGACTTTGCATCCTCGCAACCGTTGCTGGATTCTTTTCCTTATTCTCCTCCTCTTTCTTTTCTCTCTCTTCTCTGTTCCTTCTTCCTTTGCCAGTCGTAAAAATGACAAATGATTACCTTGGCCATTATTGTTTGACGAAAAAGAAAAAAAATCAAATCATCAGGAATTTAAACAATTTCCACGCAAATAATTTACGGAGACATTAGATTTGGGTCCTATCTGTTCATTTGCTATGCAGGATCTGAAGACCAATAACAGTGGGTCTCCAAAATCCACTTCAAGATTTTGCACTACCAAAGATGCCCAGGTCCATTTCCAATTCCAGTTAAACCACGTCCCTCCTTTCGTTTTCCTTTTGACGATTGGGTGAGAGAAAAATCCTCACAAACAATTCTAAAAGAAAATTTCCATAATCTTTCCATATACAATTTCCAGTACAAATTTTCAACACCTATAATGAAAACACAGCATTACAATGGACTAAGAGCCACCAGTTTGATGGACAGATTCACAGAAAGAAAGAAAGAACAACAATTATTGTTGTTCACCAGGGCTGTTGAGCACCGGTGAAGCTATGAGCAACCCTCTTGGTAACTTGGCCGGAGTAGGAACCAGCCCACGAAGAAGATGGTGCAGAGCCTCTGTTAGAGGTGTGGGAGCGGGCAAATTCAAGATCCGAACGCTGCTCCACGGCCGGTGGCTGGAACTCCGACCGGGTTCGGCTGTGGGATGAGCCGTTGAAGGAGTCCGAAGCAAGCAACAAATGGTAGCTCCGGCTTGACCCCTCGCGGAGGCTTCGGTAGCTGTTGTGAGGCTTCTGCTTGTTCATAGCACGAAGCACAAAGGGAATGAGACCTTCCATGTCTTCCTCTTCTTTGTTCTAAAGATCTTCCGAATATATGCTTGGATGTGAATTGCTGTCTGGAATCACCATGGATATATATATACTAGAAAGATTGGAGTTGGAAGGTTGAAGACCAGCATTGAATTGTCAAATGACATGTGCAAGAATTGACAATTCATTGACAATTCATTGCTAATATGTTGGTAAAGTGATTGTACATATTAAAATATTGTGTTTCTTACAATTTAGTTTGATTTATAAGGTAAGTGAGCCAGTTTGAGTATGATTAAATAAATAGAAGCGCGTCATCCCATATGTAAGTCGTGGGATCCTGCAGTGTTCTTTGACTAGTCCATGCCCATCTACAAAACTGCGGCTATTGAAGTGAAACTGCCTGTTCGAGCTTATCCATTGGCACGGACCCCAGGTAATCTTTTGTTTATAGTTGATCTATAAAACTCAGAGTTGGACTTTTTTTTTCTTTTATTAAAGCAAAAGGGGTGGAAGTGGTTTTAGTGCCTTAAACTTTGGGACCTTTTTCATCTCAAGCAGTCTAGAACTCTTGAACCAGTAAGTGTTAACTATTCTATGTTATCAATATATTAATTTAAAATTAATTTTTATTGTATTTTTTCTTCTAATGATTAGTTTTATAAGAGAGAATGAATTTTTTTATATGACATCAAAACTTATAATTCAAATTAATAAGATTATATTATGGGTTATCATAAAATATAGAGACTTACCTTGATATTACTTAAAATGTATTGAAATGTCGTACATTATATGTAATGTATTAAGAAATTATAACATTCCTCAGTTAGTTTTAAGAAATATATATATATATATATATATATATACTAACAATTGAATTTTGTGCTTGCTCAAAGAAGAAAAAAACTAGAAGATTTTCACATTAGTTTAACAAAAAATTCAATTTCTTGGTTCCTAACAGTGGCTTCCACATCCTTTGAACCAGAACCATAAAAAAATTTTATACAGAAACTAGAGGATAGTATTCACTGAGCATAAGGGGAGAACCATAAGGGGAGAATATATTGTCACGGCACATACATTTTCACACTTGAGGAGAGGCTTCATTCTCCTCGCCATGGCCCGGATCGACACTTCAACGGGCACAAAAGGCTTGCATTTATTACACTTCGAAGAGCGCGCAGCTGGTATTGACCCTTTCTTTGTCTTCTCGCTGTTTCCGGCGGCAGACGGGTTGGGTTCATCCCCGGTGGGCACACCACGTGCCTAAACAAAGAAAAACTTTGAACATTGATGTGGAAAAGCCAAGCAAAAGCTAACCACTTCACGTTAAAAAGTGAACCAACAAGAAAGAATATCATATTAAAAGCATATGGAAAGTAACTCACAGTAGCAGCAGGCCCCATGGCGGCATGGCAAGTAGTGGTATTGTAAGGATTGATTTTTGGTCCATTTTGGAAGATTTTGAGGCACCAAAAGTAACTGTTTCGAAGACGCCGGTGGTTTCTGCAGTCTGTTTTTGATTGATTTGACTGAAGGGGTCTCTTTACAGGAAGGTGGAGGGAACTGTGGGAAGTTCTTGGGGTTCTCTCGCTTGTTAATTGAGTTAGGAATCATCGTCATCATCTTCTGACGAGCAATACAAAGCATGACAAAATGATGATTTGTGTGTATCTGGTCATGGTTTGAATAATCTCTCAATTTATTTCCTTTGAAATATTTATTGCATTAAAAGTAATTGATATATAATATATGTATGTTAATTAGAGCACATAACTAGAGGAACGATAATGATTTTAAATAAATGGTTTGTTTCATAAATAAATAAATAAAATTTATTTTCGCTAATATAAAATATATCTTGATACAAACTTATATTACATATCCTTTTAGACATTTCTATATACGTTACTCGATATATTTGAACCATTCTTTTATACATTTCAAACAAAATGGGAAAAGTTAGTTGCCTAACTAATAAATTCACTTTTTCCTTGATAAAGTCGATTCTGAAATCATAAGGTTGTTTACAAAATTAGAAATTGGGCTTTTTCTAATGTAGCATTAAAATTTAGATTTTTGTTGTTAGTGTTTAACATTGTCCAAAGACTAATTGATTTTAAGAAAGCCTAAAACTTTTTAATGTACTATTGAAGTTCAAGTTCATAGTCTACTCCTTGATATCCGAAAAGGGACATATTATCTCATATGCTCATTAGTCACGAGAAGGCACGTTCAAAATGGTCCAAAGTATCCCACATTGTTTAAATTCTAATAAAAAATCATCTTTAAAATGAACCACATGCTTTATTTTTTTAAAAAAGTATTGAACTGCCTCACATTATCTGCAATGTACTATGAAATCTTTTAGACATGGTGTGTCATCTTTCTCTTTGAATTATTATTTGCCTTTAATATTTTCTGTAGGAGATGTCAATCTCTCTAAAAATAGTTCATTATGTCGCCACAATTTGTTTTAATCATCGTTTTAGACATCTCACTTTAGGAATTTCTTTCTATCCATAGGTACGATTTACCATGAAGAAGGTAACTAAAGGAAATGTCACAATAAAGCTTTGGGACCTTGGAGGTCAGCCAAGATTTCGCAATATGTGGGAGAGATACTACCGTGTAGTTTTGGCTATTATATATGTCCTTTTCTTTTCCCTTAACGTTGCTTACGAGGCTACAAGCTTCATATTTGTACTTCTCTTAAAATTTTGGATGACATTGGATTGTTTTATTCTTAATATCTAGTTAATTGCATGTTCATCTTTTTTATTAGTCTTTTTAGAGAAGACGCCTTAATGAAGCTGAGTTATGGCTAATACTAAAAATGATATTTTTTGTTTATTGACAAGGAAATTTGCTTCCAACTCTTTTGTAAGATGTTAATGTACTCTAGTAGTTTTCAAATGAAAATTATTGTTTTAGTTTCTAGCTAAGTTTACAAAGAAATCTCTGTAAATCATCTAGATAATGAAAAATTCAAGCATAATTAGCAAATATTTACTTGCAACCCTACTATAAGCCCAAGCATTTATGTCAAAAGATTCTTATCTCACTTCACCTGGTTTCTGAAATATTTAGGTCATTATCACAAAAGCTTAAAAGCCATATCACCTTTGACTTCCACAATGCAACTCCATAAAGGTAGCAAATAAGAATCTTATTTAATTATTTCCCTCCTATCACTCCATTTTACCACAACAAAGTGTTAAAATCCTATCACAAGCCTAGAACATAGTTGGTTATATGCACTATTGTAGAAAAATAAAGGGATTTGGTTTCACCAATGTTCAAGCAATTACTATTTTCTTCCATCTGTTCTATTACTTGTTCCTCGTTAATTTCATCTGTGAGAGTCTGGCCCATTGCAAGGATTGTGGGAGCTTACCCGATTTAAAGGGCCTATGGCTCTAATACCATGTAGAAGTGTAAGCCCTAATTGGTAAAAACCAAGAACTTGGTAATCATAGGGGAAACCACACCTTTTATAATGTGCAGGAAAGGGTTTCCTTACCCTGGTGTGGGACTGCTGTTTGTGCAGTTCCTTTAGTTATTAGTAGCCATCTTGGTAACTTGGCGGGAAAAGGAACCACCCCAAGAAGAAGATGGTGCCGAGCCTCTGTTAGAGCTGTGGGAACGGGTAAATTCAAGATCCGAATGCTGCTCCACGGCCGGTGGCTGGAACTCCAACGGGGTTCGGTGGTGGGACGAGCCGTTGAAGGAGTCCGATGCAAGCAACAAATGGTAGCTCCTGCTTGACCCTTCGCTGAGGCTCCGGTAGTTGCTGTGAGGCTTCTGCTTGCTCATAGCACGAAGCACAAAGGGAATGAGACCTTCCATGTCTTCCTCTTCTTTGTTCAAAAGATCTTCTAGAAGCTTTGCCTCGAATATATGCTTCGATGTGAATTGCTATCTGGAATCACCATGGACATATATATAATGAATTGTCAAATGACATGTACAACATTTGACCAACAAAGATTGGACTTTCCCTTCCCCACCATCCGTTCCAAATTATATTTTACAGAGCAGGAAAACTGCCCATCTAAAAACTGCGGCTCTACGCGTTGAAGTGAAAGTGGCTGTAAGATAAGGGGAAAACAATCCATTGCAACGGGCGCCAGGAACTCGTACCATGTTGGGGTGTTGCCTTGTTTATGTCTCGTATTGCTAAAATTCTTATTAATTTTAAATTTCAAATGAAATACGTGTTTTTTTTTTCACAAGTTCATTTTTTTTAAAACAAGTTTTATTAACATGATATTAACACCTGGTTAAGAATAGATACGTTTCATGCATGAAAGGGGGTACATTACTTCAAATGAAGCGTACAACCAGCATTCGCTACAAAAGAACATATTAAATCTTGATAATAATAAAAAAATCATCTTTAAAATGAAATATATATCCTCTTTTTACAAGTCAGTTTAGAAAACAATAAGCTTTTCTCAACACCTTATTGTTCATGACTTGGGTTTCCCTAAAACATATTTATTTGTGTTTGTAGTAGGAAGCTTATTGAGTGAGAGCTTATCCTACAATTGTCTTTTTTTTTTTAGGGTAAGCAAAAGGGGTTTGTTGTCTCACCCCCTAGGCTCCGACTAAGTTACAAAGCATTGAATATCCTATATTACTAATATTTTGATTTAAAATTTGTCTCATATTGTTTTTCCCTTCTAACACCTAGTTTCGAAAAAGATAATCAACTTTTTATATGATATCAAAGCATAAAATTCAGATGAATAAAATGATACTGTAATTCATCATAAAATGTAAAGTCCTTCCTTGACATTACTCAAAAAGCCTATAATTTCATTTTATGGCACTAATAAAAGAGTATTGGAATGCTTCATATTATTTACAATGTACAAAGAGATTATCAAATTTCCTAAGGAGAAAACAAACTTATTTTTTTTTAAAATAAATAAATTTATAGTTGCTCAAATAAGAAAAAAATATAAGAATTTGACTATAATTAAGAAAAATATTTAACTAGATCTTTTCATCCCATCATGCATTATATGGAAAATGTTGTTGAGCTAAGGGGAAAATATATTGTTACGGCACTTTACATTTGCACACTTGACGAATAGTATTCATTCTCCTCATCGCCATGGCCGGGATCGACACTTCAACGGGCACACAAGGCTTACATTTATTACACTTCGAAGAGCATGCAGCTGGAATTGACCCTTTCTTTGTCTTCTCGCTGTTTCTGCCGGCAGACGGGTTAGGTT